>JANFAA010000006.1:1206262-2412525 GCA_024663435.1 Pisolithus sp. B1
GCAGAGTGACTGCCAGACATGATGCTTGCCTCTAGGATGTATAAGGATTTCCATTTGGTTGCTAGAGCTATGACTTTGTCTCCAGCAAGGACCCGGCACCCTCATTCACCAAAGGTAACCTGCAGCCCTCTTGAAGCTAAGGCCAGTACTGACAGCAAATTTGTGTCAAGATCCAGTACATAGTACATGTCCCATAGAATAGAAGGGGTTGACTTGTTGGAGATTGATGCTTTTACCTTAGCATATTTACCTATCATCGCACAGCCTTACATAATCATGCCCGTCACTTGGGTTGAACATTTTCTCCTTCGAACCTCAGACTTCCTTTCATTAGTCTGAGGTAACCATTAATCCATTCGTTACAGTACAGTCCTTTACTAACTATCTGTAGTCTCCCTCTTACAGGTTAGATGACTACAATATAGACTTCCTTTCATTAGTCTGATTCTCCCTCTTACAGGTCCAGACTGTCCTCACTTCAAAAGGTTATGAGCCCCGAGCTCTAACTTAATTCAAACTCGAATAAAGTGGTACCACTACTAGCTACAGGAAATGTCATCGACTCCCACACACTCCGTCTCGACAGCTGGACCTACTGGGCCTACGACAAGGGCTGGACCATCTGCAAGTGCGTCAGCCTCTGGAAGTGCCAAAGTAGCACATGCATCCAGCAGACTATACGACATAGAAGCACTTGCAAATGATGGCTCGAATTTTCAGATGTGGAAATTTCGTATGAAAAAAGTACTGTCAGTTCGAAACCTCTGGAACATAGTTGCTGGCACCGAGACGACTGCTCCGAATGCCAACTCTCACCCAGACGAATATGAGGAGTGGCTAACCAAGGACCAAGAGGCATGTGCTCAAATAACTCTTACCCTCAAAGATGAACCACTGAGTGGTGTCATGTATGAGACCTCTGCGGCAGCAACCTGGAAGAAACTAGGTGATAGATATGAAGGAAAAGGGAAGCAGAGCATTGCATATATTATTGGCGACCTCTTCCGAGGGACACTGGCAGATGACCAGCCCATGGAGATGCAGCTAAATGCGATGCATCAGAAATCCCATATACTGGCCTCTCTTGGTCAACCTCTCGACGACTCACTCGTTGCGATTGCAATGGTAATTTCGCTACCTCAATCATACTCTACCCTCCGCACCATTCTCATGTCATCGAATGACAAGCTTACAATCGACACCGTTAAATCTCAAGTCCTCATCGAGGAAAAGTCACGGCAGGCCTCGACCAGCCATTCTGCACTTGCTGCCAAAACGAGCGCTAATAAAAAATCAAAACCGGCAGACAAGAAGAAGAAGAAGTGCACCTACAAGCCATGTGGGAAATCTGGACACCTGGAGAGCGAGTGTTATAAAAAGAAAGCGGACGAGGCTTCTAAGCCTACCTCGCAGTCTACCTCGCAAACCAACAAGGAAAAGCCTAAGGAGAAGACGGAGCTGTCAGCAAAGATAGTTCAGGTCGAAGATGATGTCTCACCTCTTCATCTCTTCATGGCTCAGTCACATCCTGATACAAGTATATCTGAATGGGTAGTGGACTCCGGTGCCTCAGCACACATGTGCTGCCAGCACCCATGGTTTGTTTCCTTCCAGAAATTGAATCCGACTCAACCTGTCATCATCGGTGATGGCAGATCCATTCTAGCCACCGGCAAGGGCAGGATCGAAGTAACCATGCACCTAGACAATGGCCAAGCCAGTCCTACCATCCTTCGAGATGTGTACTACGTGCCAGACCTCGATACCAACCTTCTCTCAGTACCCGCTCTTGCCTCAAAGGGACTACAAGTTACCTTCGGAAATCAAGGATGCAGAGTACTAGCAAATGACGAAGTGGTCGCCCAGGCAACCAGACGGAAGTCCCTCTATATCCTAGATGCAACTGTCAGCTCCGGCAGTCATACAGCATACATTGTCTTGTCACCTGATGCTCTCGACTACAATGAACCCCTTTCTGCACTCACATCTCATGCAACTACATCGAAAGCCACACTTGACATCTGGCATCGTTGCTTCGGACATGCGAACATCTGAAGTGTCCTAAGGTTGGATGAGAAGGACTTGGTAGCTGGAATGGAGGTAACCGGGTCAAAAGAACATGACTCACCGACATGCAAAGCCTGCCTGAAAGGCAAGCAGCACCACGAGCCAATAACGACGAAGTCAGAGGTGCAGAATCCGACTGTACTGCACAGGACCTACACAGATGTCTGCGGACCCATGGAGACCACCTCTCGAGCTGGACATCGCTACTTTGTAACATTTATCGATGGGCATACTCATCACCTAGTGGTCCGGTTAATCAAGACAAAGGATGAAGTCCTGGGCCTTACCAAGGAATATTTCACCCATGCTGAAGCCGAGACAGGGTGTACACCAAATTACCTTCGCAGTGACAGAGGTGGTGAATATACCTCAAAGGAGTTCGAAGCCTATCTGAAGGTAAAAGGGATTCACCACAAGAAGACGAATGCCTACACACCTCAGGAGAACAGAGTAGCAGAGCGGATGAACCGCACAATAGTCAAGTGCACACATGCGATGCTCAACGATGCAGGCCTACCCAACAAGTACTGGGGGGATGCAGTACTACATGCTGCCCATATTATAAACCGTCTCCCTACGAAGTCGCTCGAATCAAAGTCTACACCCTATGAGGCCTACACAGGGAACAAGCCCTCGGTTGCCCACCTATGAGTCTTCGGATGCACGGCACATGCTCATATCCCTGAAGAGAAGCGTCAGAAGCTTGATGTGAAGTCACTCGAATGCACTTTCCTCGGATACTCGGAGAATAAAAGTGCATACATATGTGCTCATCGAGCCAGTGGGCGAATTGTCGAATCTCGCGATGTCGTCTTCGATGAGGGGACTGGGAAGAAGCTCGACCGAGTTGAGATAGATGTGGTGACTAAAGGAACAAAGAGGTTAGCACCTACGAATGAGTATCGAGGCACTGAAACAAAGATGGACACACCTCGAGAGGAAAAGACTCCAGATCTTGGTGATAAGAGTCTGGATGGGGGGGACAGTGACCCAGGATACTGGGAGACCCTGTCCAATGATGGATACGACCTAATCGACCCACCGATCGAAGAGGATCAAGCCCGATCGCTCCCCGAGCCCAAAAAGATGCCTAAAGTTGAAAAAAACACCTCTGAGGACAACCTCGCACCAAAAACAGTTGAAACGCACCCAGGGCGACCTAGTAAACCTACTCGAACCTCTCAGCAGCGCCCAAGTGCGACGCCTCGACCCCCAGGTCCATATCCAGTGCCAATACCACCTGCAACCCTCAGAAGGTCTTCCAGGGCAAGGAAGAAGCCTGGACGAGATGACGACCCTCAATTCTTTGTCAATGCCTATGAAAGAAGGACCTTACCCATTGTTGGACCGTTGCGAGAGGGTGTAGAGGCCAGCAGCGCTGAGGAAGCGACCAGAGAGGGCGAGGATGCGGCGAGGAGTGGAGATGAGGCTGTGCCACAACAAGTGCACACAGCTTACCAAGCAAGCACTTCGTGCGACAACGAACCGACTACGTTTGCAGATGCCATGAGTCGTGCTGATGCAGACCAATGGTATGCTGCAATGGCCGAGGAACTACGAACCTTTGTGAAGATCGGACTGTATGAGGAGGTACTGTGTCCACCCGATCACAAAATTATTGATTCGAAATGGGTCTACAAAGTCAAACGAGGGCCATCAGGCAACATCAATAAGTATAAAGCCCGACTCGTTGCGAAGGGGTTTTCGCAGGTATACAGAGTGGACTACACAGAGACCTTTGCACCGGTAGCTAAGTTCTTGACCATTCGTTTGCTGCTCGCACTCGCTGCCAGGTACAATCTAGAGATCCACCAGATGGATGTCAAGTCCGCATTCTTAAATGGTAAACTCGAAGAAGAAGTCTACCTTCGTCCCCCCCCTGGGTTCCGAGACTCGAGTGACATGGTATGGAGACTCCACCGTGCCCTGTATGGACTTAAACAAGCTCCGAAATCCTGGTATACTCGTCTTCGAGAAGTTTTCACATCCCTAGGGTTCACTCGCAGCAATGCAGACCATAGCCTTTTCTACAAGGTCGAAAATGGTATCCTCGTTATCGTCGCTGTCTACATAGACGATAAACTCATCCTCTCGAAGAGCCATGAGGCTATTGATCATCTCAAGGAGCAGTTAGCTGCTGAGTACGACCTCTCGGACTTAGGTGAAGCTCGCTGGATACTTGGCATGGAGATTATCCGTGATCGAGACAAGGGTGTAATTGAGCTCTCGCAACGATGCTATGTTGAGACCATTCTCGAGCGGATTGGGATGCATGAGGGTCGCACTGTCACTACCCCCATCGAGCAGAACCTCAAGCTCGAGAAACTTGAATCTCCAGAGTGTGATCTCAGATCATACCAAAGTGGGCTAGGTGCTTTAATGTACGCTATGCTAGCTACACGACCAGATATTGCCTTCGCAGTGGGTGTGTTAAGTAGACACGCAGCATCCCCAGGTGACCGACACTGGTCTGCCCTCAAAAGGGTCTATCGCTACCTTCGAAAGACCATCGACACTCGACTTCGCTACTCGAAGGACTCTGGTAACTATCTGATTGGCTACTCGGATGCTGACTGGGCAGCCGATGTAAATGACCGACGCTCTGTCACTGGGTATGTCTTTACACTGTCTGGTGGCGCTGTTAGTTGGTCCTCGAAGAAACAATCCTCTGTTGCCCTATCGAGCACCGAGGCTGAGTATATGGCCATGTCCGTGGCCACCAAAGAACTTGTCTGGCTTCGCACACTTCTTTGTGAGTTAGATGCCGACTTGATGAACCTTCCTACCCCCCTTTTTGTCGACAATCAATCTGCAATCACACTGACGAGCAATGCTATGTTCCACGATCGCACCAAGCACATAGCTATTCGTCATCACTTCGTACGTGAGAAGATCGACGAGGGTGAAGTCATTGTCAAGTATATATCAACTACGGAGCAAGTTGCGGACGTTTTTACCAAAGGACTCTCACGAGACAAGCACTGTACATTTTCTCTTGGTATGGGCATTATATTTTAAGTTCTGCTTCGATGAGTGGGCATGTTGGAGATTGATGCTTTTACCTTAGCATATTTACCTATCATCGCACAGCCTTACATAATCATGCCCGTCACTTGGGTTGAACATTTTCTCCTTCGAACCTCAGACTTCCTTTCATTAGTCTGAGGTAACCATTAATCCATTCGTTACAGTACAGTCCTTTACTAGCTATCTGTAGTCTCCCTCTTACAGGTTAGATGACTACAATATAGACTTCCTTTCATTAGTCTGAGTCTCCCTCTTACAGGTCCAGACTGTCCTCACTTCAAAATGACTTGCCATTGTCAAGGTGCATAGCTACCTCAATTCTGCCCTTTCCAGTGGCTAGGATTGATCTACCGTCACTGATAATGACTGGCTGCATTGGGTATAACCTTTGGAAGGAAATGAACCACATGCGTTGGCAGCACATATGGGCTGAGGCACCAGAGTCGATGACCCATTCCAATGCACCTGTACCGGAACATGTATGTGCCATGAAGAGTTGGAGGGAGGTATCATCTTCGTCTTCGACCTGTACAATTTTGGCTGACAGTTCACCCTTCTCCTTAGGCTTGTCATTCTGCGAGGTTGACTGCGAGGGAGTCTTGGCTGCTTCGTCTGCTTTCTTCTTATAACACTCATTCTCTGTATGCCCATTTTTTCCACAGGGTTTGTAAGTACACTGCTTCTTCTTTTTCTTCTTGTCAGTTTGTTTAGACTTTTTGTTGGCAGTCATCTTGGCAGTCAGTGCCAATTGAGACTTTGCCAACTGTTGAGTCTTTTCCTCGACTAAGACTTGGGCTTTAATGGTGTCTACTGAGAGCTTGTCATCTGATGCCATCAGGATAGTATGGAGGGTGGAGTATGATTGTGGAAGAGATATGACCATGGCAATTGCCATGAGAGAGTTGTCGAGTGGTTGACCGAGTGATGCGAGTATGTGGGATTTCTGATGCATAGCATTCAGTTGGGTTTCCATGGGTTGGTCGTCTGCAAGTGTTCCCTGGAATAGCTTGCCAATAATGTAGGCAATTGTTTGCTTTCCTTTACCCTCATACTGCTCTTTCAGTTTTTTCCAGGTTTCCACAGCAGTTGTCACATACATGACACCGCTCAGCAGCTCATCCTTCAATGTGAGCGTTATCTGCACACAGGCCTCTCTGTCCTTTACAAGCCATTCTTCATGTTCATCCAGGTGGGAGGTAGGGTTCGGAGCTTGTGTCTTGGAACCAGCAATGACGTTCCAGAGTCCTCGAACTGACAAGACTTTCTCCATTTGAAATTTCCACATTTGATAGTTTGAACCATCATCTGTGAGAGCTGCTATGTCATAGAGCCTACTAGATCCTTGAGAGATCTTAGCACTTCCAGCTGCTGATGTGCTTGCACTCAGGGTTGTCCCTGCCTTCGTAGGAGGCAGAGTGGGTCCAGCCTTGGAGGCAGATGTTGAAGACATATCTTGTAGCTAGTGGTACCACTTGTTCAAATATAATTTGAGTATGTTAGAGCTTGGGGCTCATAACCTCTTAGAAGTTGGCTGTCAGACTTAGGTTTTTCCTGTGAGAAGGAGACTCAGACTTCTAGTCAACAAGTCTGATATTGTAGTACTCTAACCTGTGAGAGGGAGACTACAAGTCATTCAGTAATGTAAGAAACTGTACAATGAAAGGAATTTACCACAGACTTCTAGTCAACAAGTCTGAGGTGCAACGAAGGAAGAATGTTCAACCTGAGTGGTGGAAAGGTATTGTGTAAGGCTGTGCGATGACTAAGACATAGAGAAAAGGGGTAGAACCACAAAACTCCAACAACTCTTTGTTAGGGTTACACAGATGCTCACATAGATGCTTACCTTAGTTATCTGTTGCTGCATTGACTCAGCATGTTACAATGCAGCTGATAGTGTTTGTCTCCCACTTGTTTGGTTTGTTCTATAATGTTCTTTGTCTTTCTAGCAGTACACATACTCTTGTACTGTGGTATGAATACTGGTCTCTCTTGTTGTAGTACACTCCAATCAAGTTCATTTGTGCTCTCTGCACATCAACTCTTTCCTTGTGCTCTACATCAGTTCATAGGGGTGACTGAGAATAGCCTCTTGGTTATAAGTGTTACTCCTACAGAGCAGGTAAGAAATAAGATAACAACAGGAACACTGACCACAGAGAAAGCAAAGACACATTGTCAGAGGACAGGAAATATAGTATGTCACCAGCTACATGTGATGTGGCATGTGGCCATGGACACTGTAGTGGTAAAGAGCTAGCAGTGAACAGACAAAGGTGAAGACAAGTAAGAAATAGAAATAGAAGAGAATGGAAGAAAGGGGCATATCATGCATATATGGGGACAGCCAACATGGGAGCTGGCAGTGGTGTAACCTTCCAAGCTTTGCAAGTAAAATCTGACAATCTCTAAGTCCATATTCACAAGACATACTCTTGTACACAACCACAGCAGCATCAACTCGCTCTTTTGCTTCTTTCCACCTGTTCTGCCGTAGCAAAACTTTGGCCATATGAGCATTGGTGTGTGCCATTCCTAATTTATCATGGAGGTCGTTGAACTCAGTATATGCTCTCTCCAATTTCTCCCGAGCTAAGGTTAGCTGGTCTAGTTCGAGCAAAGCTCTGCCCCAACTCCGCAGTGCCAAGGCCATTCCCAGCCGGTACTGGAGCTTCTCGCAGGTGTTGAACGATTCCTCACAGTAATTAGCAGCTTTGTGGTACTCTCCCTGTCCTGTGCATACATCCCCAAGGCTGCGAATACACTTTGCAGTGCCCTGTTGATCTTCAAGCTGTTTGAAAAGCTCCTTCCCATCTGTCAGGAGCTGCGCACTGGTCTTGAGGTCGGCCATGGCCATATACACGTATGCGAGGTTGAGCAAGCACTCTGCCTTGCCCGCCTTGTTCCCTAATCCCGAGTATAGTTCATATGCTTCATTGGTCTTCTTCCTTGCATCTTCGTATTTTCCATTGGCTCTCAGCATGTGCCCCATGTTCTCCAGGCATTGCGCCATCCCCTCACATGAACCTGTCTTCTCGAACACCTTCAATGCAGCATCCAGCTTCTCGATCGATGCAGTGTATTCGCCAGAAATGCGCAGGACATAGCCTTGTGTTTGCAGGCACTTCGCCTGGCCCAGCTGCTCGTTGATCGCTCCAAGCAACTGATATGCGGATTCCAGCTTTTCCATCGCACCTGCATGGTCTCCCATCAGCGACAGCACGTTTCCAAGATTCTGGAGGCACTGAGCCATGCCCAGTTGGTCATCTAGAGTGACGTAGAACTTGTATGCAGCTTCCAGTTGCTCCTTTGATGCCGAGTAGTCACGCAGTTTGCAATAAACCTCGCCTAAGCCCTGGACACATTGTACCTTGCCAAGGTCGTACTGCTCCTTGTCGAAGATTTGGTGGGCGGCTTCAAGTTTTTCGAGCGCGCCGGCGTAATCTTCTGTCATCTCCAGCACATTTCCAAGCCCTTTGAGGCATTGTCCCATTCCACATCCGTCATTCAGCTTGGCGGATATTTCGTAGGCTGCTTTGTAAAACTTGGTGCTCTCCAGGTAGTGGTACATTCGTTGAGAGGCAAAGGCCAATAGCCCGAAGCATTGTGCAGTGTTGACTTCGTCTGATTGGGCTTTGAAAAGGGATACGGCTTCGTTGTACAGCTTGATTGCTTTGACATACAAATATGCCTTGAGATGGACATCCCCAGCATGGACAATGACATGTGGCAGGAGGTCTCCTAGCTTCAGCCTTTGACAGGCTATGACGAACTCATCAGCGAATTCGACATTGTATTGGTATTTGGAATAAAGGAATTTAGAGTAGCGATAAGACATTTGAACCAGGGACTGGGATGGATGGTCTTGTAATGCACCTTCAAATATCTCCATGATGTTTTTTGAGTCTTGGATAAGGAATTTAGCCTTCTCCGGTATGCCATCCTCCGTCGCCTCCTTGATAGAATTGAGATAGTAATCCTCCAATTTAATCATGTCCTGCTTGCATAGCTCGCCATAATGATCCTTTATGTAAAGTCTGACTGGCGACAGGATCCGAAGCCGCCCGCTATCGTGAATGTGAATAAGGGAACCTGATTGCAGTGTCTGAACAAAGTCATAAACGTTGGGAAAGTCAGGTGCCATGTTTTCAAGGCTATTCTCCCAATCGTAGACGCCGTCTGTTAGACAGGCCAAGAAGGCGAAGAACCGAAGCAGCTCATCCTTTATCTGAAAGACTTTGAGAGACACCTCGATGGATACATCTATGCTTCTCAGTCGATCTGATCCCCCGTCCTTTTGCAAAAATCTGGTCTTCTCTTTTTTCCACCGTTTCAAGAGGACGAGTGGCGACTGTGAGCACCCAACATGCGCAGTGAGGTTGATAGCCAATGGGACATATCCAAGCTCCATCAAGAGCTCATCAAGGAGTGAGATCTGTTCATCCGGAACTGGTGCAATGGCCAAGTAGACTTGACGTGCCGATTCAGCGTTCAAGGATGGAAGGCCATCGGTGGAGAAGAGAGGGTACCACGCCAGGTCTGGGAAAAGATTCCCCCTCATTGTCACGATCAAGGTGACTGCCTTGGAATGCGTGATCCGTTCAATAATTTTCAAGACTTCGTGGTCTTTCCCCGACGCCACCCAGGTCGTTTCGAGGTTATCCAAGACAAGGATCAAAGGACCGCGGGAGCCAAAGCAGTTGTAGAGGGGTATCATGCAGTCATCGTCTTTGTTGGGCACTGATTTGCGGTAGCCCATGCAACGTAGGATTTCATCAACAAGTGAGATGGCATTGGTAATGGCTTCACAAGATACAAAGAAACGGTTGTAGTTGAAACGCTCTGTGACCGTGGCATTGTCGAGGATCGCCAGAGAAAGAGAGGTTTTCCCCATCCCACCTGGACCAAAAATCGAGATGTTTATGCCTTCTTCTGAGAGAATTGCCTTCACAGCTTCTCTGAGAATGTCACCACGCCCAAAGAAGTGAGCTGGAGGCGGATGTGGTGGCAGAGACGGTTCCAACCTATACAGCATTTGAGCATTCAATCCAGATGAATGATAAATCTTTGGGTTCACGTACTTGTCAGGGATTAACTGGATCGGTGTATTCAGCAATGCGATCAGAAAATTGATAAAGGTAACCAAATTGAGGGCTTACCGATCTGGTCACTGGTGGCTGGTTGGCCTTAAGCCATTCAACCACGGCCTTAATCTGTTGCAGGTCGCTGTGCTCCTGAAGCTGAAGCTTTACCTGTTCAAAACGGTTAAGTTTCACCGATGCTCAGAGGTGTCTGATACTGACCTGGAGTCGCTCTGTGCATCTAGTCAACATTTCACGGCACCGTTCGATGTGGACAGCATCATCTCTTGCGTGATAATAAATGCCCCTCTGCTTCCTGCCTGCTAGGATGCCGACAATCCTGTGAATCTCTTGGAGATCTCTGAAGAATCAGTGTTAAATCGATTCTCAATCCAATATGAATCATAACAATGTACCTCACGAAAGTTTGTATATTTTTAACAAAGAGAGAATCAGCTTCAGCACCCAGATTTCTCGCCCCAATGCTGACTACGCTTGTGAGATGAAAGCATTGGGTTGCAATGTCTTTGCAATTGACTTTGTTGGCCTTGGCGGTCTATTTTCCGTAGGTCGGAATGGTAAATATGATGAAAAGTCCAGGAATCTACGCACCTCGGCGATGTTGACAATCTCGAGCGCAATCTGGCCTGCAACGTGGAGGCCGGGTATGCTTATAGAACCGGCTCCTAAACTTGCAATAACTGAAAGTATACTTTTTGCTTGCGAAAAGCCAACTCCAGAAGGAGGGCGGTACTCAGAATTCGAGGGTGAAAGGCCTGCTTCTGATTCGGCGACAACCGTTGAAAGAGATGATGAGCTTGAAGTTCCAAACTGTGGTTCTGGAGCGATCGGGAGAGGCGTCAGAAGAGCATTCTGGGGGGATTTGCTCTTCTTTTCAAAAATGCTGAAAGAGAAACGTCGAGAGGACCCCTTGTCCATGTAAACTTCGAGGTGAAGATGTTGAAAATGAGTAGATATTTGCTGTGGTGGGTGGCAGGAGGCCACGGGTATATCAAAACCAGTAAATATGTCACAGGCTGTACACCTGGCAACCCTGCAGCCACTACAAACCGTAGACAGCTAGGAACAGGGTTGCTCAGCTGTTTGACAACGCACTATATTCGTACAACATCGCTAACCTAGGAACAGAGTTGCTACTGTAAACCGTCAGTTATTAGTGTCACCAAACGTATCATAAACATACCTCAACCATTTGACAACACGCTGAGGAAGAGAAAAGAGAAAAGGGGCCGTACGTATGCATGTACGTATCACGTGATCGCGACAAGTGTCATCGTTGTGAAGTCGGAAGTCCAGAGTCTACAGTACGAAGGCATACCAAACATAGTCCAACACACACCCCTAGCGCGACACCAGCAATTGACTCATTTGATGACTCTGAAAAGACACGCAAGGGAGAGGGTATATGAGAATATCTGCAACGTTTCGTTGTGTTGGAATCCACCCAGTGGGTGTAAACTCCCAATCCCGGCACGTTTTGCGTACTTTCGACCACTTTTCGCTAGCTAGCACAGTAGATACATGCAGTTGGAGTGTCAACAGGGCCCGTCGGGTCCCTCCCAAACACTTACCGCCCACATGCAGCCCTGCAGGCCCCCTCGAACGAGTTCCCCGCCCTCGCTGCCAGGGATGTTGCCTTTTCGGGCGATTCCCACGGGCACCGCCACCTGCAAATTTCTCGCACTGGGTGCTAAAGGTGTCTAAAGAAACCACCAAGTCAACCGAAGATATAAGGAAATACAATGGGTACACCCCGACGCCCCGTGCTACACGGGGAAACAACTAGCCGAGGACACCGCACTATGATGTACATGATCAGTTGTGATCAGTTTCCTGTCCAAGAATTTGCGCAAGCCTTGCTTTCACACCCGTTTGATGTGCTGCTTCTTCGCTGGTCAGGTCCCACTCCAGGAACCTTCGAGCAACCTTTTCCGCATTCTGAAGGTCGAGGAGTTCTTCCTCACTCATCTGCTCCTCCAACAACTTTCCAAGCTCGTACGTGACCAGGAGTTCGCTATTTGGCGTAAAAGCACCACAGTTGGATAGGGCTTTCCCTCAAGTTGCGTACTTACCTGATATATCGCGCCCTTGCAACGATACGATGCGGAAGTCCATACATAGCCGCACACTGCGTAGCGTGCGAGCCGTAAGACAGCCCCGGGGCGACGCTGTTGTGCGGTTAAACGACTGGTTGTATTAACGATCGTACGACCGCACCGATAGAGGTATGTAATACTTTCTCCAGGCGCGGACACGCAAGAGCGATGTCCCGTTTCGCTGTCGACGAACATATCCGAACTCGTGAGACCATTTGGGTCAAGGGGATCGCCACTGCTGGTCGTGAAGAGAACTTGCATATGCGAGAAAGTGACTGGGAGTGTATCCGGGTCTAATAGGTCTTTGCGAAACACTTCATGGAAATGGGTTGTTGCTAGAACCATGGGGCAGTCCGCTCCACGATCGAGAAGATGCTTGACAACACCACAAAAGAGCCCAGCTCCGTCTGCGTATGTAAAATAAATTGGAATATACTTATTTTTCTTTGCAGTCCACTCACCCGTGGGGATGGTGCCTTTCCCAAATTCATCAAGAAGGATGAGAGATCTCGAGGTACAGTTTCTCAAGGCTAAAGACACCTGGCTGAGGTCTATCATAAAGGCAGATTGAACCTAAACAAACATAATAAGGATCAAAGACATATCGGGCTGCAGAACATCCCACTTTGGATACAGATTCCTTTGTTTGAATTCGGGTGAAAACTGGGGATCATGTCAGCATATGTATCGCCCCCGAAACAACCTGGCACCACTTTTGTCCACGATTCCCAGAGTGGCAGATTCAACCGGAACGAAGCTACACGTACTTAGGACAAGTGAGTCGCATCGGCTAGGAAGGTTACACACCTGCCTATCTGCAAGCAGCCGTGATTAGCGCAAGATTGAAAATGGGAGAGCGCTGACACTGACTTGGGCCATATACTGAATTAACGCAACCTGTGAGATGGAACGCGATGAAAAAAAATTGACCGGCGGCTAGACTTTCACAGACCTGCTTCAAGTATACGCTCTGCCAATGATACATAAATCACCCGCACAAGGGTTAACGAACGGAAGACGGTTTACCTTACCGCATGCATTTGCTCCTGTGCAGAGGACGACACTGTTGGATGGGAGACCGTCGGCCGCATTAAAGGACTGTCCAAAACCAACCCCACCAACTAGGCGGGCGTCATTAGGGACGAAAGCATCGACAACTAATTCTTGCAGAGGATGCCTGATACGGTAGTTGCGGCAGTCACCCGGACATCTATTGCGTTCTTACCTTCCTTGCACAATATTAATGATAGAGCCTTCTACCATCTGCGGTCGTCTATAATCGAATGACCTGGCTGCTTCAGCGAAAGCAAGCAAACAGTCAAGTTCCGCGCAAACTTCGCATATGCCAATAATGGAATCATGGAAGGGCATGATCTTCTCCAGTAACTCCTGCACAAGTTCAATCTCTCGATCTTTGAGGTCGTTAATACTCGCTTACAAACAATTTGAAAGGTACGTACCCACTATCGCTGAATGTAGGTCACCGATGTGGTGATCCATGTCTGCGCGTGGGATTGGAAATTCGGTACGTTCCCGACCGGAAAGGTACGTACCGTGCATCTCCTTAGACTTGAAGTAAACATGAGACCTGACAGTTGCATTGTCAGAAATATAATAAATATTCGAAGAGAAACCCATTACTCAGAAGAAAACTGCCAACAAGTCTTAGAACGGCTAGGCGAATGCTGTCGCTATCGGTAAACTTACTTGGAAACTCCAGCCCTCGAGGACTTCAATCCCGGCATCAGGCGTCCATTCTTCCAGCATGGGTACCGTAATCAAGAACCCTTCACAAACGATCAATTTACCGTTAGTTGATCGCTGTTAGAGCCTGAGGTCGCACGCACCGAGCTGGGGGAAGTACACGACGTTAAGGGAGGTAGCATACTCAGCCGGAACAGCTTGGGAAATTTTCTGGGCAACCTTCGACTGCGGGACCGTAAGATGCAATTTATTAGCACGATAATCCGACCAGTGCGCGCACCAAAACAGAATCAATTCCACAGTACGCATGCTTCCTGTTGTCCAACTCCTCATCAATATGCGGTCGAATACAAATTCGCCCCATCTCTGCTGATTCTTCCCAGTCGATCTGCAAGGATGAATGAGGTTCCAGGGAAAGCCAAAAGCAAAAAGAAAAGGAACCGTCTTATTGATGACATTACCAATCTCTTTAAGAGAACGGAGGTCCAGGACATTTGCAAGCTGGAATGGTTTAGCAATGCGAGCATGAATTAACATGCCTTACCTTCTCCACGACCTCCACATTTCCGCACTGGTACAACTCGGATAACGCATCACATAGTAAAGAAGAATGGTACGTAAACTGGCATGGAGGTGAGGTCCTTTCCGGACAAGGCAACACAGTACAAACCTTTACAAGAGCTTGCCAATCATTGGCCGTTCCTTTCCCGCATTTCAATGTTTTTATCGTTTTGGGGACGTTCGTGGTCCCCTTTAGATGAGTCTGCAGCGCACTGATCGCAGGGGTATTCTCTGGAAGCAAAAAGCATTCTATGGCGGTATGGCGAGCCTCCAACACTTCCAGTGATAGGGATGGACGCAAAAGCCATGTACGCAGGAGAGAGCGACCCAGCGACGTTCGGGTGGTATTGAAAATACCTAGCATGCAGTCTAGCGTTATATAAAATCATATCCATATCCTCGCACCGAAGAGTGAGAGCCCTTCTTTGGTCTTCTCGGAATACATCGAGGCATGGTTTTCACTCTCGAAGACCTGCAATGAACTTGGCGGGCGTTCTGATTTCGAAGGACACAATTATATCATCTTGACTTACTAAAGAGCGTCTGCATTGATGTGCATGACCTTGTCTCTGCCAGGCATGAGGATGCTTCAAGGTTGTAAATTTGGAATAACGAACAATACTAAAGCCTCGATACTTTGAATTTCGAGTGCTTCCGGGCCATCGTATTCCGATTCTGCGGCCCTTTCTCTAGTGAGGAAATCGATCAATGCACCAACAGAAGACAGCTGTCTGGAGGTTAATCCTTCAAACAGGACAGAAGACGTGTCATACACAGAGCGGAGCAGAGTCCAATGATGCGAAATTCGCTAGACGGATCGTAGCGCTCCATCTCTTCATGTTAGGATCCCCAGATGTCTGTTTTCGTTCGTGCATAAAATTATATGCGCCCTTTAAACCACTCTCAGAGATCTCGGAGAGTGCCTCCGAAGAGTCGTAGACCCTTCCCTCCAAATCAGTCAGGAGCCTAAGGGACAGTAATCGTTCGCGCCCTTTTGCCGGCGCAAATTCCTTATGTGGTCTGATCTGAAAGTTGCTACCAGCAGCCTCGGCTGGGAAGATGAGTAAAAAGCTCGTATATCCCCTAGGGAGAGTAAAAGCGAGCGCACCGTAATCCTGCAAAACAGATATGCAAGCGTCGTCGGATTTTGAGCTGGTAATAACGACGCGCGGGTTGCTCTGTTCGACGACTACAGAAGCCCAACTCATGAGAACCGCTGGTCAATTTGGATCCAGAGCACCACTTAACGCATTTTCGTCAAGTCGTAGTGGCTAGCCTCCCTGCAATCTTCCAGTACACTGACCACGCATGTAGCTGGGTCATAATATGCGCAGCCTAAACGACCACTGATGCACGATCTTCGCCTGAGTACTTCAATACACGAGAAATACTCACTGTTGGCAGAACACTGCCATGCAGACCTGGGCTAGGGATAAGGAGATACACTGCCTACCCACAGTACACTTGCCTTCTCTGAAGGTACGCTGTCCGAGTCTGCGGGGCCCGAAGCTGGTTCCTCTCTTGAATCCGAGGTCACGTCCCACCTGACATGTTTGGAACGGTTCGGAACATTCAGCTCATCCATTTCGACATCTTCTCCAGAGTTGCCTGTGTTAAATTTCTTCTTTGTTCTAGATTTACGGACCATGTGGTAAGATCGGCGCCTTCGTGATAGAACGCACTGTGACTGCAGAAGGGTAGAACTCGGCCACGCGAGCCGCAAGTCGACGCGACGCGCGCGAAGATGACCGACCACGTGACTATCATGCAGGACTAATCTGCAAGTTAGGCTTCAGGCCCAACGGCAATAACTAAGTCGGGAACCACGCGACAGCAGATGGCAATGTGAAGTGCTAGAATAAGTTCAAATTACAGTGGCATCGGGTTTACTTTTATTTTTTAACTTTCAAAAGCTCCTTAGCGTCCTCTCCGGTAACTGTATAAAAATATTAGCGTTTGCAAGGCAGTAAACCAAGGTGCTTACGACCTACCATTTAAAAGTAAACTCTGTGCGTCTAACATAACCCGATTGCCCGAGCTAGCCAATACATTCGCTATGTCCCGTGCGGCTTCCAGACGCCGGAGGTCGAGGAAACCCTTATTATTCCGCATCGCTTCCCCGATCAACTCCGCACTGCGTGCCTCACCTTGAGCGCGTACAATGATCGACTATATTTACGAGTTCAGTGGCCAATAGAACTATGCGAGACTTAAACTTGCTTGTTTTTCTTGTATTGCTTGATCTACCAAGAAAGCTGCACGAAGCGCTGTTTGTTGGGCAACCTTCCAGAGTGTGAGTGATGGCAAAAGGTGCTTTCAACGAAATTACCTGCTTGGCTTCTACGGCATGCGTAAATTCAGGTGAAAACGCGACATGGGTAATAGAAACGTCGTCCAGGACAATATTGAAACGTAACGCCCTTTGTGTGAGGTTATCCCGTATCAGCCTGGAGACCTATGGGACAAAGTAAGCAAAAGAGCCAGCCGAAATCGACGCTAGCGTCGTTCACCATTTCACGCTGAGTGATTAGCTGGCTCGCGTTGAATTGCGCAACCACGCTTTTGAGGACCTCGTTGACGATTGACGGTAGCACACGCTCGTCATAATCCTTCCCAAGCTCACGGAAGATCCTTGGCAATGCTTGGATCGACGGTCTAGAGAGCACTCTGCAGGTGATGTTCACCATTTGCAAGTCTATTAAAATGTCAACGAAAGGAACAAGATAAGAGGAACGCATTCCAACCTTTTGTTCCGGTCAAACTAGCAACACTGCGGGGTTTCGCTCGAATGTCGAAAACGATGGGGGTCTCGAACCAAGGCACCTGTAACAACGTGAAGGCACGCGTGAAAGCCCTTAATGAAGCTACTGACCATAATGTGAGTCCCTTCGTTGTAGACTTCGTCCTTCACACCATTTAGACTGCAAGACGTCAGTGATGCCGTCTCTGTGAAACACAAATCCAACTAACCGAGTATACTTTATCGCTCGATGCCCACCATCGACTAGTACATGGACGATCAATAGTCAGAAGAAGCTGCGTTGCAGCATTCACGTACCGTTGAACAAACTGGCATTGAGAAGGATCCCGCCACCAATGAGAGCCAACAATAAGCCTGACCCAGCGAAGAACCGACCGGGACCGCCTGGTAAGCCACTTCCACCCCCAGCTCCGCCAGCCCTTTGTAGTTGTTGTGCAAACCTCCTGAAAGCTTCCTGACTACTCATGCTGAGGGCTTAGCTTAGTGGCCAAGTCGCAGGTCGGACTCGTACGCAAATTAATGCTCGTCCGCCCTTCGGTAAGCCTCACGTGACCGTGGCTAACCAACCTCAAGAGCCTCTTAAAAGTTCACAATATTACTCCGAGTCGTTATCGTACGAAGCACGGCTACGCGAATGTAAGCATTACCTTTTTGCTCTGGCTGTCTTGAGTGTAGTTGACGTATTTTCAGCGGGTTGTCCGAGGATTCGATATGCAAGTCCTACTGTATTTCTGGCGTCACCATGAACCTGATAAAAAGTGACTGGTATGTGAACGTCGCTCAGCATTTTCAACCCAATCGTGCTGCCGTAGCCATGGTCGGGGATCGGGAGGTAGCCAGCAACATTGTATGTACTACGTACTGACATAATTGACCCATTTTTTTCGCTGATATTGTCTTACAACGCAGTTTGGCTCCATATCTACCGCATGCTGGTGCGCTTTGCGATGGCCTTCCGTATTTTCTTTACATCACTTTTCCTAGGATCATTGTATATTCTCCACAACTCATAGAGAACTACCAATTGCAAAGCGGCGAAGGTCTATCCCTCTTATTTGTATACACGTGGTTGCTTGGCGACTTGTGCAATTTTGCGGGTGGGGTCATCGGTCAGCTGGTCCCCACAGTAATCATTCTTGCTACTTATGTTGGTGTTTACCTGCTTGAATGATCGCCGATACTGATGCGGCGCTCCACCAAAGTACACGGTATGCGACTCCACATTACTGTTTCAGGTGTACTATTACCGGTGGAGGCGCAAGACGCAGAGAGCGGCTGCACTCGACGGTTGTCCATCTGAGCAGTCATGTCTACTCGAAGAGCGGACGTTTACCTCTAGAGAACATCCACAGTCACCGCTTTTGCAGGTATTACTGCGGTACATGGGTGTTGTCATCCTTATTGCCCTCGCGGGATCGGGGACTTATTTCGTAAACCAACTGACCAATCGTGGAAGTTCCTCGCGTCCGATCCTCGAGCCTTCTGCTGAACTGGAAACTCAAATTCTTGGATGGACTTGTACCTTGTGTTACAGTGAGTTCCGGTGACCTCCGAAATGGTGAAGCTGATTGAGGGGATTGCCTAGTCGGCGCTCGAGTACCACAAATCTGTGAGTATGGTTACGGAGGCGCTGTGTTTTCATTGACATTTTCTAGACAAGAATTTCCAAACTAGATGCGAGGGCCTAGCTCCTGGTCTTTTCTGCTTCACGATCCTTGGAAACATCACGTACACTCTGTCCATATGCGTAGCGTCTATGGACCGCGACTACCTGATAAGGAATGCAAGCTGGATTGCTGGTACGCGGGCTGCTAATAGCGTGAATGTCAATCACCTGTTTTCTTGCCAGGGAGCACTGTGACCGTGGTGTTCGATGTGTTTGTGAGTCTGCATGTGCAATCAGGTCTTATCTGCGGCTGAAACCCATTCAGGTACTGGGCCAGTTCTTCTATTACGGTTATGTGTCTCGGCTGATGGTGGATGAATGTGGACGAGATGCATCCGATTACTAGTAGACATGTGTATTTACCGGCCCCGGTGGTGTGGCAGATTCCCGAGGGAAATTTCCATTGTGACGAGCCGTTTGAACATGAAAAGGCGAAGTGAGCCCGGTCAGATGGATGGGAACGTGTTATCGGATACTTTGCGGGTGGCAATATGTTGCCTCGTTGTCGACCCTCGTGTTCCAGATGCCCATTTTGCCGTCCCACGTTGCAGCTCGTCATCAAGCAATCGAGGCTGGGTTGTCCCCCTGCAGTAATACACAGCGACACGCTCCCGGCCTCGTGCACCGTGATGACGACCAGCTCTGATATCTCGCGGGTACTTCCCATTGACTTTATAAGACTCCGTTCCGTCCACTCCACTTCCAAAGGACGATGGGCTACGAGCTTTGACGTACGTGTCCCTTACTCATCTCGACTCGAGCCTTGTACTCTCGCAGTCGGTCGCTGTGCACATTTAATCTTTGACTACCTTCCAGAAGTCCTATTCCACCGTTGATCCCACATAAGAACGCGGTCAAATTAACCCTCAATCAATCATCCTTGCCCTCCAGTCGCCATGCCATGGTCTCCTTCTACCCCTACTACCGGTGAACGTGTCGTTCCTTCTACCAAGGATCGATCCAGCTTCCCAAGCGGAGATGCTGTGTACTTCTCCCGTCCACCAAGCGTCTCTTCCTCTTCCTCTTCCTCTTCCTCCTCGTCCCCATCTTCACCCCCTCCTCCTTACGAAGATATTCACATAATCGATAAAGCGATTCGGTCGCCCCCGATACTCAGTGTCGGTGCTGTCGAGACCGCTACTTACGCCTCCAACGTCAACCCTCCCAATATATCCACTACTATTCACCGCAAACATGGTCTGTCCCCGCCGGGATGGGACCGTAGCGCAGATGTGACAATTCCACATCTGCGAGAAGCTCTTGATTCGCTCGATATTCAGGTGGCTTCCCTACTTAGTAAACGTCAGGAGCTCGAGTCACATCTGGAGCGAGCTGTTCGTTCCCAGTCTCCCATTTTCCGTTTACCTGAAGAACTCCTGTCGTTGATTTTCGTCACCGGAGTTTGCGATGCAGGAGACGAGGACCCGCTGTTGGTATCTAGTCTCATGCTGGTGTGCCGATATTGGCGAGACGTAGTTGTCGATACGCCAGAGCTGTGGTCAACCATCTGCGTCAGCCCTCACGACTCGATCGAGAAGGCACGTCGGAGGCTCTCTCGCTCCAAATCCGTTCCCCTGGACGTTACTATTAACTTCAGTCCGCGCGTTGATAATCCGTCGGCTGTCACTGAGAATATCGTTCGTGCCATGGATCTTCTTCGACCCGCTCTTTGGCGTACAAGGTCTTTCCGCCTTAGTGTGCCTAACAGACCTCAAGCCCACGCTGCTTTGCTGCGTTGCAGGGAGGACGCTCCCTTCCTTGAGACAGTGTCGATATGTGTATATCACTCGATGCAGGACGATCACCACCCCAGTCCCTGTCTTCCGCTGTTCAATGGCTACACACCGCGCTTGCGGTCCTGTTCTTTCACGTCTTTCAACTTCGGTTGGGATCGTAGGATCATGGCTGGTTTGCGCGTTCTCCATTTGGGGGGTTATTGGAATGGTTATTCGCCGTCTGTCGAAACTTTACTTGATATCCTTCGTAGCTGTCCCGATCTTCAGGAGCTTGCACTCCGTAACATGACTGATGTGGACTTGGACCATATCATGCATCACGACCAAGAGTTTTCCGCAGCCAAAGTCGTAAAGCTTCCGCGACTGACTAAGGCCTCGTTCTATTACGCCGGTAACGTGCGTACGAGGCTACTCCTGAGCCAGATCACCTTCCCGGCATTGGAGTCCCTCGACCTTGGCTACCTTGATAACTTAACGCCTATCCTGGAGCACCTGAGACAACAATCCCTGACTTCACTCCCGCTGCGACACCTCCGCATCGAGTCCAGCCTTTTTAACGAGTCCAAGTTCGTTAATTTGCTGAGACGGCTGATGTCCCTTACAACCTTGGAATTAATAGATATAGAAGATATTTCATGTTTCCTTCTCAAGGTAAGGACCTGATCTAGTGTTTTGATTAGCTTGCTGATCGATTTAATGTATGTAGAGTCTCTCGGCGCCGCCAGCCTCCCACCCTTGGATAAGTCCCAAGCTCGAGCGGTTGAACCTCGACGGGTGTACCACGCTGGAATGGGATGCGTTGCGAACGCTAGTGGAGTCTCGCCTTGCCGGGAAGTCGTCACAATTACCATCGGTACCTGTTTCAGCGACAGCCGGTCCCCGGCCCGTATCATCCGCCTCGACATCTGCTTACATCCATGCCCTTGCGTCCACGCGGTGTAACAGCCCTGTGCCCGGCCCACGCCGGCTGTCGTCCATTGATGTAACCCGTTGCCATCAGATCAGCAAAGAGATGGTTCAGTGGCTACGAATGTACGTGCGCGATGTTCGGTGCGAGTCCGTAAAGAGCATCTGGGGAGATTCCATCTTACCCTGATGTTATTGGACTAATCGTTATCGAGGCCACAACCATAAATCACTTCATTCTGTTCTCTTTTACACTGCGACATATTTTCAACTCCAGGCAACAGCACACCGACTACAATTGAGGTTGGTATTTATTAGCATTTGGATCAAGCAATACTTCCAACGTTGTATCTACTCATACCCCGTAAATCACAATGGAACGAGGACTGTAATAAAATCGTCATCACGAGCCCTGCTGCAAATGCGTCATCTTATTCGTTGAGGTATGCTAGCATCCACTTTCGTCTCTCCTCTTCCCGTTTATGCAATTTGGAAAAGCCCTTGCTCCCTCTGCCAACTTCCGCCTTCTTCCTTCGTATCTCTTTAGAGGCCCGTATATGCGCAGCCAGCGCGGCCGCGTTATGTGTGACGCGCTTCTTCGACCGCCTATATGGCCCCTCGGTTTTCGCCTTCAGCCCGATTCCAAGTCTGTCTGCCTTGAGCACCGTTGGGATGGGAGTGAGTAAGGACTTCTGTGAATGAGGCGCAGAAGTCTCATCAAGCGATTGAGAGGGCATTCGTTCGTGCATGGAAGTAGCTTCGGATGTTCCGAAGTCTTCGTCTGGTTCTTCTTCCGATTCAGAATCTGACCGAGTGAGGTCAATGACACTAGTTTCTGCACGTTCGTGTGTATGCGCAACCACACCCGAATCCTTTCTCTCAGTGAGAGCCACGTTATCATAGCTAGGTTCCACGACTCTGGCCCGTCTTGTTGCATGAGCACCAAGGCCCTCGCCTTCGTTCCAACCACTTCGTTGTAACATCGCAAATCCTTTATTCGATGGACCAATATGTAGCCATACAGGTGGCTTGTACCGTTCTTGAGAGGGCAAAGGCGGAGGATCGCGAGTAAGAATCTCCGCTAACGAAGGTGGGGGAGAAGGCGTCATGTCAGGGTTCAGAGCGCAACGCACGGGCGATGAACCAGTTATTTTTGTTAATACCTTCCCGCAACACTTTCTTTCGTGCTCGTCGGTTCCTCTGGAGGAGGGGCTGTACAGGAACGCGGCGGGGGTGACGAGCTGGTTGGGTTTGTTCGAGTCCTGACGAGAGACCTATACCAGTGTGCAGTGGTTTCCACGGATGTACCAATCGTCGTTTCAGATGACCTATCAGAAGGCCCAGGGCTGGATTGCGACGAATGATCACACCGTTCCCCCCACTCGTCGTATGGAATCGTAGCTGGGACGAAGAATGGTGCTGCACGAAGGCGACGCTGGGCAGAAAAGGACGATTCTGTCTGCCATGGATCGGTCAAGTCCTCGACATCGAGCTGTCCCGTTTCGCATTCGAGCCTTTCGCGGTCTGCTGGGTCGTACTCTGACCGGATGACATGAGTGATGGTGGCCATTAGCTCATTACATAATATTTGTTCGGCGTACTGTTTTTACCTCTTGATTAGTCATCCCTATGAAATCCCCCTTTACTTACGGGTCCCTCGATTCCAACTAGTCATCACAGAGAAATTCCTAGCGAGGTACTGCGACTTGGATACGACCGATAACCGGCAGCATGGAGTCCGGTTCCCCGAAAATGTTATTCAAATTTGGGCATTAGCGGTGCATTGTGGTGGAAGACCTAGGCGTGTACATAGGCTGTGAGCAGATTTTCGCCGATTGGACGAGGATGGTGTGTTTCAAGGAATCCGCCCGCCGTGACTCTCACCGACACGAACCGCGAAAATGCGTAGCTCGTGCAACATTCATTTCTGATAGCCGACCACTTCACATGCTCGTGTCTGAGCATCAAAGGTATTTTGGATTGAGTTATGATCTGATGTGATAGTGAGACTTACTCATGCTTTAGATAGAGTGGTGAGCTGTTGTAATGTATAGAAGTAATCTGAATCGATTCCAGAGCGAGACGCCTAATGAGTGTAGCGTCAACGATATGTGCACTTTCACTTGGAGTACCGTTGACCAAATACCGGTCGTCGACTACGCGGATACGAACGTCTCGGTATCCAGCAACATTAACTATATATATAAGGTTCAACATGCCCCCGACGGCCTCCATGTTGCCTACCGTGAAAGAGCTGGATGCGGAAGCTTGAAGGCCGTACGGATGCCGCAGGAGTGGTTCCCCTTTGCCCGTCCGATGAGTACTGTAGTCGGACGCAAAATCAAGTATTTTTTTTCACTAAGCTATACGAACATGGCCAGGTATATCTATCCTTCCTCCACTACAAGCACATCCGTGGCCATTGCTAGACATATCGCACAAGAGAAAAGAGATTCCGTGTATACCGCAGAAAATTAGTGCTTTCAGTTTGTACAGTATTTCCGATCCGAAAGTGGTATGGAGCAGAAAAGTCGACGTGGGAGATATCCAACTCTAATGCGGCTGTCAGCGAGATATGATGAGGTGTGAACCAATACGACAAGCCACGTTCTAGGGAAATCTTTAATCGAACGTTCGATAAGTTGATATATTTCAGGCGTCAGCGGGTATGTTGGAGCCATCGTATGAGAACCCTGGAGATAGTACGAGGACACACTAAATATAGTCCTTCGAGAAATGGACGAGTTCACATACCGGCAAACTGAGCCTGAACAGTGGATGACAGATGAGACCCATCGACATAACTGTCAATAGGGTCCTCAGTAGTAAATACCGTGTCGAAATTTGACACATCCTGGAGAACAAAGGTCATCAGACGAGTCCTCTCCAGAGTACCGACAACCGCAACTCGCACGCACCACTGGGCTAGCAACGCTGGGTTTGAATGGAGGCTGTATCTTCTTCTGCAAGAGTCTCTTGAAATCGATGTGCTTTTCAAAAAAGGGATGCTTCTTGATCTCCTCTGCACCGTTCACGCCGAGACGTTTGGTCGGGTCGCGATTGAGAAGGCTCGTGAGAATGCTACGTGCTTCTGTCCCAATGTCAGGTCCAAAAACCAATGGGTCCGTCAGGATTTTCTGGTACATTTTATCCGTCACCTCTGGAGTGCAAGCCAGAGTCAGTAGTTGACCAGCGCGAACGCAGAATGCGACTTGCCATCATAAAAAGGCGGAAGACCAGACAACATCTCGTAAAGCAGGACGCCCAGTGTCCACCAGTCGATAACCTTGTCTGTGGCTTATTAGAAGTTGTAAGAACACGTCGAGGGTCTACTCTTACTGTATCCTTGACCATTCAGAATTTCAGGAGCAAGGTATTCCGGAGTACCACAGAATGTGTTTGTCGTGTCCGAGTCCTTCATATTGAGTTTGCAAAGGCCGAAGTCACAAAGTGCAATATGGCCAGTGTAATCCAACAGGATATTTTCCGGCTTTAGGTCACTGAAGGGAATTTAGAAGCGTTTACCTCCAAAAGTATTTGCAGACGAACCGGTAGACAACATCCAACTCGTGCAAGTGTTCTAGAGCAAGAAGCAACTCCGCGCTGTAAAAACGAGAACGCTCTTCATTGAAGCGCTGTTCACGCTGCAGATGATGGAATAGCTCTCCGCCGTTGACAAAACTATATGCCGTTTCAATATCCCCAACATAAAAGATGAGGCTCGTGCTTACGCCAAAACCAAGTAAAGTTTCTGTTCTGATTGGAAGCTGAATTTTAAAGGTACAATGAACGGATTATTGACGCGTGCCAGCACCAGCCGCTCTGCTAAAGTGTGGGTAATCTCCTTGCGATCTACGATATGAGCCTTCCTAATGGTTTTCAACGCATATATCCGCATTGTATCACGTTTTCTGACTTGCATAACCTATGGTGTGCATCAGCAGGCATGACTGAGCCGGGCCTACGAGGTCATCACCTTGCCGAAACTGCCCTTTCCGATGACCGTGATAAGCTCGAAATCGTCTATAGTCAGTGATTGGCCCTGTTTCCTTTCATGAGCGTCGAAGAGAAGGGTGAGGTACACGGAGAACCTACAGAACTCGCTTGATATGCAACGCCAATTTGGATCTTTCCTGGACCACCGCTCAGGTCGTACCATTGATCGCTGCCCACGGAACCGACATTGTCAAAGTCTGGGACAAATTTGATACCTCCCATGAAGAAGTCGTTACCCATGTCATCGGCGAAGCCGTCGCTCCCGACCTTGGGCTGTTCGGCCCGAAGATAGCATTGTATGGAAATCTCAGAAGTCCTCGACACGTCGCTAGTAACATGGTCAGTAGCCTGCACTGCAAGAGTCAGGGAAGGCTTTGACTGACAACTGCGCCTGGTACATGTAAAGTGGTTTCTCGAGGTCGCCGCCCAGAGAGGTGATCAAAATCTGATTCACCTCGAACTCCATAACAAGGTAAGGAAGCCACCAACACTGCGTACGTTGCATGCTATCCTTCGCGCTGTGTCTTTTGGCAAGACGCTTTTGCATGACACTGGATGGTGAAACAGAGGCTGCGGCCTTCGCTTGTTGGGTCGAGAGAGCAGCCTGCACGGCAGGTGGAACGGCCGTTCCAGGAGGAAGAGCGAGGCCCTCGGCCCAAAGAACGCGTATCGTCAGGAGACCAGTGCGCGATGTAGGCTTGCCATCAGGATTGCCTGGTGTTGGAGTGACGGAACGCGGGGGTTCGTCCGTACCAGCTGAAAGGGTGGCCGTCGAACCTTTCTTCGCCAACTTGCCGAATCCTTTTAACATATCGTACAATAACTGAGGAAGTGGAAGGGAATAGGTGGTAATGATGGGCAAGGACGCGAAAAAAAGGCGAGGTTCGGATGACAGTTGGCGGTCTAACAGGCGTCCGATGGTGACTTGTAGTTTTAGTATCTCAAAAGGTCAAACCACGTGGCGAGATCGACACGCGATCAAAAAAGGGCCAAATTGATTGAATGGTTCCGCGACGTCGATGAGCAGTAAGCCAGCGATCTTCTAGGTTTGCAGTCCCCCAAGAAGCACATGTAATTACACGAGTACAACACGCTCAACAAACAGTAAAACATCTTTCCTTGGTTGGTTGGTCGAACAGGGCGTAAGGAACTCCACTCTTCAATCTATGCTTCAATCCCGCCTCTAGAAGTACCCTTTGACCGATACTTGAGAATCCATGGATGCCGAGCTACTTCAGACAGCGGAAGTCGCTCTTCCGGATTGTACTTTAGGAGCTACAAAAGACGTTAACAAGCCTTTGCCAGACAAGAGTACGCACTCACCTTCGCTATCAGGTCCCTGGCTTCCGGCGAGACGTGGGGAGGTATTCTAAGGTCCACCTTCGCAATGCGCCGATAGGTCGCTGCAATACAGATCAATCAACTGGTAAGATCCGGCTGTTCGAGCACTGACCGTTGGCACTATTTCTATCCTCGAACGGAGGACACCCAACTAGGAACTCATAGGTCAGCACTCCGAGAGCCCAATAGTCGACCTTCTCGTTGTGCTCCTTTCCTTCCACCATTTCGGGTGGTAGATAGTCCAGCGTTCCGCAGAGTGTCATCCGTCTGTTACCAGGGGCATGCACACTCCATCCAAAGTCTCCGATCTTCAATTCCCCATTGATACCCAGAAGCAGGTTCTCGGGCTTGATATCTCTATGGATGACGTGCTTCGAATGCAGGTATTGAAGTGCATCTGCCATCTGGTCGACGTATCTTGAGCTACGTTTCTCGCTGAAGCTCCCCTTCTTGCTCAGCTGTTTGTACAGCTCTCCTTGTCCCGCAAACTCGAGCATGAGGAAGATGCGCTTCTCGTCGTGGAAATAGCCATATAGGCGAAGGACGTTCGGATGGCGAAGATTCTGCTGGATCTCTATTTCCCTTCGGATTTGCTTCTCCACCCGGGATTGTACGATCTCGGATTTATATAGGCATTTGAGTGCAAGGATGTAGTGGGGCTCGCACTTGGTGCGAACCATGTATACCCGACCAAACTTTCCCTTTCCAAGAGGACGACCAATGTCGAAGTCAGTAAGTTTCCATTCGCGCGTAGGTCGTGTTCTGTAGGACTTGTAGCGATGTCGTTGAACGTCAGCAACAACAGCCACTCACCGTGACGTACTCGAGTCCAGCGCAAGGTCGTCGGCAGCCTCGCCATAGACCTTCTCGCCGCGTTTTTCATTGTCAATCTCAAATCCACCGTCGTACTTTCCAATGTTAATGATGGGGGGTTTCCTGGTTGCCTTTGGAATGCGAAGGTACGCCTGGGGCGCGAGGTGGGTTGTTTACGGGCTTTTTGGAGATATCCAGATTCGTGAATTGCTTCGTGACGGATGCGATGGAAGCCATGCCTGTCGAAAATTTACATGCAATTCGTAGTGTGAACGTCGCCTCGCGATACAAAAGAAGTCCAGTTGCTTCAGACACGCGTCGCGGTCACGTGATAGACGTCAATCACTACGCACGTAATATAATGCTCGAGCGCTCGCACTTCATTCGATTTCAGGACACATTGTGAGTATGTACATATATATTTCCGGACTGAGCCTTCCCTCCTGCTAGACGCATACCATCTCGCTTTAGAGTCTAATCACGCTCCAATCCATCCGGAATCCTTCCATACCCGAAGGCGCCCTGACGAATTTGATGCTTGCTTCGACACTGACTTCCCCAAACCGAAAGACTGGACCCGTCAGTTTACCTTGACCTTGGATATCTTTACTCTGGCCTTCCCCAGGTGACGCTTCACACCACAGCTCCTTCCAGCTCTCTGGACTATGGAAAAATGTGGTGTCTTGCCGACCAGTCGCCTTGTGTTTAATAGTGCCTTTCTCTACATTTCCCATGTGGGAGCCAAAGATGACACTCCCAGGCTGGGGAGATAGAAGACTGCCCAGCGAGTGTGCTAATTGGTACTGTTGATCTTCGTTGAAAAGCTGCCATGACCAATGGGTCAGATGTGGATACGTGACTTCGGCACTTGTTGGCCTCACTCACATGGAAAAGTGATCTCGCATAGATTGCCGATACATCGCCCTTCAATGGGTTCAACGTAGTCAGGGTTGACAGATCCAGGGATGCCTGAGGCCTGGGATTGCCTGGAAGTGGCGAAAGGAAATCTGGATTGAGCGCGTCCCCTGCGAGGAAGGTAGCCGGAAATGACTGCGGCGTGGTTCGAAAAAGGGCATGGCCGAATTCCCAAAACTCTGCCAGGGACGACCATTCGTTTCATCTCAATGCTGGAACGATAAACCATGGAAGGTCATGAAGCATGACTCACCTGCATGTAAATCTGATGCGACGATTTGCTTCGCAGGGAACCCCTCCGCAGCAGCCCTCCTCATTTCCATCCCGACTTCAAGGCATGTTAATGCAGCACTTCCTTGCAGCAGAATACATTTACTCACAACAGCAGCCGATTTCCAATAGCGATGCACCTTCACGCTCCCGTCCGAGCTTAAGGACTTGTTGGTAAGACGCATGAGAAGATATCTTTCGACTTTCATCGAGTTCAGCGTTAACAGTACATCACCCTGCAGGACATGGCTCATACTTCATGAAATGCAATAAACCTATGCATGGATAAGGATACACCTGCGGAGGACAAAGGTCAGTACTGCACCCGAATCCTACCCTTGTTGATCGTGGGCCATACGCACGGCATAAGCTTTCTTCTGAATATCTAGTACGTGTGCCTTGAGTTCACCGTCGTCCTGAATGCCAGTTGATGATTTCATGAATGAGAGTACCTCAGAATTTAGCGTAGCATCGTATATGCTGGGGTCGAGTGGGCGCGTGTTCGTCTCTGGTTTGTCTGACATGACAATTGAAGGGGAAGAGTTGCATCGTACGACTCGTACTTACTTGGCCGCACAGCCCACTGTCAAGCTACCGAATGTCTGAGTCAGTGTGACTATGGTTTCTCCCGCTAGGGCAGCACCCGAGAGGCAGCAGCTCAGTCGGCGACTAAGTGACGTCACTGCGCACGGGGGGAATTAGGCAAGTCGGCACTGAATCCTCTTAGGGCCTGCTTCTGCTCAAGTGGTAGGCCAAAAAAAAAAGTCTATTAACTGATATTGACGAGTTATCATCAAAGAGGCACGCTTCGTCGGACTTTCACCAGGTATTGTTTTGTAAGTCCTTGTAGCAAAGTCCATCGGCGATCGTTTCCACAGGGCACATGGGCAAGGCGCTGCAGCAATATGACGTCTTGAATCCGATCGCGCCACCGTTCCGCCACTCCCCAAAGGTAGGGCGAAGCGCTCAAGTGCAAGAAACAGTACGGGAGTCAGAGTTCGGAAGAACCCTACATATGAGTCGTACTAGTTGCTCAGGCTGTACATAGGAGTCACGTGAATAGTGCGGGTAATGACATCCAAATCGGACTCATCTTGTGTCCAGTACTTGGTACAGTACTACTGCCTAACACTGCCTACTTTGCAATTCGTCAGCGCGGGACGCGACTTTGGCGGGGACGCCGAGGGCCATTGTTTCCAAGTCTTTCTTTTGATCTCCAAATCCACTTTCATACCCTTTTATATCTGCGGTTTGAGTCTCGGAAGGATACCAGTCTCCCTCAAACTACTTTACATCCTCGCACACTCCCACCGCTCTCCTGGCATCCAACGTCTACGTTGTCAAGTCATGTCGGCCACTAATGCCATAAGTCCAGGAAAGCGCAGGGGCAGCTCAAAACTTCTCAACGACTACGTTCGTCAATCTAATACCTGAGAACCGCTCCTATCTGGGCTCAACATCTAATCTTCTCTCAGCAATTAGGGGACTCTCTGGGGAAGGGTGCATTTGGCCAGGTGTACCGTGAGTTCTATCCAGCGTACATTTCTGCTGTGCAGCTCAAGTGTCAGCCATGTAGGGGCACTTAATTGGGCCACTGGTGAAACTGTTGCTGTCAAGGAAATACAGCTCAGCAATATTCCGAAGGGGGAGCTGGCTCAGATTATGGTGCATTTTCCACTGATGCTCTCTTCATCTCGAATAACACATTCCTGCAGTCCGAGATTGACTTACTCAAGAATCTCAATGTGAGCAGCACGTACTGTCCTGGGACTGGTTTGGCTTATAGGTTTGTAAGCATCCAAACATCGTCAAGTATAAAGGGTTCGTGAAGACGCCAGGAATACCTCTACATCATCCTCGAGTGTGTACAACTCGGCTATGTACATATAAACGTGCTGACTACGAATAGATTCTGCGAGAACGGATCCCTCCATAACATATGCAAGCGTTTCGGAAAGTTTCCCGAGAATCTCGTTGCAGTATACATTTGTCAAGTGCTCGAAGGCCTCGTATACCTCCATGACCAGGGTGTTATCCACCGTGATATCAAAGGCGCGAACATCCTAACTAATAAGGATGGCTGTGTGAAGCTGGCGGACTTTGGGGTAGCCAGTTCCACGACGACCGGAGCCGTCAGTGACGATGCCGTCGTCGGTAGCCCATATTGGAGTGAGCGTTTTCCACCAATCAAGAGTTGAGGTCTGATTTTCCTTCGCGGTAGTGGCACCTGAGGTAATCGAACAGTCAGGTGCAACAACAGCGTCGGATATATGGCATGTGATGTAGTTTCTTTTTGGCGGAATCTACCTTGATATACCTTTCTTTTGTCATCGCAGGAGTGTGGGTTGCGTTGTGATTGAGCTCCTGGAGGGAAAACCCCCATACCACTTCCTTGACCCGATGCCCGCGCTTTTCCGGATTGTTCAAGACGACTGTCCTCCCATACCCGAGGGTGCCTCTCCAATCGTCAAGGACTTCTTGCTTCATTGTTTCCAGAAGGACTCTAATCTTCGTATATCCGCCAAGAAACTTCTGAAGCACCCTTGGATGATTTCTGCCAGGAAGCAATTAAGTGTGTTGGCTAGAAAGGATGGCCACTTATTTGACAGCAGCTCCCATGTACCGAAGAACTCTCAGGCTAACTATAACTTCGACGAGGCCGTCCTCAAAGTCCAAGAGTGGAACGAGGCATTGAAATGTAAAACAGTTCTTTCCTTTGACTTACTCCCAATGCTGATGTTCGCAGCCCCTACCCGGCCTTCCAAACACGGGACTCGTTCCCAGGCAGGAGGGCCCCCTGCGTCTCCCACGCAAGCCACTCGCGACAAGCCTGGCATCTCGCTCCTCCAACACTCGGTGCTTGGCCTCCAACAGTCTGTGGTAGGTCCATTGGCCCTTAAAGCGCCAAGTAACGTGGGCACAAAACCGGTGGCGGCTGTCGGACTGGTGGAGAAGATTCGTGAGCCGGCACCTTTCGTGCTCCAACCTCCCGAGGAACAAACTGACAACTGGGACGACGATTTTGAGGATGGGCCATCCTTCACAAAACTGCAAGGTATGTGTGATCAGCATTGGTTTACGTTGCACTTCTGATAGGCACTCCATAGGTCTTGAAAAGATTTCCATGGAGGACGACAAAGTAGAGGGCGACGACTATTCTCAAACGATTCGCCCTAGCAGAAGCCCTGCAGGTCCCGGCACAATACCATTAGCTAAAGCTCCTGCTGCAGACATGATACCCATCGTCGAGGACTACTCAGATCTTGCGGCTGACGAGGACGACCTCGCACTTCAAGAGAAAGTAGCAGATTTCAAGGTTTGTAGTGTAGTTTGCCTACTTTCTGCAAGCTTACTGTGCTTTTTCTACCACAGATGAAGAATTCTATTCGGCCAGGACTTTTCCATCCCGATGACATCAAAGTTCTCGGTATAACTCCCAGTTCGCCAGGTCCGAAGTCGGCCCCCTTACCCGGTCTCTCGCGTAAAACATCGCGATCCTCCCTGAACATCGCTGGTCCAAACGGGCCCTCGTCCAGTCACGTCCGTTCCCATTCTCGGTCGTCATCGCTTGTTGGGTCGAATGCGTCTGGGTCATTTGGTCGTTCAGAGGCAAAGCGTGCGAGTTCGCATGAGTTCGACAAGTACGCCGAGGAGGACAACGAGGATTATGATGACGTATTTGGCAAGGCTAGCGGGAGCAGTGGGTGTTTTCCTTGGCGTTGCTTGTTCCAGCGAATTAACGGCTAAGTAAGCTCTGGAGCAACCAATGCAAACCCTGCAACTCAACACGCGGCTGTCGAATAAGTCCTGGGTAAGTAATCACTGCTCAAGTATGAACATTAGCCAGTAATCTAACCGTTGTGTAGCTTGGGGATGAAGACGACGAAGATGACCCGTTCGCGGAGGTGTGTGCCTTGCCGCTGTGGTCAGTCTACTATCTCATGATGTTTTAGATTGACGAAGGCTTTGCGGAGGACGATTTGGAGGCTAATCTAGCAACGTGACAAGCACGCTCGACTGTGCAGTTTAGTGAACCAGCTGATCGACGAACTCACGCCGTCCGCACCCGACTTCCAACTGCGGGACGCATGCGATCAACTAGTAAGCATTTAATCTCGTCCTTGGTGATCTGCATTGTAAAGATCGATCATCGCTAGATTAACATCATGTCCGAGAACCCGGAAATGCTGGTTCAGTTGGTGTCATCGCATGGTATGCTGGCAATATTGGAGGTGCTGGAGGGAAGGTGTTCGCGAGACGTTTTGATGAAATTGCTTCACATCATCAACCTGGTAATTGATGTTGTTACTTTCGATGGGTTAGGCTGATACGTACTCTAGCTTGTCACGAGCGATCTTGGTTTCTTGGAGAGTTTCTGCCTCATCGGTGGTATACCCATGATGATGGGTGAGTAGCGTGTACAATGACACTTTCTCCACTGACTTGGTTTCAGGATTCACTTCCAAGAAATATCCCTCAGAATGCCGAACAGAGGCGTCAAACTTCATCCGACTCCTCTGCCATACTTCTGTGCTGACTCTGCAAATGTTCATTGCATGTCGTGGCCTCAAGGTATTGGTAGACCTCCTCGACGAAGACTACACCGAACAAAGTGAACTAGTAGTAGATGCTCTGAACGGTATTGGGAGTGTGTTTGAGTTACAGAGCCCAACGACCAAGAACGACTTTTGTCGGATGTTTATTAAGGAAGGCCTTCTTGATCCGCTGTCGTCCGCCTTGCTTAACGTCATCGGAAACTCGAGTCCGACAACAATGGAGATGAAACAGAAGATTATACAAATCCTACTCGTGTTTTCGCAGGTGACGCAGAGCGATATTCACGTTCGAAATGCGATTGGTACCCGCAAGATTGTCAGAAGTGGGTTTTCTTATCGTTGTGCGCTGCGAACAGCAAGCTGACGGAACCCCTTACCAGGATTGTTGCGTGCGTGCGAACTGCTGGAGCCAGAGTATTTAGTACAAATGTTGAAGGCGGTAAAGCATCTATCCATGAATGCAAACCTTCTGGAAGTCATGCAGAATGCCAACGCCATCGAAATTCTCATCAGACTGCTCGACGAAGTTAAGGCCGGTCCACATAGTACAGTACGTCCACGTTTGGGCATTGAGACTGTTTGTGTGTTCACATCCCTGTCACCCAGGAAATGTCCAATCACATCTTCCAGACCTGCTACAACCTGTGTCGGCTTCAACAAGTCACGCCAGGAAGAAGCTGCTCAGGCAGGGAATTATACCTTGCCTGAAACGGGTAATCGAAACCAGTTCGCCGCTGAAACAATTTGCGCTGCCTATCCTCTGTGATTTGGCAAGCGCCGGAAAGAGTTGTCGCAATCTTCTATGGCAGCATAACGGTCTTGAGATGTACTTGAAACTCTTGGAGGACCCATACTTCCAAGTCAGCGCGCTGGAAGCGATACTCTCGTGGTACGTTTACTTTTGAGTTTTTTCTGTTGCTCGGGGACGCTGATAGGTAGTACTTTATAGGCTGCAAGATGAAATTGCCAAGATAGAAGATGTGCTTGTCCAGCCAGACTCTCTTGATGCGCTCCTGAAGTGTTTCGTTTCGGCAAAAGCTAATTCGTTTGAGAACCTGCTAGATCCTCTTCTTAAAATTTGCCGAATCTCCATACCAATCACCATTGGCCTCGCCAAAGCTTCCTTCTTCAAGCGCATCATCGATCGACTCGGTCACAGCCGTGCCGTCGTCCGGCTCAACCTGTTGCGCATCTTGCGCACCGTGTGCGATGTCCATCCTAACAGGGCAATGCTGGTGGAACGGTACGGCCTGCATGAGATCGTGCTCAAGCTGAGCAAGGATGACGGTGCCGTCCTCGTCCGAGAGCTCGCAAGAGAGATTCTACCAGCACTTGCTCCCGCACTGAAACCCGCGGTTGGCAAATCTGGATTGAAAGGTCACGACACGCCCAAGGGCAGTTCTGTCATCGCTCCCAAGAAAGCGCGGCGAACAGCCTCCGAGACCTCGGCTATTCTAAACACTTCCTCGACATCTACGTCATCGTCGTCGAGATATGGCATTGAGCGCCCACGTTCATCGTCGAGACATAAGCTTGGGGACATACAATGGCAACAAGGCGTTACACGCCGATGATGTTGTAGGGTTAGAGGATCAGTTAGTGGTTAGTTGGAACAGGTGACCATCAATTTTCTGCACTCGCATCTTTTCGTTGTACTTTTTCTCTCTGATTTGTTTTCGCTGCTATTTTATTACCCGCGCACTACACTCTCCTTGACACATGGCACCGTACCGCACAATAGGGAACAGCAATAATATCTATTGATTGAGCAGTTGCGGAGATAAGGACGACTGCTTCCTTGGTGCTGGGAAACGTATTCCGCACTAGCAGCAGCCCTATTCTAGACGACTTATGAAGGATCATGGGTCGAGTGGAGACGCCGCGAGGCAGGACGTCCAGAGAGTGGGCGTTGATGTTCAGGTGCCTAAGGATTACTGTACCTGTCACTCTCGTAGGACTAATTTTATTGGTGTGGAGACGTTGTATGCCCGGTCATACACGAAATGTTCATTAAACAGGGGCGTAATGTGAAGTAGGACAAGTGGCGTAATCGTTTACTTGCGAGCGAAGGGAATCTGGAAACCCGAGAGTAGTGCCCTCGCGCGATTTTGGGCACCTGCACCTTCCGCACTTGTGATGAAATGTACGTGGAAGCCAATAGGCTTTGGGTAGGCTTCCAGGTTGACCTCTATTTGAGGGAAGAGTCCCATTGCCTCGGGAGGTAACCCGAAGCTGATGACCCCTGCTACACCGCTTGGAGTCCTCATGGTCGAGGAAGCTGGTGGGAGAACGATCCCGCTGAACTCACGCATCCTCGGAAAAACGAACTCTGTGAGGGTTGCGATGAAGTCGTACATCTTGGGACCCTTGAGGGTCACTTTGCAACCCAGAGGTAAGCCTGGTCGGACCCAGCCGCTGACTGACTTCTTTCCCTTTACAATCTCCACACCACCACGGGACGACCTCCCTCCACCGTTTTCTGTCTCCCCAGAGAGTGCACGGAACGCGGCGATGGTACCGATCAAGGAACTCCTGTTATTGATTGCATCTTTTTGCATAGTGTGGAGGACTATCCTGTCGAGCTGGACGACTGTCTGAGGGGTGGAAAGGGGCGCAGGTTTTCTACCCAACTGATCACCACCGACTGGTGCGTTGCGACGGTTTTTAGAGTATGGGTCACTGGGGTCGAACCTGAGACGGATTTGCCGAGGTGGGGGGCGGTGGCCAGACTCGTGGACATAGGTCATGTACATGAGATCATCCCGGACGGTGGTGTAGTAGTGTTCCCGCAGCCGACACGGGCCAATGTCGCGGATGGCAACGTCGACGTGAGGAATGGGCAAGCCGTGTTGGTCGTACTTGAGCGACTTGCGTATCCTGGGGGGCTTGCGGAAGGCACGTACGGCTGGCGCAACGTTGGCTGCTACTGCCGCTGCCGCGCTCATGTTCTGTTAGAAATGGTATTTGTGAGCGACTTGGGAGCGATGTGGGCAGACGAGGATGAACTGAAGACCCACGCAGGTGACTCTGTAAAATGGTTTTGGGCTGAACTCGTCAGGGTTCGGTTCCGCGGTTTGACCGGTCGCCGTCACTGCTTTGCTGGCGGTTTTGCCAACTCTGTGAAATTACCTGCTGCTATCATACAATCACAACAGTTTCACAGTTATCTTTTGTTCTTGTCTCGTAGTCTTACTTTTACACTTTAGTTCTCTGCTTTTTTTTTTCTCGGATGGCCTTGGCTGCACCGGCACAGTTAGTGCTGCCGACATGGGACGAGACCATTGTGCCGTCACTGCGTAAACGTGAGTAGGGTCGTATTCAACAAGTCTAACTGCGTCCTTCAACCTTGGAGTTTACAGGGCTGGAAAGCGAAAGCCGTATTCTGGCAAAGCGCATGTCCGTCGCATCCATCACATCTGCCGACGACTCCCCGAGGTCGACGACTCCTTCCAAATCACCCCATTTTCCTCGAGAATACCGCACAACTCCTGTTGATCCAAGAAAAAGTAGTGCTATACCCAGACCGAGCCTTCAGCATCCCAAAGGTACACCGGATGGCTACGACGAGTCTCCGGCCAACGGCTACTCGCGTCCGAATGGCGCATCCTCTCCTCACCCCCCTCCCATGCGCGCTCGCACTTACTCCCAGCCATCCATATTCGATAATCCCCAGCTAAATGGACACCCAAATGGGAATGTTTCGTCAACTCTTGATCCCCGTTCGGCGTCGCCCCGCACTTTCGACGTTAACATCAGACCAACACGGATACCTGTCCCAATGCGCAATAGAACGACGAGTTCAAGTAGTCACGCTCACAGCCTAGCACCCAGGGCAGAGAGTCGTAATGGCGTCATTCCCGGATCTCATCAATCCCCTAATCCTGAAGTCCCTCAAGACCTATGGGTCGTCAAGGAGGTCGATCAGACACCCACACCCTCTATCCCGCAACAGGCTAGCACAAGTCTCATGAACGAGCCTGCTCCGTTCCCAACAGCTGCCATGCCGACGCGCTCTAGGGGCCATGAACCTGCTGTCCAGCAACCCAGAGCATCGACCGACTCGGAAGAACGTCCGTTCGAACATTGGTATAGAGGAGATGTGCATAGAAATGGTGGGGTGGGCGAACTGCGCGTTGCGAAGCATGTGGAAATGCTGCAGATCGCCAATTTCGGACATACCATACAGAGTTCTGCGCGTGCACATACACGCGAACATCCCCCCGGTTTCTCTGAATATGGCCGACGGCGGAAGCGAGCCGAGAGTGTTGGTGCTGGCACGCGAGATAGTCTCCTCCTCGATGACGAACGCACACAAGACGTCGACATGGTTTTTGACGAGCGTCCGCTGACCGACATTGAAGCTGAAGCGGATATCGACACGGAGACATTTTATGATGCTTACGTTGGCACTGACGACACCATGCACTCTGGCTTTAACACTTCCAAGCCGGAACTCTCACTTGATAGTGCGGCTGACGTACGAAGCGGAACCCCAGTTAGCGTACATTCCCCGATAGAAGACACGACTCTTGCACGCGTCCCCATGGCTCGGACCATTTCGGAGCCACTGAGATCTGAGTCGCCTTCTGCAGGTCTTGTTAGGTCTAGCGCAGAGAGTACAATGCCAACACGACATCCTTCGACATCGCGCGAACGAACGGCGTCCAGAACAACATCACCGGTGTCCCAAACATCAGATCAGTCTCAAACCAAGCGCCGTGCCAAAAGCCCAGCAACATCGTCCCCTACGTCTACACCAAAGAAGCCAAAGACCAAAGCCAAAACGCCTCCACCAGCATCGCGGCAGAAGGAAGATCCTCGACAGTCGATTGCTGTGTATCCAACACCGGAGGGCGATATGGTAAATGCCATACCGACATGGACGCAGCCAGTTCAGAAATCAGGGACTTGGGATGATGTAGGTGGCCAAAACCCCACACGTGCGGACTTGGGTACTGAGCACCCTTTCAGGTTGTGCTGCCAGTTGTAGCTCGAAAGAAGGGTCTGGATGGTCAGTACGAGCAAGCCGACGGCAGTCCACGCCCAAAACCACCCGAACCGACGGTCATAAAACCGGTATGTATTGCTCTACCGTCTCAGACGCGGGTACTAAACCACGTCGAAGGCTCCAGGTACTTTTGGGTTCGACTACTCGAAATACAAATCCCCCCGTGAGGAAGCAATACCTATGGATGAGTTTGGACAGGTCCGGGAGCAACCACAGTCAATCCGTGAGGAGGAAGAACCAACGAGACACGACTCATCGCCGGGACCTATACCTCGATTATCCATCCAGGAGCCAAGAGAGCTACCGCAAGCAAACCCCCGGTCAAATGTCGCTTCTGGCGGGGCTCCACCTTTTTCACAGTATCTGCATGCCGAGGTTCCAACTATCAGTATTACGCGACCGTCCGACGACACAGAGCAGGCAATAAAGGATGACGAGGACTCGGGTGCAGGGGCATGTTGCAAGTGCGTTATTATGTGATCGTGTCTTTGGTGTGAACATATGGGTCCGGTGCCTTGCTTCAGACGTTTCCTGTTACATATTGGTATCTTTACTTCGTGGCTTTCGCCGTCGCTCTCTTTACTCAAGCCGATTGTGATTACGAGCCTGACCGCCTCTCTTTGCTGCTTTTTCTGACCGGTGGTGGTTCTGTAACTGTTCCTTTTCGTTTAGGCGCGCCTTGCATTCGAAGTGGCCAATTTTGCGACAAAATTCATGCATTCGGAGTCTCCCAGTGGATTTCTCCCTACTGCTGTCTTCGCTCATTCGCAATTCGTACTACCAGTTATCCTCCTCCCCTCGCTAGTATTACCTTGTACTACCGGATTCCATGGTCTTTCTTTTTTCTCTCTCTACACTTGCTGCAAGTAGTTTGGAAGATTTACACGATGCATATTTTACATACTTTCACTGCATGACCCGCAACGTTCCCTGTTTCAAGTGCTACGACCCTTGCAACATGACGTGAAATGATCCGGCTGTGATCGTTGTCTGGTTCAAGGGCAGGTCCAGAGGATGATCATGGGAAATTGTTCCGAGGAGAAGTTTGCTGTTCACGACAGTTATCTGAAAGAACAATACCGAACTCGGATCCATTTGCAAGGGTAAGCTAGAACACCCCCGTTACATAGTGAAATGGAACCAGGGAATAAACTGGACAGATGGATACCGTGGAACGTGAGTCGGGCCGGGTCCCTTCCATAATGTTCATATTCCGCGACAAGTGCAAAAACAATGTACTGAGACAGAGAGACACAACGACTTCCTACTACTGCTTGAGTCTAACAAGACAGGAGTCATTTATACAAACAAATGGTAAACAAGCGATTTATTTGCAAGTGCGAACGAAACAACGCAACAGCGATTTCAAAAGCGCACCATGGCCAAGACAGAACTCATCGACGGCCATGTCTCACTCAAACAATGTAAACGTGCGGTAACAGCTCTCCACGACTACGCCACAAAGAAAGAGAAGGAAAGGGAAGAAAACGAACTATTGCCGGGAAAAGATCAGCACGTATGGCTCCAGGTCACCGTAAAGAGGATGCAGCCAATACAAAAGTTGAAACCCATCAGGATGTGCGTATGGACTTCCTTTCGTCCTTTTAGCGACGCATTGGAACAACTGACCCCACTTTGTCCAGCCCTCTAAAATACACCCTAGTCGATCCTAGGACGTCCGCTGTATGCTTGATCACAAAAGACCCCCAAAGGGAATACAAGGATCTCCTTGAGCAACACGACATTAAATTCATATCTCGCGTGGTCGGGATAGAGAAGTTGAGGGGTAAATTCAAAGCATTCGAAGCACGACGGTTGCTCCTGAAAGAAAACGCCATGTTCCTCGCGGACGACCGTGTCATTCCCCTCCTGCCTCGTCTTCTCGGATCAAAGTGGTTTGAGGCTAAAAAGTGGGTTCTTTCTGCGCACTTTATCCTTCTACTGTTTTATAAACTATCGAAAAGACAGCCTATACCCGTCAACTTAAAATGCAAGAACCTCAAGGCCGAACTGGAACGCGCCATAGAATCTTCCTACATGCACCAAAACAAAGGGACATGCACGTGTGTCACTATCCCCGTATCACTCAATATTGGTCTTCACAACTCTCCTTCAGATCAGTCAAAGTTGGTGTATTGTCACAAACGCCGAAGCAGATACTGGCAAATATCCAGACCGCCTTACCGGCTATTGCCAGCCGCATAAAGGACGGATGGGAGAATATACAGTGTCTCCATATCAAAACCAGTTCAAGCATAAGCCTCCCAATATGGTCGTGTGAGCTTTCAGCGGAGGCTGAGGGACGTTGGGCTGGCTTGACCATCGATGAACCAGAGGACGAGGATAGCCTGAGTGCCGGCGGATCGGAGGAAGAGGATGAGATGTCTGTAGACGAGACTCGGTCACGTTCGCCCTCACCCCCTCCGCCGAAGAAAGTCCGTGAAAAACCATCCTCGGCCGCCACACCCGCCATAGCAGATCGACCATCGAAAAAGCACGCTAAGATATCGTCACCCTCGACCGCTACTCCCTCTGCAGCGGACCAACCACCTCGAAAGAAGGAAAAGACCGCCAAGACCGCCGGGGCCCGGACGGAACAGTCAAAGAAACCGTCGTCACCCCCTCCAGTGGCTACCATCAGTCATGTGGAGGTGAAAAGCAAACGAAGTGCGGACGTCGGGGAGAAGAAGAAGGAGAAAGTGGTGAAGGGCACAATCGGCAAAACTCCCAAGGACGCGTTGCTAGGCAAGAAGGTCAAGTCCTCCACCGCTACACCCGTCCCAGTGGATCAACCACCGAAAAAGAAGGACAAGCCCGCCAAGAACACTGAGGTTCGGATTGAACAATCAACAAAAGCCCCGTCGCCCCCTCCCGCGGCTTCCATCACTCATAAGGAAGTGAAGACCAAGCGGAGTGCGGAAGTCGGGGAGAAGAAAAAGGGAAAAGTGGTGAAGGGTACAATAGCCAAATCGCCAAAGGATAAGTTACTCGGCAAGAAGGCAGGGAAGTCGTGACATGTTTAAATATCTGGTGGCGCCTGGGTATTAGATCCGGCGCACTAGCTCTTGTTAAATAGACAATTAGCTTCTAGTCCTGTCCGCACACGTGAGACACGACCGCGCCACTCCGACGCAGGGCCCTCCGGCTGCATTGGCAACCGATGAAGCACATGCGGCACCAAAGTTAGCGACTCCCTTTCATTTCAACATGGCGGGTAGGAAGTCAACGAAACTGTATATCCCCCAGCCCGCCGACAACTGCACACTCGTTGGCACTCTAGAGCAACTAGAACCGGATAAACCTGCGAATGGCAAGAGGGTTGCGCTAGTAGGTGGTGATCGGTTATATATGGTCAATGATGACTTTCAGATTCTGCAGATTCTGCATGGGACCATGGGGTGAAAATGAAGTCCTGATAACATTCAAGGTCACGACGCTAACTGTTTAGCGGGCAGTCATAAAGATTACCTCTTCCAAAAGCGCCTTGCTATGCGCCTGCCGTTAGACTCTTTCCGGTTCGACTTCCGGTGAGTGTGATAATCTGTCATTGGCGTTAGATAGACCCCCAGTTAAGGTGACTACTGTGTAGCGGGAGCCACGAGAGTGGAGGACAGTGGAAGTATGGTGGATTTGCCGAGGATGTTCAAGATCTCGTTACGGTCGTGGCTTTCCTCCGCGACAATTACGGATACGAAATCGACATGGTAGTGGGTCACTCTCGCGGTTCTGTAGTTGGTATGCATTGGTTGTGCACGTCGGAGGAAGGGAAACGCGTTACTGCCGTGGTCAATGTCTCAGGGCGTTACCGAATGAATGTGGGTGCCTCCGTCCGTCCAGCGAGTCTTATTGTAAACTGATGTCTCCACGCAGAGAATCTATGGTAGGCAAATAGTCCTGTTTCGGTAGCTATCTCTGAATCTTTTTAGATCAGATGTGTAATTACAAAGAGGCGTTCGATACTATGGGATACTACGAGTGGAAGGTATCTGTTGCGCGCAAACAGGTCCTCCAAAGAGTATACCCAAAGGACCTAGAGGAATTTGCAAGTTGGGACACTGGCATCGTGTGGGATAACTTCCCACCCACGATTAATGTCCTCACAGTACATGGACTCGCTGATGGCGTGGTACCAGTGTAAGCACGGACATATTTCTTTTCGTAGGACGTCGCCATCTCACTAAAAATACCAGCTATGATGCCGTTATTTACGCGCGTGCGTTTGGTTCGAGGGCTCCCGGGACACATGTCCTTCATCTAATGGAGGACGCCGATCATAATTTCACTGGGGTAAGTGATCCTACTAATATCGACGACTATGCCGTAACACACACCACTACTATCTTTAGCGTCAAGATGAAGTGGTGGACGTTATTTTGGAATGGTTAGAAGGACACCACTCAGGTGCTCTGGTGACAGGGGTATTACGGACCGGAATTCGGGGAAGGTTATAGTATATCTCGGCGCTTAGTATACGCGCAAAAGGAGTATGACGCTTTATTTCTTCGTTCACAACCAATGTGCGTTAACCTTCTTACAACGGTGACAACGAAACTCACGAGGGCTACAAGTCCCTAGAGTACAGGTGCTGCGTACATCTACGAAATCCTGCAAACGATCTTCCCTCTAGAAACAATCTGGGTTACTTCGGTGTTTTCGAAACTGGTCTACTTACATGTTCTTATTTTCCGACATTTCCTTATGGGCTTTCTGGATCTCCGTCCAGGGAAATACCTACCCAAGAAGAGCGTCCCTATCCATGGCTGTATGAAAAGCAGACATGTACGGACCTTGTGAATATAAATACGCGCTTGCCCGTCCCCCTCCCTGCCCGTTATTTTGGAGACTACCTCCTGAAAAGGTGCACTGCAAGAGTGTTAAACCCATTTCCTCTTGGTATCCCTGCAAAATTCCAAACACACCTATTAATGAGGTTGGACTGATATTCCAAGCTTCGAGAACGCAGAGTCGACCCTTGGATCTTAAGATGTTTGCGAAGGATGGGGCCCAAGTCTACCGTAGGAACCACGCTCCCTTTGTGACTGGCATCGAGTCAACAGCAAGGTGATAAAGAGCGTTCTCACCACTCAGTATAGCCAGTATTATCATCCTTCCGTCAACAGCAAGGGATTCAATGTTCTTCTCCCAGTGGGTACGCCCGACGAAGTCAACTACCACATCGACACCCTTTCCACCAGTAGCGTTTTTGACTGTTTTTGAAAAGTCTTCTGTCTTGTAGTTTGCGACCTCAGTAGCACCGTTTGGGATGGACAGAAGAAAGTCCAACTTCTCCTTGGTTGATGCTGTTGCCGTAACGGACCTCCTGCACGTCATAAAGAGGGAGGAATCAATGTGTCTGATCAAGTACGCAGCGCAGTGTACGCACGCGCCGAGACTGCGAGCCATCTGTATCACTGCGATGCCTACCCCTGATGCGCCAGCGTGTACGAGAACGTCATCGCCCCTTTTCAGTTCACCGTATAAAATCACGGCCTGCTGTGCTAAGGGTACAAAGAAGGGGGTATTTAGCAATATTCATGAATACGGAACTTAAAAGCAACCCACCAGTAATGAAATTCTCTGGAATACCTGCTGCTTCTTCCCAAGACAGGTGGGGGGGCTTCCTAATCAACAAATCTTGGTGGGCTGCGATGTACTCAGCATATGCGCCCTAGCAGGAAAGCGTAATGAGATCGCCGCCGCTGTACATATTTCCTACCGATTTACACCACCGGATAAACCAAACACTTCGTCACCCGTTGACCACTTGGTGACACCAGGTCCAAGATATTCGACACGTCCAGAGAATTCAACCCCTAAAATGGTTGAGGTACCGGGAGGGGGAGGATACTTTCGCTCCCTCTGAAGCAGGTCCATACGATTCAGGCCAAACGCGACGACCTACGAGGCGAACCATGAACCCCAATCACCGACGTGACTGAGTGACTCGTCGAGACCGAGAGGGCCACTGACCTTTACTAATACTTGATCTTCCATTGGTACCGGTTTCTCGGTCTCACCAATGTATAGGTTCTCGATGGGGCCTTCATCATCTTTGATTAAGACGGCTCGCATGGTGGACATCTTGAAGCATGCAGTAAGCACAGATTTTGTTAGTGCGTAGAGATTGTGTGCTCTGAAGAGCGAGCGCCTCTATATACGAACCGACAGTGACGCAATGCGGGGTTTTAGTCAGCAGCCTACCATTTTCTCATCTCAGAGGGCCGGCTCACGAGTGCACGGCTAGCTCCATTTGAGTACCACCGACACGAATCAGTTCACAGGAAATGGATGAACTCAGGCTTGGCGGTCGCTAAAGCTAGAGATTCAAGCTTCAAGCTTCAAGCCTCAACATACGTGGTTATATACATAAAGAAGGGGAGACGAATACAGTAAAATAGCCCCTGTATCAGCTAATTCAGCATCTTCCCACACACGGGGACTTCTAACCTGTTGAGCGAGGTTGACTTGTTGGCCGGAACGAACACCATCGTCGCCCAATCAGATGTCGATCGGGCTAAGGATGACTTCTTACGTTCGAAGCCTGTCTGCCAGGAGAAGATGAAGAACAGCTGTGAAGCGCTCGAAGACGCGTTGGAGGGTGTTGAAGAAACGGGTGCATCTAAGAGCCAGGAGAGGACGAAAGTCATCCTTTCTACTGCTGTAGACCGCGTGGGGCAGGGTCGGCCTGGTGTGGATCACTGTCTTAGTCTGCCAGCATACCATGGCCTACTACGGATCTAGGATTATGCACGCGATGTACGAAAGGTGCTTCTCGCGAGTCTGGATGCGGCAGTCAAGTTGGCAGAGGAGGAAGCTCGCTCAACGACCAAGGCTGGGGTGACGAAGATTACCGACCTCGGGAATGAACACCTCCCGCAGGGTGTTGAACGATCACGTCAGGTGTCCGTACCCAAAGCCATGTTTAACGTCCGCCCAGGCAAGAAGGGAGGACTTAACGACCGCCACTCCCCGACAGCCCATGCAGTCATGGCAGGGGGTGTTTACAATCTTGGAATTGGCCTTGCGCAGTGCTCAGACATGTTGGATACCTCATTTAGTGACATCTTCGATTTTAACCACCACTTGGTGCTTCACTTCGGGAGCAGGGAAGGTGATGATAACGAGTCGAATCCGACTGCACTTAGTGTCCTCTCCGTTGGCATGAGCGCCCTAACTATGGTTAGCGGCAAGGTCATTGGAGCTTGCGGCCTCATCAATGGCGCTATATGAATCTCTGATCTTTCTGCCAATGAGATGGCAAGGGCTTGCATGGCCCCGACAAGTGCAATGTGCTGAGACAGAAGATGCGACAACATTCCATGTGATGAGACTTGAGTCTAACAAGACAGGAGGGTCATTTATACAAACAAAAAGTAAACAAGTGATTTATTTGCAAGTGGAACAAAACAACCCTATGGTGATTTCCAAAGCGTGCCATAGTCAAGACAGAACTCATCGACGGCCGTGTCTCACTCAAACGATGTAAATGTGCGGTAAATACACTTGTCGGCGTCTTAGAGCAACTAGAATGGCAAGAGGGTTGTGCTAGTAAGTGGTACATGGTTATATCATTGGATTCCTACTTTAACACCAATGTCATATATTCATCTGGCAGAGAGTATCTAGTACTCAAAATAAATCAAATGTCAGATATGACATTGTAATGCTTTAAGCCTTGGATCAAAACTATATTGCATGTGGTGCAGTTGCTACTTGAATCAAAAAGATAGATATGGCAACATCAAATAGCAAATGTTAGCTGTTCCATTGCATAATAATCTCAATATGGCCTGACCTTATTTGTCAGACACAAAAGAAAACATCAATAGTTTTATTAATCAAATAATAATAAATTGATTAACCACTATTCACTTTTCAAAAACCCTATATAGACCACTCTAATCATAACAGATGGAACATGTACAGCCCCTGTGACAGCTCTTGCCATGTTTGGGGCATTCCTGACACTGCAAGTGAATTTTCCATGATTGTCGTGCGCTGTTCTTGTCTTTTCCTTTTCCAACCACTTATCACATAAACAACATGAGTCTCTGCCTTCCCCCGCTGTTGTCGTTCCCATTCCCGCGTCCTAGAGATGCCTCGTCGGACCGCTGCCTAGCCTTAGGGGCAAGTCCATGGACCTTATGTTTACGACACGGCCTTTGCTTACGTACATCTCCTTTGTTTTACCTTTCTCGCTTCTCAGATCCCGATGGGATCTGGAGGCTTCTTGACGGTTGTGGTTTGCTTTCTTAGGCACGTGACTCTGTCACGTTGTGCCTAGAGGATCTGTCGTTTGTCTTGGACAAATGCTCCAGCACGGTGAGGAGTCATGATGAGTAGGTCAGGATGACTCAATACCCTGTGGAGAGATCGTGTTAGGCAAACCCTGTCTTATTTGTTACCTATGCGTTTATGGTGAGGATACTATAGTCTTCTCATTGCCTGTGGGGTATATAAACCCACAGCATAGCAATGTAGAATCCTTGTATTTTTGCTACCTAGCTACCTACCTAGCAAGTAGGATCTCTATCCTATAAAACTCTTGCTTCTCCCGTATAACGAAGAGCTGCTCTGCTAAGTCGACTGGGCCAGTACCCTATCACCATACAACTAGCAAGACTTATCCTTTGACATACCAGGAGGTAGTCAAACTTGTCCCTGTCGACACATCTCCATATCACTGTCAATATATTTGCAAGAGGCCCGCCGCAATAAGCATGCTCGCCTATTGCCTGGTTATAGGTTTACTTTACCAGAAGGTAAACAGTGCGCGTCGGTCGTTGCCTTGAACAAGCAACCATGATCAATGCTGCGTGACAAAAGCGAAAATACCCTCACGTCGCATATCTGCGAACGTGATCCCAGCTCCCATATAGGTCGTAGCTGAAAGCATCACAATCGTCCGTCAGGTATTGTTCTTGCGACAAACCCCCACAATCACAACCCTTCCTACAAATGACACCCTCTCATCGCTTGTATCCCCCACCCCATCTCTAAAAAGAAGCGTCAGTTATTCGAGGAGTAAAGCCTAGTTCAGATGAGTACTAGGAGGAGAAAGCCATACCCATCGTATTGGCTCAGGTACCTCTAGGAATTCCTGAAGGTCACTCGAAGTAACATTCCGACTTGTATCCAAGATAGAGGTCATCCCTCGAGTCTTGAGAAAAGTTAAACAAGGTGTCTTTGGATGTGGGCTCATCAAAGTTTTGGCCAGGCCGCAAACCACTAGTAGTTCCCCCGCGAATGTCGATATCCTCTGCAGCACCTGAAAAGATTGAGAGAACTGTCTCACAAAGATTTCAGCTGTACCCTATGAGTCCAGTAAAGGAAGATCCCGAAGCAAAAACTCCGGTATCTCCAAGCAAGGGAAAAGAATCCCTAGCGCAGTTACCCTTGTCCTTCCACCAACTCCGAGAACCAGAACCCCTAGCAGGGAAAAGAATTGATGAAGAAGAAACTCACACAGCACAAGAGTCAGCATCAACATTGTTAGATCTCAGAATGGCAGGAGTCGGTGAACAAGAAGCCATAGCAAATCTCACAGAAAAGTTCCAGCAGTTTGCCCAAACGACAGACCCCTTCAAAAGCAAAACCGTTGGAAATGTACGAGAACTTGTTGCCTGGTATGAAGCCTTAACCGGCCATCAAGGACTAGTCTTCCTGTCCTATACCATCCCAGGAAGTTCTACTGATCGACCGGCCGAAGGAAGACCGTCAACAGAAGGAAAGGAGTTAGGCCTAGGAAAGCCCCCCGCCTTTGACGGAACAAGTGGCAAATATGAAGTGTGGATCGCCTCTGTCAACAACTACCTCAATCTCAACTGACACATCTACTCTACAGATGAAAGAAAAATCGGATTCACTCTATCATTCATGAGCCAGGGGTCCTCAGTCCACTTCGCCAAAAACTATCTAAAAGAATGCACAACGCAAGGTGGCGACGTATATATCGTGGACAGCTGGACAACCTTTATAGACTGAATGGAACGAATCTTCAAGGTCGGAGACACGGAAGCCTTAGCCTTCCTAAAGATGGCCGAGATTGAACAAAATGACAAGCCACTAAGCGAGTACATAGGAAAGTTCCTGGATCTCATCACAAGAGCCAACATCTCTCGCGATGATCGACAGGCAGGAGTTTATTTCGGAAAAGGACTTAATCCCCGAACTACTGAATGGATTCTCCAGTCTGGTAAAATCCCGACTACCGTCCAACAATGGATAGATGCCACTGTTGACACACAAACTGCAAAGGCATCACTGGGAGTCTATAACAGTTGTCTCACAAAAGAAGATCGGACAGTCCTACACATGTATCAAGATGAAGGAAGAAGTAGCGGGTCGAAGAAACACAATTCCTGGGCTATGGACGTAGATCGGCAAAAGAAGCCGACCCCATACAGAATGCCCCAAAGAAGGAAACCTCCTAGGTTTCAAGAAGTACGCTCCGCTGACTTCGATGGATCGTGTTACGGATGTGGAAAGAAAGGCCACATCAGCCGCAATTGCCCTTCAAAGAAAGACTTTCAGAAGACCTCCATTTTACAAGAAGTAAAATCAAAGTACAGTGCATGCGAGTTCAAGGAACTCAAAAGGGCATTGGGAAATGAAAAAAAGGAGGATTTTTAAAGACCTCTCTCGGAAAGACCGCAACAAAGGAGAGGTGTACATTCCAATCGTTTTCAGCACCAGAATTAATGTCTCTAGCTGCGTATAATGAATACCCTTCAGTCAACGCCATCGCAGGAACATTATTTCTCGTGGAACGAAACGATCAAGCGGTACGAACAGCTATCGATAGCGGAGCAGAGTGCAACGCCATCAGCAAAGACGCTGTCGAGAAACACGGCCTTAAAACAAGAAAAATCGAACATCCATGGTCGCCACGAAGCTTCGAAGGTTCAACAAAACAAGTAATTGACTCAATTGCCTTCTTCACAGGAAGAGTGCATGGACGAACCTTCAAACTTCACGCATACGTCATGGAACTCAAAAATGAAGGCCTGTTACTCGGAATGCCTTGGCTACAACAAGCCCAACCTGTGATAGACTGGGTCAAACGCCAGATAGTCAGATGGGGAACCCCAGAGGTTTCTGTTTCGATAGGACGAACGTCTATATCAACAGAACTCGAAGCCAACGTAAAACATGATGAGGTGGTACTCCCACCTGAGTATTCTATATACTCCGAAGTGTTCTCCGAAAAGTGCCCCCTCCCTCCTAAACAACCAGGCTATGACCATACTATCAAACTCAATACAAGCAAGGATTTGAAAACCTTCAAACTGGCAAAAATATATCCCCTGTCTCGTGACAAAATGACTCTTCCTCCAAGAAAATCTGGAAACCAGAAAAATCGAGAAAATTCAAAACGCAGACATCCTTAAAGTCCCGCCAGCACCAGTTTTCTTCGTAGGAAAGAAGGATGGAAAGAAACGATTAATACAAGATTACCAACAGCTCAACTCTTTCACTGTCCCTGATCGTTATCCCCTTCCCCTCGTAAAACCCATCCTTGATGAACTGGTCGAGTCCAAGTACTTCGCCAAATTCAATGTCTGTTGGGGCTTCACAAATATCTGCATAGCAACAGAAGAAGACGCCCTGCTGGGTTCGTTTGTGACACCCCGAGGGGTGTATAAACCCATGGTAATGTTCTTCGGACAGAACAACGCACCCCTTACGTTCCAAAGATATATGGACGGAAAATTCGGTCGACTACGACTTGATAAAAAGGCCATCATATACTTGGATGACATAACAGTCCATGCGAAAATGCATGAAGAGTTGAAGAAGAATGTTAAGGAGTTCTTGGAAATAGTGAAGAAAGAAAATCTATGCCTCAAACTGTCAAAAAGCATATTTGAAGCAGAAGAAATCGACTTCCTGGGCTTCACCATCAAACATGGTCAATACGAAACTGCCCTGCTCAAAGTTGATGCAATCCGGAATTGGAAAACCCCTAGTAACGTCCACGATGTTAGGCAATTCCTAGGCTTCTGCAACTTCTACTGACAGTTTATCCCTTTGTTCGCTATGGTCGCAAAACCCCTACATATCTTAACAAAAAAGGATGAGCTTTGGCACTGGAAGAACGACGAAGAAAATGCGTTCCAAAAGTTAAAAATGTTAATGAGCCAGGCCCTGGTCCTCTGCCTCCCCGACTTCAATAAACCGTTTGAAGTCTACACCGATGCCTCTAAACTTGGCACAGGAGTGGTACTATGCCAGAAATTCGAAGATAACGAATTACATCCCATCGCATACCTTTCGCAGTCTCTTCAAGGAGCCGAACAAAACTATCAGGTATACGACTTGGAAATGATGGCAGTAGTACGTGCCCTGAAGGCCTGGAAACACTACCTGTTATGCCTGGTTGAAGACACCATCATTCACACCAACCACAAGAACTTGATGTACTACCGCGAACCTCAAAATCTTACCGGCTGCCAGGCCCGCTGGCTAGCCTATATTCAAGGTTTCCCGCTCAAGTTCAAACATAACCCCAGTCGACGAATGATCATCCTGGACATGTTGTCATGAAACCCGCAGTTCACTGCAGCTACTCCTGTTGAAACCACGGTACTTCCACCATCGGTTTGGCTAAAAGAGGGGGGTGAAACTGCAAAAATCACACCAAAGCCTGTCGAAACAGTTACAAAGACCTCCCTCGACAAAACAACAGAAAAGCCTTTGAAGGTGGAAGTCCCAAAGGTCAAACTTCAATGACAGACGAAGATACTTCCGCAAAAAGGAGTATTAAGAGTGTCAAAAGAGACGTATGAAGAAATCAGACAATCGACACCGTTCAATAAAAGTTACGTAGTAACAGAAGACAATGACGTCGAAGAAGATCCCGTAACGAAAATCAAGACCAAAAATGGAAGGTTTTACGTACCTCCGAAAGCATGAAGACAAGTCCTCGAAGAATATCATGACCATCCCTCCGCTGGACACCCAGGTGTCAAAGCGATGATGGCCAAGCTAAACAAAAACTGCTTCTGGCCAGGAATGTGGAAGGAAATTCGAGAATACATCTGTGGCTGTCCTACTTGTCAGTCCTCGAAAGTTGTTCAACAACATCATCTGCCCCCGTTACAACCTATCGAGAGTACAATGCCACTACCCTTCAAACAAGTATCCATGGACTTTATTACCGACTTGCTGCTTTCTAAAAACCATGACTCCATTCTAACCATCGTAGATCATGGCCTCACTAAGGTGGTGGTCTTTATTCCTACTGAAAAGACGCTCGACTCCGAAGGACTGGCAGATTTGTGGCTACAACACGTCTACCCCAGGTTCGGTGTCCCAGAGTCAATAATCTCCGATCGAGGCCCACAATTCGTGAGTGTGTTTACACAAAACCTATACAAGGCCCTACGAATCAAACCTCGGTATTCCTCCGGATATCATCCCCAAACTAACAGAGAGGCCGAGCATGTCAACCAAGAGGTCGAAACATACATCTGAATGTACTGCGCCGAAAGACCCAACGAGTGGAGCAATCAGCTGTCTATGGCTGAGTTCACACATAACTCCAGAATTCACTCGACTCATGGTCAGACTCCCTTCTCGCTGTTGTATGGATATGACCCGGATCCTTATCTGGCCGTCCATGCATCAAAGGCCCTGAGTGTTGAAGAACGACTCGAAGAGCTTGCCCATGCCAGGGACGCGGCTCTCGTCGCCCATAAAAAGGCCACTGAGCGAATGACTAAAGGAGGCCCTGACCCTGTCGTGTACACACCCCCAGGCCTGGGAGACCTCGTTTGGCTCGACGCAAAGGACCTAAAATGCAATGTCCAGTCAACAAAGCTGGCTCCTTGTTGCGTCAGCCACTTTGGAGTAAAAAGAGTCATCAACCACGTTGCGGTGGAGCTCGAACTACCAGTCACATGGTGAGTACACCCAGTATTTCATACATCACGGATCTTCCCCTATACTGAAACACTGGAGTATGGCCCTGCGCCACCCCCACCTCTACCTGATATAGTCGATGACATCCCAGAATGGGAAATCGAGGCTATCCTTAACCATAAAGAGGTAAAAACGGGACACGGTCAAAGAATGCATTATTTGGTCAAGTGGAGCAGATACAGACATGCCAGCAATACCTGGGAGCCAGAGGGAAACCTCGTCAATGCCAGAGACCTCCTCGAGGAGTATAAAAAGAGACGTCAAAAACCATCTAGGACTCAGAAATCCCCTTGTCGCTATCGCAAAAACTAAATGTCTTCCTTCGATAATGACAATGGATATAACTCTGAGTTGCGCGAGTACCTACTTGACACCACGCCCTCCTTCAACTCCGACTATGACTTTACATCCCCCGTGTCACCTCCACTATCCCAGTCCGGTCTATCCGTGTCAGACCGATTCGCGTCGGTCTACGAGTCCACCCTTGAATCCATTCTTGATGCCAATGCCAACAGGCCGCAAAACCTCCACTCCCAGTTTAACATACGCTACCTCTCTAAGGGAAAAAGAAGGGCTACACCTATGACGCCCAGAACTCGCCCTTACCCTGTGCCAGAACCGGTATACCGTGCACAATGCAACACACCCTGCCCAGAGTCACCCACCTCCCCCGTCCAAGCCACCAGTAACAAAACAACCTCATCCTCACTCCCCGATGAACACAAGACCAATGACCAACTGCCTTACGGACTCTTGTGCGACCCACAAGAGTATGAGGGTTACATTCGGGTGTTCGAAGGGTTTGAACAGTGGGACCGGGAGGGATGGATCTCAGGAAACGACCATGAACATCTACGGATGCTGCATCAGATCTACCGAAGCATCGAAGATACCGTCAGTCGCGTCGTAAATATCTTGAAAGCAGGAGACACAGTGCTCGATGAACAGTCGCCAGGAACCACGTATATGGAAACAGAAGGAATGAAAAATGTAGAGGGAATGCAAAAGATGCTGGGATCGCTGGTCAACATCGTCCACATCAAGTTTGGCATCAAGCTCGTACAGTCCTTTCGTAACTTTCGCCACGTTCCACCCGGTCTTAAACAGGTCACTTTCGAAGTTACCACCCCCTCCAACTACGAAGCCCCTACAGCTGGTGGCCCAGTTGCGCAACGAAAGGACCTTCATGAAAGCCACGGCTCGTCGACCACTGAGGATAGGAGAGATGGAAGTGGTGCCCAGAACCTCGTTGAAGGTGGACCGAGTCAAGGGACGTCACGAAGCGTACAACCGGACCGAATGGACGTATCTCCAGTACCTGGCGGCGACTGGAAAGAGACAGGCAATATTACGGCTGAAGAAAGGGAGTCAGAGAGCGAAAATGAATCTGTTCCAGGAGCCCACTGGATTCACAAATGTCGCCATCGAGAGGAAGAAGAGGTTGCCACAAGAAAGTTTCTCAACATTGCGGCCCAGATCCTCAGAGAGAGATGTGACAATGCATGGGTCTCCGAAAGGGAAAGAATCGAGAAGTGGAGAAGCTTCCTCCTCAAAGTCTTTGATGAATGAAAATATTGGACGTTCGATATATTCAATGCTACAAAATCAACAGAAGCACTCCCAAACTGCGACTTCTACCCTGTCCGTTCCACCCCTGAACTTCGCCTCAAACTCGCAGGATGCATTGTCCTTAACCCCTTCCACCCATTTTACAAGCATACCTGTCTCGACTGTTGAAGACTCGGTCATTGGTCGTGTCGAAATGGCAAAGGCTCCAAATGGACTGACCCTCATGGACATCCTATTAGGCAGCCCAAGCCTTCCACCAATACTAGACGCAAACCTGGACCTACCCTTTGATGACTTTGACTAATCTGCCATAGCAGGGTTGCCACGGTTAAAAGAGGGGGGTGATGTTGTGCGCCGTTCTTGTCTTTTCCTTTTCCAACCGCTTATCACATAAACAACATGAGTCTCCGCCTTCCCCCGCTGTTGTCGTTCCCATTCCTGCATCCTAGAGACACCTCGTTGGACCACTGCCTAGCCTTAGGGGCAAGTCCATGGACCTTATGTTTACGACACGGCCTTTGCTTATGTACGTCTCCTTTGTTTTACCTTTCTCGCTTCTCAGATCCCGATGGGATCTGGAGGCTTCTTGACGGTTGTGGTTTGCTTTCTTAGGCATGTGACTCTGTCATGTCGTGCTTAGAGGATCTGTCATTTGTCTCGGACAAACGCTCCAGCATGGTGAGGAGTCATGATGAGTAGGTCAGGATGACTCGATACCCTGTGGAGAGATCGTGTTAGGCAAACCTCGTCTTATTTGTTACCTATGCGTTTATGGTGAGGATACTATAGTCTTCTCATTGCCTGTGGGGTATATAAACCCACAGCATAGCAATGTAGAATCCTTGTATTTTTGCTACCTAGCTACCTACCTAGCAAGTAGGATCTCTATCCTATAAAACTCTTGCTTCTCCTGTATAACGAAGAGCTGCTCTGCTAAGTCGACTGGGCCAGTACCCTATCACCATACAACTAGCAAGACTTATCCTTCAACATACCAGGAGGTAGTCAAACTTGTCCCTGTTGACACATCTCCATATCACTGTCGATATATTTGCAAGAGGCCCACTGCAATAAGTGCACTCGCCTATTGCCTGGTTATAGGTTTACTTTACTGGAAGGTAAACAGCGCACGTCGGTCGTTGCCTTGAACAAGCAACCGTGATCAACGCCGTGCGACAACGATAGCCATACTTACCCATGATCCAACTGAAATAATAAAGACATACCAAATTTAGACATGGTTATGCTTACCTAATTTAGGCATCTCTCATCTGGACTTACCTAAGTTCACTGACCCTTACTCTGACTCGAAGATCAAAGTCAGAGGCAAGAGTGAAAAACTCGAAATGGTCCCTCCAGTAGGGATTATATATATTGTATGTACTGTACAGTTATTAGTGATTATTTTCCATGCTTTGACCATTTCCATAAATGGACATTGAAAAAATTTTCATTAAATGATATATGGTTAAATTATGTTTGTCTCGGTAACCCAGAGAAAGATACATATTGGTATATCATTCAGCTCACTGTGCGGTATGATGCTGGATCTGTAACATTAATAATACAATATTTATTTTCTGGCTGTGCACAATTTTTGCACAGACCCCACAACTTTTTTTATATGCCTCCACACAATTTTTTTTTGCAAGTAGATGGATCACACAACTTTTTAATTTTGCCCCCACACATTTTTTTTGGGAAGGTGGTATGTACAACCTGTAACAAACTGCAATGTAAAAATTCATGGAGAGTGTATTATGGAACTACAATGAGAATGTGTCATTGAAACTTGGTTCATTGATGAGAAAGTCTGCTAAACCCTGAGCTGTGCAGTCAATGAGATCATCTTCATGAAGGAATGCCCTTCCCTCCTTGACAAACACAATCACTTTTCTCCAACATTCTGGAGTCATCCCCCCATAGCCAAGACCTTGAAATTGTTGTACTGCAGCACTGTAGGTCCAGGATTATGACCATCCATGAGGAAGTGACCCATTCTGTTCCACCACAGTTGGTGCCAATCATTGAAGCACCCCTGGTGGTCCTCACAGCCTGCTGAGTGCACCAAGGGGGCATCAGCAAAACCCTGGGTTTGGTGCAGAGGCACAGACCCACAGATGGTACAGATTTTCCACAGACCAAGTACAGACCCCTACAGACCCTACAGACTCTACAGACCCCACAGACCCACAGACACCACAGATCTAAACTTTGATTTGCCCATAAGCAGAAAAGGATATTTAAACCCAGCTCACTCCCACACTGCATCTCTTTCCACTACCACCACCATCCCTCTTCCTCATTGTCATCTTTGTTGTTGTCCCCCCCTCACCACCCTCCTTTGCTACCACCACCCTTATGGTGGGTGCCCTCTCCCTACTAATAGTAATAAGTGTCCACTTAATATAGATAGATATGTATATCCTTGTACCTTGACATGTAATTTAAGTAGCTTATGATAATATGATTCAATTATTGGTCAACTACAACATGTGTGAATGGTTAGAATCTGTAGTACTGAAACAATCTGGGGTAGGTCTGTACAGATATGGATATGTGTACAGATCTGTACAGGGGGGGACTGTCGCGTGGTGTTGATCATGGTTGCTTGTTCAAGGCAACAACCGATGCGCGCTGTTTACCTTCCGGTAAAGTAAACCTATAAGCAGGCGATGGGTGGACCATTGGAAGATGGGAGGCCGATCACAGATATGTCGACAGTGATATGGAGATATATCGACAGGGACAGCTTTGACTACCTCCTGGTACGTCGAAGGATAAGTCTTGCTAGTATACGACAATAGGGTTCAAGCCCAGTGTTGACTAACAGAGCAACACTTCGATATACAGAGAAAGCAAGACTTTTATAGGAAGAGATCCTACTTGTTAGGTAGGTAGCTAGGTAGCGAAAATACAAGGAGTCTCTATCGCTACGCTGTGGGTATTTATACCCCACAGGCAATGAGATGACTATCGTATCTTAGCTATAAATGTGTGCAGAACAAACAAGACGGGGTTTTGCCTGACACGATCTCTCCACAGGGTATCGAGTCAGAGTGCTCACAGCGTCATACGCTATGTCATCGGTCTCCCTACTCATCGTGACTCCTCACCATGCTGGAGCATTTGCACAAAGCAAATGAAGGATCCCCTAGACACGACACGATGCGAAGGTCACATGTCCAGGAAAGCAAACTGTAACCGTCAAGGAAGCCTCCAGATCCCGATGGGATCTGGGAAGCGAGAAAGGTAAAGCAAAAAGGAAATGTACGTAAGCGAGGCTGTGTCATAAACGTAAGGTCCATGGACTTGCCCCTAAGGCTAGGCAGAGGTCCGATGAGATGTCTCTAGGACGCAGGAACGGGGATGACGACAGGCAGCATTCTCAGGACAAGCATAGTAAGCGAGGCGAAAAAGGAAAAGAGCAGTCCAGCGCACGACATTACCCCCCTCTTTTAACCGTGGCGACCCTGCTATGGTCGATCAGTCGAAGTCGTCAAAAGGAAGGTCCAGGTTTGCATCTATTATTGGTTGGAGACTTGGGCTGCTTAATAGGACGTCCATGAGGGTCAGTCCACCTGGAGCCCTTGCTGTTGCGACATGACCAATGTCCGAGTCTTCGACAGTCGAGGCAGGTATGTTTGTAAAAGGGGTGGAAAGGGTTAAGGATGACGCGTCCTGCAAGTTCAAGGCGGAGTTCTGGGGTGGAACGGACGGGGTAGAAGTCGCAGTTTGGGAGTGCTTCCGTTGTCTTCGTAGCGTTGAATAGATTGTACGTCCAGTACTTACACTCGTCGAAGACCTTGAGGAGGAAGGCTCTCCACTTATCGACTCTTTCTTTTTCTGATACCCATGCGTCGTCGCATCTTTCTCCGAGGATCTGGGCCGCAATGTTGAGAAACTTTCTTCCAGCAACCTCTTCCTCTTCTCGATATCGACATCTGTGAATCCAATGGGCACCTGGAACAGATCTGTCTTCACTCGTTGACTCCCCTTCTTCAGTCATAGTATCGCCTGTCTCTTTCCTGTGACTGCCAGGTACTGGAGATACATCCATTTGTTCTGGCTGTAAGCCTCATGTCGTCCCTTGACTCGGTCCACCTTCAGAGAGGTTCCCGGTACCACCTCCATCTCTCCTATCCTCAGCAGCTGACAGGCTGTTGCCTTCATGAAGATTCTTTCGTCGCATAGCTGGGCTACCAGCTGTAGAGGTCTCATGGTTGGCAAGAGAGGTGGTTTGGAAAGTGACTTGCTTAAGAGCAGGTGGAACTGGCTGAAAGTTACGAAAGGATTGCACGAGCCTTTCTCCAAACCTGACATGGACGATGTTGACCAGCGACCCCAACGTTTTATGCATTTGTTCTACATTCTTCATTCCTTCAGCTTCCATATATGCCGTTCTGGGGGATTGTTCGTCGAGCACAGTGTCACCAGCCTTCAAGATGTTCACGATGCGGCCGACGGTATCTTCGATGCTTCTGTATATCTGATGCAGCATCTGTAAGTGTTCGTGGTCACTTCCTGTGTTCCATCCCTCCCGGTCCCACTGCTCAAACCCTTCGAGCACCCGAATATAACTTTCGTACTCTTGTGGGTTGCACAGGAGTCTGTAGGGTGGTTGGTCGTTCGTTCTGTTCTCATTGGGGAGCGTGGACGTGGTTGCTTTGTTATCGGTGTTCTCGACAACGGGTGGTGTTGACTCGGGACAAGGTGTGTTACACTGGGTGCGGTATACCAGCTCTGGCATGGGGTAAGGGCGAGTTTGGGGTGTTGTAGGTACAGTCCCTCTTTTTCCCTTTGAGAGGTAGCATATGTTGAATTGGGAATGGGGGTTCCGTGGCCTGTTGGCATCAAGAACGGATTCAAGGGTGGACTCGTAGACCGTTGTGAAGCGGTCTGACGTGGATAAACTGGTCTGGGATAAGGGAGGTGATGAGGGGGATGTAAAGTCACAGTCGGAGTTGAAGGAGGGTGTGGCGTCGAGCAAGTACTCACGTGACTCAGAGTTATATCCATCATCATTATTGTAGGATGACATTTAGTTTCGATGACGATGGGGGTGTTGTGGTTTCTGAGTTTCTGGCGGCTTGAGACGTCTTCTTTTATACTCCTTGAGTATGCTTCCGGCATTGACAAGGTTTCCCTCTGGCTCCCAAGTATTACTTGTGTGTCCATAGCCACTCCACTTGACCAAATAATGCGTTCTTTTACCGTGTCCCGTCTTCACCTCTTCATGGTTTAGAATAGACTCGATCTCCCATTCAGGGACGTCATTGACCATTTCGGGAAGCGGGGGAGGCAGTGCAGCTCCATATTCCGGTGTTTCGGTATAGGGGAAGATCCGTGATGTATGAAATACTGGGTGTACTCGCCATGTGATTGGTAGATCGAGTTCCACTGCAACATTGTTTACGATCTTCTTTACCTTAAAGGGGCCAACACATCTTGGAGCGAGCTTGGTTGACTGCACATCGTGTTTTAGGTCCTTTGCATCGAGCCAGATGAGGCTGTTCAGCGGAGGAGGGGCATATGGGAGTGGATCAGGGCCCTGTTTTGCCATATGCTCGGCGGTTTTCTTATGAGCTATTAGGGCGGCATCATGGGCATGTGCGAGTTCCTCCAAACGTTCCTCTACTCCAGGTGCTTTTGATGCATGGACCGCTGGATAGGGGTCTGGATCATACAGTGAGTGAAAAAACCCTTGCAATGTTTCGCTATTTTTCACTAACTGCAGTGTAGCACTGGAGGGCATGGGAATCTCGCTTGGCCATAGTGGGATGGATGGTAGTACTGACTATTGGCTACCAAGGGGTCACTGTATCATGTGATTATGTCCAGTGGTCATTGAGATATGTTGGTTTTAAAACAGGTACATCATTGCAAGGGTTTATTCACTTTTGGTCTGGGTAGTAGAATCTCACTCAAATGAAGGGATAATTGTGGTTGTTTGGTCATACAAACAAAGATACACATATCAACATTGTGTCAGAGTTCCAAAAAGTTCACATGCTTCTTTGTTTCCAACCTCTACCACCATGAGATCCATCTCTGCCACCCAAAGGAATACTATCCTGACTATGCTTGATGCTGGTCACTCTGCTTCCTCTATTGCCTCTAGTACTGGCCTGCATCTCTCTACCATCTCTAGGCTTCATTCCAAGGAGCATTCCACCCTGCAGAAGTCTGCTGGAGGTCATCCATCCAAGCTTTCCCCTGCCAATGTCCACCATGCCATGCATCTTATCTCCACTCAGAAGGCAGAAAATGCTGTCCAGGTGACCAAAAACTCTCTCCAATATCATCAACCAGCCCCTCCACCCAAATACTGTTTGGCAGCACTTAAAGAAGACTGGTATGAAGGTTGTGGTCAAGCATAAATGACCTATCCTCTCTGCCAAGCATCACAAGGCAAGATTTGACTTTGCCTATGCTCACAAGGATTGGACTCTGGAGGACTGGAAAAGGGTGGTATGGTCTGATGAGACTAAAATAAACCACCTGGGGTCAGATGGTCACAAATGGGTGTGGAAAAAGCCAGGGGAGAAGCTGAATGATAGGCTAGTGGAGGGGACACTGAAGTTTGGAGGAGGTTCTCTCATGATGTGGGGCTGTATGACTTGGGAAGGTGTTGGATATGCCACCAAGATTGATGGTAGGATGGATGGAGACCTTTACCTCCAAATTTTGAAGGATGAACTACAAGATTCCCTTCAGTATTATGGTCTTCATCCTCCTGACATCATCTTCCAGCAGGACAATGACCCCAAGCACACCTGCAAGCAGGTCAAGGAGTGGCTGGAGGAGCAGGATTTTAGGACTATGGTATGGCCTGCACAGTCTCCTGACCTCAACCCCATAGGACATGCCTGGGGTTACCTCAAGAGGAGGCTTGCAGAGTATGAGCACCCCCCCAAGGGAATACTGGAGTTGTGGGAGAGGACTCAGGTGGAGTGGAATGATATACCAGCTGAAGAGTGTCAGAAGTTGATTGAAAGCATGCCTAGGAGGGTTGAGGCAGTGCTTAAAGCAAAAGGAGGCTATACCAAGTACTGATATCCCCCATATACCCTTCCATTACCAAAAGTGAATAAACCCTTGCAATGATGTACCTGTTTTAAAACCAACATATCTCAACAACCACTGGATGAAATCACATGATACAGTGACCCCTTGGTAGCCAAGAGTCAGTACTACCATCCATCCCACTATGGCCAAGCAAGATTCCCACACCCTCCAGTGCTACACTGCAGTTAGTGAAAAATAGTGAAACATTGCAAGGGTTTTTTCACTCACTGTATCCATACAGCAGAGAGAATGGAGTTTGTCCGTGGGTCGAGTGGATTCGGGAATTATGTGTGAATTCAGCCATCGGTAGATGGCGGCTCCAGTCGTTAGGTTTCTCTGCGCAGTACATCCGAATATAGGTCTCGACTTCCTGGTTGACTCGCTCGGCTTCTCCATTTGTTTGGGGGTGGTATCCCGACGAATACCGTGGTTTGATGCGGAGCGCCTTATACAGGTTTTGGGTAAAGGCGCTGATGAACTGCAGTCCTCAGTCAGAGATGACTGACTCAGGAACTCCGAACCACGGGTAAACGTGTTGGAGCCACAGGTCTGCGAGTTCCTTGGAGTCAACGGTTTTTCTTGTCAGGATGAACATTACTGCCTTGCTTAAGCCATGGTCCACTATTGTTAGGATAGAGTCGTAGTCCTTTGAGTGCAGTAGGTCAGTAATAAAGTCCATAGACACCTGTTTGAAAGGTAAAGGTGTAGCACTTTTGATAGGGTGCAACGGAGGCGGGTGACTTTGCCTGACAACCTTTGACGTTTGACAAGTGGGACAACCTTGGACGTACTCTCGGATATCCTTCCACATTCCTGGCCAGAAACAATTCTTGTTTAACTTAGCTGTCATTGCTTTGACGCCTGGGTGTCTGGCCGATGGATGGTCATGGAGTTTGTTTTCTTGTGCTCGGAGGGACGTAGAACCTTCCATTTTTGGTTTTGACCTTTGTTACGGGATCTTCATCGATGTCATTGTCTTCAGTTACCACATAACTTTTGTCTGACGGGGAGGCCTCCTTGATTTCTTTGTACACCTCTTTCGACACTCTTAACACTCCTCTTTGCTTTACCGGTTCGTTCCGTTTTTGTGTTTTTACCTTTGGGACTTTCACCTTTGTAGGCTCCTGGTTTTCTTTATCGAGGGGTGATTTTGTAGTCGCTTGGACTGGTATAGGTGCATTTTTTGTGGTTTCACTCCCCTCTTTTAGCCAAATAGATGGTGGAAGTACTGTGGTTTCGATGGGTGTTGCTTCAGTAAAGTGTGGATTTCTTGACAAGGTGTCGGGAACTATCATTCGCCGACCAGGATTATGTTTGAACCTCAGCGGGAAACCTTGGATGTATGCAAGCCATCGCGCTTGGCGACCGGTAAGGTTTTGCGGCTTGTGATAATAGGTCAGGTTTTCGTGGTTGGTGTGAATGATCATCTCGTCCATGGGGCACAAAAGATAATGTTTCCAGGCCTTCAGGGCACGGACCACTGCCATCATTTCCAAATTGTAGACCTGGTAGTTTTGTTCAGCTCCTTGGAGTGATTGTGATAGGTATGCAATTGGGTGTAGTTCGTTGTCCTCGAACTTTTGGCAGAGGACCACGCCAGTGCCGAGTTTAGAGGTGTCAGTGTAGACCTCGAACGGTTTGTTGAAGTCAGGGAGATGAAGTACAGGAGCCTGGCTCATTAGCATTTTTAACTTTTGAAAAGCGTACTCTTCATCCTCCTTCCAATGCCACGGCTCGTCTTTCTTCATCAACACGTGCAGAGGTTTTGCGACCATAGCAAAGGACGGTATGAATTGTCAATAAAAGTTGCAGAATCCGAGAAATTGGCAGACGTCGTGTATGTTACTAGGGGTTTTCCAATTTCGGACTGCTTCGACTTTTATCGGAGCGGTTTCGTACTGGCCATGCTTTATGGTGAATCCGAGAAATTCAATTTCCTCGGCTTCAAAAACGTATTTTGACAGTTTTAACTGCAGGTTTTCCTTCTTCGCTATTTCCAAAAACTCTCGTATGTTTTTCTTCAACTCTTCGCACATTTTGGCATGGACAGTTACGTCGCCTAGATAGATGACGGCCTTCTTTTCGACCCTGAGTCATCCGAACTTTCTGTCCATGTATCTTTGAAACATTGGTGGTGTGTTGCATTGTCCAAAGAACATTACAGTCGGCTTGAACACCCCTCAGGGTGTTACGAACGATCCCAATAGGGCATCTTCCTCTTTTTCTACTCAGATATTGGTGAAGCCCCAGCGGACGTCAAACTTTGCAAAGAACTTTGACTCCACCAATTCGTCAAGGATTGGTTTTACGAGGGGAAGGGGATAGCGATCAGGGATCGTGAATGAATTTAGTTGTCGGTAATCTTGTATGAGTCACTTCTTTCCATCCTTCTTTCCTATGAAAAAGACCGGTGCCAGTGGGACCTTAAGAATGTCTGCATTTTGAATTTTCTCGATTTTGCCGGTTCCGAGATTTTCCTCAAGGAACTCATCGAGTAAAGTCATTTCGTCGTGTGACAACAGGTACACCTTGGCTGGTTTGAAGGTTTTTAGGTCTTTATCCTTGTCGATTTTTACTGTGTGATCATAGCCGGGTCAATGGGGAGGAAGCAGACAATCTTCGGAGAACACCTCCAAGTACTTGGAGTATTCTGTTGGAAGAGTTACTTCTTCATGTTTTACGTTAGCCTCAAGTTCTGTCAAGATTGACGTTCAATTGATTGAGATAGATACTTGAGGGGTTCCCCATCCAATGATTCGGCGTTTGATCCAGTCTATTACGGGCTGGGCCTGTTGAAGCCACGGCATTCCGAGTAGTAGGCCTTCATTTTTCAGTTCCATGATGTAGGCGTGGAGTTTGAAGGTTTGACTGTGGACCCTTCCTGTGAAGAGGGCGATTGAGTCGATTACTTGTTTGGTTGATCCTTTGAAACTTCTTGGCGACCATGGATGTTCAATTTTTCGAACTTTGAGACTGTGCTTCTCTACGACATCTTTGCTAATGGCATTGCATTTGGCTCCACTGTCAATTGCAGTTCGTACCGCTTGATCGTTTCATTCCACAAGGTATAACGTTCCTGCGATTGCGTTGACAGAGGGATATTCATTATACGCTGCTAGGGACATTATTTCTGGAGCTGAAAATGATCGGAACGTACACCTCTCCTCAGTTGCGGTCTTTCCGAGAGAGGTCTTTAAAAATCCTCCTTTTTCTCATTTCCCAATGCCCTCTTGAGTTCCTTGAATTCGCATGCGCTGTACTTTGATTTTACCTCTTGGAGGATCGATGTTTTCTGGAAGTCTTTCTTTGTAGGGCAGTTGCGGCTGATGTGGCCTTGTTTTCCACATCCGTAACATGATCCTTCAAAGTTAGTGGAGTGTACTTCCTGAAACCTAGGGGGTTTCCTTCTTTGGGGCATTCTGTATGGGGTCGGCTTCTTTTGTCGATCTACGTCCATTGCCCATGATTCGTTTTTCTTCGCTCCGCTACTTCTTCCTTCGTCTTGATACATATGTAGGACTGTCCAATCTTCTTTTGTGAGGCAACTGTTGTACACTCTGAGCGATGCTTTTGCTGTTTGTGCGTCGACGGTGGCGTCTATCCACTGTTGGACTGTAGTCAGGATCTTGCTGGACCAGAGAATCCATTCAGTGGTTCGGGGATTAAGTCCTTTCCCGAAATAGACTCCAGCCTGTCGATCGTCGCAGGAGATGTTGGCTCACGTTATGAGATCCAGGAACTTTCCTATGTACTTGCTTAACGGCTTGTCATTCTGTTCAATCTCAGCCATCTTCAAGAAGGCTAGGGCTTCTGTGTCTCCAACCTTGAAGATTCGTTCCATTTGATCAACAAACGTTGACCAGCTGTCCATGATATAAATGTTGCCTCCTTGAGTTGTACATTCTTTTAGATAGTTTTCGGCAAAGTGGACAGAGGATCCTTGGCTCATGAACGATAGGGTGAAACCGATCTTCCTTTCATCTGTAGAGTAGATGTGTCAGTTGAGATTGAGGTAATTGTTGACAGAGGCGATCCACGCTTTGTATTTGCCACTTGTTCCATCGAAGGTGGGAGGCTTTCCAAGGCCTAACTCCTTTCCTCCATCTGACGGTCTTCCTTTGGCTGGTCGGTCGGTAGAACCTCCTGGGATGGTGTATGACAGGAAGACGAGTCCCTGATGGCCTGTAAGGGCTTCATACCATGTGACGAGTTCTCTGACATTTCCGACCGTTTTGCTTTTGAAGGGGTCTGTCGTTTGGGCAAATTGCTGGAACTTTTCTGCGAGGTTTGCTATTGCTTCTTGTTCACTGACTCCTGCCATTCCGAGATCTAACGACGTTGACGCGGACTCAGGTGCTGTGTGAGTTTCTTCTTCGTCAATCTTTCTCCCTGCTAAGGGTTCTGGTTCTCAGGCTTCTTGGAAGGATGGGGGTAACTTCATTAAGGGCTCTTTCCCTTTACTTTGACTGGGAGATTCCGGAGTTTTTGCTTCGGGATCTTCTTTTACTGGACTTGTGAGGTACGGTTGAAACCTCTGGGAAGGTGTTCTTTCGACCTTTTCTGGTGCAGCGGTAGATGGCGATGTACACGGGGGAACTACTGGGGGTTTGCGGCCGGGCCAAAACTTTGATGACCCTGCGTCTGACGACACCTTGTCCTGCTTTCTTGGATACGAGTCGGGAAGTTACTTCGAGTGACCTTCTTCAGGGATTCCTAGTGGTCCTTCGGCTTACACAACAGGTGTAATGTTCACCACCTAGTACTCTTCTGATCTAGGCTTTACTCCTCGAATAACTGACACTTGTGTTACTTGAGATGATGTAGGGGATACAACGACGAGAGGGTGTCGTTGTAGAAAGTGTTGTGATTGTGGGGGTTTGTCACAAGAACAATACCTGGTGGACGACTGTGATGCTTTCGGCTACGACCTTATGGGAGCTGGGATCATGTTCGCAGATATGCGACGTGAGGGTATTTTCGCTTTTGTCGCGTGGCGTTGATCGCAGTTGCTTGTTCAAGGCAACGACCGACGTGCGCTGTTTACCTTCTGGTAAAGTAAACCTATAAGCAGGTGATGGGCGGACCATTGGAAGACGGGAGGCTGATCACAGATATGTCGACAGTGATATGGAGATATATTGACAGGGACAGCTTTGACTACCTCCTGGTATGTCGAAGGATAAGTCTTGCTAGTATACGATGATAGGGTTCAAGCCCAGTGTCGACTAACAGAGCAACACTTCGGTATACAGAGAAAGCAAGACTTTTATAGGAAGAGATCCTACTTGTTAGGTAGGTAGCTAGGTAGTGAAAATACAAGGAGTCTCTATCGCTACGCTGTGGGTATTTATACCCCACAGGCAATGAGACGACTATCGTATCTTAGCTATAAACACATGCAGAACAAACAAGACGGGGTTTTGCCTGACACGATCTCTCCACAGGGTATCGAGTCAGAGTGCTCACAGCATCATATGCTATGTCATTGGTCTCCCTACTCATCGTGACTCCTCACTGTGCTGGAGCATTTGCACAAAGCAAATGAAGGATCCCCTAGACACGACACGACGCGAAGGTCACATGTCCAGGAAAGCAAACCGTAACCATCAAGGAAGCCTCCAGATCCCATCGGGATCTGGGAAGCGAGAAAGGTAAAGCAAAAAGGAAACGTACGTAAGCAAGGCTGTGTCGTAAACGTAAGGTCCATGGACTTGCCCCTAAGGCTAGGCAGAGGTCCGATGAGATGTCTCTAGGACGCAGGAACAGGGATGACGACAGGTGGCATTCTCAGGACAAGCATAGTAAGCGAGGCGAAAAAGGAAAAGAGCAGTCTGGCGCACGACAGGGACCTGTCTGTGGGTCTGTGGTCTGTACAGACCTGTATAGAGGGGGGTGGTTTTGCTGATGTGGTGGCTCACATGTGACAATATGACGATGTAGGTTGAGATGTTCCTGGACTCTAACGAGAGTCATCCACACTGGGAAAGAAAGTGACTCAAATTCTGTGTTCTTCAGGTCATTTACTCACATGAAAATTAGCTGATGGAATGCATGACAAAAAGTCTCCTTGATCTGGTATTTCAGGGAAATAGAGGCTAGGTAGATAGGTTTGATCACATGACAGCAGGTAGAGAGTTGTTTGGTTGTGTAAGCACAGACATCCTGCAATTCATACATTTGGCTCAGCTTGAGTAGTTCAACTATGGTACTTTCTGGGGCTTGCCAAGCATTGGACACCACCTTGAAATGACAACATCACTATAATGATTTTGGTGCTACCATGCTTGTCAAACTCACTTGTTGTAGCATGCCAAAAGAAACAACTCAAATGCAGTATCCATGACTTGTTCAGGTATGAGAATTGCTTTGTCATCAGTGAATCCATTGACTGGGGAATGCCAGCATGATTGCTTGCATCAAGCATGGTTTTGAAAGTGAGAGATTTGTCTGACAGGACACTTTTGTGGACTTTGAACAATGTGTTTTGCACCTGTGTGTGGTTGAGTAATTAACATCCTTGAACTGCACTAATGGTGAACTCACTCAGAAGATATGGGTACCATCACGGTAGTAGAACATGTGATGTTGTTGGCTGGGTTTGCTTTGGTTGACCATACTTTGTAGGGAATGTTTACAGCAAGCTGAAGATGGTGTGCTACACAATTGGAATGCTCATGTACAAACAGATGTAAATGCTTCATCTGGTGTCACACATCAAAGGTGTTTGGCAATGTGAGCATGGAGTCAAGCTGAATGGAGGAGATTGAAGAATGTGGCCCTAATGCAAAAAATGACTGGCATGTCTGGCAGTCATCCTTTGCACAAGAACAATCCTTAATGCTAGGGAAGAAACTGTTCAAGCACTGGTCAAACCTTTTTAGCACTTGTGTATGGCATTCTGGTTTTTTGAATATCTCAGTCATTTCTAAAGATATCAACATCATTCCCATGCTAACTGATAGCCCTTGATTATGCCATCCTTCCTTCCAAGTTTGGTAACAGTCCTTGCCCTCCACAATTTTCTACAGCATTTCTGCCAACAGATGCTCATTTCACTAAATCCCATCACAATGGCCACCTCATTGATGACCTCTTTGCTTGCATCCTGTGCAAGGGAGCATAACTACTTATACCTCCCAGGAGTTCCCACCAGCTTCTGCCCTGAAGCATCATGGTTCATCCCTTCCTTGTCCACTCCCTCCCAATCCATCTCTTTGGGACAGTGCATTCTCCTTGTCAGTACAGTATGACATCCAGGAGGACATTCTTTGGTCATCTTGAGTCTGTTGTCAGGCTTGAAAGGTCTTATGTGGTTGTATCAGTCTCTCCAGTTGAAGAAGCATATGGATTTTTCATTCCTACTCCCTGCAACATCTACCTCTCCCTCTCATCATTCATTCTTCCAAGGTTGTGACAGATCCAGTACCAGTTACTATCATCTAGGCTATCTGATCACATTCATGATGACTTTGAGACACTTCTCCCTGCTCTTATGGGAGAGGATGGTCCCCCACCTTCCTCACACCCTGCTGAGGACTAGCTGTTGATGTAGCACCCCTTTTGAGAGGAGGAAGAGGGGGAAAAATGTGAAATCCTAATGCCCTGACACCTCTGGAGACCCCCAACATCTGGCCCCTGGCATAATCCCCCACCATCCTTTATTTGGAATCACTGTACCTTGACCTGTCACATTGAGATCTGCACAGTCATACCCCTTACTCAGCAAATGACCAATACTCTGACTCATTCTCTTGGCATGTTATTCATCCATTCCTTTTATGACTCATGTTTATGTCACATTGCTTATTGATAATCTGTGTCATGCTTACCACTGTGTTTACCAAATTGCTTACTGTCCTTACCAAGCCTTACTGATCATCACCAATCCTTTACCAATCCCTTACTGAGCCTTTACCAATCACTGACAGAGTGTTGCTTCACATTTGCCAAAGGCTATGCTCTGGTCTTGTATATAAACCCTGTAGTATCAGAGAAAAAAAAGATAGCTCAGAATATATGTCATTCATACTTACTTCCAGGAGACTATCCTCCTGCAATATATCCTCATCTTCCATCGCTTTTGAAGCCCCTCTATCATCATCTTCAGTCTTCCAGTGGTTGAGGCTCCCTTAAGGGTCTATCCACTGATTTTCCTCTGCCCCAGGTCATCCTCAGGCTCTCAGGAGCCTATTGTCTTCATCTCCCTTCATCTCCCAGCTCCCTCTTTGTCCAGACTGCCCACCTCCCTCTGCACTAGCTGCACAGAACCCCTCCCCCTTTGCTTTTACAGGTCCTTCAAGCAGAATACTGCTGAGGAAAACTGCCACTTGCATCTTTTGTCTTTGTGTTGGGTTTTTGGTTGTTTTTGCCATTGATCCCCACATCAACTCACACCAGTGTGCTCACAGCTCAACATAGATTTCTCATTGGCAGAGTACTAGGGATATGTGTATGGTAGAAATGAATGCTATTTAAAAAAGGAGTGTGGGGGATACCCTGAAGTTGTACTAAAATGAACATAAGTGTGATTGGAGGCCCAGAGGGGGTAGGTTACTCTGAGTCACTTGCATAGTACTTTACTCCACAATATAGTAGTCAACAGACCATGGATTGATATATGGCTGGATGGGTAGGCACTCAACAAGCAAACCCAACATCAGCAAAACCCCCCCCTCTATACAGGTCTGTACAGACCACAGACCCACAGACAGGTCCCCCCCTGTACAGATCTGTACAGACTCTGTACACATATCCATATCTGTGCAGACCTACCCCAGATTGTTTCAGTACTACAGATTCTCACCACTCACATATGTTGTAGTTGACCAATAATTGAATCATATTATCATAAGCTACCTAAATTACATGTCAAGGTACAAGGATATACATATCTATCTATACTAAGTGGTCACTTATTACTATTAGTAGGGAGAGGGCACCCACCATAAGGGTGGTGGTAGCAAAGGAGGGTGGTGAGGGAGGGGCAACAATGAAGATGATGATGAGGAAGAGGGATGGTGGTGGTAGTGGAAAGAGATGCAGTGTGGGAGTGAGCTGGGTTTAAATATCCTTTTCTGCTTACCTCAGCAACTTTTGAAGCCAGCTGTGTGGGTTGTGTGGTGCACCTCTACAAATTTCAAACTCAGATTCAAACTCCACCCTAATAAAAGTTGTAGCCTATGATCACAGGACCATGGGAGTATTTTTACCTTAGTGATATCTCCTTTTTTGGGTAAGATATTTGCAAAGTTCTTGTGGAGTCCCAGTTTGCAAAAATAAAAAAAGTGGCTGTACAGTTATGATGTCATGATCATGTCACTATGATTATCTCATCAATATGTCTATTTTTGGATGAGATATGGGCAAATCAAAGTTTAGATCTGTGGTGTCTGTGGGTCTGTGGGGTCTGTAGAGTCTGTAGGGTCTGTAGGGGTCTGTACTTGGTCTGTGGAAAATCTGTACCATCTGTGGGTCTGTGCCTCTGTACCAAACCCAGGGTTTTGCTGATGAAGGGGCTCAAGGACTGGACCTGTTCTGATAGTGAAAAGACAGGGTGGGTGATGGTGGTGGCAGCAGGGTTTGACATTTGAGGTGGCTGTTTGGCATGAACACATTGAACTGGGGAGATGGAAAGCCCTTTCAAGTGACCTGGAAGAGCATTGACATCCACCACATCACTACTCCCTCATAGAAAAACTGTTGAAACAGTTCCAGTGAGGATTTGTTGAAATAAAAATAATAAGTCAGGCATACACTTTGCTGGCACTATGTTGGGTGAACCAGGAAGAGGTTGGGTGCCATATGGGGGCTTGCTGGGGTCAGAACTAGTAATTACAATCATAGAGCATGGTGATGAGGGGAGAAAATGGCCCCACTTTCCCTGTGGCTGTTCTGCAAGAAGTGATCATCCAGTAAATGAGTGAGCCAAGACTGATGACTCATATGTACCTGGGTGTCAGCTCCATGTTTGCTTTCTCATTGCAGATTGAAATATGGACTGCTTGTTGATCAAATCATGGCTCAGTGCTGGCAAGGGCAAATCACTGCTGTAGTAATTGGCACTGTACTCCAGGTCCCATGATGCATACACCCTGTCTGAGACATCAACACATAGTGCTGTAGTGATATATTAGTAATGGCTCATGGTCATTGGTAACACTGCCTTCATACCTAAGATGATGCTAGAGCCTGTAGTTCCAACTTTTGCCTGTCCTCAATAGTGGAAGAGGTCCTCTCCGGTAGGTGGACCTCTAGTTAATGCAAGTTCATATCATTGTTTTTCTTTGCTGATTAACTGCCAAAACAATATGCTCTTGCCTTTACCCTTGCAGGATATTGCAGTCATGGCATACTGCATTTGGAGCAGAAAAACAGTTTCTGTAATGTATGTGTTAAGCTCTTCATGGGACCAACTCCTCCAAAACAGGAGTTTTGCTGCATCCATGCCAGTGTGTGCACATCAGTGCTGTTCTGCTTTGTATATCTCTGTCTTTGACAATTGCCTTGTGCATTTTAAGTTACTGCCCTGTAAGTCCATATTTATTAGCAATGCCCATAAGTTAGAGTATCATTTGGCACAAATGGTATCCAACATGTTGATCAATAGAAGCCAGATTCTGTTACAAAATTCCCTTCCTTTACCTGTTGACTCCCGCGTCCCACCTCTACTTCGCGCCTATGCATCTTTGTTTATCATACTTATCGCTGCCATTGTCATATTGTCTCTTGCCGCTTATCGTGTCATTCCAGGCACGTCACCTGATGGCCTTATGTTTTGGTAGCTGGTTCAACATCAGCCTAGACTCGTCAGTCTCGCCCTCATTCATCAGTCCAACACTGACTTATTGCACTCACCCTTCCTCGTCAGCCTCAATGCTGACTTGCCAGACTCGCCCATGTTCATCAACCTCATCCTTGTTCATTGACTCATCATTTGTATCATAGCTGCACTTACTGCGCATAGTTGCCTTTCCCATACTTAAGTACTTCCTTGACTCATATGATTGTTGGACTCATCAGTATGTCACTGGCTCGTAGCTGTGTTCCCCGAGAAGTATATAAACCCTAGCTACTCGCTGTGTACTTTATCTTTTTGCTACTTTGCAACCATGCTATAAAACTATCACCATTATTCAGAGATATTGTCCATGCTGGCCAAGGAGATCAAAAGCCTCATCATCTCGAAGTCTTAGTCTTGCCATCGCTCCCTGCACTTGTCCTTTGTTAGGACATTCATGCTCTCCAGCATAACAAAAGCAAAAAGATCCTTCTCGCTGCTGTGACCATTATTCGGACATGATGCTCAGCTTTTCCCTCACTATCAATCTCACTGGTCGATCCTTTACAACGGGTCAAGCTACTAGCGCTATCATCCTCTCATTCTCTCGACTAGTAGTCCTCCAGGTCCTAGTCGATGTATCCCTCCACCTACTCCACTTCGCCCTACAAATTGCCCAAGGTGTCTTCAGGAGAACCACCTAGATGTCCTCCACGACCACCCACTTCAGCAATCGGAAAGGGTAAAGCCCCACCAGTACCTCCACACTCTTCTACGGAATACTCCGGAAGGCGTTTTGCGCATAAATACGGACTTACAACAGCTCCTAAAGCTCCATCTACTCTTCGGAACCCAGCTATCTTAGGGGCTTACCGAGAACAAGAACCCGAGTTGGAAACCGACGTCGGACCTCTAATAGACGACAGGATCTCAGATTTCAGTTCGGCTGTAGGAGATATCCCAATTCCAGATCAAGAAGAAGAATTGCTTGCTACGTTCATGTTGCACATTACCGAAGGACTTTCTCTCGGAGTCAGTGGTTCCGGACAGGAAGCTGAGAAGTCAGGAACCCCACTCTTTAACCGGGAACCTACGGAAAAGGAAATGGAAGAACTTTTAGCAAAAGCTTTTGGCCAGAAATGGATTCGTAACCCCAGGAACTTCTGTTCTTCAGAAGAAAAGCTTAATGGAGGTTGTGAGTTCAATCTCAATAAACCTACCATGTATAACAGTGATCATAAACGACTTCCTGTCTGGCTTATGCAAATCAAGGGATACCTTCAAATAAACCAACATGTCTATGTAACCAACCACCTACAGATCGGGTTAGCCCTATCCTACATGATGGAAGGGTCTGCTGCTGCTTTCGCCAAAAATTATATCAATGAACATGCAGATAGTGGTCTTGCAACCTACAACAACACATGGGACAACTTTGAAGCAACCATTCAAGCTACGTTTGCTAGCGGGGATCAGAAGACAAAAGCTCAGTTGGAACTCGTTACCCTCACCCAAGGATCCACCCCTCTTGAAAATTATGTTGTGCATTTCATGGCTCTTTTCAACCACGCCAAGTTCCGCGATAACTCCTTCAATGGCGCCATCTTCTTCGGAAAAGGCCTTAAAAAGGAAATCAGAGATTGGGTTCTTGATCACAGAAACCCAGTTACTGTCTCCGATTGGATTGTCGCTGCAGGAGAGGCCATTAGCAAGATAGAGAGCAAGAGAATCCTTGACGGAAAGACTGCCCTGACGACCCTCTTCAATTATCAATGACCTAGTCCTACCAAAGACCCCAACGCTATGGATGTCGATGAACAAGGAAGGACCCGAAAGTGGGTGAAAGGAAGGATGACTTATGTCATCAAATGCTACAATTGTGGAGATGAAGGCCATATTAAAAAGGAATGCCAGAAGCCGAAAGTCAAAGACATAAAGGAAATCAAGTCATTTGGCAGACCTGAAAATCTATATCATGCCTCCATCAAGAAACATTTGCCAAAGGATTTTTAATGAGGCATCCTGGTTCACTTCTGTCTGGTTTGCCTTCAATTAAAGTGTCATCTGCTTACTGTGTATCTAGTATTGAAAGTGAATCTGACATGTGTGCTCGCTCCCCACATGGATACATCAAGTTGATCAACTATAAAGCGGAAGTTAGTGTGCTGATCAATTGTGGAGCCGAAGTTAACTTAATCGGACCAACAATCGCATCGCAACTAAAGGTAAAAACGTACAGGGTCAAGAGACCCTGGAAGGTAGTAGGGTTCGATGGAACAACAAGTCAGCCAATTACCCAAAAGTGCTACCTGAAGGCAGAGGTACAGGGAAGACTTTGCAAAATCCTTTGCTTTGTTGGACCTCTGTGTCACATCTGTGATGCGCGCGTAAGGTCCGGACCGCAGTCCGACCATCTGAGTTGTCATTCTAGCCCTACGGGCTTCCGTCATGAAACTCCGTTCCGTCTTTGATTTGACTTACGATCTATTTCTATTTCTGTTTCTGTTTCCATATTTAGTATGTTTCTCTCATGCTTCTAAGTGACTCACTACACTACCGTACCCGTATGTCTTACTAATCCCCATACCATCCGGCTATCTGGCAACTACCGACTTACCTTACTAATGGCTCACTAATATTGTTATTCATCTGTACTGCGCTCCGGTAGTCACTACACCCTGGACATTGCATTGGACTTTTCTCTGTACTATAAAAGCTTTGTACATACGTCATAGCACATCAGTTCGAATATCGAATAAGATACTCATCGATCTCACTCAACTCCAGAAAGTCTCTGGGTAGTTCCGACCTCTGGGACTCGGCAGGAAACTAGTGTACTAAGTTGTACGCTAAACTCCGACTATCCGGACTTTCGCCCTAGCCTTCCTCTGCCCTCGGACCTTCTCGGAGACTGTTGAGAACCGGTCTTGACACTCTGGAGAAAAAGGACCATGTCATACTAGGAATGCCGTGGCTTTGAAAGGAAAGGCCCATAATCAATTGGGAAACCTGGAAAATTGAAGGATGGGGTGACTCCCCGAGAACATCGCCGAAGAACAAAGATGACATACATGAGGTCAAGACTGCCTCTGTCAGTCGCACTACTATTTCCACCCAGTTGGAAGTAAACGCAGGACCAAGCGGTACACCTATGCTGCCAGAAGAATATCGTGATTTCGCCGAGGTGTTTTCCGAAGAAAATATACCCTTACCCAGATTTCGAAAAGGACTAGACCATGAAATTCGGACCAAGGGTGAGTTCCAAAAGGAAAACAAAACGCTAATGAAAAAGGCTACACTCTATCCGATGTTGCCGGACAAAATGAAGGCTCTCGACGAGTTCATTGATGAGAATTTAGCCTGCAGCAAAATTGTCCCCTCCGAGTCACCAGTATCGGCACTGGTTTTCTTTGTTGCCAAAAAGGATGGAAAAAAAAGGCTGGTACAAGATTATCGGTACCTCAATTCACACACCATCCATGACTCTTATCCGTTACCCAACGTTCCACAATTGGTTGATGAACTTTGCAAATCAAAGTATTTTGCAAAGTTTGACGTACAATGGGGTTTTACTAATGTTAGGGTAAAACTGGAAGACCAATGGAAAGCCACATTCTTGACTCCAAGAGGATTGTTCGAACCAACAGTAATGTTCTTCAGACAGTGTAACTCTCCTCCAACCTTCCAGCAGTTCATGGATACCACGTTCGCCTCACAGATACAAAAAGGACAACAGTGCGGATACATGGACGATGTGGTGGTACATGCCAAAACACTACCAGAGTTACGGCAGTATGTCAGAGAGTTCCTTGCCATCTGCCAAAAGGAACAACTGCGCCTTAAACTCTCCAAATGCTTGTTCAAAGCAGAAGAGGTCGAATTCCTTGGAATGAAGGTTACACAGGGAAGTGTACAAACCGTATCCATAAAAACTGATGCGGTAGAGTCTTGGCTGGAACCCCATTGCCTATGGGACGTCCATTCCTTTTTAGGGTTCTGCAACTTCTACCGATGGTTTATACCATTGTTTTTGCAAATTGCAAAACCACTACATAACCTATCCAAAAAGGACGTAAAATGGCACTGGGACAAGGAAGAATCAACCGCTTTCCAAAGAATCAAGGATCTATTATGTTCGGCACTGGTCCTGCAAATTCCAGACCATTGCAAGCCTTTCGCGCTGTTTACCGATGCGTCGAAAGTTGGAACCGGAGTGGTGTTAGCACAAAAAGGCCCAGACAATGAATGGCATCCATGCCATTTCCTCTCGGAATCCCTCAAAGGTGCTGAACAATGATATCAGGTTTTTGACCTTGAAATGCTGGCTGTAATTCATGCGTTGGATGCCTTTCGTCACTACCTTATCTCTCCAATCGAGCCAACCATGGTCTTCACTGACCACAAGAACCTCACTTATTGGCGACACCCGCAAAAACTTACACCGTGTCAAGCTCGTTGGCTTGATACCTTACAAGGTTACCCGCTTCAGTTCTCCCATCAGTCCGGATGGTTAATGGGGGCCCCCGATGCCCTGTCACAATGGGCCGACCATGGTGAGGAACCCGCAACCACTGCCACTGCCCTTCCCGAAGCTATGTGGCTCTCTGGGGGGGTGAAACCTGTGAAACCTGCCCAAATGGATCAGGTCCAAACTCAAGCCCCTATATCTTCGGACAGTCGCGTCACGAACGAAGCACCAAAGGACACTGAAGAAAGGAGGAAAGGGGTCTACGTCATTTCAAGAGAAGTGTATGAATGCACTACGAGCAAAATGCCAAAGGATTCTATGCTCTCGAAGGAAAATGAACAAGTAACGGTGGTAGAAGATGGAACGAAACATTACAAACAAAGATTATATATCCCACCAACAAGGAAACAATGCCTAAAGGAATATCATGACCGTGCGTCAGCAGGACACCCCAGAATAAAAGCCATGACGAAGAAAATGATGAAGGAGGTCTGGTGGCCCGGAATGTGGAAAACAGTTCGAGATTATGTTAAAGGGTGTTCGGTCTGCCAAGCCAACAAGGTCATAACCCACCCCATCACTCCCCCGGTAACCCCGAACGACACGCCAATGATCCCCCTCCCATTCCAGCAGATATCTATGGATTTTATCACGGATCTACCCCTGTCTGAAGGATATGATTTGGTTCTCACCGTGGTTGACCAGGGGTTAACAAAGGCGGCAGTGTTCGTACCAACGAACAAGACGGCCGATTCCATGGAGTTAGCAAGGCTATTCCAACGTAACATCTATCAGCAATATGGACTGCCTCAGAACGTTATCACTGCAAGCATTTCCCAATTTTTCTTCAGAAAATATACTGGAAAAATGGAGAGAAGAGATACTCTTTTATGTTGGATAATTTGTTGGAAAAAATGCAAATATAATTTTCTCTTTTCTGTGCAGAAACATGGATTAATGGTAGTGCCCATTAGCTTCTACTCTAAGTGGTATTAGCATCAATTCATGTTTTTTGGAAGGAAATAAAACATTATTTCTGCATTTTTTCTTTCCAAACATCCAAAATAAAAGAGTATCTCTTTCCTCCATTTTTTCAGAATATTTTCTAAAGAAACATTGTGAAATGCTTGCAGTGTATATCAGATCGAGGACCACAGTTTGCCTCCGCCTTTACTCACGAGCTATAGAAGGCTGTGGGAATCAAAACCAAGTTATCGTCCACCTATCACCCACAGACCAATGGTGAAAGTGAGTGAGTCAACCAGGAACTCGAAACATATCTATGATGCTACTGCGCAGAACTGCCTAACTTGTGGGTGCGAAAACTCCCTGATGCCGAATTCGCCCATAATTCAAGAATACATTCAGTTCATGGGCAAATGCCTTTCTCTTTGCTCTACGGATATGACCCGTCTCCTTACCCGGAGGTTAGGGTGACTGTTGCCCCGTCCGTTGACGAATGGTTACAGTCCTTGGCCTTAAACAGAGATCTGGCTATGTTGTCACATAAAAAGGCACAACAGGTAATGAAAGATCAAAGTAAAGGAGGCTATATGCCGCCCAAGATCGGAGACAAGGTCTGGCTCGATTCAGCTAACCTTAGGACTCAAGGACAATCAGCCAAACTTGAGCTGAGAAGACTGGGACCATTTTTGGTCACCAAAGTAATATCGCCTGTGGCTGTATGGTTAGATCTTCCAGCAACATGGAAGGTTCACCCGGTGTTTCATATGTCAAGAATCTATCCATATGTGGAAACTGACAAATACGGCCCTGCCCCAGATCAGCCATTACCGGAACTGGTGGATGATGAGGTCGAGTGGGAGTTGGAGGCTATACTCAACCACCGCACCAAAGGGCATAGGAAGGAACGCGAGTACTTGGTGAAGTGGAAAGGGTTTCCACATTCGTCCAACACCTGGGAACCCGAAAACAATATAAAGGAACATGCTGAGGAAGCCCTCTATGAGTACAAGCTTGCCCGTCGCCTCACTGTATAAAAATGTCATTGCCCCACTCAGTCAACACAGAAAACCCCAGATCCGATTATTACTATGACAGCTTTGATGAGTCTGACTTCACCGGTTCTACCCTTGTCTCGATGGACATCTCCCCAGCCTCACCACTCGCAGTACCCACCGCACGCCCCCTCGCCAAGGTACCCCACCCCACCGCCACCAGCTCATTGTTGACCAGACCGAGTGAGGTCTCCACCACCTCTGTCGAACCTGTTTCAGACTCCTCTGCCTTTGTCCCTCTCGGAGGGATCTCATTCAAACGGATTGGCCCAAAGGCCAGCAAGGGCAACAAACGGGCCTGCCCCTCTACCCCTCTCCCCGTCGTCCTGCTCGTGGACCGATTGTCAGCCACCCCCTATGACTATGACCCTAACGAAGGGCCAAACCCCAACGAATCAATCTCAATTCCCGCTTTATCCTTTGCCTGACCCGTATCATGCGAGCACGTTCTGCCCTGTACCGGGACTCCCTGCGATAACCTCCCCAACTCTGGGACCTCACAAGTGGGCCCCACGACATCAGAATTCTTCAACTATTGTTGGCTTCTCACGAAGTACAACGAAGGGTACACACTTGACAGGACAACAGGAGAACAACGTGAACGTTTACGGTTGCTGTGTCAGATCTTCCGAGGATCAGATGTAGTAGCTTCACATGTCCCAAAGTTCTTAGAGTCCACGCAGAACTGTGACCTGGAACAAGGAGCCGCGTACATCGAAAGCCTCTTATGCACTACTGTAAGCACTATGGGTGACGTTCAACATGACGTTATCACTCTCGTACACAAGGATATTGGGCCAGAAGTAGCTCATTCCTTTCGCATTAAAGGTACCGATAGATCCGTTCGATCTGGGCTGGATGCCTTATGCAAGGTTGCTTCTGCAATCACAGATGGAAGATTGCAACTTCATGCAATGGTCGGAACGGAAATGCATGCCAGGGGAACGCCTTCGGGGATGTCTCCCTGAGATGTCAGAACAAGATGAGGACTGCCTGATGAAGTTAGCAAAGACCGGCTATCCGTCCCTAAAAGAGAGACTCCGACGTCACCGCTGCCCTTCTGAGAAGAAAAGGAAGTCATGCATGAAAGGGTCTTCCGACAAGCCACCACCATCATCGCTGACTCAGCAAGGAACAGCGGAACCGTCTACACCTGGGTTGATTTATTAGAAAAGGCGTGTTACGACTTGGACTTTCGCTTTATCCACAATGTGGTGCAAACTCAAAATGAAATCCCTCCCTGTCCTTTTATCACCCTCGCCCTCGATGATCAGCTGCGCCTCTATCTTGGTGGACGCCTTCCCATACTGCGCAACCACCCCCTCCACCCCTACACTTGCTTCAACTGCGAGTTCTTGGGACACTGGTCTTGTTGTCACAGAAGAGGTTCATGTTGGACCATGCCTGACAAGCTCATCACAATATCCCCCTGCACCCCTTCACCGACCACGCCCCGCCGTTCACTGACAACGATGCATACCTCAGGACGTCGTCAATCAGGGGCTCGCCGGGTTTGATGGGGGGGTAATGTTACAAAATTCCCTTCCTTTACCTGTCGACTCCCGCATCCCACCTCTACTTCGTGCCTATGCATCTTTGTTTATTGTACTTATCGCCGCTGTTGTCATATCGTCTCTTGCCACTTATCGCGTCATTCCAGGCACGTCACCTGACGGCCTTATGTTTTGGTAGCCAGTTCAACATCAGCCTAGACTTGTCGGTCTTGCCCTCATTTGTCAGTCCAACACTGACTTATCGCGCTCGCCCTTCCTCGTCAGCCTCAATGCTGACTTGCCAGACTCGCCCATGTTCATCAACCTCATCCTTGTTCATTGACTCATCATTTGTATCATAGCTGCACTTACTGCGCATAGTTGCCTTTCCTGTACTTAAGTACTTCCTTGACTCATATGATTGTTGGACTCATCGGTATGTCACTGGCTCATAGCTGTGTTCCCCGAGAAGTATATAAACCCTAGCTACTCGCCGTGTACTTTATCTTTTTGCTACTTTGCAACCACGCTATAAAACTATCACCGTTATTCGGAGATATCATCCATGCTGGCCAAGGAGATCAAAAGCCTCGTCATCTCGAAGTCTTAGTCTTGCCGTCGCTCCCCGCACTTGTCCTTTGTTAGGACATTTGTGCGCTCCAGCATAACAGATTCCTACTTGGACTTCTGATTGCAAGTTGTCACAGGGACTACTAGACAGGGCCTTCCTAGTAATCAAACCACTGAACTTCTACAGTGTCAATACTAAGTTATGTCTGCAAAGGAGTATTAATTGATAGATACATACCTTGGTCTTGCTTGATGTATCAATACGACCTTGAGTACCCCAAAATCCTTGAAGTGCCTCTTCATGTGCTTTTTGGATTGAGTTCAAAGGCAAACCACCAGAATCAGCAGTGTGGGATGTCTTGTGCTGATGAAATGCATCCAGAAGTCTTTGATTGGCAGAGGGCTCTGCCTTGACTTCTACATTTACTGCAGCAGAGTTCCCAGCAGGCAGCACCACGTGGGGGTGCTTGCTGAAGCCATGCTGGCATTCCTGACAGCAGTAAGGTGCATGCAGGTCAAGGGGAGCTGTGAACTCCTCACAATTGCAGCTGTTGGCCTACTGCTGAGTTGCAGCGAGTGTGCAAAGCACTATGTGACAGGATCTGCTCAAGAAAATTTCCACACTTAAGTGAACCAGAGTGAAAGGTATGCAATAGCATGCGTGTCATTGCAATTCAAGAAAGCTACTACTGCATGTCAGAGTAACCCACCTGCATCAAAGAGAATAAGAACAGCAAGGGCCTGACACCAAGTCTTCACATGCCTTGCCCACACAGGCTCTGTCAAGGACACACCAACAACATGAACATGTTAACCATGCAGCAATCCATGTACCTGTGCATGGGAACCCTTTCAGTATCAGTGAGGTGGAAGTTAATTTTTTCATAGGGCTCCATGAAGTGGTAGCACAGGATGTCACACCAGAAAACTTTGGACTGACTCCAGTAGAATGGTCATCTGATGAATACCCACTTTTCAAGACCATAGGTATTAGGTACTGGAAGGACATTGATGTTTCACTTGCTGACCCCATCTGGTATTCTCATGCATGCCTTTGGTGCCAGGCATCATCAATGCTTTCTTTCCACCTAGCAAGGCTTGACATTTTATAGCTACCAAGATCATGTATATAATATGTTCCTTGTGGTGATATCCCACTTGCTGTTCTTCACGTCCTTGCAAGGGGGCCTTTGCAAGGGGCAAAATGCCACCTGTGATTGTGAATTTTTCACACCCTCTACAGAAAATGCAGCATTGTGCATGGAATGTGGACACAGTAAAAGCAAGCATGATCCTCCCCAGAACCCTTCATTGCCTTTGCCCCCCTCATCAGGTCTCACAGCTATTTTCTCAGGCATGACTACTATGAGTAGCCAACCAGCCAGTATGGTCTCTTGGAAAAATGCTCACTGTTAAGTCTGGGCCTACTCTGATGATCTCCAACACTCACAGAGGCTGGGGGATGTGTATGAAGGTAGGCTGACATTGACTGACAACTGGCCAATGAGGGCCAATGGATAGTGACAATGGCCAAAGGGTGGCTGACAGTTGCAACAGAGGCTTGGGAGAGGGCTTCAGGTTCAGCTCATGCACTGCCCCCTTGTACAAGCCCAGCCCTTGGATTTCAGAGATAGGGAATAGACAGAGGTAATCCAACAGATGACAGAGGGGCCAGTCGAAGACTGCAGAGGAGGAGAGCTAAGATGATATTTGTACTGAAGAACCACCACTGAGTGCAGTGGGCTTATATACAGTACATGCACCATGAAGGTGGTATGGTATCAGAATGTCAGAACTAACATATGGAGTACAGTAAAATTTCAAGGGACAGAGATGTCAGAAAACTTCAGTCAGAGTATGAGTGCAGACAGCAGAGATGAGGGACGGGATAAGGAGAAAGTATCTAAAAGGAATAGTACAGAACAGAGTACCTTTGGAGCACTCACCAACAGCCAATCAGACAATAGGCTGAAAGCCTAAAGAGGAAGTGACCCTGCACTGTTGTCATGCACCAAAGGTGTTTGGCGATGTGAGCATGGAGACTAGCTGAACAGAGGAGATTGAAGAATGTAGCCCTGATGCAAAAAATGACTGGCACATCTGGCAGTCATCCTTTGCACAAGAACAATCCTTAACACTAGGGAAGAAACTGCTCAAGTGCTGGTCAAACCCTTTTAGCACTCATGTACAGCATTCTGGTTTTTTGAATATCTCGGTCATTTCTAAAGATATCGACATCATTCCCATGCTCACCGAAAGCCCTTGATCACACCATCCTTCCTTCCGAATTTGGTAACAGTCCTTGCCCTCCATGATTTTCTACAGCATTTCTGCCAACAGACACTCATTTCACTAATTCTCATCACAATGGCCACCTCATTGACAATCTCTTCACTTGCATCCTGTGCAAGGGAGCATGACTACTTATACCTCCCAGGAATTCCCACCAGCTTCCACCCTGAAGCATCATGGTTTGTCCCTTCCTTGTCCACTCCCTCCCAATCCATCTCTTTGGGACAGCATGTTCTCCTTGTCAGTATGACATCCAGGAGGACATTCTTTGGTCATCTCAAGTCTGTTGTCAGGCTTGAAAGGTCTTATGTGGTTGTATTGGTCTCTCCAGTTGAAGAAGCATATGGATTTTTTGTTCCTACTCCCTGCAACATCTACCTCTCCCTCTCATCATTCATTCTTCCAAGGTTGTGACAGATCCAGTACCAGTTACTGTCATCTAGGCTATCTTATCACATTCATGATGACTTTGAGACACTTCTCCCTGCTCTTATGGGAGAGGATGGTCCCCCACCTTCCTCACACCCTGCTGAAGACTAGCTGCTGATGTAGCACCCCTTTTGAGAGGAGGAAGAGGGGGAAAAATGTGAAATCCTAATGCCCTGACACCTCTGGAGACCCCCAACATCTGGCCCCTGGCACAATCCCCCACCATTCTTTATTTGGAGTCACCATGCCTTGACCTGTCACATCGAGATCTGCACAGTCATACCCCTTTCTCAGCAAGTGACCAATGTTCTGACTCATTCTCTTGGCATGTTATTCATCCATTCCTTTTATGACTCATGTTTATTTCACATTGCTTGTTGATAATCTTTGTCATGCTTACCACCATGTTTACCAATTGCTTACTGTCCTTACCAAGCCTCACTGATCATCACCAATCCCTTACTGATCCTTTACCAATCACTGACAGAGTGTTGCTTTGCATTTGCTAAAGGCTATGCTCTGGTCTTGTATATAAACCCTGTAGTACCAGACATCAAGAGACAGCTTAGAATATACATTGCATTCATACTCACTTCCAGGAGACTATCCTCCTGCAATATATCTTCATCTTCCATTGCTTTGGAAGCCCCTTCTTCATCATCATTCAGTCTTCCAGTGGTTGAGGCTCCCTTAAGGGTCTATCCACTGATCTTCCTTTGCTCTAAGTCATCCTCAGGCTCACAGGAGCCTATTATCTTTGTCTCCCTTCATCTCCCTTTGTCTCCCTTGTCTGGACCATCTGCCTCCCTCTGCACTAGCTGCATGGAACCCCTCCCCCTTTGATTTTTGCAGGTCTTTCAAGCAGAATACCACTGAGGAAAACCACCACTCACATCTTTGTCTTGGTATTGGGTTTTTGGTTGTTTTGCCATTGATCCACACATCGACTCACACCATACCATGTGGTGTGGCAGCTGTGCCATGCCTAGGCTGGACCATCAACCCAAAAGGAAACCAACCCCTGAGACCTGAGAGAGGGTCACCTGACTGAGAGGCAGTGGTCATGTGGTACTGCTGACAGAGACTGACAGGGTCCAACAGAAGATGAGATGGAAAAATGCCAGATGGGTGCTAGAGTGAGTGGACAGGGGCAGAGCAGAGTGGAGAGGGACTGGTGACATGGAGAGAGGTTCACAAGGGTCTGTGAAGATGTGGGATGGGCTAGAACAGAGGCACAGGTATGACACTCACACTGAAGCACTTGGAATGAAAAAGGCAGCCAAGCCATCCCAGCTCACCAAGGCATCAACATCTACTGGTGACTGTAAGGTGGGTAATCAGTATTCTTAAAGGTCCCAATAAAATTCATTCAAACTTCAGACTTCACATGGTACTGTCACCTCTAGTCAATCATTCTGAGTCAGCTCAGTTGCAATGTTAACATGTGGTCTTGATGTGAGTCTGTTGCAGTATCATGCACTATATAAAACTGAATGTATCAAAGAGCAAAGGGAATCTGCTGGACAAGAAGCTGCCTGGTGGTTACATGCAAAAGGCAGAATTGCTCATCATTTTGCAGAACCATGGCTGTCTTGTCTGGACTCAGGCACATGAGATTGGGTATCTGATTGACACATCCTGGGGCCATGAGGCAATTACAAAAGCCCTTCAAGGATGGTTTCCAAAAGTATTTGCACATATTGACTCATGATGGGAGCTCTCCAATCAACAGTGGAAGGGCAAAGCTGTCCATCAGCTGGACTGGCAAGTCCTCAATTACTCTCAGGGCCATAACTTTTCAGTTGTCCAGGAAAGCTTCCCAACAGGACACACACTTTCTACCTTCAAAGGGTGTGCCAAAGCTGGGGCAACCGATAGTCATTTGTGGCTTGGTAAGTCATCAAACATTTCAGAATGTCACTGATATATACATATACAGTTACTCGAAACCCCATCCCTGACACTGTGTTTGATTCCTGGAACACTCAGATGCTCATCGTAGGGACAGACAATGAAAATGATCAGAGCATTGACAAAGTCCAAAGTCATGATGGAGACCAAAGCAGTGCTGATGACCTCATCAACTTGTCAAGCTCCTTCATCAATCTGGGGATTGAGAAATTGGGCACAGGTAATGTCATGATCTTATCTCATTACCCACTCTTTTAACCCACTGAACACCTGCATTGGCTAGGCAAATGTCCCATCAATTTACTCTCATCACCCAAGTCTGGTCAGGCCCCACACAAGAAAATCAAGTCTCATACTGTATGTCACTGGAAGCTTTGTGCTTATAGTTGACTTACATTTGCTGTAGGCAACACTTCCATTCCTGTGTTACCACTATGCCTCAGCAATGCTGGTATTCCTAGAGTCACCCTGGTCTTAGTCATCGTCAAAGCAAGTGAGAGTGATCAGTATCTGTGGGGGGTTATTCCATATGGTGATGAGAAAGCCCCACACATGACCAGTGCATGGGATGAGGATTTTGCATTCATGCCCAAGCTCAGAAACCACAATATCTTTGATTTGTGTGGTTATAATTTCATCCTTTCTCCTTTCATTGCAAGTTCCATTCCTCATGTGTTCCTAATCACTTGCTCCTTGAAAGCGGTATGTCCTTAGTATTTTGATGTGCAGTGTAACTAGGTTTGGTTTACTTAGTTGCAATGTGAAAGTGTTTGCTAGACCAGCACAATGAATTTTGAATGAGGACACCAGCACCTTCCATGATGGATGTTACACCACATGGTTGCTGAGATAAGCCAACTCTCTGAACATTGAACCTCATTTCTCACTACAAACCCTCAAGAACCCACAAACAAGGAATTGCTCAGCCCATGGTCAAGGAGTGAACAAAGAATGGGGAAAGGATACAGATCTTCCCTTCTGTTGAAAAGGCTGCCCACAGTATGCCTTATGCCTGGGGTTGGTCAGCCTCTTTCACCCTCTCCTGATGCCACAATAGTGCATCATAATACTTCCTTGCATAGACACTCAAACAAATGACATGATGGTAAGGCTACAGAAATATAACTGTAGTCTCCCTTTGCTAACCTCATTTATCAAGCAAGATGCAAGGAAATTGTCCAGAGTCTTTCCAGGGAACAACAGGAATACATAGTGGTAAGCCTGTGTAACAATACAATTTTGAGATTTGATGGACATCTGTGATCAGTACAAGAATGTACAGTGGCTCAAAAAAGTGTCCCAATGTTGGGTCATTTTGCAAAGATCTCTTATTTGTGATTGGACTACTGAGAATCAGTTCATGGGCCTGCAGAGTGTCTGAAAGTACTTGGTCTTGGCATTCCAAAACTGTTTTTGTCATATGATTTGGTTTCCATGGTGACAAGATATGATCATTTCAAAATGACAGCTCATTGGGACACTTTTTTGAGCAGTGATTCTAAATTATAGTTTTAGTATTTAGTGTGTCCTCCCTTTGCCTTTATCACTGCTTCTTGTCTCCTAGGCATGCTTTCTATTAGTCCCTGACACTGCTCCACCTCTATCTTGTTCCACTCCACTTCAATCCTCTCCCAAAGCTCTCAAACCCCCTTTGCTGGTGCTTTATAGCTATTGAGCTTCTTTTTCAGGATTTCCCATAGATGTTCAATGGGATTAAGGTCTGGAGACTGTGCTGGCCAGTCTAGTACCTTGATATCTTGAGAGTCAAGCCAGTTCTGGACCCTTTTGGAGGAGTGCTTGGGGTCATTATCTTGTTGAAAGATAATGTTCTCCCTGGGAATACCAGAATACTCCATGCTGGGAAGCAGATTCCCCTCCAGAATAGAAACATACTGCTCAGCATCCATCCTCCCCTCAACCTCTGCAAGTATCCCCACTCCATTCCAACTCATACAACCCCATACCATCAAGGAACCCCCTCCAAACTTCACTGTCCCTTGCACTTCTTTATCCTGCAAAGGCTCACCTGCCATTTTCCACACATACTTCCTTCCATCTGACCCAATCCTATTAATCTTGGTCTCATCTGACCAAATAACTCTTGTCCAGTCCTCCACAGTCCAGTTTTGATGCTTGAGTGCAAAGGCTAGTCTCCTTCTTCTATGCTTGATAGACAAGAGTGGCTTCTTCTTCTTGACTATGGCCTTCATAGATACAGCCTTAAGGACATTCTGAACTGTTTGTGGAGAGATAGGATGGGAGAGAGCAGAGTTGATAAGATGAGTAGCTTGGACAGCATTTTCTGCTCTTCCAGTAGTAATACTGGATATAATCTTTCTTCTATCAGTAGAGGAGAGCTTGGAAAGACATCCTAGTTTAGTGTTTTTCCTTCTCTGGTTGGACTTCTCTGATGACCCTGGCCACAGTAGACTTCCCTAGACCAGTTTTAGAGGCTATTTTGTGACTAGAGAGACTGGATTCAGAGAGAGAAAGGATATTTGCTCTAACAGAGTCAGGAATAGGCTTCATGGTATGGTAGGGAAGCCAGATTGATGGGCATACTATTTATACTGATCAGAATGATGTAATTTACATAACTACACAGGGCTGAAGCACAGCATCCATCAGAAGCTGTCAAATTCCAGTGCTGTTACTAAATGATTATTTACAACATCTAGGGTCAAAAAAGTGTCCCAATGAGCTGTCATTTTGAAATGATCATATCTTGTCACCATGGAAACCAAATCATATGACAAAAACAGTTTTGGAATGCCAAGACCAAGTACTTTCAGATACTCTGCAGGCCCATGAACTGATTCTCAGTAGTCCAGTCACAAATAAGAGATCTTTGCAAAATGACTCAACATTGGGACACTTTTTTGAGCCACTGTACATGCACCTAACTTCCAGCCACAAGACACCACAGGAGTCATTGTGGAAAGTAGAAAGTTTGATACAGTGGGGGAATTCTGACAGAAGTCCAGAGGGTCTCATTATATAGGACATGAATGCAGTGCTAGCAGTGGTTGAGATCCAAGTGGCCCATCATGTCAACATGACAGAAACACTAGTATTAGCTCAACCAATAGAATTCCTGTGAGTAGTGTTGCCATTGAACCAAAGTCAACTCAAAGCTCACTTCTGTTGAAAAGGGCTGTAGGCAGCCTCAGTACATCAGCAAACTAACCCTTGTCCTTACAAAATGTCTTTGTACACAACACAGTCACATTTGCTTCTGTCCTCACAAAAATTGACCCAGAAGCTGACATTATCATAAAGATTGCATCATAAAAATTTCAACCTATATTTATATGTCAATTGTTGAGATCCCTTCCCCCTATTTCTCTGGACAGATCTAGCCAGTTAGGTACCTTGCTGTCAAAAGCTGGCCAGTTCTATCCAGTTCTGGCTAGGGTAAGGGCTGTTTTGCTGATGTAGTAACTCAACTACTGAGGGAACAGTACCAAAAGTGTAGTACTATGTGCGCTCTAAGTGCTTATGTAAGCAAGTAAAAACTCGCACCAATATATGTATCACACAGGGGTGATTCCAACTCCAACAACTTCAATTTGAATTTTCCATCAGTTTTGGTACAGTTCGACAATGAAGTGTGAATTGAACTGTAGCCGCAGTGGCACATAGTACTACAACACAGGCCATCTACTCAATACTTTGCCTTGTTATCATGCAGCAACATGATTGGATGGAACTTCTAGCAACTTCATTCAAGCTCAGTTCATTAGACTTCAGTAAGTCAAAGTGTGGCCAAACTACCACTTTAATTTGACTTGTTCTGGTTCACAGCAACACTACCCTCAGCAGTCCTTGGGGTCTCCTTGACCATTTTCACTTGTTTGCATCCCTACTGAAAATGGTAATACTACCATGACACAAGTGCTCACATGGTTGTTCTTGCTCTGCCATGAGCCTTATAATCCATTCATCAGCAAAACAGCCCTTACCCTAGCCAGAACTGGACAGAACTGGCCAGCTTTTGACAGCAAGGTACCTAACTGGCTAGGTCTGCCCAGAGAAATAGGGGCAAGGAACCTCAACAATTGACATCTAAATGTAGCTTGAAATTTTGATGGTGCAATCTTTATGATAATGTCAGCTTCTGGGTCAATTTTTGTGAGGACAGAAGCAAATGTGGTTGTGTGGTGCACAAAGACATTTTGTAAGGGTGAGGGTTAGTTTGCTGATGTTACCAGGCTCACCTCTTATGGTTGCAGTGTGTCCAACTTAGTGTATTCTTACTCTACTATTACAGTGTATTATAGGGCTTCTGGAACCTGTCCTATTCCTGTGCTCAGTGGCCACAAACAGTATGCTTACACTCATCCCATAATCAAGTGTATGATGACCTAACTTGAATGTAACTTGAACATTTTTGTTGCTGATTAGTCATGGTGAACATGACATGGCAAAAAACTTCAGTTTCAGTGATGCGGTTCTGTAGTTGGTATGCATTGGCTGTGCACGTCGGAGGAAGGGAAATGCGTTACTGCCGTGGTCAATGTCTCAGGGCGTTACTGAATGAATGTGGGTGCCTCCGTCCGTCCAGTGAGTCTTATTGTAAACTGATGTCTCCACGCAGAGAATCTATGGTAGGCAAATGGTCCTGTTTCGGCAGCTATCTCTGAATCTTTTTAGATCAGATGTGTACTTACAAAGAGGCGTTCGATACTATGGGATACTACGAGTGGAGGGTATCTGTTGCACATAAACAGCTCCTCCAAAGAGTATATCCAAAGGACCTGAAGGAATTTGCAAGTTGGGACACCGGCATCGTGTGGGACAACTTCCCACCCACGATTAATGTCCTCACAGTACATGGACTCGCTGATGGCGTGGTACCCGTGTAAGCACGGACATACTTCTTTTCGTGGAACGTCGCCATCTCACTAAAAACACCAGCTATGATGCCGTTATTTACGCGCGTGCGTTTGGTTCGAGGGCTCCCGGGACACATGTCCTTCATCTAATGGAGGACGCCGATCGTAATTTCACCAAGGCAAGTGATTCTACTAATATCGACGACTATGCCGTAACACACACCACTACTATCTTTGGCGTCAAGATGAAGTGGTGGACGTTATTTTGGAATGGTTAGAAGGACACCACTCAGGTGCTCTGGTGACAGGGGTATTACAGACCGGAATTCGGGGAAGGTTATAGTATATCTCGGCGCTTAGTATACGCGCAAAAGGAGTATGACGCTTTATTTCTTCGTTCACAACCAATGTACGTTAACCTTCTTACAACGGTGACAACGAAACTCACGAGGGCTACAAGTCCCTAGAGTACAGGTGCTGCGTACATCTACGAAATCCTGCAAACAATCTTCCCTCTACAAACAATCTGGGTTTACTTCGGTGTTTTCGAAACTGGTCTACTTACATGTTCTTGCTTTCCGACATTTCCTTATGGGCTTTCTGGATCTCCGTCCAGGGAAATACCTACCCAAGAAGAGCATCTCTATCAATGGCTATATGAAAAGCAGACATGTACGGACCTTGTGAATATAAATTCGCACTGGCCCGTCTCCCTCACTGCCCGTTATTCTGGAGACTACCTCCTGAAAAGATGCACTGCAGAAGCGTTAACCCCCTTTCCTCTTCGTATCCCTGCAAAATTCCAAGCACACCTATTAATGAGGTTGGACTGATATTCCAGGCTTCGAGAACGTAGAGTCGACCCTTGGATCTTAAGATGTTTGCGAAGGATGGGGCCCAAGTCTACCGTAGGAACCACGCTCCCTTTGTGACTGGCATCGAGTCAACAGCAAGGTGATAAAGAGCGTTCTCACCACTCAGCATAGCCAGTATTATCATCCTTCCGTCAACAGCAAGGGATTCGATGTTCTTCTCCCAGTGGGTACGCCCGACGAAGTCAACTACCACATCGACACCCTTTCCACCAGTAGCGTTTTTGACTGTTTTTGAGAAGTCTTCTGTCTTGTAGTTTGCGACCTCAGTAGCACCGTTTGGGATGGACAGAAGAAAGTCCAACTTCTCCTTGGTTGATGCTGTTGCCGTAACGGACCTCCTGCACGTCATAAAGAGGGAGAAATCAATGTGTCTGATCAAGTACGCAGCGCAGTGTACGCACGCGCCGAGACTGCGAGCCATTTGTATCGCTGCGATGCCTACCCCTGATGCGCCAGCGTGTACGAGAACGTTATCGCCCCTTGTCAGTTCACCGTATATCACGGCCTGCTGTGCTGAGGGTACAGAGAAGAGGGTATTTAGCAATATTCATGAATACGGAACTTAAAAGCAACCCACCAGTAATGAAATTCTCTGGAATACCTGCTGCTTCTTCCCAGGACATGTGGGGGGGCTTCCTAATCAATAAATCTTGGTGGATTGCGATGTACTCGGCATATGCGCCCTAGCAGGAAAGCGTAATGAGATCGCCGCCGCTACACATATTTCCTACCGATTTACACCACCGGATAAACCAAACACTTCGTCACCCGTTGACCACTTGGTGACACCAGGTCCAAGATATTCGACACGTCCAGAAAATTCAACCCCTAAAATGGTTGAGGTACCGGGGGGGAGAGGATACTTTCCCTCCCTCTGGAGCAGGTCCATACCATTCAGGCCGAAGGCGACGACCTACGAGGCGAACCATGAACCCCAATCACCGACGTGACTGAGTGACTCGCCGAGACCGAGAGAGCCACTGACCTTTACTAATACTTGACCCTCCTCGGGTACTGGTTTCTCGGTCTCACCAATGTATAGGTTCTCGATGGGGCCTTCATCACCTTTGATTAAGACGGCTCGCATGGTGGACATCTTGAAGCACGCAGTAAGCACAGATTCTGCTAGTGCGTAGAGATTATGTGCTCTGAAGAGCGAGCGCCTCTATATAGGAACCGGCTGACGCAATGCGGGGTTTTAGTCAGCGGCCTACCATTTTCTCATCTCAGAGGGCCGGCTCACGAGTGCACGGCTAGCTCCATTTGAGTACCACCGACACGAATCAGTTCACAGCAGATGGATGAAATCAGGCTTGACGGTCGCTAAAGCTAAAGATTCAAGCTTCAAGCCTCGGGGAGCCAAGATACATATGTATGCTGGCCATATAAAGAAGGGGAGACGAGTACAGTAAAATAGCCCCTGTATCAGCTGATTCAGCATCTTCCCACACACGGGGACTTTCGGCTCCCATGTCTGCGGGGCGGCATCAGAAAACCTAGCGACTGAATTTCTCCAACAGTGACAAAGTTCCCTGGCAACTTTTCCACCATGCGTCTAGGGCAGGAGTCGTCTCTGCCAGTCACTACCGGCGAGAGACATCTCAAAGTTGAGGATGTACAAGAAGCATATGTCGAGCAGAAGGATCGGTACGACATTTCTCGAATACTCCAGTGGTCAATTCAATTCAACCGTTACCCGACTTTTCCAGCCTGCTCGGTGGTCTAGACACTACCCAGCGCCTACTTGGAGACGTGCGAGACTTCAACAAGAACGAATGGGTTGTTAGATATCCTACGCTGCAAGAAACAGACTCTAACAGCGAAACTTCGACCTCGAGAAGGTCTCGTCGCTCTATTCGCCGTTCCCTGTCCTTTGCGGACGACCCTGACAGTCAGACCGATGTGATCTATACCCCTAGTCACAACGGCTCGGTCCGCTCGGTAACACTGGCTCCAATTGCGGATGCTGAGGAGTCGGCAGAATTTTTGGGCGGGAGTAATTTGCAACAGGATAGGCCGGGCGGTAATGACGACGATCGCTTGCTGCCTTCAAAATGTGGGGATTTCAGCATCCTCCGCCTCGATCTGAAGCTCGGTCCCAGTGGTTCCTCCACCTCCCCTACCGCTCTCGTCTCGCACCTTGAGAGGGCTTCCATTGCCAAGCTACTAGACGAACGCATTGGGTCTGCCATCCAACACATGGAAAAGCTCCGTCTTCGCATTACGGACACGTCTTCCAAGGTCCTGGTGACCGGCGACCTGAACGCTGGGAAGTCCACCTTCGTGAATGCATTGTTGAGACGAGAGGTCATGCCAGTCGATCAGCAGCCTTGCACTACCGCATTCTGCGAAGTGCACGGTGCATCCGAAAACGACGGGGTCGAAGAGGTGCACGTTCTCAAACAAGGCGTAACCTACTCCGCCTCCGACGAGTTGACCTTCACTCGTGCTTCCTTGGCTAACCTCGAGTCTATCGTCACGGATAACGAGACGGGCGTCCAGCCCGTGCTCAAGATATATCTGGCAGACAGTAGACTTCCATCGGAGTCTCTTCTAAACAACGGAGTCGTCGACATCTCGCTCATTGATGCTCCGGGCCTTAATCGTGACAGTCTCAAGACCACTGCTTTGTTCGCTCGCCAAGAAGAAATTGATGTCATCGTTTTTGTTGTGTCGGCTGAAAACCACTTCACGTTGTCCGCAAAGGAGTTCCTTGGGACCGCCAGCAACGAGAAGGCATACGTCTTCATAGTCGTCAATAAATTTGAACAGATCAAGAACAAAGACAAGTGCAAAAGACTCGTGTTGGAGCAGATCAAAGAGCTCAGCCCTCGCACTCATGACGATGCAGCGGATCTTGTCCATTTCGTTGACTCTGCCGCTGCTCTCCGCCCTTACACCGCCAACCCCGCATTTGATGATTTGGAGTCGTCCCTCCGCTCTTTCGTATTGGTCAAGCGGTCGAAATCCAAGCTTCAGCCTATCTCGACGTTCCTTTCTAACCTGTTGAGCGAGATTGACTTGTTGGCCGGAACGAACGCCATCGTCGCCCAATCAGACGTCGATCGGGCTAAGGATGACCTCTTACGTTCGAAGCCTGTCTGGGAGAAGATGAAGAATAGCCGTGAAGCGCTCGAAGACGCGTTGGAGGTTGTTGAAGAAACGGGTGCGTCTAAGAGCCAGGAGAGGACGAAAGCCATCCTTTCTACTGCTCTGGACCGCGTGGGGCAGGGTCGGCCTGGTGTGGATCACTGCCTTAGTCTGCCAGCATACCGTGGCCTACTACGGATCTGGGATTATGCACGCGACGTACGAAAGGTGCTTCTCACGAGTCTGGATGCGGCAGTCAAGTTGGCAGAGGAGGAAGCTCGCTCAACGACCAAGGCTGGGGTGACGAAGATTACCGACCTCGGGAATGAACACCTCCCGCAGGGCGTTGAACGATCACGCCGGGTGTTCGTACCCGAAGCCATGTTTAACGTCCGCCCAGGCAAGAAGGGAGGACTTAACGACCGCCACTCCTCGACGGCCCATGCAGTCGTGGCAGGGGGTGTTTACAATCTTGGAATTGGCCTCGCGCAGCGCTCAGACATGTTGGATACCTCATTTAGCGACGTCTTCGATTTTAACCACCACTTGGCGCTTCACTTCGGGAGCGGGGAAGGTGATGATAACGAGTCGAATCCGACTGCACTTAGCGTCCTCTCCGTTGGCGTGAGCGCCCTAACTATGGTTGGCGGCAAGGTCATTGGAGCTCGCGGCCTCATCGACGGCGCTATACGAATCTCTGATCTTTCTGCCAATGACACGGCAAGGAGTTGGGTGGCCCCCGTGATTGGAGCTGTTGTTGTCGGAGCAACTGCTTACTTCATTTATCGACTTCCGGATACGATACCCAAGACCGTTGGCCGTCGCATACGTGCATCACTGCTGAAGGCCGAGGAGAACGCGACCGGGGCTGAAACTTTCATCAACGCCCATGCCGGCCGTGTCAGTCGCGAGACACGCAAGGTGTTGCGACTTGCATCTTGGGATCTTCGGGAGCGTTTCCGGGTTGCAATGGAAGAAAGAGGGAGGGAGGTTAGAGAAGCTGAAGAGTTGGAGAGGAATGCACTGAATGCTCTGCAATTCTTCCATGAAGTTGAGAGGAGGAGTGGTGTCGTTCGCGAGGAGGCTGGCTTGCTTGGTTCGTGAAGCGTTTATGTTTACGATACTTCTTTTGCTGTGTCTTTCTTTCCTTGCCGTCTTGGTACAACCCCGTTTCGTACCTTGGAACTTATGTGTTTAGGCTCGTAAGATATTCTACACCCTTCTGGCGGAGCTCTTTTCCTTCCGTCGCTGAAGTATGTGCTCGTAAATGAGCGAGCGTACTATAAGACAACATGATGGGCCGCTGCACATCGTCTCGATGTCCACCAAGTGTTCCATTTCTCGCACTAAGTATTCCATTTCTCACACTAGATGTTGCATTTCTCGCACTAGGTGTTCCATTTCTCTCACTGAGTGTTCCATTTCTCGCACTACGTGTTCCATGGACGTCACGGAACAATTGTTGCGTGGAGCCTATCGCTGCTACCCGATATGGTAACTCCTCTCCCCGAGACGTTCATATCGCTTGCGGGAGCGGTGATTTCAGGAGGCTCGCCGAGTGGCCGATAGTCCGATGCTCGGTAGTGTGGCTTAAGCTGACATTTGCGCGACGTGAGGTTTTTGTTTGAATGTAGCGCCACTTCATAAGAGCCGTCATACCCATGCTTCATTGATACTCATGTGAAACTTAGCCAACGGCATTCTTCAGGGTAGATATTCCCCAGAACTTGCTGTTGTTTTGCGGTGCATAGTAACACCGAATGCCACCAAGCGCCTACCTTTATTGTGTGTAGTATTTAAAGGGTATGTCTCTGGAGGCTCTGAACGGTTTCTGCACCCCTTCATCTCTGACCATGGATTACAGTGCAACGGACCCCACGGTCCTGTTCAAAGTGGAGGGACAAGTAGCGGTGGTCACTGGCGGTGGAACAGGTAAGTCGTACGATAGGACTTGCAGTGGAACGGTCTGGCATCACGCATCGCGTTAGGTATAGGACTTCTCATTGCTAAGGCACTGGAACATAACGGTGCAACTGTCTACATCATCGGTAGGCGCTTGGAAGTCCTGGAGAGGGCGGCATCAGAACACAGCGTAGGTTGTGGTATAGAACGCTCACGAATCATCCTGACGACTCCTTCCCCATCCACCCGAAGAAATATGGCAAGATTATACCGCTTCAGGGAGATATCACGTCGCGACAATCGCTGCTCGCCATGGTTGAGACGATCAAAGATCGACACGGTTTTATTGACCTTCTCGTTAACAACGCGGGAATAGCTAGGAATCTGCTGCCTCGACTGCCTTCTCCTTTGGATGAAAGTGCTGGTGAAGGAGAGATACCATCTATCAAAGCGCTCCAAGACGTGCTCTGGAACACGGGGGACCCCGCAGGTTTTGCAGAGACATTTGAGACCAATGTCACAGCCGTCTATTACACGACGATCGCGTTTCTTGAGTTATTGCACTTGGGTAATCTGCGACGAGGCGCAATTCCACCTCTGCTGGCCGCTAGACGTGCATCGGCAGAGCAGGCAGCTGGTATCTCTCCTGGTCAGGGTCATGCTTTAAGTAAAATATGTCACTTGCTGAATCATTCGTCCCTTCCCCCGTGCTTCAGGTCCCTCGGCTTCGTCAACGTCGAATGCAGTTCCGGGATTGCCACAGGTGACGTCACAGGTTGTCACGATATCATCTTCTGGGTCATTTCGAGTGGACGCGCGAGTCTTGACGATTTCCTACACTCTAGCGAAGCAGGCCTGCACTCATTTAGGAAGACTGCTAGCGAGTCTCCTCGCGCATTGGAACATCAGAAGCAACGTTCTATGCGTAAGTTGAATTCTTACTGTAGATTTAAAAGCCAATTGAGCCTTCTTGTCTTTATAAGCCCGGAGTTTGGCCTAGCGGTGAGGTTCTTCTGGTTATCATAATTCCGTCTTCCTGACTGGAGTGCAAGAAATGACCAACACCGACCTGTTCACGCCCGCCATGCTTGCAGAGGCAGTTCCCTTGGGAAGGGTCGGGACGTTGTCTGACATGGCTGGTTGCATATTGTTCCTGGCCGGACCTGCTGGAGCGTATGTGAATGGGGCGGTATGGCTTGTCGATGGCGGGAGAGTCAATTCCGTTGCCAGCTCTTACAATCCATGAGGGATTGAGAGAAGCTTATATATTGTAACTGTAAGATTTGTGACAGGGTTAGGAGACACTACCGAAGCCATTGATACACATACGACGTCCACTTCAAGGAGAATCGCCCAGGTAGATGATGTCACCTGCTTAGGGACTGCCGCAAAACGTTTTGTGCCACAGCGATACTAGTCCAGGCCCAGGTCCCGACTCCAGGCGCGGGTATAGTAAACGGACAAGCCACTTGCCCGATGACTATCGGTCACAGGCCGGGAAAGGGTTTGAGTTTTGAGTTCCTATCACACGTGGGCATGTTGCGCGTGTGCCAGGCGTCATGATTGGGCTCGTTTACCATGCCAGATAGACTTGGGGGCTCTCAGCCATGAACCTGGATGTTGGCTATCGTAGTGATGATAACATAGTACGACGACGATTTACTGATTGAATCTCACTTAGAACTGGGTGACTCACAGTCACACGTTCCAAAACTCAATAGGAGGGTGGAGCTCTTACTATTCCAGCAAGCGTCACCGGGCCCGGAGTTAAACGCGACTCAGTTGCCGCTTGCTATCTCCACGGAATCTTTTTCTTTTGTTTCTTTGCAGTCCGATATCACTGGACGCCCGATCTCCGTCCAAGTCATACCAATAGTTTGACCGAACGGACGCATGGCATCGTGCGGAACAGCCCGTTTCCTCGAGGCTGGCGGTCACATCAGTCACTCCAGCGATTGGCCTATGCAACTTCCCACGTGAAGGGAATTTTTTGCTGCGTAGGTTCTGGCCGATCCCTAATTCCGTGGTACCACGAGGGACTCGTCCGTGAGTTTTTCTATAGGGTCATCAGAGATACAGTGGACGACTACAAATGGTTGCCTGTATAAATGATTCTATCCTGAATTCAGGATCGCGATGCTGCCTTATTTGATATTGATAGTTCGGCGTTGATCATCGTCCGGTTTTGAAAATGCGTACATCAGGCTAAAAATAAAGTAGTCTCCATGACTCGGGATTCATTGGGTGGTCGATAAAGGAGTGAGAGCTGGATATCGCGTACGTCAAGTATTCGAAGGACACTTCGTGTCAGATAGGGCGGATGTTTTTCACGCAAGGAGATAGAAGATAAAACAATTTACCACGGAACGCCTACGTGGGCACCGCTCGTCGTCTAGTGAATTGATCTTGTTAGACTAGAAGGTTTGGAAAGGAAGCCCCGGTACTTTGCGAAGGCCAGATGGCGTGCTGTGGTTGGAAAGAAAAAGCCAACTTTTCTGTTGTGGAGGTCCAACCTCTCGTACACAAGGTGACCTTCGTAACCAGGGAAATTGACTGCGAGCGGACGCCGCCGGACTTGTGAGCTTCACACCGAACCTGGTATAACGATTGACCCCTATCACGAAACAGCCAAGATAGGTCAATGCTTTCCAAGAAAGGTTTGACAGACATGCTTCCCCGTCATATAGGAAGTAACAACATGTATAGATCGTCCATTGGCACGAACGTTCGTAGCTCCACGATTGAAGCCACGTAGTCTTCCCTGGGCAACTACTTGCTGTAAGTTGAAGGAAGACGGGACCCACCGCGTACATATGGCGGACTTCCCACAAAGGGGCATTTCATCGTCGTACCAACCAGGAACATAGTCTAGGAAGCGGTATGATCTCCGGGTACAAACATGTAGTGTGGATTGGACCAAGTCAGCTAGGTACGTTACAGAGTAGCTCAGGCACAACATACGTGAATACCCCGCGTCAGTCCACAGGCACTGCAAACTGGGGGAGAACTTCGAGGGAAAAGAGGTATAGCTGTGGAGCCCCAGAAAGAAGTGACTGTCAGTGATACAGAGAGTCGTGGACGTCTCGCACAATGATGTTCCCCTAAATCCGTCCAACCAGTAGGATACACTGTTCCTGGTGGAACGAACAGCATATCTTTCGCAAGCTGGCTAGACAGAATGATGCCTCTAAACCATACCAGTTGCCTTTCTCCGGAAACATACGCTGCCTATATAGTTCAGTATATTACAAAAGCAACCAGGCCTACGATAACATTTATAACGTCAGGAAGAAGAAACAAACTGCAAAACGAGGGAGGCAGAGGGAAATATGGAAAAAGCGGAGTCAACGTAAATGTGGAAAGTGACCGATGATCAGCGAGGGAAGACACTTGGTCCACATGTGGCCCGCCGCGTGATATTGGAGCACGTTTCCGGGAACTCAGACAGGCCTTCGAAGTAAACAAAACCTAATAAAAAGTACCTTTGTTGAATGCGGCTCGGAGCTAGGTAAAGTAAAGAAGACACCGCGACGGATCTGGGGTTCAGACGTTTGTGGGTTGCGGAGGGGGCCAATTCTTGGAAAAGTGTCGTCGCAGAAGACGACGAACCGCAGTCGTCGATAAGGGTAAGTGTTGACAAAATCGTGCGCGCTGATGGAGGATCGAAAGGAAGGTTGTAAGTTACATCCTAGATTGAGCGTACGTAGCCTCCAAGCGAGACTTCACATATTCCCCGGCAGTAACCACCTCATACTTGGCTGGATTATCTGGACTGACGCACCCTGGAAGGGGCTGAAGAATCGTAAGGCACTGTCAGGTCGAAAAAGAAGAAATCTAACTTCAAGTACGACGTTGTAATCGGTGCCGAAAAACAACGGGATCGAGTAACGCCTTTTCCCTGTTCTATTTATTGCACGATGGACAGTGGACTTGAAGACGTCATCTAGAAATATGAATATCAGAAGGGGGCGGTATAGATCCTAGCAATGGCTATTACTAGTCCAACGGGCTAATTGGTCTCCCAGACTGTGCACGACCCTTTCAGGAGAAATCGGAATTGATGATCGGTGAAACGTACTTCAGAACTAATGTGCCCGGTATGGGGGTGGCATCAATCCATTTCCCATCGGTGTTCATCACCTGCAGCGCAGGAGTATCATCCTGTTGCCAAAGTATCGTGAAGCACTCGTAACTATAAAAAGGGAGTGTTATGTTTGTCGGCGTCGTAAGCGCTGAGAAAAACTTGCTCGGTGTGGGCGCCTATTCCCTCTACTCCTTCCATTGGTTGTAGGGGTAGTGGGGGATAGTGAAGCAACCTTACGATGGCGGCCTGCTTTGTGACCTATGACACATACATCCAGAAGGTATTGCTGAACATTCGAGAAGACGCACTTTATCCGCGAAGAAATCCTCGGGGAGATCTAATGCCAAGGCAAACAGGGGAAATAGTAATAACCCCAGCCTCACAGCAGCATCACTGGGTATGAATCCAGATATTATCCATTGATCTCGACTCTTCACATCTAAAAACTCACTAGTAAGCAAGGACGTCCTCTCGGAAGCCCGGGAGATTGTCTGGCCAAACATTCCTGCCAACCATAGCACCGTCGGGGTGAACGGGCTCTTCTGATTCCCATCCGATATCGAACGCTTCATGCAAATCGCCCTTATTATTAAGGTTCACGTTTTCTCCGAGGAGGGCTGTGTATCCTTTGAAGTTGGGGCTTGCATGGATATCTAACTAGCGATTGCAATGTATTAGATGATGATATCACATGGTACAATTTGATGCTAACCTTCATCTTCGTCTCGATGGGTAACGAAAAAAACCTTTCTGCACCACCGACAGCCTTGTTTATCACCTCCTCCGGTATGCCATGATTCTTGACTGAGAACCACGGACGAGGTGGATGAGAGCACAAATTCGAAGGATGGTATACACACCATAGAAAAAGCCGACGGTGACGCAGGCGTTGCGAATGTCAGCTGCGAGAGAGCGACGCAAAGCTGGATCTTTGCTTGTCGCGTTTGAAAGATCACTGATGATACGGTGGAATCAACATCAGTCCTGAAGCTGGGATGAACCACTTGCATGATCGGGATCTCCTCGAAAGCGGTACTCGTCTGTGTCTCATCAGAGATCGGCCATTTGCGAGGACTGCGGTGCTGCACGCACCATCACCTCTTCGCCAGATGGTGGCCGCCAGTTGAGACCAGAACAAACAATTGGGCACTGGGCGTTCGATATGATTCAATGAAGACCATGGGAAAGGAAATCGACCAGAGGGTTCTTCATTTACTCGGGTTAAGTTGTACGACAATCATCATGACTTCTGTGACCACATTATTTGCACAGCCCACTGCTGATGATGATCCCAATCAATTCAGTGGGACGTCGTGCACCACGGCGGTGCGCAGAGCTCGCCGGCATGGCCAAGGATGCCGAGAATTGGGACTCCGCCACCACCACTGCACGCGTGTGGCTCCGCTGATTACTAAAGCAGGTGAGCACGTGCCAGCCTTTATTGTCCATCATTCCCTCATCGTCGTCGTCGTCGTCGTCGTTCTCACCCCAGCCACCGCCCGCGCTGTCCGTCGACACTGGGCAGGCCTTCATCCTTTTTGCTAGACCGGCAGGCTCCGCTGGTCTCGTCTAGACCCAACGAAGCACGGCGAGCTTTGATACAATACCTGCTCTTAACGGCAGCTTGTTTGACCCTTGCGAGTGCTCTTGTTTCTAGTCCAGTCCACAGACTCGACGTCAGGACGCCCAATTTGCAACTTTCTACTACTACGGTTGACCCTATATCCTTTCTATCAGCGTCATTGCCTTCGTTCAGCTTGCGCGCATAACCCTCACCCTTACCGCATTTTCACGCCCAGGATCGAGTCAGGAACAACTATTCGCAACCAACACATCTCGCTACTTCGTGCTTTTCGTCATATTCATTCACCGCTAGCGGATCTTTACTTTACGTTTCACCTCCCACATGGCATCTCTTCGCCCTCCTTCCAGTCCTTCCCCTTCACCACTGAACGCCGAAAACGGGCGTTCCTCTTCAAACGCCCACGTATCCATGGGTCCACGTCAGGCTCTCTCTCCTCGCCCTCATGGCGGAGTTCGGCCCACTAGCGAGCTGCTGGGCAGTGCTGCCATGTTCCAGACGCCTGAGTCAGAGGCAATTGATCAGTGGTTCGAAAATCTTCAGAACTACGAGGAGACGCTTGAAGACATGGCAGCGGCCTCCTTGGACGTCAACTTCAAAGAAGAATTAAGTGCAATCGAGCAATGTGGGTGGTTTGGCATTCGTGCCCTTAATACCGCCGGTCTTATTGCGTACTCCAGGGTTCAAAGTTCTCTCCGAGGCGGAGCGCACTGCAGCCTTGTACAGTCTACTTCAGCAGTCTACGCAAGTACAGATCAGATTTTTCATTACAGTGTTGCAACAAATGGCACGATCTGACCCTGTGACCGCGTTGTTGAGCCCTGCTGTGGGTGGTGAGTGCTCAACCCCAGCTCTCTTTGTCGAGCTTTCTGACGTCGTCTAGGATCCATGCAGAGTCAGATGGAGGCCAAGCTTGCTCAGATAACATTGAAATCTCCCTCGTTGAAGTCACCGTTGCCAGCGTCCCCTCGTGTCTTTAGCGGCAGCCAAAATAGGCAGTCTCTTGCCCTCGATACCACTTCCTCAGGTTTCCTCTCTCCTGATTCCGCTGCCCTCGGCACTAATAACGATGCGGCTGCTACCCTCGCGCAGCAACGCGCAAGACTGAAGGCGAGCAATGCCGCTCACCGCATATCAGCCCCCATTCTTGCCTCTGGCAGCGGAGACGCCCGGACCACGTGGGGGTCTGCCCTTAGCCAAGTCGCCGAGCAGAACCTCAATTCCCCTGCACAGGAAATTGTAGTAACTAATAGTAGCAACGCTTCACGACCCAAGAGTACTGAGTTTAGCGGGTCTCTGGGTACTCCACGCACTGGTATGGACCCGTTGTCTCCCATGGTCGGGGACAGCTGGGCGAGCAACGTCAACACGCCGTTGATGCCCATGTTCAACAAAGACGGGCATGGCTCCACTCAGAATCTCGATGCAGCTGCTCAAAAGCTCAATGATTGGAACGGCGCCCAACCTCGCGTCCCGCTTATGGCAGATCCAAAGTCTTTTCGTCGCTCCTCCAAGGGTAACACCAACCAGAGCGTTACTGGCTCCGACGCTGGTAGCCAGGCTGGTAGTGTGTACGAGAACGAGAGTGGCTATACTTCTTCTCAACAACCCTTGCAACGAAAGAATCCTGCGCAAGTCCCCCTAAGCAATAGTGTGCAATTCCCAGGAACACAACAAGGGCAATGGAATGGATCTCGGAGCCCTGCGTTGCAACAGACCAGCAGATTCGGTGGAGAAGACGCTACCGCCCTGAACGGATTGGGTATGAGTGGTTTCGGTATGGCCGGGATGGGAAGCCCTGGTCTTGGGATGGGCATGCCAAGCGCTAGCCTTTTGGGAGGGATGAACCCACCGCAGATGAACATGTTGAATTTACAAGCACAAATAAACGCGATGGGAATGACCCCCGAAGCACAGATGCTTGCGGCTCAGATGGCCGCTGGACTTGCGCCACCGAACTGGATGAATCTTCAGCAAGCTGCTTTGCAAGGCAACGGCAGCACCAATAACGCGAATAACAGGGGCCGGGGAGGCGGCCGGTCTCCTGGACCGAAGACGGGCTCTTCAGGTGGGAACGGCACCGGAGGAAGTGGCGCCGGGATCAAAAAGGACGACGATGACGTTGATCCTGCATTGCTGGAGGACATACCGGCTTGGCTCAGGAGCCTGAGGTTACACAAGTACACGCCCAACTTTGAGACGATGAAATGGCAGGATATGGTATTACTGGACGATTCCGCATTGGAAGCCAGGGGGGTGGCCGCACTCGGTGCCAGGCGGAAGATGCTGAAGACATTTGAGGTTGTGAGGAAGAAGATGGGTATCGAGACGCCTCCGGGTTACAACGCAGGTGTTCCCGAGGGTGCGAAGGAGGCGTAAGTGGGAGTGAAGTCCATAGGTTGTTATGATCGTCTGTTTGTTTTGTCTAGTGTTCTTGTGATCTACGATGTGTTCTCTAGCTACATACTCTATGACAGCGCACGTTTGGCTGGTAACCGGACACTCTGGATGTACAGTACGAGTAGTAGTTGCTGGACATGTACCATTGAGTTTGGCAAGCTGGGACATGTGACGACATTTTGTCGAAGGAACCTGGCAGGGACAGGTAGTGGCAATTTTTTGGACCTGTCTGGATCGCCGGGGTATTCCCAGAACGTGTAGCCACAGTTTGTGATAGGCAGAGTATATAAAGCGGTGGAGACTGGAGCGGGACATCGTTTCGCTTGTACTCTTCCTCAGAAAACGAATCTCGTCCTCGTTCACGTTGGACTTTCTTACTTTTTGTGAGTCGTCATCCCGCTAATGATCCGTTGCTCATCGGTGCCAAAATTCGTCCGCGTCGACAGCAACAGCTAATTCCCACCGTTAGAGAGACGTCATAGCAAGCATATCGCACGACCGTCATGCCTCTTGACCACGGACCGTCACCTCTCAGACCTCCTCCGATTCGTGCCACGTCATCATACAGACGAGTTGAGATCATGTCCCCAATCGACAACGACGTCCACCCGGTCATTCATACCGGGAGGGTTGCCGTCATCACTGGTGCTGCAGGTGGTATTGGCAAAGCTGCCGCTATCGAGCTGGCAAAGTGCGTTGGCCCCGTCGCTTTGACTGCGCGGGATACTTACTGCAAGCATCGCCGCCGTCATCTGTTCCCCGTTATACCACCAATATTACCGTGTTTCGACGTTCCATATTTTTCTTTCTTTCTTTCTTTTTTTCATTTCATTTTTTGTTTCATCACTGTGCTTCCTTTCCCGTCTTGTCTCCTTTTGGTTTTGCGTTTGTCGTAACAAACGCCCACTTATCACTGCCTCGTGACAATGATCGGTTTTTGCGATTGACTCTCCCCGTTTCACCGTACATGCCACTCACCGCCACGGTCACGCTTCCCCTTCTCCAAACACTTACTTAGGGTGGGCTTGAAGATTGCCCTTGCAGACGTCAACGAGGAAGCGTTGATCGCAGCTGGAAAAGAGGTTACTGCGATTGCTGGCGACGGGAATGTCCTCGTGATCCCCACCGACGTTTCCAAAATAGATGAGGTGGTACGCCTGCGGGACAAAGTCTACGAAGTGTGGGGCGAAGTGAGTGTTTTATGCCATTTCATCGAATGGGTCCGAGCCGCAGTCTCGATCGCCCTGCTTCTCGGGATTAAGAGGGATACGGTTGCTCACGACGTAAACAGGTCGCTGTGCTGATGAACAATGCTGCAATAGCACCCCCAAGCAAGTCCTGGGAGAATCTAGACAACTGGCGAAGGACGTTTGAGGTCAATTTATTCGGGTACGTATGTGTCCGGATGATCACCCTGAGATGTCGTATCAAACGTGTTTCCAGAGTGGTCAACGTGCAACAGACGTTCGTGCGGGTATGGGCTAATGTTGACTGTTGCGGTCACGCAATCTGATCATGAGATGTTCACGCTGTCCCATTAGTCGATGCTCCATCAGGAAAACCAGGCGATAGTCATCAATACAGGTTCAAAGGAAGGCATTACGAACCCTCCGTACGTGCTGATTTGTCTCGGGTATCGACTAGGTGCTAACGAACGTTTGACGGCTACGTGACTTCATTAGTGGTAATCCCGCGTACAATGCGACCAAAGCGGCGGTCAAGAGCCTCACGGAGGGTCTTGCACATGAATTGCGCGAGAACCCGACATGTAATGTCACCGCGCATCTCTTCGTGTGAGTATGATTTGATATCCCTGGGGGGGTTCTGCGTGACCGCGGAGGTTGACAAATAATAAATATTTTTCGTGCAGCCCTGGCTGGACGTACACTGGCCTGACAGTCCCACAAGGTGAAGAGAAGCCCGCGGGTGCGTGGACTGCTGAAGAGACGGTTCAATACATGTTGGATGGCGTCCGCCATGGGGACTTTTATATTATCTGCCCAGACAACGAGACGACGCGCGATCTGGACCGGTTGCGGATCACGTGGGCAGCATCGGATGTAGTGGAGGGGCGACCGGCGTTGAGCCGATGGCATAAGGATTGGAAACCGTTGTACGAAGAGTACGTGCGAGAGCGATTGGCAGGTATGGAGTAATGGCGAGATGGATGTCGAGAATTAGCAGATCGATTGGACCTAACCAGCAAGTAATTGTCTTATTGTACGTATTTTTGCTCTGGACGACGTACCTGGGGTGGCGGCCGAATGCTCGAAAGGGTGTGGGATCCGAGAGAGTGGGGTAAATGAGTGTCATGTGAAGCTGCTCGTAAACACTGCAGTGCCCTGTATGGTGCCTGCTGGCGGTGTCCACTAGCGGACACGTACCCGTTCCGGACTCAGCTCTCCAAACTCAAAATCTTGCCCGGATCTTAACCACCCGCTGGGGCCCGGCGACCTGCACCCTACGTCTAGATGCCATCGGAGAAAATGGTGATGACCACCCGTCCGGGTTTTTTCGTTGCGAGCAATCGAGCAGTAATAGTGATTGCAAAACAACTCGGTCGCTGATGCGTTGCTGACGATGATCGGAGGACTGGCCATATGTTCGCAGCGTTTATCTATTTCATACGATACAATTCAATGGCACGAAAACTGGACGGTATATTTGGTATTTAGCGTGTTCATTAATATTCCATGGCCCCAGCGGATCTTAACTAGCAACTGGTCGCCTACGCTATGGCTACGCTTGTATAAATATTTAGACCGCCCCACCCCGCATTTCTTCTCTCATCTCGTCCACTCCCCACTTCCCATCGTCCTCGTCCCCGGACACGTTTCCACTTGTTAGAATGTCTCCAAGTCCTCAACTAGGACCAGTGCCTAACCCCAGCCCCCATCCGCCCCGTCCTAATGGCACATCCAGAACTATCAGCGAGGCGTCGCTGCAGCGAGTCCAGAACCTCCCGGGGTACACCACTCCGGTGTTCAAAGGAAAGGAAGAACAGCGCGCCAAAGTCCAGGCTGAGGTCGCTGCCAAGGTCTGATCCCTCACCGCTCTGCCTGCGTGCTTGATTTCATACGTCACCACAGGGCTTCATAGCACGGGAGCTTGTTGCTAACGAAGTCAACTGGTTCTACTCCCACCTCGGCATCGACGACACGTACTTCCAAAACGAGTCCGTCTCCGTTATCTCTGATCATATCATTGCGCTGTTCGGCGCCAAAGTCCTCGCCTACACGAAGCACGATCCCAATAAACTCGTCATCGATTTGGAAAAGATCGACGAGAAAGGAAACGGTGCCACGTTCATTCACACCAGCCGCCCTGGTCTCACCTCAAAAGAGGGTCCGGGTGCCACCTGCGAGTCCAGGCACGTACTTCGCACAATTCTTCCGTCCGCTCATTTCGCTCATCATAGCCTATAGAATTGATGCGCTGTACTTGGACAACTCCACGCCAGCAAAGTGCTACCGCTTAGAAACCTATCGCTCAACTGGATCCATCTCCGCAACCGCTTCCCAGCAACTTCGCTGTTACTTTGTCACCAAGTGCAACTTCCCTTCACCTCCCCCTCCTTCAACGCGTACAGATGGAAAGACCGACATCCGCACCGTCTCGGATCGCTCTTTCCTGGAGAAGGCGACTGAGCATACCCTCCAGGTATACCAGGAGATCGTGTGGCAGGTCGAGAGTCGCTCCGGTCCCGTTATGGAAGTTTTTGAGGTCGAAGGTAGTCGCGAAAGGCGCCTCGTCATTGGATACAAGATGGGAGGAACTTCCCGATTCTTTAGGTACGTGCTTTTTCTTTACTGCCTAGCATGCGAAGACTGAGTAATTGGCTCTTCCTAGCGCACTTTCCAATCTGTACCACTATTACCAGCTGTACTCGGCACGGAAATACGTCGAGCAATTCTCCAATGGTGTCACTATCATTTCTCTGTACCTCAACCCAATGCCGAACTCTTCCGCTCCGCCGATCGAGAATTCCATAATACAGGTGATGAAGGAAGCGTCGCTGCTCTACTGTCTCCCCGACAATCCATTTTTCCTGGACGTTTCCGATGCAAACCACGCTGTTCAGGAGGCTACGTATGCCTGTACGTATATCGTTTACCCGTTTAGGTGAGGGTGCTGACCCCCATCACCCAGATTGCGGATGGGTGTTTGCACAACACTTCTGCAACCGCCTCGGGCCTGCCTACCTTCAGCTGAAGAATACTCTTGACGAGACGAATCCTGCCCATGCGGAGGTTCTGAATAACATTAAGAGACGTTTCCGAGAAGAAACGTTCACCCGCGAAAGTATTGCACAAGTTATTCACGCACATTCTGAGCTCGTAAGTTTTGGTCGTAACACATTTACTTCGGATATTGGACGTGGTCGTAGGTCCGTTTGTTGTATGTCAACTTCGCTATGATCCACTATCCTGCTGCGACGGACGCCTCTCTCATGTAAGTTGGCCTCGTAAGTGTATTACTCTCAGTGTTCTGACAAACGCAACAGGCCTACGCTGTCTTACCAGCGACTGCAAACCACTCAACCTCTTTCGGACGCAGAGTTATATGACAAGATTAGGCGTTCAGTCCCAAGCAAACAGGATCTCCAGGTCCTCGAGAGCTTCCTCATTTTCAACAAGTCAGTTTGCCTTCTTGAACCCAAGAGGGAAACGAAAACTGACAGTGCATTTAGGCACGTTCTGAAGACAAACTTTTACCAGCCAACCAAGGTCGCTCTCTCTTTCCGTCTCGCACCCGATTTCTTGCCGGAAATTGAATACCCTAAGAAACCCTTTGGGATGTTCTTCGTCATTGGGAATGAGTTCCGTGGATTCCACATTCGGTTTAGAGACGTTGCTCGTGGCGGCATCCGCATCGTGATGTCGAGGAACAAAGAGTGAGAATCTGCTTCGAGCTATATGAATTCCTTGTTGATCGAATGGATGGCAGGAACTACTCCATTAACCAGAGGATGCTGTTCGACGAGAACTATGGGTTGGCTGCAACGCAATCATTGAAGAACAAGGACATACCTGAAGGCGGGGCCAAGGGTACTATTCTACCTTCGTACGTCTTCCACGTGATTATTTGCCAGGGATCTGGCTATACTTATTCCATAGGCTTGGAGCAAACCCGAGGCGGTGCTTCGAAAAATATGTAGATGTAAGAAACTTTGACGCGAAACCTGCGCCTTGATCTGACATTCTTTTCAGGCTATCTTGGACCTCCTGATTCCTGGACAAAGTCCCGGAATCAAGGAGCGTTTAGTCGATTTGTATGACAAGCCTGAGCTCCTTTTCTTCGGACCTGATGGTATGGATATTAACGCCTGTATTTATCCGCCTGCCTTACATCTCATTCACCACAGAGGGCACCGCTGATATGATGGACTGGGCGGCCAGTAAGCGTCTTTTGTCATCGTCCTGGCAGATGTATTTACTAGTATCCACTCGGCAGTGCATGCACGCGACCGCGGCGCGGACACGTGGTGGAAGTCGTTCACCACCGGAAAAAGTGCACAGCGACTTGGCGGTGTTCCCCACGATACATATGGAATGACATCGCTGTCAATTCGGCAATACGTCCTCGGAATATACAAGCAGCTCGGTCTCAGAGAGAAGGACGTGACTAAGGTGCAGACGGGTGGACCCGGTTCGTACTTCGTTGTCCTTTGATCCCTTACGCTTATGTTGCCTTTGCGTGTAGATGGCGATCTTGGATCGAGTGAGTCCTTTCCGGGTGACTCCGCTGCTGGTCGTGAATGCTAATTGGTCCAATCAGACGAAATTTTGTTGAGTTCTGACAAGACTGTCGCGGTTATTGACGGGAGCGGCGTCATCTCTGACCCTCACGGCCTGAACCGCGAGGAACTCGTCCGTCTCGCCAAGCTCCGTGTTCCTGTATCCAACTTTGACAGATCCAAGCTCAGCAAGGACGGTTACCTCGTCAAAATTGAAGACCAAGATGTCAAGTTGCCCTGTACGTCGTTCCCTTACGAGCCTTCTGCTCGTGGCATCAGCTAATTGACATCCCTTCTATCAGCCGGAGAGATTGTACTTGATGGAACTGACTTCAGGAATGGCGCACACTTCCGTTTCAAGGCAGACCTCTTTGTACCTTGCGGTGGGCGGTGAGTTGGCAGTTCTGCGGTTGGTTAATCCCGTGTGTTGACACGGATGTTTTAGTCCCGAGGCAGTGAACATCTCGAACGTCGCAGGCTTGGTTGACGCAGAGGGAAAACCTCATTACAAGTACATTGTCGAAGGCGCCAACCTCTTTTTCACGCAACAGGCACGTATGTCTTTAGAGAAGAGGAAGGTTGTCCTCTTCAAGGACTCCAGTGCCAACAAAGGTTAGCGGTGCTTTCCAAGTGCACTCTTATGCGCGATGACTTGAGCTATATGTGGACAGGTGGCGTGACGAGCTCCTCGCTGGAAGTTCTTGCCGGCCTTGCACTCTCTACCGAAGAATATCTCGATCTCATGATCTTTAAGGACGGCAAACCGTCCGACTTCTACAGGAGCTATGTCAAGGACATCCAGTTTAAGATCACTGAGAACGCTGCAGCCGAGTTCCAATGCATATGGCGAGAGCATGCGCGTCTTCAAGGCGCCAAGTCACGTACCCGAATTTCGGATGAACTCTCGAGCACCCTCAACGACCTTCAAGCAGAGCTTGAGGCGTCGGACTTGTTCAATGACCTTCCAAGCAGGAAGGGCGTTATGCAGAAAGCAATTCCCAAGACATTGGTAGACCAGGTCGGATTAGATACCCTTTTGGATAGACTCCCAGAGTCGTATCAACGTGCCTTGTTCTCTAGCTGGGTTGCTTCCCACTTCGTGAGTCCCAACTTTTAAACTGATCTATATGAGGTTGGAGTGGCTGAACTGGCTTGTACAGATTTACAAGTATGGTGTGAACGGTTCTAACGTAGACTTCTTCCACTTTGCTCGGGATCTTGCGCACTAAACCACGGACGCCTCGCGTTATACCATAGACTTCAATCTGTAATATACGAGTCATTAGAGAAAGACCAAGGTCTAGTAAATACAACCTTCGAACGCGGAAAGAGCGGATATTGTGTTTGGAAACGCAAGGTGACAAATAGGATTTTGCGCCTCCGGCAAGTGTTCCAGTGTCAATGGATATTCCGCCTTGTATAAATACATCAGGTGCTTAGCTACGAGGCGAAGCCTGCCATTACGTACTATAATGTGTCCATCCACCTCACAGACCTTCGTCATACAACTTACGAGTGAGCGATACATAAAATCTTTCCAAGTCGGCTTTGGTGACTAGATCCTTTCTGACGGGCTTTCTGGTCTGCGGCTGGCCATTCAACGGCGAGGGTTTACCAGGAGGCGGGACTTGTTCCACGATCCAGTCAAAGACTGCAGAAAGTCTATCCGTGGAAGCCTTGACGACAGGATCCGTCTCGTCTGACTGCCCCCTCTCCTGCTTTGTCTCCCGCAACGAGGACAGCGGACGGGCATCGGTAGTCTGCGACATCGCAGCGCTCATCTGCAGTCCATCTTCAGTACCCTTGTCTTGCTTTCTCCACGCGCCGATAAACCGCGTCCAATCTCCAAAAGACCATCCATCTGCTCCAACGCGATACGTGAGCCCACCGAGCGGTATTGACACAGAGGGGAGGCCGATGCTGAATTCCATGGACGATCCTCTCCAACTCCTAATGTCCCAATGATCGCATCCCTCCAAGATACCCAAAAACTCGCCCCATCGAGCACTCTGTACAGTAACCAGTCCGTCGTTTCCCCATTGATCATCCTGCTCCCAAGGAGGAACTCCCTGGCCGGAATAGTTGCTTCCCATGCGTGCCTTGAGTGACTCTCTATCCTTTCGTTCGGCGTCGTCCAGAACCATTTTTGGAAGCCACAGGGGATGCCAAATGTTCATCTCATCGATGCGCGAGACGACGCTAAAGTACTTCACGCGTGGATCATCTGGAGTCGATGGGTTGAAGACGTCGTTGAGATACGATGTCGTCAAATTTGCATACGCTGGGGAATCGAGGTAAGACAGAATGAGGGTTGTGAAGGACGAGGGAAGTGACGAAAGGGAGAGGATAAACTCGGGCTTTTCCAAGTTGCTCTGGCTCGAATTTGTTGGCACGTCATTGCATTCCGGCACCTGTGGATCTGTCCTCCTTCCAAGTCCAAGGTTTTGCTAAAGTGGGAGAGGTGTAACCTTACCGCTCATTGAATTGACGACAGACACTTACTGCACACCAGTCCATGAAGGGGCTCCCACGGTGAGGGGTACTAATTGAAGTGAGCGAAAGGGGAACATAGTCGGTTGGTTTGATGTGAGTAATGAGATGACGACAGTCCAGTCCTCCCATCGAGTGGGCCATGAGGTTTATGCCCCGACCGATCGCTCGCTGTTGCAGAATACGATCCAACGTTTCGGCTCTGGCTGCTATAGATCCAGTCCTATATGACCCTTAATTAATATGCAACACAGTGGCGTGTACGCATCTTACCCGGGAACACCTGTAACGATGACCTCTGCGCCGATCTTCTTTTTCAAGATAGATAGTACATTGGACCAGTAATGGTACCGGAGACTGGGGAACGCAGAGGGACCCCTAGTGTCGAATCCATACAAACCTGGGCATGTCTGGCGAAGTGCCGAAGATATTCGCAAGTTTGTACATACCGTGACAGAGGACTATAGGATAACGAGGGGTTCTTATGGGATCAAAAAGGGCGGGGTTGTTCATCAAACGGTGAATGGTATCTTGCTTAGAAGGGTCAACGTTTGGACTTGAACTAGAAGAAGCTTCCTTAGCCATCGAGACTGATGCATTAGACTGAGATTCCGATGCGCATAACGAAATGTCCGGTTGGGAAACGGAGTCACTCGTTCGTCTAAAAGTGGACGCTGGAGAAAATGAGTGGCCCGAGTTGGCTCCCAGAAGCTGGACCTGCCTGTTATATGTTCTCTGTGGAATCCTGGCTGCAGACCGTCTCTCGAGTTGCCTGACCAAATTGGCTTGTCAATACTTGACCAGCGAAAGTTGTAAGATAGTCTCCACCAGTCCCATCTGTTACCGAGCGATGGGTCTAGTAACAGAGAATATGGGCCGATGCTAGGTCTTGCTTGGTGTTCGGAGAGACGACTGTCGGCCCGACTCCTCGACAACAAGTATTGGTTGGTTACAGAGATCGTTGAAATGACATTGACGAGTCTGCGAATGAGAGCGACAAGTTGGATCGGGAACGAAACGCTGTTCATGGTCTCATTGATTGCAATGGTCGGCACTAACGGACGACGATCATCATATTACGAGGAACATTCCTATTATGTAATCGGCCACGGTAATTCAAAATAAAAACTCTCTGGCGGGGAGTCGAACCCCGCTCTCCCGCGGACCGTCACTATAAGTGATGACAGGCGGGTGTACTATCCGATATACTACCAGAGACATCAACCGACTCAAGAAACGGAGATATTTGTCCTGCACGGATACCCCTCCTACTGGAACGTACCATAAGTCTGAGGAGTCTGCACCCTTTCACTCCGTCTTCACAGTAATCGACAAGCACATACGACCAAAGCACAACTACGTAAGTACACCTGCATGATAACCAAACAGCCAATCAAAGACATCTTGTCTCGGTAATTTCATTCCTCCACGCCTCCGATGGCCAACCAACCACAGGACCTCATGAAGCGGTGGATTTGAGTCGGCATACGCAACACCGTCTCCTTATGAAGCTCGTTCACAGTGCAGTTCTCAGAGCACAGTACGAACCTGCCCAACCCACCCTCTCGTCCCGTGAAAAGACACACCGTCGGCGGGCGCTTGGCAGTGAAATAGTAGAGAGTACCAGTCGACGTGTCAATCAGAGTGTATAGCTCATCTTGATTCTCCAGCTCCTTGACCGCATCATATTGAGTTTTCTTTCCCTCCCGGATATCCCCCTCCCGCCCGGCATGCTGGGCGAGCACAGAGCCGCTGGTCGTGTACATGAGACGAGGGCGCGATAACCACGCACGATAGAGATAGTGCGAAGCTTCATCGAGCTTCATGGCCCCTTTGACTCCAATGAGGTATGGCTGCGTGGAAAGGATACGTCCAGAAATTGAATAGGCGATCATGAACGGGCCGAGGACGAGGAGTACTGTGGCCCAGCCGAAGAGGACGATAGCGAGAATTAATGCTGCAGGGCTGATGGTAACGTTGACCGCGCACTCATTTCCTTGGCACGACTCCGAAGCGGTAGCGCTCACATTACTCGAGTCTTTGGAAATTTTACTGAATAGCCATGGAATCCACTGCACAGCGAAGGCATAGAAGCCAGGAATACCGAATACGGCTATCTTGGCGACCAGTTGACGGAAGCCAGACTCCGTCGTCCGAACACCGACCTCTGGAAAATCCTTCCATCTGATGGACGCAGCCCGGCAGCCATCGAGAACCAGCGCCCCACCGTCTGTTACTCCAGCAACCTGAACCTCTGGTTCGATGTCCCAGAACTGCGCCTTGTACTGATCGTCGTCCGCGTACCAGGAAGGCTTCGATGGGATTTTGTTGGGAAGCATAGAAAGCATACGTTCTGCCATACGGTACCCATCGTTGGTCATCGAAAGCCGAGCTAGCGCTTGCAGCTCGCTTTCAGAGGGAAAAGGCATGATTCGGTGTTCGAAGAAAACCATCAGAGCATACACCTTCTCGGCTTGGTAGGAAAGGTTGTCTATTCCCTTCGACGGCCGAGGTTGCGCCTTCGGCGGGGCTTTCTCCGGGTCTTGGGAGGCATTGCCTCGATGCCAAATCACCGCTTTCAGAAGAGTCAGATGTTCCAAATGATACATGGGATCCATGCCACCGCAAGCATTGATAACCGCAGCTTCCTCGCTATCGTGCCCGTAAGCAAGATTAGCAAGTTCGCGGAGAGAAACTGTCTTCACGGGACCCTCCGATCCAATTATATATCGCAACTCCTTGCTCATCATGATCTCCGACAGTGTCCACACACGGTCACTCCATCTTCTCCAGCCTTCCCCGCTTTGAGCATTAGTGGGAAGGGCGACGAGGGTAAATTCAGCACCGCGGTAGGTGTCCGCCAATTGGTAGACATCAAGACGCTTCTCGTCATCCGTGTTACCCATGCACTCGAGATCCAGCCAATAAGCCTTCATTTCGCTCTGTGATGCCGCTGAACGGATCGATTCGATGAATTCCTTCTCCTTTTCTGTCTCGAACCCCAACATATCGTTCTGGCAGTAAGAGACGGCGAAATAGGGATGGCGAGCAATCTCGTCATGATTATTGCAGACTTCCCAGACGTCGCCACGAAGAATGACGAGTCGGCGAGGGTAAAAGTTATGAGCCGTACTCTCTGGGATAGAAGTAACGCCTGGGGTCGTGGAAGGTAGGTCATCTTCGCGCTTTCCTCGACGACTTAAAAGCCGGGTGAGACTATGTACCACGGAAACAGATCTGGATGGTGCAGGCTTGGAATGCTCCCCACCCTCCTGGAATACGGAGTGCTCTTTCTGAGACCGCGCCGCCCACAAGTGGCCCCAATAAGACATGAGGTAAGGGGGGTATTCTGTTACATTGATACTGCCTCCCATGCCTCCCTTCGGCAGACCATTGAGCGGCCGGAAGAGTAAATATATGGAGCAGATGAAGAACCTGAACGGCCAAAGCAGTATGAAAACCAGTACGTCAATCGTCGAGCAGGTCTTGGGACGGAAGAGCGAGACAACAAGCTTGGGGGTCCTCCGAGTCTGATCAGTGATCCCAACCTGCTTGACCAGGTCTGTTCCAGAGTCTGGTTTCATCGCTTGAATGACAAGCTCCGTACATTGTCCAGTGTCAGGATCCATGTATCTTTGTTGTTTCTTATGTGTATGCTTCTTCAGGTTGATATCATCGCGACAACTAGGGCCTCCAGACATAAAGGGGAGGGACATGTTGGTCTGGGGCATGACGGTATTAGTTTAAGTACAGGTGTCAGGTATCTACAGGCGCACCTGAACCGGTAGAGGCTGGAGGAGGGGAGAGAAACTCTAGGTGGTTGGTACAGTTTCACAGCGTCTTATACCCATGCGTTCGCTGTCCGCATTGATTCCTGTTTGTCTGATATGAGGCACGCCCCGGAGGCCAGCCAGTCACGACACCACAGGAATTAAGGGGTCCCTCTGTAGAACGGCAGGGTCGGACGCGCTTTCCACGCTCGATCTCGCGACTACACCTGAAGGGGCAAGAATTTGCAAGAACCCGTGGTGCGGATGCGAGAGATCAAAAAGTTTGACGCTCACTTCACCTTCTCGAACAGAACGTGGTCACCATACCGCAGAGACGCCAGGCCACGTGTGCCCTACATTTGAGCGTTCATTGTCAAGCTAGTGCACATTTAGCAAACATCACCTGTTGCGACCCGTCCTCATGTGAAGCCAGCCCATTACCCTACTGCGATACTTCTTGTGTTAAACTGCGAATGACCCGAATCACAGGTGCAGCTGGGTAGATGAAAGACGTTTACCGAACCTCCATTATACACCCTCATCAGACAGAGTGTGCGAGCTTCGATGTCCAGTGAACGGTAGATAAGGCCAGCAGGTAGTAGGGTCCATCTAAGGAGGACCCTAGCTTGTAAGCGACGGAACCGCAGAAACGTTGTCTTTTGGGAGCTCAAAGCAGCGCTTCTTGTCTCCTATGACCACATGAACGTTCAGGAATTCCCTGTGGAAAACGAATGTTATTCCGATCAGGCGAAACGTTACGCACACGCGCCAGTTTACGACCGCTCACTCAGTTATCACAGCGCCCGTTGTCGAAAAGAGTCTATATGATTCGAGTGCCGAACAACAAGCTCAGTATGCAGACCGACCTATTTCACAAGTCAGACTGGTATCAACCTGAGAACTTGACCTAGGTCGATCAGCCAAAAAGACAACTCGGAACCTGAGTCGATAAGGATAACGATCAACTTTCCATTACGGGCAAGCTGGCCAACATTCTTTCATGTGATGCTTGCCAACACGTACATCCTCCAGTTTCCATTCTACAATATGTACATACATATCTGGTCAGCGCTTTCGTCGAACCCAATCTGCCACCCTATGGTCCCAGCCGAGTACCTCGGTTACGAAGACAAATCAGAATTCTTCTGCCACGCAGAGCGCTCAGCATGTACATAAACCGATTGCTGTTAGCATGTTACTGACCACTATCATTCTGGCAAGAAAAACTAGTTGGTCACCTAGCAGTCTACACATGATATGGAGCGCGCTGGCTCCTTTCATACTCTGAGTCATATGAACTGGTTTAGACGTTGAGGTTATAGAGCCACACTCAAGTTTTGTGATCTGTTGTAAGCACCAGGGACAGTAAGGTTAGGATGGCTGTGGGGTAAAGTTCATCACTGTACACATAAGTAGCCATCAGCGTGACAATGAGGAGGGATTCCAGGAACTCTCACCCTTCGGTGTTTCACATTCGTGACAGATTTATTACGACTCGGTAGCACTGTCGTATTGCGTACACGGTCGTCCTTCTTCGTCGGACCGATGAGAATTTGTTACATTCCGCAGGAACTACGCGCTGGGAAAACGATACTAGTCTGATTTGCGGTCGTACTATAGCTGGATCATATCAGTCCCCAAATTCGTAGGCAGTAGTGCATCCCCCGGGAATATCTTACCCTTCATTTCGGTATGTGGACACCAGGCTGTTACTAACGCCGTAGGGCGCAGGGTAGTGGCGTGGTCCTATCACATCGACAGAACTCTGCATTGCATGTGGTTCTTTTCACACTCCTAAATTGAGCAGGCATCCAGTGCTATTATGCATATGTCGAGGCTCTGCAGGATGCTGCTGTTCGTGTTTGAGGACCAGAGGCCAGACCCAGGGAAATAAAGGTCTCGAAGTTGGAGATAGTAGTCCCACTTCGGCTGTGGGTCTCACAGTGAGGACGAGCGGAGTCATCATGCGTGCCACGAGCAACATCAGACGAAGTTGTCCGTATGGCAGCGTTGAAACAAGTGACGCACTCACTCAAGGAACGTAGACGATCAATAGCCTCGCCGCTGGGATAGATGGCAGTTCGCGACCCAAGTATACTGGTTGGCGTATTGAACTGCTCTCGCAGTGACTTGGCACCGCAGGGTTTCATAACAAGTTTTGGTCACCCGTACCACCGGTACCGTTCGTGATCATGATGGGAAACGGAGTAGAATCGTGGCTGTGTTAAGCTTGGTTTTCCTCTTTGTGGACTACATACTTACTATACGGCTAACTTCAAGCTACCCGCCGACGAAGTCCAGCTGCAAGTCTGGTGGACATCGTCCGTGGAGATGCCGAACAGATGTTCTGCAAGCTAAGCAGTACGAGACTGAAATATATATCTGCATATTACACTACGGGCATCAGCCTTCTAATAAGTTATCAGTGGAAAGAATGTAGAGGTCGAAAGAATGTAAAGTGTCACAAGGAATGTAAGACAACAATATTCAAACATGCAAGTCAAATGCTGGACTCTTTTGCGCTTCCGCGCTACCCAATAGCGATCCAATCGCAGACACTCATGGCATCATGGATGTAGGACGGCATGCGCAATACCGTCTCTTTGTGAAGCTCGTTGGCGACGCAGTTCTCTGAGCAGAGTACAAACCGACCCAGTCCGCCTTCGCGTCCAGTGAAAAGACATACTGTGGGGGGACGTTTTGCGGTGAAATAAAATATTGACCCAGAGAGTGTGTCGATCAGTGTGTAAATGTCGTCCCTCGTCTGCCTTAACGCTTCGTCGTATTGACTTGCAAGTCCTCTTCGGATGTCATCCTCTGCCGGTTTAGCAAGCAGCGAACCGCTGGGGGTAAAGAAAAGGCGCTGGCGCTTAGACAATGTTGCACCGTAGATACGGTTTGCCGCCTCCTCAGGTGACATCACGCCTTTGACTCCAATAAGCCAAGGTTGCGTGGCAAGGATGCGACCAGAAATAGAGTACGCGGTCAAGAAAGGACCAGCAATGAGTAGGAACGCCGCGCATGCGAAGAAAGCGGTTCCGACTGATACAGTGGAAGTGATTGGCATCCACGTTGCGGCATAGAGCACCCAACCCGGAAGAGTGACCGGTATTTTACCCGCAACACTTCGCCTGATGGACTCTGTCGTCTGAAAGGATATCTCTGGGAAGTTCTCCCAACGGATGGTTGCTGCCCGACAACCGTCAAGAACCAATGCACCACTCTCAGTTACTCCGGCAATATTAACTTCCGGCTCGATATCCCAAAGTTGCGAGCCGTACTGATCATCGTCGGCGTACCAACAAGCATGTGGATGGATCTCCTGGGGCAACATGGAAACCATCCGCTCGGCTATACGGTCGCTGTCATTGACCATCGAAAGCCGAGCTAGGGCCTGTAGCTCGGTTTCAAGAACACTTGGCATGATACGATGCTCGAAGAAGCCCATCAAAGCGTAAACTCTCTCGGCGGGATAAGAAACGTTCGCCGTGTGCTGGGGCTGCTGTTCATTTGGGGGAGATTGTTTCTCGAGGTCCAGAGCTTTGGGCAGAGCCGCGCTGCCTCGACGCCAGATTGCAGCTTTAAGACGGGTAAGATGCTCCAACCGGTCGAGACGATCTTTGCCACCATAAGCATTGATGATTGCGGTCTCCTCGCTGTAGTACTCATAGGCCTTATTAGCGAGCTCGTGAAGAGTGATGGGTGTGACGGGACCGTCCAAACCAATCCGATAACGAAGTTCCCTGCTCAGGAACGCTTCCGGGAAGGTCCACACACGACCACCCCAGCTTTTCCAGCTCTCGATGCTGTGCTGATCGTCTGACTTGCGAAGAGTAATAAGAGTGAAGATAGCCTCGCGGTAAACGTCTGCCATCCGATAGAGGTCTATATTCTTTTCTTCGGTGGTCTCGCCCAAGCATTCGAGATCCAGCCAATACGCCTGTAAACCACACTGCAGCGTCGTCGAGCGGACCGACTCGATGAATTGCTTCTTCTGCTCTTCCTCCTTCTTCTTCCCCTCGTCGTCGAAACCTCGCTGAAAGACATCGCTCTGTCGGTAGGAGATAGCCACGTAGCGATAGTTGATAATGACGTCTGGGTCTTCGCAAAGGTACCATCCGCTCTCGTCGTGTATGGCAAGTCGACGAGGGTGAAGTGCGTGGGTAACGCCTTTTACTGTGATAGAAAAATTGGCAGGCGTAGGCATCGGACTCTTTTGGACCAAGTTGTCGAAGACGGAATATTCCCTCTGCGAGCGGGCAGCCCACAATTGTCCCCAGTAGCTCATGAAGTAGGTGGGATATACATCCGTGTAGCTCTCGCCGCCGGGTAGGCCATCGAGCGGCCAAAAAAGTAGAACGATGGAACACAGAATGAATTTCAGTGGCCAGAGAAGTACCTCTCCAATGGTGGAAGGTGGGGCACGGAACAGCAAGACTGTGAGTTTGGGAACCCTCCGAACAGCATCGGTAATTTTGACCTGATTTGCGTTCGGAACGGGATGCGTAGCCTGAACTCGAAGCCTCGTACATATCCCCGTTTCAGGATCCAAAAATCTCTGGTTATCTTTGTGGGATTGCCACTCAAGGCTCAGGTCACGGCAAGTAGTGCGCCGCACCTCAGGTCGTGGTGATGCGAATGGGAGGAGCATACTGCCTGAATACACCGAAAGGTTAGTGATGAGAATGCTTCGAAATCAACGAGCGCACCCTAACCGACAAGGGAGCTTAAGAGACTGGTCAGAATATTTTCGCTCGCGACGTTGGTTCTTATACCTGCATCATTTCAACGCACGGCCTTCAGATAGAGGCGCTTGTCCCAAATAGTATTCTATTCAGATTTGACACGGATCAATCGATCAACCCGCCCTAAAGATGGAAGTTCGTTAGGGCATGCAAGTACACACCGGTCACGTCAATGCATGCCAAGACACTGGCTGACTGATATGATGATCTCGAATGATCAGTAGACATGCTCCTTGACCCTCAACGAGGATGACACGGACTTGCTCAACGTTACGTGCAGTAATTTAATAGGACATGGAAGGGTGCACCTCTGAATTGTGTGCCAGGCACGCAAAGCCCTGTTAACTCCCTTTGATGATGTGTCAGTAATCCATCGCATTCGTAAGATACCACTCCGAGTCAAGGCCGAAGTTCCGGCTCATTTCTCGAGTCAAGTCCCTTTAGGGATATGTCAGTAATCCGTCGCATCTGTAGATACCAGTCATTGCCTCCCGGTTCCTGCACAAGACTGCCAAGTATGTATAACAGTGGTCACATACCGGCAACCATTTCATTGACCTTCGCAGGTGCCATCAGGGGTTGCCGTGAAAACGACGCCCATCAGACCAAACCTGTCGCGGAATCAAAACTGGACCCGTTGATACACTTAGATAAGCAACGCACCTCTCGGTCACCGTTGGCTCTATCAACCAAACAAAATCAGTTTTCGAATTACGGCGTACTTCAACAGAAGGAGGTCACCAGTGCACGGCAAATCCTCGCGCGGTTTTCATGCTATTCTGCGCTACAGCATTGTCAATGAGTACGGACCACTATAGCGTTGCCTTGCAACCGTGTCGGTCTGGTTTGTCAATGCGTTATTGTTACCTTGAGGCTCCCGGCACTCACACATATGTCAGTTGCAGTCACAATAGTAGGATGGCCTTTCAATGTGCGTACGGGCCATCGTGCAAAGACCAAAGCCCCTCCTTCATAAGAAGATTGCATGCCCGTCGCTCGAGAGCAATTCTGAATCAACTCATACTTGCCTCCATTCCGTCTCGTATCCTATGATCCCAGAAACATCTGCATTCTCCGCCTCCAGGGAGGAAAGCTTGCGCGTATACGAGTCGTTGATCGACCGTGGCAGAGTAGCAAGCTATTCTACCTCCACAGACTCGCCACTTAGTAGCAATGCAACCCTGGTGAACGATGAGGACCGTCTGCGGGCAGACGTGTACAAGCTCTTCCTATCACCTCCAAACCAACTATCCGATGACCCCACTACCACGGATACTGAACGTCCTACTTCTCAACCGACCTTCAATCCCTCTGCGACACCATTCATTCCTTCCCAGACGATTCTTTATGCCACCGCGACACATCCTGCCGCCGGCTTTGGTCTTGCAAGACAAACCTAGCTGGCTCGGTTCTTTCTGGGAGGGGACGACGACAGGAATATATGCAGAACAGAGATTATATGCCACGCGCATGGTCAAAGCTCGGAAATGGACCTTTGTCGACATTTGCTCCCTTGCACATAGGTTCTCCTGGCAATGTGCAACACCAGAGACATATGGACCATTTGCACGTGCCGTGTATGACGCTCTCAACGATTCGTGTGGTACATGGGACTCCTCGTGCTTTGGGTTCTATCTCCAGAAGGTGGCAATCGATTCCCTCGAGTACGCATGGTCAAACGTAGGTATCCTTATGACTTACCCTCTCTTGGTACACCTCTCATTCGTCGTATGACTCTTATCAGCTCGATCCCACGAAGGCCGACGAAGATGACTACACCTTCCGTATATCGTGCTTTGTAGCCGAACTTTATGCCGTGGACCTGCTCCCAAAAGCCCGAGTGCACGAGTGCTTTGAAAAGATCCTTCACAATATGTACTCCTTGGAACATATTCACGTCTTGTGGGAGATGATTGTCCGAGGGAAGGAGAGCCTTTGGCAGGGTCCAAAAAGCTCGCAACTGGTTACTGGTTTCACTCATCTTTTCACGAAAAGGACGGACACGATTCTCCGCGCCGCCAACGTAGGACCCCCTACAATGGTAGCTACGAAGGTAAGCGACACTTGTTCGTGCCTAACAGTCTTTCATGAGCAATTCGGCATATAGGAAGCCAGCGACATAGTACAGATGATTCGCGACTGGCACAGTCAACCCTCAACCGTCATAAGCACAACGCCCAAATCTATGTGGGCATATCCCGAGGCCTGAGCGCGACTTCCCCAGACGGACATTGTAGAACGGACAAGGCACATAGTGACGTATCGTACTGCGCCCATAATTTGAGGGTATTGATAGCCGACTGCTGAAAACTTACAATACATAACAAAGATATCGCTTGAGTGTCCTAACAGCGTGTGTCATCGCAACCGAGCGGTAGCATTACAATACAAAAGACCTGTGCCAATATCCTCCCTGCGTGTGTAGGTTCTTGTGTGTTCCCCTCGCAATATTCTAAATATTTTTCTATGCGTTTGACCCGAATCTGACCCTGCGTAAACGAGGCCTAATTCTCAATTCGAATATGTCTCTTGGCCCACTCAGCCGTGTCCCGAGTCGCGTTAAGAAGTGGGTCTAGAGGCGGGAGAAGCCATGTGGCGGCACCGAGGGTTTCTGGAAGTGGATACAGGGCCGATGCGGCCAGCGACAAATACGTGTGATATGGATCTACGAAGATGCGTAGCAAGATCTGCGTGTGTTCAAAGTTAGGAAATCACTTGCCTGGATGGTCACCTGGGAATTTAGCAATGCCCCCAAACTTGAACTGACATGACGCTATGTAAGACGCGATGGAAAACTCAGAAACTAATTCCTTGGCTTCCAGGATCTAGGGGGGGAGCCAGTTGACTCTGAATTCAAACGCTCTCGAAAGATTCGATTAGAAACTTACAGATATCGACGCTCCACACCAAAAGCTATAACAAGCATCTGCGCCTTTGCATGTCCGTCCTCGGAAACCACCAGAAGGCTCCTGATTTATGATCAACCATCGCATCGTACGTAGTCTGTCGCTTTCCGAGAGCTGTTTGCCTTGTCCCGCAAGGAAGATGGACGCCACTGCGCAATACGTAGGACCACCTGTGGACAATCTCAGAGAAGACAGGCGAAACTGGTGAAAGAATGCTTTCCTGATGCCTCAGAAAAAGGAGTCTGACCATACCCTCCTTCGTAAGTCTGCGTTTAGGTCCCCGTCAGTGCCCTGTTGACCAGTACTGGGTAATTTACCCTGCAAGATGCGATGAAGGCCAGGGCCCGATCAACGTGCACTCCCGACCAGTCGCCCAGCATGCTGCCGATGGCAAAAGCGCAATATGTCGTCCTCAAGTCAGCGTCACCCCCGTAAGGTTCCGAGGAGAAACTATGCGAACAGGGCAATGGTATGACGCACGTTCCAGGGACCATGAACGAGTTCAACGTACCTTCCATCCTCGTTCTGGCATGCTTTCAGAAACGAGATCAAGCCAGGACGATCTAGGCGAGAAAAATCATCCCTAAGAATTGCCAGAGATAGCAAAGCAGTATATGTCATGATCATCTGTGGTGCATTTTCAGAAGCCTCGTCATACACATCATCCTTTCGAGAATCTGTGTCAGCCCATGTCATAATCTCACCGTGGAAATAACGAACGCGCTCGGCATGGATGCTCATTAATGGTCCAGGACGAAAGCCTGTGCCACCTGGACCGCCTAATTCGGAGGTCATGCCTTAAGTCTGGCTTGAAACACGGAGGCGACACTCACTGGCTTGCTGAGCCCATATCCACTCCCGCCACGACTCCTTCTCTGAGGTTTTAATATCGGCTGGAATCTGCCCCGTCAGGTCCAATGTACCTAGGCAATAAAATACTAAAGCCATTCTGTATTGCATTCACGAATGATTAGTTTGATTTAGAAGTCGATGCGAGAATCGCACTTGAAGGGATCCGTATCGACCTGAGAAGCTGGCAGTCCGGTCAAACACCTCTTGCAGTGTGTTGCATGACCCATCCGGGCCAGAGAAGAGAGGACGTCAGCCATCTGATCGCGTTTACCCTGGTCTGGCCGTGAAGTGAGTTGCGAGACGACGAGCGTAGTATCGATGACTACATACCGTACGAGTAGGGTGAAGATGATAAGCTTAAAGCTTAATTACCTTCGTATCTCAAGCTGATAGCAAGGACGAAGTGAAATCCTAATCGCCACTGCTTATCGCGTCACGTGAAACCACATCATTCTCGTGAACCCTGCGGTCAATGCACGGGTCACAGCAAATCGTCCGTACAGTATATTATCATGTAGTTGACCGCGCCGCTATCGCAGAAGAGCCAGTCGGCAAACGTCGCCTGCGGTATACTAGTACTACACTGGTGTGGTATTCGGAACGCCTCGAGTATATGAAATCAGTTCCCGAGTCTTACAGTATGAGACTGCAAGCTACAACTACGATCTTCACACGTCGAGCAACTTGAGAGCACCACAATGTAAAAAACGGGTACCGACAGTGTGAGGAGAAATCCGCAAGGTTATTCTCCAATAGATGGTAACCTCCGGCGACCGATTTCAGAGTAAACAAAAGACCTGTGTAATAACCCGTACCATCCCTTAACATAAGCAACGAATCCTAAACCGGGTTCTATGGAGCCGTCCGCTTAGAGCAACAAATCATCACTACCCCCCGCAGTCGAAGATCCACCTCCAGGTTTCACGGAACCAAAGTTGCCGAAGTTATTGCCCAAAGCGCCGCCCGTCCCTGTAGGTGCTGCAGTTGCAGGCCTCTGGGACGACGCCCATATCCCAGCTCCAGCCTTCTCCTTCTCCAGGTCCTTGATCGATTTCCCGTTAGAGGACGACTTGCCCCCCAGCCCGGTAGACGCAGAGCCAAGAGACATTGACCACAAGTCCTCGAAACCAGATAACCCTTTAGAGGGGGTAGGTACTGAAGTGTTTACATGAGACATTGACGCTCTGTTGCCGGCGGACGATGTCCGCGTAGTAGTGCGAGAAGGACCCGTCGGCGAGAGAGGCCGCGAGGCTGACCATAAGTTGCTTGGCGTAGGAGCGACTTGTGCAGCGTTTACAGCTTTGCCAGTTGTCGTGGTGGCCGCAAGCGCGTTGAAAGACGTACTCTTAAACGTAGAGGACGTGAACGCTGGTTTAGAGGCAGCTGCAGGGAGAGCGGTCGGTTGTGGGGGGCTCGAACTGAGCATCTCCAGAAGGGTAGGTTTGGAAGAAGTAGATGAGTGTGTGGGAGAGGTGGGTGCGACTTGGAAATCTGCAAAATCGTCATCTGGGGAGAGCATCAGCTTGATCAGCAGCATAGATCAGACAGCCTCACCATCAATGCTAGTGGTGAGCGAGGGTAAAGCTTTGTTGGTATTAGTAGAAGCAGCGCGCAGGTCGGACACGACAGCAGATTCCTCGTCAAATCCACCTAATAAATCCACCTCTGGCTCCTTTTGCTTCTGCGGAGCCGAAGCTGCCTGTGTCCGCAGTGGAGACGCGGGAGTGGCTGCCGAACGGGAAGTATTGTGACCATTGTTCACGGAATTGGACCTGCGAACAACGGTTTCATCATCACCGGCCGTGTATTCCTCAAAATCCCTGCGACCCGTGCTATCTCTATAACTTGAACTGCCTCCCGAAGAACCACCGAAATCTGGCGAAGCCGCAATAAGCCATAGGTGGATAATGCTTGGGAACGCTGGACCTACCGTCTCTGCCGCTCATTCTGTCGCCGTAGTATCCACCAGTTCCTCCACCAAAGCTATCATTTCCGAAGCCACCGTAGCGACTCCCCCCAGAAGTAAAGCTCAGAGGGTCATTGCCGGTGCCAGTGTACTTGTGGCGGTTAACTTTTGCCTTGCGCCTCTCTGTACGGATAGTTTCCACGTCGGAGAGGAATTCAACCAGTTCCCGTGCACGGTTACGAACTGTGACCGAGATAAAACGTCGGGCTCTGCATCATGCGAAAATAAACGTACCGTTCAAGCCCTGATCCTTGCCTTTCTCGTCGATATAGTGGAAATTCCGAAGCATCTTCAAAGTCGATATGTGAGAACGTGCATCGTCAACGACACGTTCACTGCCATGTTTCACAAGATATTCGAGCAATTGCAAGGCCTGCAGAAAAGCTGGGTTACCGTAGAGTTGGGATCTTATAACGAAACACACACTTTGTAGATCTGTCTCCACTGTCGCGCTTCTTTTTCCATGAACCGGGTATAAATGGAGGGCATGATTTCGTTGAACTGTTGGCTAGTACGAGATGATATATCTCCCATATCTGTCACAATGCAGAACTTTGACTCACAAGTTAAAGGTCCTGCAAGTGCTGGTGAGTATATGCATGTATGGGATTGCTGACCCTTACCCTTGTGCGATGTCCTGCATCAAGGTGGAACTTGCTCCCCTGCGAGTATACGATTCAGCTTTGGCTCAATTGCCTCTTGAACGGTGAGATCCGCACCAAGGCTCGTCATTTGTCGCTTCTAGTACTTTGGCCTCCATCTCGCTGACATTAAATACAGCATTTTTAGCCTTTGACGGGAGTCTCAGCAAACCGAGTCAGAGACCGAACAGATCAGTTGCAAATACCTGATTATACATGGCTTTAATATCATAGAGCGAAATGCTAGAGATGCTGGTCGCCAGCGAATCAAGCCGATCCATGGTGGGCTGTTTAGGTGGCAGAAGTGAGTATGTGCGATGCTACGGTTGAAGGCAAGAGAGCTGCTGATGTAATCGACAGGCATGCACCCCGAATAAAGGGGTTAATATCGACTGCTCCCGCTAGTCATGGCAAGTCTTCGAGAACTTAGGCGACTGCTTTGAGTCGGTCGTGCTTGGACTCCCTCAGACGATCGTTTTCGAGAGTCGTGTTGAATCGCTAACCACCGTGTTTCCAGGGCATTACTCAACTGCTCCTCAGGGGATACTCGTCGTTTGACCCCTGAGATCTGAGACTCTGGGATGCTCCAGTGACGGTGAAGTGAGTGCAGTTGGTTCACGCACACAGGTACGCCATGGTTTAAATGTAACTGCAATAGCATGCCGTTGGAAGTTTCTTCGCTGTTGTCGCGCCTTCGCTTTCGACCTAGCAACCATTCCGCGCTCACAGCGACACCACTTGCCGAGGATCCCATCAGTTCCTATGGTCACGGCTCCATAACCAAGCTGCAACTGGACCAGAGGATCCTCCAAAACCCAGACTCTTACTTCGATTCGGGTGACTCTTCACAGCCTCCGATAGGCACATGGGAGCACGTGGCGGGCAGTGACGCTGGCCTGCCTCATCCCAGGCGTACCCGTTACAAGCCCAGAACAAGTTCTGGAGAGAGACACGAATGGTTCATCCTTGGCATACCCCCAGAGCACTAGCAAGCAGCTAGGAGTTGAACATGGGTCTAGACTTACACCAGGTGGAGGGTGGTCAACCTTCGGAAAGAAGAGCGGACACAAAGCCAGGAGTCGCACACCTCGGAGCTCACATAGAAAGGTCACTCGCTTCTCTATCCTGGAAAAGACGTTTACTCGATCAAGGGCATGTTGAGGGAGGGACCCCGCCAGATAACAGCGTGCTTGCATGCGTCGCACATGCAGCAAACCGGTCCCAGCCGTCTGCTGCCTCGTGTGAAGTACTTCCGCCTTCGGAATGTGCCGCATCCGCGAGGGAATCACATTGCGGCCGATCGACCAGTAGGAACTCATCTCCGACGGCCACCTTGTCATCTAGTAGACCTCCACGTACTGGCCACATTGCTGGTCTCCCACTTTCCTCACACGTGCACTGCCACGACACCACCTCGACAGTCAGGTTTTGATTCTCCTTATACTTTCGGGCATCCAACTCATCCTGATAACATCTCTGCACTTAAACCTGCATGTGCTCTTCCCCCTCTTCCCCCTCTTAATCACCCCGAGTTGGCAGCAGCGCTTGCAGCTCGACATAAGGTTGTGAGCATGATGCAGTCCGTATTTTCTGATCGTTCCAACATCCCCCCAAGGCGATCGTCTCAAGATCCGTTTCCATTCATGTCCTCGACTTTTGCTCGTCCGCACGGGAAGCGTGCGAGTTTTCCAGGAATAAGAGAGGTATTCGATACTGAAATACAAGAACAACAACGTAAGACTCAAGCCCAACAACCGTCAGACAGACGCCGAACAAGGACTGTGTCTGGAAGACCACGAAATTTGCGACGAGACAGTGCTGAGTGGAATGCTCAGCAAGCGGTCAGCGGTGTCACTTCCTGCAGCGATCGGACCTGGCCTGCAGAGGTCTCTAGAGAAATTCTGCGCTTGTCTTTGGGCGAAGGGTCGGGGACGGGAAGAGGTCTTGCAGGAGGTGTTTCGGGGTCCTCGGCTGAACACAAAAGCCAAACACGTGGCCACAACACACATGACTTTCCTGATCGGGCGCCAATATCCCCATCATCTTCATTTTTTCCTTCAACTACCCCTCCTCCAGAACGTGACCCAGGACTACCGAAAGGGCCAGTGGCTCTGCCAGGTATTAACTTTTTTCTTTTTTGGTGAGGCTTTTCAGGTTAAGCGGGATATTCGTTCCACAGACCTCAGCGCCATCGCCGCACGTATCAGACGTTCTTCTACCTCCCTTTACCGACACAGCTTTGGGCATCGCAGACACAGTGGACCGAGTGGACCGAGGATGACTCAGGTTATGCGAAGCTTGTCTGCAATTGATCCCCGACACGATCCAAGACGTGCAACGAACGCGAGCTACGAACCCCCCAGCTCAAGCTTGGGTCGCTCTGCATCAGCAATGACAACGCCAGCAAGAAGCCAACTACTTCACGCCTATTCAGCCGTTACGCCGTCACGAACCATTTTACGTGGTCCTTCAACGCCGGACATCTGTCCCTCACGAGCAGCCGATGAAGCTCCTGTAACCCCTACACCAGCGTCAAAATATCCCAGCGACAAGAGCAAGGGAAAGCGCAAGGCGGATGACATCGACACCACCCCTCCCGAGCTGAAGAAAGAAGGCCAGCGCGCTACCTTTGTTATTCCCTCCGGAGACCCGAAGTAAGTTCTTTCTTGCTTACGTCAGACTGGCACTATCAGCCGACACTGAAATATGAAACCAAGGTCAGCGGGTCTCCAACTCTTCGCACGCCCCATCTTCGTACCATCGTAAACGTGCAAGGCTTTCGACCGTGTCACCTTTCGCTACCCCCTGCGCATTCCCGTCCGCCATCGATTCAGGAGCAGTCGGTGAGCAACGGTCATCAACTCGCTTGGCCGAGTAATACGACCTCGGGCCGTGGCGCTCCTCCTCGCACACCTTCGCGTGGTGCATCCGTTCGTTCACATAATCCGAGTCAACAGCAGTCACCCTACAGAAAATCTCACGATCGTCATCAGTCGATGTCGCAAACGTCCATCCCGATAAGCGCACTTGTCTCGCCCCATGCGCCTTCCGTTACCACGTCATCCAAGTTTCACATGCGGGATCCAAGAAGGCCGCCGAAAAAACTCAAGGACACGGAATGGGGCTTGCGTTTTGCAACGGAGGACGAACCCAGTTCGCCTTCACAGGCGTGGTTATTCTTTATTGGCTTCATTTTATTCCCGCTATGGTGGATTGCTGCGTTCTGCATACCCATCCCGAAGACCAGAACTGCTGGGGATGCTAACTTGGAAAAGGCGGTCACCGTCATTGATGATCCTCAAATAGAGCACGGTATATCTAATAACCAGTTCGGCCTTAATGCGCATTCTAATTACCCTTAACAGACGCGAAGTCCTGGCGTCTTCGATGCCGCGTGATGGCAGTTGTCTCCGTGTTCACATACATTCCATTTATTGCTCTCGTTGCCATCTTCGCCCGAAGATAACGCGCCCCATGCCTCCCTTCCGTCCCTTACCCGCACGAACATATTACCGCACATTGTCCATGCCTTGCCCTATGAACTCTGGTCGCACTCTCTGGTCACACTCTGGTCGTCACTGTCAGTCTCATAACCCAATCACTCACAAGTCGGACTGTCACTCTTTTTTATCCACACTCTTTTATTAGCCAATCCTTGTTTATAAGTAGTTTTATACCCCTCGCCTGGTTAGACGGCTTCAAGTTAATTACTGTTGTTGTTTAACTATGTACGCTATGTCGTGGTATAGCATGGTCTCTTGGCGCACTGCGTAGTCACTCAGGGGTAATGCCATATATGGTACATCTTAGTTGGCGTTGACCGTGAGCCTGCTTGAACTGTCTGCGACGGTCTCATGCAAGTGGAACCTGAAAGTGCTAGAGAACTGCTTGACAGTGTGGAAGGCGAAATTTCTTTCTTTCGTTCGGTCATGAAAGCGAGACCAGTCGGACTGCACAAGCATTTCCACGTCCTAGCCATACGCAACTCCATCTCCGCCGACACCGGTCGGGTCGTGCCCGTCGATTGTATATGGGAAAAGCTCAAATCGTGCTATGACCTTGACGCGTTGGAAGCAGCGGTGGGGGTGATGTTTCTTGCCAGCTATCACTGCTCTCATTGACTCACCCGACTCCCTCTCTCTTCTAAGGAGTTTGAGGGTTATTATTCGAATACATCAAACCACTCTGGTTCACAAGCCATTAGGTCCCCATCACCCTCGGAAAATCTCTCGAGGCACCCCCATTTCAAGGAAGAGTATTCGCTACCGGCGGATGAGACTCTTGACTCGCTAGGTGGCAGTCCGCCGCCTCCGGGCTACAGCATCCCTACCATCCTCTACACCAGCCCCTTCTCCGCGTCAATCTCACAAAACCAGAAAACCTAAGGCACTTAAACGGAACAAAGATAAAGTCGATATGGCTGGTTTAGTTGGGGGCGACAGCGATAGCAGCGCACTCACGCAAGAAGAAAGTGGTGACGAAGACGTCGTCACTCCAAGGGAAAGTGTGTTGACAGGAACAGATGCAGGGACAGACTATGAGGAAGATGCCGAACAAGACATATCCTCCGGTACGTAGTTAGGACAGATGAAACGTAGTTTTCGTGACTTCTCATGACTTCAGGTCAATCCAAACCTACCCGCGGCAGAGGTACAAAATCTGGGCGAGGGAGTACAGCTGGGAGAGCACGGGCGGCGTCAACTGCTACTGCACGCGGGACAAAAAAGAGGAAAAAATAGACGATATAGACTTGTAAAATGCCTTGTGTCCTGTTTCCCTGCATGACCTTAGTTTGGACTGATACAAATATAATATACAGTGTGAAGTCTAGTGTTGAGATACCAAACTACTAGTCCATAGCAGTGTCCATGTTGCCAGAGTCCCCCGCAGGTTTCCTCGCGGCCGCAGCTTGACCGCGACGTTCAGTAACAAAAGCATCAATTCTTGCTTTAAGCTCTGGATCTAAAGCACCAGTTAGCACCCAGGTCACGGAGCGGGCAGGACAACATACTTGGAAGCACTTCACTGAATGAGAGTGGAGAGCGGTTGAATGGATCCTTGGCGTCCGAAAGAAGGTGCGACTTGATCGTCGCTCGATCAATGACCACATGAGACGACGGTAACGTTACAGGATCCCGCATCAATGTGTACATCAAAGGATCTGCAATCAACGAGTCGGTTCTCCATGCCTCATCAATGTCTTGATATGCAGGACATACCCAGGAATTCTTCCGGAATTTCTCCCAAATCTTCTTCTTGTTCAATAGTCACCTTCGTCTCTGCAACCTTGATGGCGAACGCATGCAGCTGTTCTAGTTCTGACTCCGGTTTTAGCGATATCTTCCGCGCTTTGTTTATAGCCGTCTCGAATAGTTCCGGTTTGTAAGTTCGGCCATCGTTCGCCACAGCACGCACGAATTCTTCCTCATCGCTGAGATTCAAATAGACTTGCAAGATGTCGTTCAGAAGGTGCCTCGGGTTGAAATTGTACATTCTCCGGTTCCTTGACTCTCAATTCTGAGCACTTCGGTCCAACCAACGCCTCCAAGTTATAATCTAACATTGCAGCTAGTCGGTTGACGATCTCCGGCATCATAAACGGCGCCTTGGTTTCCGCGGTGAAATCCCTTAGCAGACCTACAGTGGATTTCCCCAGGGTTGTGTAACCTGATGCGTGACGTTCTAGTCCCCGTAGAGTGTTCTCTCTCTCTCGTCGGTATTGCGTGGGGCGAGCCTGCCAGGCCGCTTGATCAGCCATTTCTGCTTGGAGGTTGTGAATTTGCGTCAATTCGCTTAGCGACTCGTCCATGAGGTAGGTGACGTCGTTGATCATGAGGTTGACAAAACGGACAAACTTCTCCACGTTCCTGTAGCAAGCACTCAATACTCTGACCTGCGGCTATAGGTGTCAAGAATTACTTCGCCTCGGTGTTAAGTGCCTCGCGATGGATTGGACTATTCCAAACTGCCTTTAGTATGTAAGCAATGTTCCTCCTGGATCCGGATCAGCAACGGTTGTCACGAGGACTAATGAGACTGACCTAGCATCTATGTACGTTATAGTGGATAAGGACAAAATGCTCATTCTGAAGGCAGAAATACGCACTGAATTTATCATAAAACTGTGAACTGGCACCAGTCTGTTCAACCTCTGCAAGATTCCATCAGCATCTCGATGCTGGAGGCAGAAAACGTATGTATGAACACACCTATGTAAAAGTGGGTCATAGCTGGGATGAGGTTCTTCACAGCTAAGGGATGGCTGTTAAGCAATCCGCTCAGTATACCATTGCGTTCATGGCCGTACGGTAAAACACCATAGAAAATGGCCTGGAACAAAATAAAAACAAACAAAAGAAAGATGAGGATGAAGAGAACATCAGCTACACCCTCCGTACGAATGATGAAAACAAACCTCGTTAATCTTGGCCTTCAGAAATGGGTTTTTGATACACCATGTTGACGTCAGGAATGTAAGAGCAAAAATGATGAGTTCTTCCTTTCCTGAAAGGTCCAAACTATTTGGGGAGTGACTACAAAACATTTTCAGTGCACACCCACATCAGGGTGCATCCCAACATACCGAACTACGAAAAGGAAGTATTCAATCACATCCTCGAGTATGTACTCAGGAAGCACCCGGAAGGACATAGGAACTTCCTGGGGTAAAGGCAATCTAAAGGCACAGGTAAATGGATGGAAACACCGCATCATACAACGAGCGTACTCCACTGTGGTTTGAGGATGTGATCCTCGTGGGTCAACTTTGCGGATCAACCAAGTCGACACGAAATTATTGAAGCCGGTGTATCGGAACACTAAATCGGGTTCGAGCAACTGGACTCGGAATGCAAGTTGATGAGCTTGGATTTTTGCCATCTCTAACTAGACAGCCTTTTAGAACACATGAAGACGAACGAACGACAAGTGGTCGCACCTTGCACTGATTAAGAGTTGCTTCCGTTCTGGCTTGGAACGGCGTCTACTCCACTCCCAGGTATTACAGGAATTATTCATGACAGAGACCTAGATCTCACTCACCCCTACCCAGGACCTATCACCATTAATCATGTCGTGGTGGCGTTGGAGGTCATCTAGGTGCTTGCCAAAGTCTTCGTAAGTCTGGATGGTCCTTAGGTACCCATAATGGGCCATGGCGTTACAAAGGTAGAATATTTCAGAGATGAAGTTTGGGGGACCGGCTGAGTGGGTGAAATCAAATAAAGTACAAAGAGAAAACAATATTGACGCAACCTCCTTGTCTATGCTCTTCAGCCCAGTGAGCAGCCTCTTCGCTCGTGGCCTTTATCCTAGTCTCTTCTTTGACGTCTATTCTGTTCGAAACCGCAAAATAAAGTGGATCTATACGGTCCATCTACGACGGCCTGAGTAGCAGTATCATTCTGTTATAACAAAGCCAAACCTTTGAGTAACGAGCATCCATGAACGGCTCTGCAAACCGCAGCAACACACTATGCAAATTTATCATGAAGCTGTCAGAGGCTACTGTATGAGGGTCAACCTGAGGCGGCTTGAGAACGATACAAGCGCGAAGCCTGAGATCACTAGCGCACCTGCATGCCCGCACGTTTCACGTTAAGTCTGACAACGGTAGCAAAGTATTCAAGGACAGCTTCTTTAGCTTCCGGGGAAGCCCTGACAAGGGTATTAAATATCGAGAAGAGGGAAGACTACTCCAAGTTAGCTAACGAGTAAACTGCATGTCACTCCAAATACCTGCAAGCTCTTCACTGTTCCCCTCAAACTTGCGTAGGACGACTCTACATCGCTTCGGGATCGGTTGCTCGGATCGGAAAAATAGGTTTCGGCAATGTAGGGCTAATGGACTTCGATCAGAGCAGTAACTCACGGACCTGATAGTGACTCCTACCCATTCTCTACTGAAAACTCCAAGACGACACAGAGGACCCATCGAGGACGATATCTCAATCGATGCGGCGGTGGCGTGTGGAGGGTTCCATTCGGGAAGTCGGGTGAACATCACAGCTATACTCTTTACTCTGACAAGGGCTTCGACACCAGTAACAACAGCGCGCCACGAAGAATCACCTCCTCCAATACCTTCAGGCCGTACCAACGACGAGTGAGATAATAGTTGGAGCACCACCGGCCCAAGGACGCTATCTATTTCGTTGTCTGGCTCAAACCGACGGGCTAGATCCTGCAAAAAAGGTTCCACTTCTATAGGATCCAACGAATTATCCGCTGGCGAGGAGGACGCGAGAGGGGAAGAGAGCATGGACAGCGAAAGCAACGGCTTAACCAATTCGGATGGCCCAACATCCCGCCTATAACAATTCATGGGTTACTTCCGGGCTAACAGGTGACTTGTCAAGCATACCCTTGTGGCTGAGGAAACATCTCGGGATCCTGGAGATTTAAACCGGCATAACTAATCACAAGGCCGCGAATCTTTTCTAACAGTACCGATGCTTGCTGCATTTCCTTCACTGGATTCTAGAAAACAATTGCATGAGGTGTGCTGAGCTTACGTGCTTTAAACGTGGCACTGACCCTCCTCAAAAGATCGTTCCTCGCCTTGTTCAGTCGCTTCCAACAGCCGACCAAGTACTCAAACACAGTCATTTGAGCAGGTAGTGACGCAAGAACAGGGACGTATTCTAAATCGTCACTGGAACAGGTCAACACATAATGAAGATAAATGTAACCGGCTTACGACATCGTATGAGGGTCCAGTTCCAAACGAGCAATAAGGAGACGATCCAGGATTTCTCCTGACAAGCGGAGAGGAGACGACGTTTGACCTGAAACCAATATAATCAGTAGAAATATCGGCGGGTCAAACCTCTCCCTGCGTACCGTGTCCCTCCGAAAGTAACTCGGCTTGGAGATTTTTGAGCCAGACGAGATCGTAGTTACTTCGCTCCGCTGTCGAGCGCTACCCATCTTTCAGAAGGTCAATTATCCGCGTGAAAGAGCATACCCACATCTAGCGTGACCTTGAATATTTGCGTGATACTTTCGTCTTCCCACGACGACAGCTCGACCTTGTCTGTCGCAGACAGAGGTGCCTTCCTCTTTAGAGGTAATTGTGGCAGTTGCTGAACCGCGGGAGGGAGGGAGGTTTTTAGAATTTGCCTAGGTTTGACTGGGGTAGCTTCCATGGTTGTCTCGGAAGGCGGTTGGCTTGGAGTGGACGTCGAGGATGCTTCAGTTGATGCTGGGGGAGATCGCCCGGCCTGCAACTTTGCCAGACGTTTTGCACGGATCTGGATAGCGTAAAAGGTGATCAGCAATACAAAAAGGCCAATGGCATATACGCCTACACGATCGGCATCGCTCTGAGGGTCGCTCATGATGATGGTAGCAGGGTACTTGAATAGATGAATCGGGAATCAGCCAGTCAGCAGAGAGAGGCTCTGCGATCACGTGATGCATGTGCTTGAAGCTTGAACACTTGTTTACAGAAAATTAGTTGACAACATTTCTGCAATGTTTCTACGACGTCTACTGTCGACAGCACATTCGTTTTCGACTACGGCCGTCGCAAATTTTCCAAAGCTCAAGTCGCATAACGGAGCGAAGAAAAGATGGCGTGCCATTGCTAATGGGAGGTTCAAGAGAGTGAGTATCCCCGCACGTGTGGCTTCTTCGGATTGCTGGATCATAAGTTATCAGGCTCACGCTGGGCACGCCCACTTGAATGTCACGAAGAGACCTGGGCGTAAAAATCACCTAGGGGAGACTGCATACTCCAGCAGTACACAAACATCCGTCTTGAAGAAGCTGTTGCCATACGGAAATTGAACAGATTTACTAGGTCGGTGCCAATGAATTCTGATGGGTAGTTCTTGTTTTAAGTGACACCAAAGTAGAGGACATTTTTAATGCCATAATCACGTTCCTAACTAAGGACAATCTTTGGAGATGTACCGATCATATTCCGCGCAGTCATACGAGGTACTTTCATTGGTGAAATTAATTCTTCTCTAGCACGACTTCATCCGCAGCATTGCTTTCACTGCGCTCAAGGGCTTCAACAGACTCTTTGACTGCTGTTCCCCCGAAGAAGTCGCGGATGTCTTGCTGTTTGGGATCGTAAGCCGATCGACCAATGCCCCCTTTCTGGCGTTTCTGTAGGAACGAAGCTGAAGTTACTTCGCTCGCGTCAATCTCAGCACATGAGATTGTACGCACTATGGAGTTGATATGATCGTGACGGTTGAAATCCGTGACTTTGACCAGTAAGGGAGGGCAGTCGTCTTCGTTAAAACCCATCGCTTCTCCGGCGCGTTCACCCTAAACAACGATTGGCCCACCGTGCTATCCACGTAAGTCCGAAATTCACCTTGACTTGTATTGTTACCCGAGCCCAAGCCGTGTTCCTCAGTCCGCGATAACTTGTGTCTGGAATCCCTCCATGATTTCGCTTGACAAGGGCAGCTACCATTTCACTGATACAGAGCCCATGGCTTACTAGAGCTATGTGAACGTCTTGGGTTCCAATTCTAGCTGCCTGAAAAGCGTGAGGCAGCACGAGTTGACAAATAGCCTCATTTGCACGTGCGGCGAGGTCATCCAGACTCTCCCCGCCTGGGAACCTCTGACTCCGATCGTATAGTACAGGGTACTGGTCATTCGCAAAGTGTTCTTCTAGCGTTCTATTGGGATCCTGTCGGATAGACCAAGCTCTACCTTCTGCGGCACCGAAATGTTGCTCCCTCAGGAGAGGTGAGATAACAAGTGTGGGCTTGGGTTCAGATTGGGCATCACGCAGTGCTGTCGCTGTCATGTGGGCTCGCTTCAGTGGAGAAGTGTAGATTATGGTCAGATGGGTATCGGCGAATGATTCTCCGAGAGCTCTGGCTTGCTAAGCGGAGTTGAGATGTGGACCTAAGTGGGCCAACTCGACTGAAGGCGGACATGTGTGCTTACGTTCATTCCTGCACAGTATAATTAAAGGTTAGCTTTGATGATCCGATTCAGCAGCTGTGATCACCGACCGTGGTTGCTCAGCGGAGAATCCGACCAACCGGCCCACACTGAACGCTGTGTGGATTTGAGATGCCCATATAACATCATGGAGGATAGTAGATGGGCATACCAGGTTGTCCGTGGATTCTCCATGCCTAATCTGAAACGACAGCCTCAGTCGATGAATGGGCTATGTAGTGCCGACAACGCTTACGAATGTGACGGTGATCATCTACAAGTATTAGTTAGTTGCCTCTGAAGAGCCGAGAGTCATTAGTAGAGGTTCACTTACGTAAACCACTGATCACGTAAGACCGGGGATGCTGTCCTCGTTAGTTTCACTGAGTGGACGCGCGTCCATGCCTTGGCCAGCATTTATAAAGAGTGTCCCTCTTCATTCTCCATTTTCTTCGTAACCCACGATGTCTGCCAACGACGCCAACCCAGAACGTGAAACTCAACTGCTAGCCATCGGTCGCCAGTGCTCCGAAACATCCTGCTTGCTGGTGGACTTCCTACCATTCAAATGTAACCTTTGTTCGGCAAGTTTCTGCGAGGAGCACTTCGCCGTCGCAGCCCACAAGTGTCCAAAGTATGACGACCGTATACATAACCGTGTTGCACCTAGCTGTAAGTTCACGTTTGGGTCCCTCAGGACGTTGTCTGATTCCCGAAGGCCCGCTCTGCAATACTCCCGTCGCTATACCCCCAGGAGAGGACCCAAACATTCGCATGGAGAGGCATATCAGTAATGAATGCAGTGTTACAACTGGGAAATCTGCAAGACCCAAGTCAACACCCGTCTGCGCCAGGGGCAAGTGCGGCAAAGTGCTTTTTGCACCCATCGCCTGCGACGTATGTAGCCGTCCTCCGCATCTTCAAGTAATTCCTCACACATACTTCCAGGCATGCCACAAGAATTATTGCCCCCAACATCGGTTCCAGAAAGATCACGGCTGTATACCCTCGCCCACCCATACATCGTCTGCCACACATCAGAACGTTCTTGTTGCCGCACTCAAGCGAATGAATGTTGCGCCGTCTTCGTCAAGCAAAGTGACCCCTACCAAGGCGACGTTTACTGCGCAAGGCTCCAATGTCCCACCGGGCCCTTCTTCCAGCAATGTATCACCATTGCTTAGCAACCCGCTCTCGAAGACCGGTCGGTGAGTTAATTTTCGCCTATGGTTTCCCAGTCAACACTCATAACGCCTTAGCGCATCTGCTGTACCTGCCCCGCCTCTTCAAACGTCACAAACCTTCTCGTCTATATCAACATCGACACCTGCCACCAACCATGTATCCACCAATAACCCTACTACTGTCAAATCATCACGGGATTTCCTGTCATTCATACCACCACCCGTTTTTTCTACTGCTTGATGTATCTATTCCTTGTATGACCAGACGTGCCAGGGCGGAGAGAGAGAGCAGGAGGAAGGCGATGATGGAGCGTGCTAAGAAAGGGGTATGTTGCCTTCCACGTCGGTATCGGGGTCGTGGTGGATGGGTTGACTGCTCCTCTTTAGCTTCTGACAGAGCAAGAGAAGCTTATTTTGGCAGCGGAGGAGGCAGAACGTGCTCAGGGAGTACGTTCGTCGGACAAAGAGTGTGTGGTCATGTAGCTATTACGCCTTTATTCTAGTCATGGATCGGACGGATTAAATTTTATGGACGATTGGATGGTTGTACTTCGAAGACGTGGTTCGAGCGGTGTGACTAGCAAACCGTAGTGCGATGTAGTATAGTTTCCTGGATCACGTGACTCGCTCCAGACGACAGCAGCGCCAAGACTCGAGTAGCGGAATATCGACCATGTCTGACGCTTCACGAGACGATTCGGTTCTTGGGAAACGCGAGCGCGACTCGGACGAACAGAACCTCATTTCTCATGAGATTGGCCCCGTGCCTGTTGACGTGAGTCAAGATGAAAGTGACGAAGATGTCGGTCCGATGCCTATGCCCGCTGGTGCGCCCGGAGTAACGAAAAAGAAACGCAAAGGTACGCGCTTCATACGAGTTATTGGCGTATCACCCGATAGCATGAATGTTTATAGTTCTGCCGCACGAGAAACTGTACTTGGAACATCTCCCGAGCGCAGATCAGTACTACAAGAGCTTCATGCACCGGGATGCGCTCAACTTCTGCGTCATAACGAAGTGAGTGCTTGCCAGATGCGTACGCTACCATGCTTATTCTTCCACAGGACAGACTTCTTGATTACCACTTCCGTCGACGGGCACCTAAAGTTGTGGAAGAAGCAGGACACTGGTATTGAGTTTGTGAAGCATTTCCGCGCTCATTCTTCACCTATTGTGGGTGTTTCCGCTAGTGCGGATGGGCAATTGTTTGCTAGCATTGCAGAGGATGGCTCGGTGAAGGTGTTCGACGTGATGAACTTTGGTGAGTCCTCCCCACGTCAAGATCTTTGCGATGCAAAGCTCAAAGGATGCAGACATGATCAACATGATCAAGGTGGACTACAGGCCTATTGCGTGCTGTTATGTCCACAGACGAGGGCAAGCTCAGGGTTTGTTGGCCATGTAGGTCGGTCTGATCCACCCGAGAGAGTCCTAGTCTTACAGGCGTAGCTCGGACCAGGGCAACGGGGCTATCCGAATATACGATGCCAGGGGAGATGGAAAACCTCTCATGGTGATCGAAAAACTACACCGATATCCGGTGCATCTCATGGCTGTGAGACGTCCTCGTAAAGTGCCTTCATGATCACTCATTGAAAGGTGTTTCGATGCTTAGTACAGCGACCGTTATGATACAGTCATTTCTGCCGATGAAAATGGGTTGGTCGAATTCTGGCAGCCGACGGAACCCTTTGAACCACCCAAAAAGGTCCCAGGCATGTGGAAGTACAAGAGTTCGACCGACTTGTATGAGTTCAAAAAGGTTCGTCGTTTCTTAGTCAGATGGCTGAACCAAACTCAATTTCATTAGACGAAATCTATACCGACTTGCATTACACTATCCCCCGATTCGTCCTCATTCGTCACGTTCTCACTTCCTGACCGCTTCATCCGAATATTTTCCTTTATTACCGGAAAAATGACACGCAAGTATGACGAGTCTCTGACTGCGATACAGGAGATGCAACAGGCTGGAACGACGGCTTATAAGGTAGACGATATGGAGTTCGGGAGACGGCTTGCCTTGGAGCGTGAGTTAGAACTGCCTGAAGCAGATGGACGCATACCAGCTATGTGGACCAATGCTATCTGGGACGAGACGGGTGCTTTTGTCATTTATCCGACACTACTTGGTATAAAAGGTCTGTATCATGTCTCTCTGACACCGTTGTTCTCATGCTGTTACATAGTGGTCAATACCGTAACCAACAAGGTGGTACGACTGATGGGTAAAGACGAAGCGGTGCGGTTCATGAACCTCGCTTTGTATCAAGGTGCTCCGGCGAAGAAAGGTGTCACGACGCTGGTAAGTAGGGTTCGAGTAATTATGTTAAGAGGCAGTATCGACATATTACATCTCTAGGCCATGGCTGCGTCCGCGAATCCTATCCTTGCTAACAAGGAGACGCGTGATCCGACACTTTTTTGCACAGGATACAAGAAGCAGCGCTTTTTCTTGTTCACTCGTTCTGAACCAGAGTATGCTGATGGCAATTCACCCGTAACAACTGTCCTCATTGCCCTTTTTTTCTTCCTCCCCAGGGACAGCAAAGTTTCGGACCGTGATGTCTTCAACGAGAAACCAACCAGAGAAGAGCAGAGTATCGCCACCGCAACTATTAGCAACAAAGGTGGACCTTCTCCCGTTGCAAGCTCTGCTGTCATCCACACGACCGTCGGCGACATTCACATCCGCTTGTTTCCAAATCAAGCACCAAAAGCGGTGGAGAACTTCGTGGGGCACGCAAGGAGTGGCTATTATGAAGGTGTCATATTCCATCGCGTGATCCCCAAGTTCATGATACAAACCGGCGACCCATTGGCGGATGGAACTGGTGGCACGTCCATCTGGGGAAGGGATTTCGAAGACGAGTTTTCCGATGACCTAAGACACGATCGGTGCGTAGTGTTGGCGCTATGGTGCAAATGCATCTCTCATCCCCATGCAGTCCGTACACAGTGAGCATGGCAAATGCAGGGCCAAATACCAACGGTTCGCAGTTTTTCATCACGACTACCGCTACGCCGTGGTTGGACAAGAAGCACACCATCTTTGGGCGAGTTTTCTCAGGCCTGGAGGTTGTCCATGGAATTGAGAATGTCAAAGTGAACAAGATGGACAAACCGTTGGAGGATATCAAGATCATCAACGTTGACGTAGACTAAGTAGTTCTTATACATATCGGGTTCTTGTATGTGTTCCTTAAAGTGCGACGCGGTCAAGTGTCTCTGTATAATGCCTGACGGACACGCTCGCGCCGATATTCTCGAGCCGAAGTCCGAATTTATGCTCCAGCAATCTAAGTAGACAAGCAGGTGAGAGGGTGGAGTCCTTGTCCGCAACCCTTCTTGGACACGAAAATTTGATGAAGACAAATTCAGATGTTCCCAGTGACGGAGAAGAGTCTGCGGAAGGACTACTGAACGCGGTTTCGTAGACGTCTAGGGGTTCTCCAGGCAGAAAGATATTTTGTTGCGCTGACACGGGAACATAAGCTACGGGATAGTCGAGGAGGATTCCAGCAAGGGGTACAAGAATCTCCTGCGTCAAGCCGTCAGGCAAGGAGTATGAAAGTCCTTCTGGTGGGGTTATATTGTTGCTCCAGTCCAAGAGAATGTTTCTCAGACCGTCTGGCTCCCGCGGAGTCTTCGAAAGCACATGTCATCGAGGGGCACGAAGGAATCTGGACTCCTTCAGGTAAATGACACTCACCACAGTCAAATTTTTATCCAAGCGGACAAATGAAGGGAAGTTGAGGAGTGTGTGTCCAAGTAGAACCGTTCTCTGGGCAAAGAAGATCTGCATGTGCTCGGGGACAGTCAACAAGAAAGTGTCCCCAAAAACCTGGCTCTAGAATAACCAAACGCACATGACCAGTCTAATTTTCAGGGACAGTGGGGCATACCTTTAGGCGAAGACTCCTTAGCAGAGACGTGAAAACGGACACTGGGTCCGGGGGAGCAAGAGCATCGACCAAGTACGCAGTTCTACCAGCCCCGCATGCGGCACCGTTGCAGTTGTCGAACTCACATTCCCAATGAAAACTTGTGGATATGTAGAGTAGGGACTTACCGAACACCCACAGCAACCAGGCAGATATCCATAGAAAATTGGACTTGCTTTGCGTGGGGAGCTGAGCGTAAAACTGATACCTTGCTAACTTCCTCTCTGACAAACTCGACCAGTATTTCATACCCTAGCCGATTACCACCAAGGTGAGCAGTGGTCATGTTGAAAGTTTCTTCAAGGCTTAGATCATCTTAGCATGCATGTAAGCAACCTAACAAGCCCCCCACCGCCACCTGCATTACATTTCAAATTTTATGACGCGGTATTCCTACGCTCTCTACTAGCCGCACTATCTCCGAGCCTCAGTCTGCATGGGCCATGAGAACGCTGAAGCCGAGCTGGCATATATAAGTGGTTTCATTCATTGCCTTCTAACCAGAGTTTCCCGTCGGAATGAAGTTGGTTTACTTCCTCTCCGCCGTCCTCGTCCTCCCCGTCTTGACCTCTAGTGCACCCGTTGGATTCGGGCGTGTAATTCCGGTCTATGTCTTTGATGACGCTGCACAAAGTAAGCGTGCAACCAATTGTCTAATTTGCGATTTCAAGCATTCCATGGACCCAGGTCCAGCCGACAGGACTACGGCCGGTAACCCTATCGCTCAAACCCGTAAGTGCGCCCTTGTCGAGTAACATTGAACCCCTGGCATAACCGTCTCATCAGCCAAGGCTCTCGCCGTCGATGCCGAGGATTCCACTGGGCTATGGCTCGAAGGTATACTCAAGAGCGTTAAGCCAGTTCGTGCGTGCGCTCTCCAGTGCGTATTTACGCTCAATTGAAGCCTTGTGTGATGGTACCAGGGTACTTGACGGACGCCCGTGCAGAAGTCACCGTCTACGTTCAACGACTTCCCAGCTCCACTGGATAGGTCTTGTGTGGGAGGTGTACTTCTAGTACATAGTGCATTTTTCGTCAGTGTGCATGTAAACGTAATCGTTGTTGTCCTTCTTTAATCCTGTCCGGTCGTTACCCCGATACCCATCGTCATGTCTTTCGCATACCGAAATAACGTGTTACCGGATCTAATATATTCCTAAAATAAAGGTCACTAAGGCAAAGAATGCAGAACCATACTTCATGCACCGGGAGCTCGATACTGCAGATTCTCTAATTCCATCACATCTCTGTCCGCTTTCCGGACCCACATATGGACCACGTAGACGATGGAGGTCATGAGTGCTGAGATGCACCACCATGCCGTGGTCTGCCAGGCTTTACCCGTGTATATAGTCACGACGGGACAAATCGCGGACCATGCAAATGTTTCCGTGAACCCGATAGGGCGGATTGCCCATCCGGCGATGACGACATGGCGCGGGTGCACTAGGAGGCTGAGATTGACATGGGTGAGGATCGCGATGTAGGTAAGGATGCCAGAGAAAGGAACGGGTGCGTTGGAGGCCGGGTCGTGAGACGACGGGGGGAAGATGGCGAATAAGGGGCTTCGCCGGTCAGAGAGCCAATATATGAAATGGCTGCACGAAGGAGACACTTGAATCAACCCGTACTAGCCGTCATTTCGAAGAAATAGGACACACAGGAGAGTGGATAAGGCTAACATGACTTGCAAGGCGATTCGGTTGTGCTGGTTCGAGGTAGCATTGTGGTCCTTGATCTCTTCAACAAGCTGAGCTTGCTCTGCACGTCGTACTGCGATGAGTGCTCGTCCGCCAAAAAGAAAACCGGGGACGTCAGTTACCCTGTTCATCGAGGACTACTTGATCATCCTGGCCGTCCTCTGATTTGAATGCGAAGGGAACTCTTTTTCGGAGAGCCTGCATCTTCGATGAGTGACACTTGGCGAGCACGTCGACGTAGCAAATGTGAAAAGGTCCTCGTAGCCCAGTGCCCTATTATGCTAGTCGATGTTTTCACAGAAACAGGCCCAATAAATCACCGTGCTGCGTCGACAGGGTTGACTTGCCCACTTCCATCAGGTTTGATTAGATAGCAGAGTCCAAATTCTGCATATATACATGTCTACCAACAACCTGACACTCAGTCTCACACGAGACCAATTCAACGACGCCTTCGACAAAGACAGTACCACCCGCAATGGTGGCCACTACATTGACGATGTCGACCAGTGGTCTACTCCCACAGACGAAGATGAAAACCTCGACGAACTCAGCGACGATGGTTTCGAGGACAACAGGGTAGAAGACGAGGACTGGGAGATCGCCGAGCGAGGTAAGTACCACTTTGCATCGCGGGTGTGCATTGACGAGGGGTCTCTCTCTCTCTCAGATTTTACGAAGCAATATAATCGCCTGCGTCAGCACGCCGCAGTCCGTACCGGCACTGCCCAGGGTACCCGCTCTTCCATCAACCAAAATACGACCGTAGCTCCCCTCCCAGTGGTGAATCAGCCACGGACCGCGAGTGCGGCAGCAGCAGCCCACGTGAAGGATAAGACCACGGGACAGCTAGCGGCGCTCTCGAAGTACACCTCTAGGATAGCTAGGATCGACCAGCCTTACGTCCTAGGTGTAGGGGTCAACAGGAAGGGTCCGAGCTCGTATGCCAACCTGAAGGATAAATCTGACCGAGCTACCTCGGAGCTCGTGTTGGACCCTCGCACACGACTGGTCCTATTCAAGATGATCGGCAGAGGGTTGATTCAAGAGGTCAACGGGTGTGTTAGTACAGGGAAAGAGGTGAGCCCTGATCGTTTCGCAAACCATTCCTCCAAGTAATTCCAACAATGGATTCTTCTCACAGGCCAACGTTTACCATGCAGTGACCCCTGACAGCAAACATCTGGCACTCAAGATATACAAGACATCGATCCTCGTCTTCAAAGATCGGGATCGATACGTCACCGGCGAGCACAGATTCAGGCACGGTTATAGTCGTAATCCCCGCAAAATGGTGCGTCTGTGGGCGGAAAAAGAGATGCGGAACCTGAAGCGATTGGTCGCCGCGGGCATCTATTGCCCTGATCCCGTCGAAGTCAAGGAGAACGTCCTCGTGATGAAATTTCTTGGCGATAAAGAGGGGTGGTATGCATTAGTCCTGCCGGTTCTGGCTTCTTGGTTTTTCTGACATCCTTTTTTCAGGGCCTCTCCCCGACTGAAGGACGCCGAGATACCATCCTCCGATTATCCTTCATTATACCAAGAACTGATTCTCAATATGCGTCGCATGTACCACCAGTGCAAACTCGTCCATGCCGATCTGTCCGAGTACAACATCATCTATCACGACTCACATCTTTACATCATTGATGTGTCCCAGAGCGTCGAGCACGACCATCCTGCCGCTTACGATTTCCTCAGGAAGGACATCAAGAACATCGAGGAGTATTTCGGGCGATCCGGCGTGATGGGTCTCGGCATCCGACGTTGTTTTGACTTTGTCACTCGTGAAGTCCTTAGCGAAGGTAACGAGCAGGGCAGTACAGACGAGCGCCAAGTACTTGTGCAATGGTTATCGGAGGTACAGCAAACGCCGAATTCTCAGGAACAACTGTCATCAGGCGAAGAAAATGATAGCGCAAACGTGCGAGACAATGATGGTGATGATAGTGATGCCGCGCATCAAGATCACGAAGAGAATGTGTTCTTGCGATCTTACATCCCGCGGACACTCAATGAGATATACGATCCAGAACGCGATATCGACGCCCTCAAACAAGGTAAAGGCAAAGGGCTTATCTACGCGGATACAATTGGCCTGGTGGACCCTGTTGTTTCCCAACAGAAACGCGAGAACGGTGATCATCATCAGCAACGGCACGTGCATTTTGACGATGGAGAAAATGAAGAAGAGCGGTCCGGGCGTTCAGATACGGAGAGCGACACCAGTACAGCTGATGAGGAAGATCTCGAAGGCGAGGGCGAGGGCGATGAAGTTGAAAATGGAAATTTACGTAGAGTTTCACGGGGTCACAGACACGAGGACCGGGAAGCTAAGAAGGTATGTATATTTTTGGGGGGTTCCTCTTTCTTTCTTTCGAAACCAGGGTGGCTCACATACTTCACGTTGCCTAAATGCAGGAACGCAAAAAGGCTGTCAAGGCCGAGACAAGGGAAAAGAGAAAGAATAAGATGCCTAAAGCAGAGAAAAAGCGCAAGATCAAGAACACCCAGCGGTCACGATAATGAACGTGTGAAGGTCCCCAAACTGCTTCGGGTTCGCACAGCACGCGATTGCAGTTGCGTGCTACAAGAGTGTGGTATCGCTTGTCGTAAGAACGAACTACGTATGTACACACGTACATATTTTTAGGTATCCGGTGCGGATAGGAAGCCTCCTATTGTGCATCGGTGATGCATCCGTGGCTGGCGTCCGTCACAGTCTTCACATATCTCATGAGGGTACCTTGCGTAACTTTCAGGGGAGGGGCTTTCCATGCTTTTCTCCGGCGTTCCATTTCCTCCGGAGTAATGTGAAGCTCTATCGTGTTGGAAACGGCGTCGACGGATATCACGTCGCCGTCCTCAACCAGAGCAATGGGTCCCCCTTCTTGAGCCTCGGGGACAACGTGACCGATGCAGAAGCCATGCGATCTACGGCATTAATCAGTAAACTGTAAGGAGGAAGAAATGCCTTTCCCAATTTGTGCAGAGGCTACGTACCCTCCGCTGAACCTCCCATCTGTCAAGCAGGCAACATCTTTGCCTAGACCGGCTCCCATAATGAGACTGGTTGGTTTTAGCATCTCGCGCATTCCAGGCCCGCCTTTAGGGCCGAGATACCGTAGGACGACCACAGTTTTCTCGCCCTTTTTAATAGAACCGGATTCGACAGCCGGGACGATTTCTTCTTCCGAGTTGAATACCCGCGCCGTTCCCGTAAAGTTGAGACCTTCCTTGCCAGTAATCTTCGCAACAGCCCCTCCAGGTGCCAGGTTACCGCGCAGGATTCTGTCCACCACAGGGAAGCCCTATCAACGAACGCGGACACGACGATAAACCGAGATGATGGTCTACCTACCGAATATGTCCAGACGTTTTGATTGGGTTGTCAAGCAGGCGAATGACGTCCTGGTTTGGAGAAAGCTCGCCGTGTTTGTGTACCCAGCGTTCAAGGTTCTCTCCGAGCGTGAGGCCTGTGACGGTCATGTTGTTTCCGTCTACACGGTTATTCTTCATCAAGTAATGCAGGACCTCTGAAGCGAGGGGGTATAAACCTTGTTCGCCCATATATGTCACGTGCCAACTACTCACTGGGGATGCCGCCGAGTTTGTACACATCTTCCATAACGTATTTGCCGCTGGGTTTGAGGTCTGCCAGGAACGGCGTGGCCTCCGAAACACGAGCAAAGTCATCCAATGTCAAGGTGATACCGACCGAGTGTGCCATCGCAATCAAGTGAAGTACTGCATTCGTCGAGCCTCCGAGTACCATGACCAAAACCTGTGTTTGGCGTGTAAATTGGTGACAGCTTATTTTAGTAACTGGTACCGCGCACGTACCATTGCATTCTCGAAAGCGGAACGAGTCATGATATCTCTCGGTAAAATGTTTTTCTCGACGAGATTCCGCATAGCACCACCAACAGCTCTACATTCTTCAACCTTCTCCGATGATTCTGCCGGGAAAGAGGACGAGCCAGGAAGCGACATGCCGAGTGCTTCTATAGCACTGGCCATCGTATTTGCAGTGTACATCTGCCAATCATTTGTCAGTGATGGGATCCCCTGGAATCAAGCACATACACCGCCACATGCACCAGGCCCGGGACAGGCGTGTCGCACCGTGTCGTACCGGAACGCTTCCGCCTCGGGAGTCTTACCGTCCTGGATATATTTCCCATAAGACTGGAAGGCGGAGATAATGTCTAATTGTGGTTGCCCATCACACGACCCCGGACGTATAGTGCCTCCATAAACCATCAGGCCCGGCCTGTTCAAGCGTCCAACTGCCAAGGTTCGTTGAGACATGGATTGCTTCTATGCCAGAGAAGGACTCACGAGCCATGATGACCCCCGGCATATTTTTGTCGCAACCCGGTACGACTACCATTCCATCGAGCCAGTGACCCGCCGCTGCGGTCTCCACCTGGTCGGCGATGAGATCGCGCGATTGGAGGGAGAAGTTCATCGCTGACGTTCCATTGCTCATGCCGTCGCTCACGCCGACCGTTCCGAACTGGTATCCGATCATTCCGGCTTGGTAGATGGACGATTTGATTTCTTTGCCGAGTTCCAATAGGTGACGGTTGCATCTGTGAAGGTACGTTTTGGTTATTCGTTGTATGAATTCCTTTTCTCACAACAGAGTGCGCGTGGACAGCTGCTTACGGGTTGCCTTCATACCTGGATGATCCGTACCCCATTACGCGTCGTCGTCGATCGGGTTGAGACGCGAACTTTACTTACCACACGCTACCAACGCCAATCATGGCTCTTTGAAAATCCTCGTCACTCTTAATACCCTCCGTAGCATAGAGCATGGCCTGAGGAAAGTTGATTATGAACCTACATACACACCTTCAGCTGTCGAGCGAACGGGACGTGCTGATTTACCTGTCCTGCACCCTGATCCTTGGGCTGGGTGATCGTCCTGCTGTAGCGATTCATGATGGGTTTTGTGTTCTTCTCGTCCGACGACTTGCTACTGGACGACCGGAACGACCTCGACAATGCACATCTTGCAAGACGCGGGTATGCCGCTCTGGACGTAGTAGCAGTGAATCTTGACTGTAGCATCGCTGTCACCTCTCCTGCGTGGACTATAGCAGTGGGACGAGTCAACAGCTAGTACGGAAAATCTCGTCAAACGAACTGTTTAGCTAAGCAGCCCCTGAGACGATCCACACGGTGTCCACAAATGGACATGCCCCTCTCTCTCCTTCAGCGAGTCAGATTTCGTCGATTTGACTTTCGAAAGATATTTCACGCTACGAACCCATGGAACTTTTATTTAACCCGTGGAGAAGAAAACTTAATTCAGGGGAAGGGCGACATATGTATCCTGCCACATTGCATGCACGGGGTTGTTCCCTATTACAACTATACCAGTTGTCGGTCACGCCTCGCGCGCGGAAATTCGAATGAGCTTGTGCTCATGTGGACACCCCCGAATTTCCAATTCGGACGGATCGCAGAACGGATTGACGCGAGAACAACTCCGACTGTCCCCGCCGGCGTCATTCGATTAGCCTCGTCTTCTCCCTCTCCCTCTCCGTCGATAGTAAGTATGTATTCTTTTCGATCTCAGTCAAAGCGCTGAAGCACGACGTTGGGGACGGATCTCTTCTTTCTATTTCCTCGTTAATACAATAACGTCAGTGAAATTAGACTTTGGCATGACTACTACCGATGGACAGGACCTTTCTACACATATTTGGAAAACGTTCGCGAAGGGGGGACAGTCCGAATCGATTCTAAAAATCATATCGTGTCGATCATGTCTCACTTTTTATGTCCGATCCTGGAGACTGATCTCGGCGTTTGGGACTGCCTCTGCACGAAGTCACTGGCAAGAAAGACAAGTAATCGGGGAGGAGAGAATAATAAACGGGAGTGGGATGCGAGCCATGTGTGGTAAAACTACGGATGTGATTGGAGTGAGTCGTTGGCAGGTGTTGAGTCAGCACCCGCGAAAGGTGTGGCTGCATATTATTATTATATCACCCAAGGGGGGAAGAGGAGCCACTTCAACTTCAATTTCAAAAAGGGACACGCACACAAAATTTTCTGCGAAGGGGGGAGGAAGGGGCTGGGTTGCACAGTTGCATGATGACCTTTTGCCGCGCGCGACGGTGCCATATCACAGGTGATAAGTGTCCGTATGACAAGCCCATACGAGTTTGTCGTCCGTCGACCTGGAACTTATCTCTGTTAAGCCGATGGGATAGCGGATGGTCAGCCATCCCAGCGGGATTATCACGTTTCCGTGCGTCTTCCTCGTTCACAGCCGTCGATCCCAACGACTGCCCCGTTTACACGAACTCATCGCGTCTTTGTAGACCCGAGGGCAGCCATTTTTCATCACACGAACGAGGCGTGTGTATGTGCGACAACTCTCGACGCACTCCACCAGAGATTCGCGTTATTGTATGCCCCGCGAAGGAAGACATCGACGCCTACCCATTGACTGCTCGCCAGCGGACAACATTATCACCATCGTCTCTTTCAGATATATAGCCCACCTGTGTCATCCCGAATGGCTAATCCTGGGCAAGGAAAATACTCACTGCCAGAAGAGCTGCATCGATATGTTTTAGAGCAGCCGCAGCACGTGGTAGCAGCAGCAGACACATCACCCTCCTCCGAGGCTGGTCCATCATCACAAGCATTTGAACGACAGCGCTTCTCATATTCGCCTTCCCCCAATCCGGCGTCACTGACACCGGCCATCTTCCCTGGCGATGAGGGTGGTGGTGACAGACCGCTGTCACCACTGGACTCTGAAGCACCAGAAGACGACGACGAGTCGGGCTCATATTCGACGTCACTTTCACGAGGGCCCATCGGCGAAGATATGAATGCCTCTTCGGTCCCCCAGATAGCGATGGCAGGAAATCTATCTAGAGGTGAAATGGGGTTCAGTCAACTAGTGCAGCATTCGTATACGATCCCTCCGCCCGTTCCCCCGCTTTACCCAGGGCCTGGAGCACAGGGATGGAGACCTACGGGGGAAGGTCACCTGGGGCCGTGGCTATCACACGGACGCGTAGAGCGGTATGAAATACCGCCGGGGGGTCGGACGTACGAGATGGCTCGGTACGAAGCTGATATGATTGGCATTTGGACGTTACCTGAACCGGATATCTCATAGAACTGGGTACTATTCGAGGACTTACGAGGAGGACAGCAGGCAGATGGCAGGGCCGTCTCATCAAGGTAAGCAGGGGAGATAAAAAAAGTGGGGTAAGGATTGGAGAAGGTTTACAAGGTACAACACACAGCGTACGAAGAAGCGCCACGCATGGTGCGACCGCCGCCGCACTATCCAGACTCGCACTATGGAAGAGGTTACGTGCCTGGTGGGGAAGAGTGGAGCAGGGTTCCGAGTTGGCGAGCTGGCGGGCCCGGGCGTGACGTTGCATCGACGGAGAGGATCGTCCTTCCACCTGTGAGTGCATTGCTAGGAGAGATTGGAGCGAGGGGGTCGCACGAGTACGAAGCACCGGTGTTGCCAAGGCTACGGGTCCCCGAGGAGGCTGGAGAGATCAGAGTGTCCATGGGAAGAGATAGGGACCGACCGGAAGGGAGGGAATCGGCTGAGGAGGAGGCTGCGTCATCAAGTGCCAAATCAAGAGGGCGGGGGAAGAAGCGACAGACGGGAGAGACGGAAGAAGAGCCAGGCCAAAAAACCAAGGTGATACGCAAAATCTATGTCGCGTGTGATTTCTGCAGAGGTGAGACGCACTCGACGCCATTTTTGCGCTGACACGCTGGGCAGGACGGAAGCTGCGATGTGACGGGACCAAGCCGAGCTGTTCGAACTGTGCTACGCGGTCGCTGGAGTGCAAGTACCAGGACCACCCGCGACGACGGGGACCGGGCAAGGCGCCGAAGGGGTCACGGAAGAAGGAAGGAAAAGGCAAGAAGACGCCGGGGAAGCCCTCGGAGAGCGGCGACGACGGGTTCAGCCAGTACCAGTTCAGCGCGGGGTCATCGTCTCGGGCCGAGTCGAGGGACGACCCTCCGTGAAGGAGATGGTCTCCCACGGCTGCAGGACCCCGGTACACGCGATAAAATAATGATAATGATAATAAAAATAATACGTAAGAGCCATTGAATGATGCGGGCATCCGATTGGCTCGGTATCAGGCGCTCGGTTCCGTTGCCCTGCTAATGTGTGTATTTTTTTATTATGGGATCGGTGTTTATCTGCCATTTCCCCCGCGCTTGCCTTTGCCTCGCCACTTTGCCTGTCCCCCTCTCTCCGGGACTGCCATGCCGCTCGCCGTCCACGGCGACGACCATCGCAGACGCTCGTCGTCTCTCTCCTCCGTCGCCCGAATGCTCTCCCACTACCCTCACCAGGCCCACCCCCTCCCCCATCCCCACTCTGCCCCTGCCCCTGCCCCCGCTCCCGTCACCAACGGCATGCGTCCCGGACCATCCCCGTCCTACAGAGGGTACACGCTCATGGTCGCCGGCCAACGCTCCGGAAAGACCTCCTTCCTCCGTCTGCTGCTCGACACCAGCGACATCTCCTCGACGACCACAAAGGATCAGCTCGCTTCCGTCGCCAAGTTCGTCCAGGGCTGCAGCGGACATACCGCCCACGTCCGCTCCGTCTCAGTCAACATCGACCTCGAGTCCGGAAATAGCAACAACAACAACAGCAACGGTGCACCGCAGGTCCTCAACCTCACCCTCATCGACACCCCCTCTCTCGACTTCTCCGACGACCACTCCGCCGAGCGGACGATCCAGGACATCCTCAGGCAGGTCGACGCTCGCTTCGCTGAGGGCATCGACGACGTAAGCCAGTCCCCCCCCTCCCCCCTCCCGTCCCCGTCTACGCCGCTCACATTAATACCCCTCTAGGAGTGGAAGGCCCAGACCGGCGACCATCACATTCATTTGTACGTCCCGAGGCTGGCATTCACTCGGTCGCGCCCCTCTCACTCCACTAATAATACAGGTGTATCTACTTTGTGGATCCCGACGTGATCGTACCCCCGCCATCCTGCGTACCAGGCCCTCCTGCTCTCCTCTCCCGCCCTCGCACAAATAGCTTCTCCCACACCGACTCCGAACCCGTCATCCTCGAACCCCCCGTCACAACAAACCCCCTCTTGTGTCGTTCCACCCTACCCGCCGCGGAAATAAACACAATCAAGAGGCTGTCTGCCAGAGTCAACGTGCTCCCCGTCATAGCACGCGCAGACACGTTGACCAACGACCGTCTCCTTGCTGTCAAGACGGCCATACGCCGAGATCTCGCAGAAGCAGGCATCGGTTTTGGAATCTTCGATATGGACATGCACCCGCAGTATCAGCACCGTAAAGACGTGGCCGAGTCTGGGCACCCCGTCAAAAGTGAAATCCCAAATGGCTATGCCTCCCGGACTAATAGATCTTCTCCCGGTCATCCGTCCCCCCCTACCTCTCCCACGACTCCCTCCTACCTACGCTTGCCTTATGCCCTCATCTCCCCCGAATTCTACTCTCACAGCGATGGTGTCACCAGGGTGCCCCCTCCCCGTCACGAACTCGTCCAACAGTACACCCCCTCTCCCCATTATCCTCCCCTCTCCAAACTCGTCCGTGGAAAATTTATTAGGAGCTATCGCTGGGGATCTATGGACGTACTAGATCCGAACCAATGTGATTTCATGCCTCTCCGCTCGGCCATATTTCATCATATGGAGGTACCCCGTTTTTGTTTGTCCGTCGTCATAACCGATTCCTAACACAGTCCCCCTCTTCACGCTCAGACCCTGCAGAAGTATACCCGTGAATATCTCTTTGAAAAGTTCAGAGCCGAATATCTCGCCCAACACCACCCGCCCAATCACCACCTTCACACGCAACCAAACATCGTTCCGCGCTCCCAGCTTCCCCCCAGCCATTCAATACGACCCGCATTGAACATCGAGACATCACCCGGTCATCATGGCGCAGCCCTTCGCCAATCCCTGTCGATATCCCGTGACGGAGTCCCACCAGGGACGGATATGCGTCCCCTGCCAATTTCAAGACCCTTGTCTGACGGCATTAATTCTTCTCACAATAACGTCAAAGTGGCCCCGAGTAAGTTTCTCTCACCATCGGCTTGACAACAATCTTTCACACAACGCATCGTCATGCATCACCATTATATATATTAGGGTCTTCCAAACAGCGCACGAAGAAGATTACCGTCGCATGCAACTTCTGTCGCTGTGAGTGACTACATAGTAGTCAAAGAAACGTGGCAAAACGGCTGATGCGACGATAATATTCCACGCAGCTCGTAAACTCAAATGCGACGGCGGACGACCGGCATGCAGTCAATGTGTCAAACGATCCAACTCGTGCGATTACATGCCGCAAAACAGCAAGCGGCGTAATTCTCACCGTCGCAAGGAAGACGAGTCTGAATCCGACATCAGCGGCGAGGACAGATCCGTCGACGAAAATGATCCCTCGGTGTCACCACCCGAGATGACTTCTCAGCCCCTGTCCCGCAAGAGTTCCAACGCCGATAAGCGTCCCATACTCGACGGTTTCGCACAGCCTCCCGCCGCCACCGCCGCTGCAGGGCCCTCGGAGCACCGTGAAGTGCTGCCAGCCATTGCTCCCATCGTTCGCCCCAAACCTAGCATCCCTGGAGGCTCGACAGCATCAGAGGGACGCTCCCTCTTCAAAGATAATGAATTACCCCATATTACCACGCTGTCCCTCCCCGACAGATCCCCTACAGCGGCCGCGATGACGGCCCTACCACTGCCTCTCATCCGACCGGCCTCGGAACAGCAGGCTGCACAGAGGAAACGCGCGTCTACCATGCCCGGGAGGAGCAGTCGCCAGACCACCAGCGCCGGACCGAAAGTGGTGGCATGCAACTTTTGCAGGGGTAAGTTCCCATCGTCGGATGTGCGCAAGTCGATGCAGGCTGACGAGTAGCGACGCAGCGCGTAAGACCAAGTGTGACGGGGCACACCCAGCATGCTCGAGCTGCGCACGGAGGCAGCTTCCATGTGATTATAATCACAGCGCCGGTCATAACGGGGGGAACAAGAAGGGCGTTCGACGTGCATCCATGTCTTCAAAAATCGTGCCTGCTGGTGGCCCGCCCTCGGGCACCCTGACGCCCACCCATTCACCGCCGTCCTCGACGGTCGTTGGAGACTCTCGGTTCCTGAATGGAACACCACCAGAGGAAACGAAGGGCGGTGAACCAATGGACGTCGATTTGAAGAGGAAGATTGACGACGTCGATGGTCCTCAAATTCAAAAGAGAATAAGGGTGGGCGACATTAACGAAAACATACCCTGAAGGCGAACGACCATGTACTATCAATGTTGCATCTGAAAATTGGCATTTCCCAACCTGCAAGCTCTCCCTCCCCCTCATATTTTTTTTTCCAGCTTCAATGCCATCTGGGTATGGTTTGTAGAATTGGCCTCGTTTTCCTATGCTTGCTCCTTTGGAAGGCTGCTGCTACTCTCTTGATATCATCGTCATTTCTTTTTTTTTTGGGTTGTGCATGAGTTGCGTGTTTCTGTCTGTCTCTCTCGCCTGCACGTTGGACAGATGTACTGTATTTTACCACGCTCGCTTCTCTTTTTTTCTTCTTCTCCCATCCTTTGGTGCACTACCGGCTCTTTTCTGGGCTCTTCGTCGACCTCAGCCACCGAAGTTACTCGCTATCGATCTAGTCTGTATGTATGTGTTGAGAATATCCAGACTTGTGAATACGCGCATAGTACGCTAAGAGCGGACAGAAGATGCCGCTGTTGCCAGAGCCGTTGCCATGGAATAGACCCAAAGCCATTTTTGACAGGGGCGGGACTGTTCGAGTCTTCTGTCATTTGCAGTACCCTTCTTGTTCGACTTTTCAAAAAATCTTCCCCCAAAAGTTTCCCTGCTGCCGAGTTAGCAGCTACTACACATCCTATCTACGCGTTTCTTTCTCTCGCTTGTTTCATTCACTTTATCGCTCTTTTTTTATTCCCTTCGGAGCCTCAGTTGTATCACCATCATGTTCTCCTTTCGAAGGCGACCAAAAACTACGGACGCAGTGGCTGCGCCGTTGAGGTCGTCCCCATCTCTGCCCGAACTGCACGCCCAGGGCATCCCGTGGCCCGAGAATCTGGTAGACGTAACAGTCCTACGCGAAACTCCCAACGTAGCTGGGAAAGAAGATGATGAAGAGGAGGAGGATGAGGAAAAGGAGGTATCGTCCCAGCTACAGCATAATCGTCAACAACAAGGTGCGGTCAAAAGCTCCTTACATTCACTCGACCGCGCCCCGCCGATTCTTTTCCACAAACCATTTCGGTTACAACCAGGTCATCAACACCAACACCAACAGCAGCAGCAGAATCATCATCATCCAGCGCAGAATGGAACGTCTATATCTTCGTTGTACATGTCCTCCTCCAACCATCCCCATTCCGTGTCGTTCGACCACTGGAGGAGTAGTACTCCTGCCAGTACGAACGCACCGACTACTCGACGCGTACATAGGAAGAATAGGAACCCTCCTGCGTTCAATCTCATGGTGAGCTGACCCCTCTTTTCTGTTTTCTATTCATTGGGGTGTTGGGTGGCTGTGGACGAACGCGTTTCCGAATTGATATTTTATTCAGGTCGTCGGTGGTCGTGGCACGGGCAAGACCTCGCTCCTGCGTCTTCTCCTCGACACCTCGGAGATTTCGTCGAGTGCCTCAGGAGAACAACGCGCGTCGTTACGGCATTTTCTACAGGGCGATCTAAAGCAGACTCAGTCGATCAACACGGCCTGCGTCGAGATATCCGAGTCTCGATATGACAAGGTGCTGCTGACCGTCATCGACACGCCCGGTTTGGATTTCAGCGAAGGCAAAGAATTGAGTGTGGAACGTCAAGTCACCAGTATCATCAAGTATATCGATCAACAGTATGCGGATACCATGATCGAAGTTCGTGTTTCTTTCTTCTTGTCGTCGCCCGTATCGCGTTCTGTATTTCCTCATGCCAATCATTATAGGAAAGCAAAGTCGTTCGGCAAAGTAGAGGAGATCAACATATACACCTGTGAGTTTTCTTTATTTTCCGTTTTCGCGCAACTGATGATTCAAACGATGCGCCTCGCTCTTGTCAGCTGTATTTTCATGATTGATCCCTGGCCCATCATGGCCGTCGACGCGCACCGCGCAAAGCCACCGTCGTCTTTCCCAAGAAAGTCGTACTCGGAGACGAGGCTTTCGTCTTCGACGGTACGCCCGTTGGAGCCGGACCATAGCACTTCCGGTGAACTCACCATGTCACCAGCCGAGCTCCGGGTGATCCGTCGCCTGTCGGAACGTGTCAATGTGCTTCCCATAATTGCACGTGCAGATTCTCTCACCGATAGCGCGTTATCAGCCGTTAAAGATGCCGTTCGGAAGGGTCTGCGTGAAGTGGGGCTTGGATTTGGCGTATTCTCTACGCCCACGGCAAAGGATGGAGGAGAATCACCGCCTCGACAAATAGCAGCTGCCAATGAAAACAATCCAGTTGGTAGCTCCAGCGACGGCGTTGATCAACGTCCAAACGGCAATTCCCACGCAACCCTGGATACCGAGGTGGAGTCCAAAGACCGACCATCCCGCCCGGTCATCAGAATCAAGACTAGACAGGTGTCCCGATCCCGGTCGCGCTCTCGTAGGGACCTCTCTGCTCTCGCTCAGGACGAGCGAGAGCCACATTTCCCCGAGGAAGTGGACGAGTTAAGCGTCGCGAATGTTCGCTTTTCGGCGCAGATGTTGGCGAAAACAGACTTGGGGGCTCTATTGCCGTTTGCATTCATCGCGCCCGAGCTGCTGGATCCTCCGCGGACCATACAATTGCATCCGTTGACCCCTGACTCGAATACTCATCGTGAGGACCTCATCAGTGCTTCGACGTCCCCTGTGACAGAAATGTCAACGACGGGGCCCCCGGATAGCCCTAGTATCGCGCGCAAATCGGTGTATAACCAGACTCCGCCGGAAGATCTGAGGGGTGTGTTTAAGAGGAAGTTCCGATGGGGAACCGTTGACGTACTCAACCCTGACCACTGTGACTTCGCCGCCCTGCGAACTGCCATGTTATTGACGCACATGAAGGTTTGCCTTTTATTTACGTTCGCTTTTTTTGCGTCGCTCTCACGAAACTGATTCGATGCAGGTACTTAAGGTTCACACTCGGGAAGTGTTGTACGAAAGATACAGGACTGAGAAACTCTTGGCCAAACGTGCCACGAGAGCTATAGGACCCGAACAGGCAAAGCGTCTTTTGGAAGGTCAGCAGTTGTCTCTCTTCTAAAAAAGGGGGGATCTCAGTCCCGTTTGCTCATCAATTTTCTCCCAGATCTCGGTTTGTAAAGCCAAGTGCCCTGACACTTGAATATATATATAGCGTTATCCTCTCTCAACGCGCTTGTCTGTTCAATCTATCGTTTCTGCATACCTTTTGTGTTACCTCACTACTAACCCTCTTCCTCCGACTTTCGCCTTCGTTGTTGTTGTTTCTTGCAGAGCGAACACAGTCTATATATGTGATACCACCTTGCAACATTCCTACTCGTATGTATGGATCATTTCCCATCCATTTCTATTACATATCTATCGACACACCGCTTGTAACACCCTGATTACGTCTTCCCCCTCCTACCCCACCTTTTCGGGTCGGAAGCCCCCCTGTTTCTGGGAATGGATGGTTCCATTTACTCACAGCTAAAATCAAAATCGCTTAAATTCATGACACGTCGTGACAACCGGATCAGCAACCCAAGAGATGAGAGAGGAATATGGTACTCTATTACACATTATCGTAAGTACATAACAGATAGGCAGCAATCGGGTTGCACCTGCAGGGCGTCTAAGTATCTCCGTTTAGCTTAGTCTTGACAAGCTCCTCCACTTCCGCTTCACTCAGTCCATTCAGTCTCTGGATCAGATACTCGACCTTGCCGGGACAGCATCAGTACGTTTCACGCGATCTGGGCATCCGGAAGAACTCCTACCTCGACCTCAATCGTGAGAGGAATGATGTAGTTCTCGTACAGCTCGACGACGCCGTCCACGTCTACCTTTGCGTTGCCATTCGAGAGCGAGCCGGCAATGGCATCGCCGTCAGGCCCAAACTCCTGAGCGTACGTCGTGGCCTTCTTCCGGAGCCGCATGAGTAGCTTGGCCATTACATCTCGCCTCATAATCAATGCTTCTAATCCTGCTCGGTCGCCACTACGGATGTGGGGAATGAACGCGGCGGGGTTCTCGCGGAATTTGGATTCGGCCACGAACTTGCCTGTAGGCAAAAAAAAAACCGTTAAATAACAAGCTGGTTGCAGGGGAGGTGAGTGAATTTGTGCCGTACGCACCGTAATGCACGCGCTTGCTGATAGCTTGCAAGATCTCTACGTCTATGGTTGCTGCGCTGCCGTAGTTGCTATCGTCTTCGCATTCGTCCTCGCCGACGATCCCGTTGGAACGCTTGAGTGCAGAGAGTGCAATAGTTGCTCGTTGTGTTATGCGAGGAACGATGGATCGGGTGTAGAAAGAGAGGATGGAACGGTTGACGTTGACGTCGTTTGGGTATAAGATTTTCGGGAACATAAGAGGAGGGAGGACGGGCTCCGGAAGACCAGTCGTGAACGGGTATTCGTCGAGGCTTCTCGGCAGAACGCAGATCAGAGTGAATGCCAAATCTCAGGGAGGAAAGGAGCACATACCTCGTGTATCTGCGGGCCTTGGCTGGATATTCGACGACATTTGTTTTTTTTCTCAGCTTATTGGCAGGTTATAAAGGAAGAGGAAAGATGGCGAACCATGGAAAGTCTCGATCTCTTTCAAGAACCATTCGAGCCAGCTGCCTTCGATACCTTTTTCTTTAAGCTCAGAGATCGCACCGCTGACATACATCTTGGCATTGTGCGCATACTGTGCTCGTTCTATCAATCCAAAGATGATGGTATCTTCTAGGCGGACCAGGATCGATCGGATGTGTTCCAGAGACAGAGGGTCCCGTACGAGCACGCAATTTTGAGACAGCATCCTTTTTAGTCGTAGTGTCGGATACCACAAGAGAGGGAAAGGGTTTGGGTATTCGGATGGGGGGTTAGTATTAGACAGGCTTTTTATTGGTCGAGTGAAGCTCTGTTGCAACACAGATTTTGTGTGGTTAAAGGGCACTAATGTCATGCGCGATAGGGGACAGAGCGGACAGATGAGTCAACTAGTCATGGTTGGCAGCCGAACAATTCCACATGTCTGCACCATCCACTCTACTCGATGGACCAGCCAACATCACCGGCCAAACCCATAAGTCTCTAAGTTGTTCGATGGCTTTGAAGAACCCACTTAGTTGACAGTTTAGAAAGTTGTCGCCAGCGCGCACGCCGACGTGGCGTCCGGAGGTAGTACTGTACTACCCTACGTTATCTCGTGTCGGATCTATCCAACTTATGGCCACCCGCTACGCTACGCCGCCTAGATGCGGGTCGGTTTGGTGCTAACTGGTATACTGCGTGGGGGCGTGCTTCAGGCTCAGTTTGACTTCAAGCACCGTTCTTGCCCCGCAGAGTTATAGTTCGGAACAAAATGGAATCATATCGAAGCGCATCCTAATGGCGCGTGCTTGTAATATCCGTATCAGCGCGCGAGCTCCGTTTGGGTAGCACAGGTAACCCAGCCTAACCAACCATTGCAATTCGTGCCCCACCAAACAGCGATTTTGGCGCCCATCAATACCGGCGAGGACTGCGGTTTTGGGAATGGTTCGAACCGCGTATTTATTAGAAGGCTAGATTCCTCCAACGCTGCGAAGAACCCCATACATACCGCGTTTACTGCAAGGGGAGGAAATTTGGCCACGCCGTAGGACAATCGGGCTTGTGTAAGGACATATGTACACACTTGGCAGAGGTGGGATCCTCTCAGCCAGGAAAGGGCGCAGTGACTGAGTGTCTGACAGGCTGACACTTTCCGACAACTGCATCTCGGGCCGAATCCTATGAGCGGTCAGTGTATGGTCCCAGTTCGTGTGCAACGATGCTACCTACAATCATTTAGGAGCGCCTGGAGTGGTTGCTCCCTATTCAGGGCCGCCCATTACGTTAGTTCTCACTACTTGTCTATATACCGTTCGTGTCGAGTACTGCAAGACGCAAATTCAGGGCTTATTACTCATCCGAGTTGCCAGACTAGACCTAAATGCCCGACCCAAAACGACAGGTGCCTGGTGCCTCCGGGACAAGACACCTGATTGATTTGGGTCCGTGCAAGCTCGTAGAAGTACATGTTGCAACCGGAGGAGATTGACGTGCACGGACCCATTCTCGCCATTGCATCGAATATTCAAATGCAGCCAGAAAGTTTCCCACATCGTTCGTCGTCGTCACGTGTTGTTTTGAGGTGTTGACAGGATGAGTTTGGAGAGGAAGTCGTCGGCCGATGGGGATGCGCAACCATGTCGGAACAGGGAGGCCTGTTTGTGTTTCTACAGCAGTCCCAGCTATCTTATCCATTCTTCAAAGTGAGGTACTGGGTATATTTGTATGACGTCCAATAAGAGTGGCCATATAATGTTGACTTGCTGGGGTTAGTCCGATGATGAAATCAGCAGATAAGGGGTGTCACCGGAAGGTGGCAATTAGTAGCGTCTCCCCTGGTGATGACAGGAATGACAGAGAATCAGAAGTGATGTCGGCCACACATCACACGCGAATCAAGGACATTCTGCAACTTATTAGTGGAAAACTCAGGTGGAGGACGTGTAGTAAATTTCGCGCTCTGGTGCCATGTTGGAGACCGGGAATTAATCACTCTCAGCTGAGCGGTGGATTCTGGCATAGATCAATCACGAACGTGGTAGACTCCGGTCCCAGACTTTACGCCCGATCGATCGAGGCATCCCGTGACAAATTGTTGACGTGTGTGGATATCTCCCGATGTATTTAAAGGCTGCAAGTTGATGTCAGAGCGGTATAACACATACCTGATTGTTGGACAATCATGGCCCCTCCTGTAGCGACCGACACAGCAATAGTCGAAGATAGGCCAATCTATCTGACGAAGAAGAATGGGACACTCGTCGACAAGCTCGATGATGTCAACGAGGACTATGAGGGGAACTACCGTTTTGCCCCCATCGAGGAGGCCGAAGTATCCAGGGCCATGATCAAACGGTCATTCCGGTTAGGTCAACGTAAGAACGACGAGCTGACTGAGGGAATGCAGGTACTTCAATATGATGTACGAACGCGCCGTGTCGGATGTTGTCGTCGTCGGCGCCGGAAGTGCCGGATTATCGTGTGCTTACCGTCTCGCAACGGAAAGGCCAGACCTAAAGGTGACAATCCTAGAAGCAAATGTCGCACCTGGTGGGGGAGCTTGGTTGGGAGGTCAGCTGATGACACCGATGGTGACTAAACAACCCCCTCATTCTGTCATCGATGGGTGCTAACTCATTTATTTAGGTTGTCCGCAAGCCAGCGGACAGGTTCCTCCGAGAACTGGGAGTACCGTATGAGGACGAGGGAAACTTCGTGGTTGTGAAGCATGCCGCTCTCTTCACCTCGACTATCCTTTCTCGTGTCTTGGCCCTCCCCAACGTCGTCATGATGAACGCCACAGCTGTGGAGGATCTCATCATCCGTACGGACTTCCAAGGCCGTCAGCGTGTTGCAGGGGTAGTAACCAACTGGACACTCGTGGCACTTAACCATGACACGCAGTCCTGCATGGACCCCAACACCATTACGGCTCCCATAATCATTTCTGCTACTGGTCACGACGGTCCAATGGGAGCATTCTCAGCAAAACGGTTGGTCAGTGCTGGTCTGTTGAAGGAGTTGGGAAACATGAGAGGATTGGATATGAACCGCGCTGAACCCGCCATCGTTAACGGGACGCGCGAGGTTACTCCGGGTTTAATTATGACAGGTCAGTTTAGAGGCAAATACCTGCTCTTCAGCTGGTATTGACGGAAAATTGTACAGGTATGGAGTTGTCCGAACACGATGGATCGAACCGTATGGGACCTACCTTCGGGGCGATGATGGCCAGTGGAATCAAGGCGGCAAAAGAAGCCATTCGAATTCTTAACTCTTCTCAGGTCGTTGACGGTAAGGTGGTGGGGTAAGACAGTTTGCAGTATGCTTATGTCATGTAATTGTATTGTGGCGATGCGGTCACGTGAATGACTATGACCTATGTACTTCCGTGCGACTCGACTACCATCGCGTTCGCTATTAGCGCAAGACATGGGCCTTATGCTACCTTCACCGGACAGTCCTCGAGAACGTGCACGAACACTCGTAGCTCATAAAGATGCAATAGAAGCTGAAATCGGCGCTCAGGCCGATATTCTCAAAGCAAATTCATGCGACATGACCACACCATTAGTTGACCGTGAGGGCTTTCCTCGTGCCGATCTGGACATTTACGCTATTCGGAGAGCACGCACCCGCATAATCGAGCTCAGAAACGACCTCAGGGATGTCACAGATGATATTGGGAAGGTGCTAGAACAAATATACGATCCCTCAGCGGCTACTTCCGTGTCTTCGACGTCCGCGTCGGTAGAGGTTTCTTTACAGCCCAGTAACACCGAGGAGGAGAAACTGAAGCCGTTTGCCAGAGTAGATGGCATAGCACCCAATAGCCCCGCCGCTGAATCTGTTCGTGGCGTGCCGTTCTCTATCTAACGTTAGGTTGTAACCTGAGCGACTTCGTTGCACAGGGTCTCCGCCGCGAAGATCTTATTGTCAGGTTTGGCCACCTGACAAGATCATCCTTCACAGTGGCAGCCTCGCTGCAGCCACTTGCAGAACTCGTCTCTGTTAGTGAAAACGTAGGTCTCCTTTATACCTTCATGTCCTTCGCACCTTGTTATGCCCATGGCTGATGTGCGAAGCGAGAGCTGGCGGTGCAGGTTCTCCGTGAAGGGGAGACGCTAAACCTCAAATTCGTTCCGAGGAAAGGTTGGGGAGGCCGCGGCATGCTGGGGTATGTTCTTCCTGCCATGTCCTCACAGACATTCAAGTTCGGACTACACCAGGTGTCATATCGTGCCGTATAACGCAGTCTGATTCATGGAACTGCCTAGAGGAGAGAGAGGTCGGGATACTTTGTAATATTACGTCGCCTTCTTCCAGTGATAAAGATTATATCATAGCTACAGTTTCACGCCGTATGTTATCGCACTGTTCATCTCCATGTGCGCTTTAGTAGATTGTGCTATAAGACGTCCAATGGATCCAGAGACTCCTCAATAACTTACCTTCTGAACACTGCGATGTTGGCATTGGCTTCCGTGCTCCTTCTCCAGGACTGTGTCGCGTGCTCTACTAAGAGTGTTAAGAAGTTGTTGTATGGCCAGTTCAGGGCAGATTACTAGAGGCGACAGTCTCCCTTAGTCATAATCCACCTCACAGATCCTTTCCACAACAGTTCAAGGAATTTTCGAAGGGGCAAGATGCTGCAAATTAAACTCAGGGGGATAAGAATCTACGAGTGCTTTTGCCCACTACAGTAAGGTAAGCCACGGGGAGGTCAAATGCAGGAAAAACGCGGAATGGGACGCCGTGAATGTCGCTGGGTCCCTCGCGCTACGCGCTACACCTAGGGCGAGCATGACCGTCTTCCTTCCCAAACGTTTTTCACCAGCCCGTCGCAGATGGACCTGAAGTCGACGTACAATCCCAACGTTATGTCGCGTACGAACAAAGTCTCACCTTCCGATCCCGACTGCCTCCGTAGTCCCATTTCACTAGTTGAATAAACTGACTTAGCTTTATGTTTCGATACCCATATCTTTTCGTGCTTATCCGCATTGGCAGGGAACGGTACTAGACACACCCACCATAACAGCGGGTCTAACATGAGCCATCATGTGGGAGCCTCGGGTGCCACGAACCCGAGGCTGCAGAGAAGTTGCTGTCACCCAAGAGCTTCGGCTAAAGTCAGGGAGCTTGCCGAAGGGACCACAACAACACACCAGTGGCAGTGACGGGATCTGCGTTGGCCAAGTCAGGATAACCTGTGGCAGAAGCAAGGCAGAAGGCAACCCTTCTCCGCAGCTCCAGAGACCCAAATCGCTGTATTTGACTCCCATTCATGTCAGCTAAAGGGGCGTTATGGAACACGAGGGCACCCCATGTATTTGTGGGGTGAGTATATAAGTCTTGTTCAAAACTACGGTCCACCCCTTCCCCAGCTACAACTGCAAGTACGTGCGTTGCTTTCCGGACGATCACGAAGCTATATTGCTTTATCTGACCGTAATTCTGGTGTCCTCAGATTGCAGTGGAGTCATCCGTTTCCCTTTTCGTGGACACTAGACCGTCAGCATACCCACCGATACACACTGCAATCAATGAGGGTTGCCCTGCACTTCGACAACGCTGACGGTTTCGGGGAATGGAGAATTCTCATAGGGACGAACGCAATAAGAAAACTGAAAGAGTTCCGCAGAAGCGACGCAAAGAAGTTCAAGACTGTGTATAAGAAAATCAAGTATTTACTTCGTCGCTTTCTTCATTGGTTATATGGTGACTCTGGCGCAGGGAACTGTCTTGTGGGGTGTTTTCTGATGAGAACCAAAAAAGATTAGATGGAGTTCCCTCAGGAGTTCCTATCTTTGAGGCAAATATACCATCAGATTTAATGCTTGTAGTACGAGCTTCCGTCCCGTGTTTCTAATCCACCTATTAACGTTGCATGAAGTATCAGATCGACTGTGTTCCTGATCGCGAGAGTAAGGTAGGCGAATTGTCCCGCTTCCCCAACCCTTGCACTCAAATGATTTCAGACCGAACGACAAGGTAGTCCTTACATATCGGTTTTATGCTCACATGTTCATCGGTTATACCTGAAGTCATAAAGATATATGGGATCTACCCTCGCACTCAACTCAATGCCGTCTGGGATGCCATGAGCCACCACTTATCCGGTAGAGGCGAGGAGTATATACAACGGTATTGACCCGACCTTCTTTGTGTTGACAAAATGAAAGTGGAAAAGTTTACCCATCTACTGCTGCAGATGCATCTTCAGGAACAAACCCGTCCACCCTGGCAGTAAGGTATACTTACCTGCCATGTTCCCGCTTCAAGTTGCGGTACACGAGGTAGTTGCCAAGCCTCCGTCGCTGGTCCTTAGCGAGCAAGAAATGAACGACGTACGTCCACTTGGATCAGCCTCCTGCTATTTTCCTTCGTTACAATTGCTGACGCTAGGCAGCAGTTACACTCCCTTCTCGTGTACGTCTTGATGTACACGTGTAATTTTACTGTAGTTCATTCGCAGCCTCGTAGTCTCGACAAATACATTACCTTCTCCCAGGTGCGCTTGAATCATCTCTCTTCTCTTTGTTCTCGCTCAGATGTGTTTCGTAGGCCCTGCTCAGCGGTTCGAGAACCATTGTCCTTCGTGACGATCCAGCCGAGATGATGTTGTTGTTTCAGGTTTGATTGCGAAGAATGACGTCCAACATGTGTTTGAACTCACGTTGGTGTATTCTTTTTGATTACTTCAAGTTACTTCACTATCTGTCCAGTCCACAAGAGCGCGAAATTGTTGAATGCACCACATCGTGCTATGTCCAGGGTCGAAGTGGAACCGGGTGAGTTAATTGTCATGACGGAGATCAATGGAATGCTCACTGCTTAAAGAAAAACGACGGTTATGCTATTCAGGATGTTGAGAATTCAGCGGGAATGGCAGCTTCGTTCTGAAGGCTCTGACATACCCCGACCGAGGCAGATATTCGTTACGAAGTCTCACGTGCTCGCAAACAAAGTACAGGAGTATTTCGAGAAACTCCTTGAGTCCCTTTCACTCGCGGGTTGTACGCTGGGAGAGCTTGCAAGATCGCAGCCAAGACACGTGGACCACGGACTGGTTGACAACGACGATGTCCCGGACACTCAAGGTGGTATTCCGCTGAGATACAGTGAACTCGAGGACCGCCACTTCCCTTTATTCTTGACATTCGACCGGGTACGCAGTGTTAACAGCGTGCGACGAGCTCACCACTCACAGTCAACTTCATAGCTAGCAAGGATGATCGCAGCGGATATCTTGGACGCAGATGATCCAGAGGCTAAACGTATAGCCAAACTATTCATGCAGTCAGATGACCCGGACGCTCTTGACTCCTTTGTTTCCTATGACGTTTTCATCAACAGGTACTGGCCCCACTTCCACCAAAAGCTTACGAGGGGTCTAGGTCAGGTAGTCGGTCTGCATGTACTTTCTCGATGACTGACAAATTGTTCAGATCCATGGCTGGTGTTTGGGGAGATTATAGGTGCGTCCAGCAATCTAGGTGATGTTGCCCGGGTTTTAATTTACAACAGGCATCATCAAAGGCTCAGAAAAATCGCTTGGATTTGATAATGGGTCACTGGATAGGAAGACCTACTATGGTCTCCCGTCACGCTCAAATCCGACGTTCTCCGGTCAGAGAAAGGTTGTCTATGATATATATAAAGCGTACTCCAAGCTGAAGTGTCAACGCCAACATCACGATGTTGCGGACCGGTTTGTTAATGTCTTCGAGGAGTATAGTATGATTATGGTTGATCCGTCACAAGGACTCATGCGGTTCTCAAGGCCTTACTGGGCGGCACGCCGTTGAAAGGGCCTCAAGTAGATTTCCTGTTAGTACACCTCTCCTACCTATGAACAGGCTTCTGATGAAGATCTCGCTTGCAGCTATGTAGACGAGGCACAAGACAACCTGCTCATAGATGCCCTTCGTATGTTTTCATGTGTGACGGTGGGAGACTACGATTGAGATGATTACAGTTTTGAGGCTTATATGCAGCAATCTGGAAGGCCTGTTTTGGGCCGGCGATACTGCTCAGACCATTTCCGCAGGCAGCTCGTTTAGGTTTGAAGATCTGAAGGCATTTCTACATCGCATCGAGGTAGGTGACCTTAATCCTGCAGCATTCCCAGACTCCACGACATTCAGGTGGACCAAGATTCACGCACTGCGAGGAAGCGGATTGCTTCCTCACCAAAGTCATTCCAGCTTACCATAAACTACCGGTCCCATGGCGGCATAGTCAACTGCGCCCACTCAGTGATCGAGTTGATTTCTCGCTTCTGGCCGAATAGCATCGATCCTCTTCAGCCTGAACGTGGCATTGTTAATGGCCTAAAACCTGTGTTCTTCTCGGGATGGGACAAAGATATTGCTGGTTATGAACAGTTCCTCTTCGGTGCTTCGTATGTAATCTGTTTTGTTTCTCAAAATTTCCCGTTGACATCGCTCTACCATAGAGGCGGTCGCGTTGAGTTCGGCGCACAACAGTGTCAGTCGATGTTTTTACTCTCGTTCACCGCTTTTCATGCGAAGTTCACAGGCATCCTTGTGCGCGATGAGAATGCTAAGGAGAAGCTCCGACAGCAAGTGGGTGATATTGGACTTTTCATGTGAGGGCTAAAATCCGTTCCACAACTGAATTTTGCTGAAGGCCGATTGCGGCAGGACACTTTACGAGAGCAAGGGCTTAGAATTCAATGACGTGAGTGTCAGTCCAGTACCCATTTTCTGCACCATTAAACGGTGCTCCTCGGAATTCGTAGGTGCTCCTATACAACTTTTTCGAGGATTCGAAGATGGATCTATCGCGTTGGCGTTTGGTGCTGGCTGCCATAGATGGGGTAGTTGAGGGCCGCAACAAGAGCCAACTGCGAGCGCCTTGCTTCGAAAGGGACGAAAGCCGATATGTAGGGGTATGTGGTGAGGTATGTGTACAAAATTATTTCTGTTCATCTATTCCGTCAGCCAACGCGTTGTTCAAGCTGAAGCTCTTATACGTGGGAATTACGAGGGCACGTAAGAACATGTGGATTGTTGATAAGCCCAACAAAGCCGAGCCTATGAGAGTAAGGAATGCGTTCGGAGTAACCCTTTCAAAACAGGAAAAGCTTATGCCGTTGTGACAGTTGTTCTGGACATCTCGCTCACAAATCCAGAATTGCACACCTACGGAGGATCTCCCCCGTCTTGCAGTCTCTTCGACTCCTGAGGAGTGGGCAGAAACAGGCCGCTCATTATTCCATCACAAACGATACACGCAAGCGATGCATTGTTTCCGGCGTGCCAACATGCCGCGCGAAGTGAGGATTGCCGAGGCATACCACTTCCGAGAGCTCGCTCGCGCAACAGTGGGGACTACTCAGCTCAGTGAACAGCGGCGAGCATTCGCCAAAGCTGCAGATGCATTTGTCAACTGCGGTAACGAGGCACCTTCCTGGGAGCAACAACAGTACCACCGTATAGCTGCGGTGTGTTACGCCCATACCGCCGAAGATCATAAGGACGCTGCAGTGGGCGATAGGAAAGGCAGAGGACAGGGAGAGTGTAGCAATGTAGCTTAGTTGGTCACATGGAAGATCCCTCAAATTTGGTATCAATGAATTGCGCAATCCAAGGTTATCTATCCATCATCAACAGGCAAGTAATGTATTTGGCACGAAAGCATAGATGATATAGATACACCGTGAAGAAGAGCATAGTACAAGGCAGTGGCACCGAAAACTCCTCAAAGGCACGACAAAAGAAAAAGAAGGTTGGTGACGGTGGATCATTCTACGCCGAAGCCTTCCGTTTCCCTGTGAGAACGGTTAGCCTCGGAATGGATCGACGACTAAATAAGCTTCTTACTCTATCGCAAACAACAGCTTCTTCTCCAAACTTGCGTAATCCTCGTAAGGGGGAAGCTCTATTCTGTTGAAGCAGGTGTGACTCCGAGGCAACTGAGACGGATCGCCAGACTTGTCGATCGTAAATCTTCTGGGACCGTCTGAACCTTGCAAATCCTTGAAACCGTTCACAGGCACTCTTGAAGTTCCTGTCACGAATTGCAGCAACCGCGATTTACGCTCGGCAGGCCAGCTGCGGACTACCTGCCAGAACCACTCGATGACTTTGTCCGTCTTTTCGTAGCCACGGTAGTCAGTATACGAAATCCAATCGTCGCTGCATTTGTCAGTGAGGCAAGGCGGTTAGGTGAAATAGTCGTACTACGTACGTGTCGATCTCTGGTACTCCACCAATTAAGAACTCCAGTTCTCGCTCATCGAAGACATCGACCATGTCCACGGGTATTAACTCCTTGAAACCAGTCATGAATGCGTCATACTGTGCCTTCACCCGAGTTCTTGTGCGATACTCCACCACCGCGTCAACATATTCCTTTTTATTGGCCTCCGTGACGTGCATGTCGGCGCCGCCTGTCCTCAATTCGACCTCACGGATTTCGCCGAAGCGGTCTTCTGTAGTCGTAAACGTCGTCTCGAGAACGTCCGTGATGTCGTTGTTCCTGGTTTTTTGTTTATGACTAGCATTAGGGCGCGCTCCATGCGCGAGGCGACTACACTTACAAAATCCAAACCATGCTACGGTGTAGCTCTGCATCGATTCCTTCAAGGTCCGAAAGTGATGGCTTCTTTCCCAAGATAACCTTGTAGAAGCTTGGCACGAAAGAGGCATCAAGGAAGCGGCGATGGAATATGGTAAGGCCCATGATCCTGCCAACAAACGTAAAGTAGCTCAAGTGGTCTGGATTGATCCCAGACAGCCAATTAATCTGTAGTGTGTAATTGTCGTGTGTCGAGTATTGGAAGAGGCCATACGACGGATCAAACACTTCATGGGAAATTAAGAAGAACCATTCCCTAACGTGATGGGAAATTCAGTTCAGGCTACAAAACTAATAACTGATCTGCGTACCTGGACACGCCTCCATAATCCAATCCATCCTCACCGTCGAACCTGATGACCAACCTCTTCTTCAGATCATCAGGCCGGCATTTCATGATGGAAGCGTAGCTGTCCTCCAACATCATGTTCCTTCTAACGTTAATCTCGCATTTACCATCCTTTGTCCGCATCGTGGGCTGACTACGGAAGTAGATCAACTTTCGTCGGTAATCACGCTTGTACTGGGGAGCATTAGAATCAAGATCCGTGGGCACACGGGGATCATCCCATGTTGTTGTGCGAGTGCTGTGGTCCACAAAGTAAACCCGATTTGTCGAAGTGAGGCGCATTTCCCACCCTGAAGGCAGCGGCCCGAGCTTTGCATTCCTGTCTTCCGGCAGGGACACAGCCGCAGTGGTAGCTCTTCGAGGGTCATTCCATGTCGTCGATCTGGTGTTATGGTCTAAAAAGTACGGCCGACCTTCTGGGGTGCGGCGCTCCTCCCAGCCGGCTGGTAAAGGAACATCTGCATAATTGCTCGAGGTCTGCGGTTGACGAGACGCAGGGAGTGCACTCGCGGGGGGCGGTGGTTGCTGCAGTGGATCTGGGCGGTTCCAAGTGGTGGTGCGCCTGTTGTGATCTACATAGTACGGCCTGCCGTTTGGATCGATGCGACGTTCCCAGCCAGGTGGAAGTTGGCCATACTCGTCTTCGTAGACCGCCTGCAAGTGTGGGACATCATTAATGTTCGATGTTTGCCGGGAGCCAAGACGCGATGTAGTTGATAACGGAGACAGTGGGGAATTACTAGACTGAGGTCGAGGGGAAAACGATGAACTGCGACCCTGAAGTGCGCTCAGCATAGACGTTTCGGAGGTTTGCTGTGGTGATTCCACTCGAAGGGACGGCGTGCTTCTATGCGAACGGAGATCCGAAGATGGAGGCGAGGACAAGCGCAACGATGAAATAGAACTGATTGTTTGTTCTACGTGGCGTTGGTGTGCCCCACCGGTACGTGGAAGTGAGAAAGAGAACAGCAGCTTGCCAGACACTGAAGAGCCACTAGAAGAAGACTCTGCTTCCGCCAAATCTTTGCTGATCAAACCTGGACGGTGGTGTTGGGGGCTAGTATAAACGATAGGGACGAAACTGACCGTGAAAGTTTCTGGAGTGTCCCAAGGCCTCGTTCCCAGTAATCCGGACCAGTCCCAGGAAACCTTGATCCCTCTTCTTGAACCTGCGTTGGTCGAAGACTTGGATAGTGATAGTGGAGCTCCGTTTGATTGTGCTGCGAAGTTACGGGGCCAAGAAGTTATTGCATACATGTGATCAGGGCAGAAAACAAAGTGCCTCACATATCAAAGTGCTGATTCCACGTAGGAGTAAGCGTACGTTTGATCGTGTTGGTAGTGTACGTCCGGTCGCTGTCAACGGACACGACTGCGAATGGATCAGGCAGGCTGAAGACCTCTCTCTTGACAAGGGAATTCGCAGCAAGGACTGAGTTCCTCGGCCATCAGAAACGTTCGTTAACACAACGGAATCGCGCAGTTACCTGTTATTCTAACCAAGAGGCTGTTGTCCTCGGACGACATTTCCCGGGGCGCTCAGGAGGAATGAAGTCCGAAGTCCAGGAGCGCACTGAATTAGGAGATAAAGGAGTAGTAGGGTCGACGGCGTTCCTTTGGTGGTTAGAATCTCCGAGACAACTATTCGTCAATAAGCGCTCAAATTTCGTTTAACCGTACAAAGAACACGACCCAAAACTGACCTAATGCGATGGGAGTAGATGTAAACGACGGTCGTAGACTGAACAGGTACGTTCGGTGGTAAAAGGACCGCTGCTGGCTGGGCCCAGCGCTGGAGGGCTGCAGGTCCTTGTCCAAGTGTCAGTGTGTCTCGGACCAGACAACCTGAAAGATGAAATCCGCGACGGGAGCAGACGGCACGTGACTACACAGTGCGTGGGTTGTTCATTTCGTCGACGGGCTTGCAATTGAATCTACTAGCACACACACTACGACGACCTTGCAGCTCTGGTTCCAACCAGCAAGTTGCAGGTCAGTTATCATCCCCTCGCTACGGTCTGTGCGGTCATTGCACTGCATTACAGGGCTACGGAAAACTGTTAAGTGGAGTCGGAAACATTAGTAAATGTACACAGCCTCAGGCTTCTGTCAGTATCTCAAACGGAGCAGGGTCGCCGTGCTGCAGAGGCTGCATTTACGTCCTTTGACAATGACTGACTGCATCACTCAGATGGCAGGCCGTGCTTGAAGCTTGAAGTTTCCCATGTGTTTGCGTGCAGTCCGTTATCGTTGCCATGATCGTGCGACCCAAGTCGCTCAGCCTTACATAGCCTGTGCCTAGAGTACTCCATAGTCACTGCCGCAGTACAGAAACTGGCAGGGCATTCGGAACGAGGCTGCTTGTTGGCACTCGCCTACGTGGTTAGGGGTTACAGTACACATCACACGCCCACGCTCAGTGACCCATAACCCGACCATCGTGAGCTTACCAGCCTCGAGGTGAGCTCGGCAGTGGGACTATATATTCCAGTTGTTCCCTCCTCCGATTATAGCAGTTTCACCAATGGAGAAGGCTGATATGCAGGAGAGTACCTCAATCACATTCGAGTGGGTCCTTCGAGGACTCAAAAACCTATTCGATTCGAGGTCTGTTTGTGTCGTCCTGACTTCGCGGATGTGCATGGCATTGACTTCACGGGGCAGCAAGGGCGAGTCCAAGTCAAAGGTAACGAAGTCTGCCAAGTTCGGAGGCGGTAAATGGCAGGTATGCCCCTGGGTTCCTGCCAGCTCATCAGGGGATCCAACTGAGTTTTGCATCCAAGTAGATCCTCTTCTACGCAAACTCCGGCACGGAAAATGGTGCATTCGTGAGCCTGTATCTTTCTTGCGAAGTGCGTCTCCCAGTTTCCCTCGCTCTGTGGAGGATGTTTTGGTAATGTCTCGCTAGCCTACCCCGGAGGAGAGGGCCCGGGCGCTCGACGGGAAGTATGTTTCCCAACTTTCCGCCGACGGATGACCTGCTCATTATGCTCTTTCCCCAAAGATGGATCCGCGAAGGAGTGTACAAATTCACCTTCGAACTACGAAAGTCAGTTGTGGTTTGCGTAGCCCTAGTAATTGATCCTCAGGAAGCCGCCCAGTGTGGGGAAGACCGTGCTTTTCAACTCGAAGGAAGCACAAAACCACTCTTTTTCGTTAAAGGCAGGTAATCCTGAGTTTTCCATGACACGCATCAACTCACTGCAATATTACAGACGGCAAACTGGGGATGGTAGGCTATTCTTGGCTCATTCGTCGGCCTCAAAACTAATCCATCGACAGGGCGCAATTTGCAAAACGAGACCACATCTACTACAACTCACATACTGTAAAAGACGCAGATGCCCTCTTGATCGTATGCACCATTACGTCGTCTCCGCAAGCACCAGTACCGCCCTCTTCAGTCCCCATGCAGCTCGTTCCAAAGGACTTCCTGGAACGAGTGGGAGGTCTACTCGACGAGCCTCTATACTCGGATGTAGAGTTTATCCTGCCAAAGAGACGGAGATCAAAAGAAGCCCGAAGGATATACGCCAACAAGAAGATTTTGGAGCGTGCAGACTATTTCCAATCCAGTATGGAAGCTATTGATCGTCTATATCTTGCTCTCGCTGAACGCGCGCAGTGTTCAGGTCTGGTTTCGCAGAAGCCTCAGCAGACGATGACCTCCGGAACTCTCAAATAGACACGGACGACTTGGATGCCGCTTCCGATGCCACATACTCCTCGTTTCAATACAACGATTCGGATGACGAAGACGAAGATTTCGTCGCAGACTTTTCAGAAGAACCTAGCTTTGATCGTACGGCGGAGACAGAATACGTGTCTGGCTCTTCGACTCCTACTCGTGTGCCAAGCGTCGCCGAGTCAGCTGCAAATTCGGATACTTCTGGGAGTAATAGACCCAGTGGTGCGGTCGCTGGAGAGGAAGATCTTGATATCACAGCCAATGCTTCTCGCCCTTCTTCACCAAGGAGTACAGACGCCTTGCTCAGATGTGGGGCAGAGGCAGCTCAGCCTACTACTCCAGTAGAAACGGTCGAGGTTCAGGGTCCAAAGAAAATGCGCGTAATAATAAGGGACGTCGCGTATGCGACGTACAAGGCCGTTCTTTACTATGTAAGTTGCGTCTCTTGATGTGTATGTTTATCGGATCTCATCTGGTACATCTAGCTATACACTGACGTCATCGTCTTCGCACCATTCTCATCCTCCTTTACTGTGTTGACCTTACGACAAAAGCAAGCAGCCAATGCACTCACCCAGGGAGCATCCGAGAGCCAGTCGAGCCTTGTGGACAACCAAAAAGTGCCCGTTTATGTCGATAATCCAACGAGCCGACGCGAATGGATCAAGAGATGGCAACAGAACCATCCAGCAGAGCCTGCGCCATGTTCAGCCAAGGCTGTTTATCGCCTAGCCGATAGTACGTCCTCCATGTCAGTAGTTCCCTCACCTCGAAGTTTCTCAATTGTCTCGTATGGACAGAACTGGGCCTTCTCGAGTTAAAAGAGCGTGCCTCTCAGGTTCGACTGTTCTCCCTGTCTCTCACAGATGCGTGATTGTTTTGCAGCACATACAAAAGTCGCTCAGCGTGGAGAATATACCTTACGAGGTGTTCTCTCCTTTCTCGGCCATGTTCCCCGATATAAGGAAAGTCCAGGTCAAGTACTTCCTCGAACACTGGGCCGAGGTTCGAACATCCGAAGGGATGCAGACCGTATGGCAGCAGATTCGGAGAGGGAGACACCCTGGATTCGAAGAAAGTAGGTCTTCTCGTTTTACGTAACTGTCTTAGTGGTGTTTACTAGTTTTCAAGTTTGGCCCGTAATCGTGCAAAATCTGGAGTTCAACCCTCGTCCTGGGACGACAGCAGAGGCTACTGACAATTGAGATGATGATTACTGCATCTTTGGAAGGTGGGTATCTTCTGGGAATTTCACATAACACAAGTTTTCTGCACGCAGATGACTGTATCCCAGCAGATTTGAAGGGGTTTGGTTACTAATTGGATCATTTTCATTTTCGTTTGCACTCGTACATGTGTTAGCTCGATAACTCGTGACTAATTGGTAGTACGATAATGCTATCTGCACCGTGCAGATTCACCGCTTTGATTTGCGCAGTAACTCCATGCAGTGTCATGCATCGATGCTTGAGGCCAAGGGGTCACACAAGAGAAGAACCGAGTGGAGGCTGCCGCCAAATACATGTCGTTCCCCCGTGTTAACATGAGCGAAGGGTAAACCAGGACAAGTCATGTGAGGCAACTCAACTGCCAAACCAACAAGGGTAAGAAAACAATGCTTGCCAAAAAATGAGTATAATGCAAACACTACTCGACGCTCGTAAGACTGCCAAAGTCCGTTCCCTCTGTCCCTGAAACACTGTCTGTACCATCTTCATCTTCATTCCTGCCATCACTGTCATCGCCTCCACTACCGTGATCAGCAATATGCACGTCTTTGCGACCACGGCCACTCGCGACTTTGGTAAGGCTACGTCCCCCCTTCGCAGCAATAGCATTATAAGCGGCAGAAGTGGCGATAGTTGAGACCGTACCACGGTCCAGCGAAAGCGGGCTTGAATTGCGCATGCCATTACCTTGATGTATCAGATCTTCGTTGAGTTCGGAGTTGAAAACACATCATGATGAAGGTGACGAATCACCATTCAGAGGAACGGAGGAGCGGCCCACGGGCGTTCCAGAAGATGACCCTGGCGTGACTGTCGACCGTCTCGCAGCCCCCTGGCTTGTAGCTCCGTGAGGCCGAGTAGGACGGGGATGAGCCACCACAAGATGCTGCGGATGATCGAGTGATGACCTGGGCGCTCTCGCTGGTGGGCTTCGTGGAATACCCGCGGGAACGGTGACGTCGCGTTCCGCAAGCCCACTCTCCACCTGAGCGCCGGAGATATTGCGTCCTCCATTGTGACTTGCTGGTTGCGACGGGATACGGTGAAGGTACCCAAAGCTACGGAGTATGATTACAGCCCGAAATGAGAACTTCCTCGAGCAACAGAGCAAGGTTAAACACAGACCCGAAAACGCATCCAAGAAGCCCCTCGCCACCCCAATGGCGATTAGGCACAAGAACCACCTCCCTGAGGTTACTGTGGGACCGTAAGGACAAGAAATGCCACTGGTTGATCAGCTGACGTACTCGAAATCGTAGGAGTAAACATAGACCCGTAGAGGTTTGTCGACGTGCTGGGGAGTAAACGGTTAGTGAGATTCAGTCGTGCCGTCACGAGATGTCCCTACAGCTTCGACCACGTCATAGAAATCGTTCTCTGCTGTGAGGACGCCTCCGGACCAGCCAATTATCCAGTCTCCGTAAGGGACGAGCCCAGCACTTTCTGCTGGACTTCCTTCCAATACTTCTAGCACATGCCATACATTGTCCATGGCAGATTCAAACTCGCACATTCGCATGCTTAGTCCGAGGAGGGATGGTTGCGGTTGTACGCCAGAGTCATCTGCAGGTGCAGCGGCCTGTTGTGCAAGTGCCCAGCCACGCGACGGAACGATCGGGACCACTGTCATTTAGAATAGAAGAGAAAAAAGTCGGTGGGCCCCGCTGTAAATACACGCGTTTCCTGCTTGCGACGCACCTCTCGTTTCACGCGTCTTTCCACTCCAAACCAAGAGATCGAGTGTCTTGTCCTCGTGCTCCTCTACGATTCGTTCCAGTTCTGCGGTGTCCAAGTCAGTGTCTCCAGAGAAAGAATCCTTGCCATTGAACCCGACGATGAAGTCAAAAAAGGGTTCGACCGACGTCTGGGAAGCCGGTGATCCAGGTGTAACCCGGAGGACGTGGAGGGCGTAAGTCGTGGATAATTGTGCGTTTGTTGACTGTCCAGCACCCATGCTAGTTGTCGACCAGTACTAAGGGAAGCACTGATCCCTTCAAGTAGCCACGCGGTATGGACCGTGGGCCGAAAAAGGAAGGTGCTGTTGTGGTCAGCCCATAGTCCACATTTGGCACTCCCCAGTTGCAAGACTATAATAGTACCTTCGATACGTGGTACTGGAGGCTGCTACCAGGTCTCGTATTACCGTAACCGATATAGTCGAGAACGTAGGGAAGTAACCATTTTAGCCTTTCTGATCGTCGACATCGGTTGAGAAGTTATCTCACTCAATCAGACCTTTTTCTGTTGTTGTCTGAGGCGGGGCTCAGACACGTCTTGGCGGCCCAGTCCTCAACAACGTGCACAGACCAAACTTTATTTTGTTTCAATGCTAGAGTCGTCTACTGACAAATGTGGGAAGGGAAAGGTGTTTCTCTAGGGAAATATAGCACTGCAGAATCGAACTGGGCAGACTGTGTGGGCTTGAACAGGAAAGGTGCAACAATTTATCTTATGATACTTACAGGTAAATGCTTTATAGTGAATGATACGACAGGCACACTAGCAGGGCCTAGCGGTAATTGTTGTCTTGGCTGCAACAGACCCCCTCGATGTTGTGGTCCGCCTGACCTTAGCGTCCGACTCCAGCGCAGTGATCGGCGTTGACAAATTTCTTTCAGAGGATGAACCTTCACCGAGTATCGAGGAAGAACCTGTTGAAATGAAAGAGGTGAGAATCCCTGACCTAGCTAATGATTACGTTTGCCTCCTTGCCTCTGCATGATTCCTGGGTTTCAGAGGGTGACAACGACATCTTCCTTGATCCCACGGAAGATTACTTCGCTCAGCTCCCGGCCGATCTTGAGAGAGATCGACGACCCGAGCTTTCATACTAAATTAAAGTCACACTGAAAAATACAGAAATCAGGTTGCGCTGCGGATGAGCCATGCTTGAACGCCGGTGCACAGATTTGTACTTCCCGGTATTATGAGCCAGTATTATCATGAAATAGCACCTCGAGATGGACATCACATGCAAAATGACCTCTACAACCAGCAACATCACAATTCAGGAAGGATTAATACTGCGGTCACTTTGATCAGGGCGTATCTATATAGGCGAGATACTTACTTGCGAGAAAAAGAGGCTGAGGAAGCCACAAAGCATCTACCATTGTCAGGGCATCACAGGAAAATGCATAACCTCGGGCACTTGTGGCAGTTCTAGTTCGATCCGCTGCATGAAATAGCGGAATTTTCCCAGGGAAGGTGCACAAGGCCAATACGAGTATGTTCAGATGTTCAGTTCCACAATTTAGAGGGAAGAAAATGTATGCTATTCAAGAAATATCCATCAAGAGAAAGGCAGCACAGGAGTGTCATCATTCACGCTCCGATTCGGCAGCGGCCGTTCATCGACATCCACCGTCGGCCAAAGCCAAATGCGGATTGCATCGGACTCTGCGGGTTTTGCATTCGGCTGGAGTGCCGAGCGCATAGCGGTCCGTTCCACCGCCGGCGATCAACAGTGCACCCGATATCACTCAATTTGGGCTCACTCGGGCCGCGATACTTCCGCCGCACTCGATTCATCACTTCCTGCTTAGTAGAAATTGACATGAGTGTAACTGAGACCCTCACCCATCGGGTGCAAAACAAATCCGAGAGTTAGATGCTGAATTGTTGTGAAGTTATCGACACGAGGTCTCGCAGAAGTTTTGCAGTATGCGGTGTTCAACGATCGCATGTAGTACAGGGGGTTTGACTGCGTGATCCAAGCACCAGTACTGCATACGCAATTTCACTTTCCTCCATTGGGCAATCGCCGGAGGTACAATCAGTCGGGATGATCCCTCGTTCGGATATATGTACTTCGACATTTTCCTCGCACTTGCCCTCAGATTACGATCTTGTTTTGCGCACCGAGTCCCTCGGAGCTCCAGGAAACTGAGTCTGAAGTACTCTGGGATACGTTTATTCATAGGAAATCAAACAGCGGGTTTTCAAGCAAGATACTCTTGTTGAGATCGGTGTCTTCGAACCGTCAGCATTGTAGAGTAGATACTTTTTTCGAAGTTTACTAACTGACAGCCAGAAGTTGAATTCATGATGATGCGATATAAATATGAGCGATACATTACAAAAGAACACCCGTGTCTATGTTCGAATGAAGTTGAATTCATGATGAGGGGACGTAAATACAGGCGATGCATTGCGTGCTGGCAACTCCGTTCAATTTTCACGCGAAGCGGGGTATCCAAATACACGGAGGACACTTCGCAGTTTGATGAGCATTTCTTCCCATTCCTTCTCAGGGTCCGACAATGCTGTAATGGCACCACCAGCGCCAATAACCCATTCTTCGGCACGATCATCAGGGGGTGCCACGGTGGTGTGCTTGCAGGTATAGCGACCGTCGTACTTGAAGCAGCTGCGGATAGTAACCGACCAGTCGCCTGCACCGCTTACGCACCAGTAGCCAAATGCACCAGAGTAAACGTTTCGCTCGCCATCCTCGAGAGTCTGAAGGATTTCGACGCTACGTTTCTTTGGCGCACCAGTCATACTACCTATGAGCAACACGTCTCAGAAAAAACAGACAGATTTTAACGAGTAAGATGATAAAGGTACCCACCAGGAGGAAGACTGCGTCTCAGCAACTCCCAGCCAAGTGCGCCATTTGCCCGATGACTGTCCGGTGCATCCACCGTGTCGTCGACCTTGCCTTCGATAACGCTGACGAGTTGCCATACCGTGCTATATTCTTCCACAGTACAGAACTGCTTCACATCGACGTCTTGGCCCACCACGGCATGAAGGTCATGGCGGATCAAGTCGACAATCATGAGGTTTTCAGCAACTTCTTTTGGGCTTCCCCTCAATTCTTTCTCGGCTACAGCACGGGTGATGTCAGGCCCCTTGCGGACGGTTCCCTTGATGGGGCGTAGCTGGAACGTTGCTCCAGGTGGGCGGGAAAAGGAGAGAAACCGTTCTGGAGATGATGCTACCAATGTTGTTGGGTGTAGTCGTAGATAACCAGCGTGCGGTGCAGGATTAAGTTTGCGCAGGAGCTTATAGCGTTCCCATGACGGTGATTGCGTCTCGGACGCAACCCAAGGAAGGTCACGAAGAGTGATCCTCGTCGGTGCTGTGAGGCATAGCTCGTAGGATTCACCCGCATAGAGGTGTTCCTGACAAATGGAAACACGACTCTGGTAAGTCTCACCATCGGGTAGGGAAAAAGTTGCCCGTCCATCCGTCGAGGAATGAGTGCCATTAGTAAGAGGAGTGGAGTGTGTTTCAGCGGCAGAACGGAGTAGCTCAGTTGTGTCAGCGAGCCACCTGTGATCGCCTTCTAAAATTGATTGAAGATAAATAGTACCATCGTTCGAGTCAAGGACGATGCTGCGTTCGACGAAAACAAGGTTCATGTCTGGGTGGCGAGGACGCTCCCCAGCTACCGTTACGGGTATCGAAAGGGATTCAACACCGATTTCGTATGACAGGTAACCAACCAAACCTCCCCAGAAGGGAAGGTTTGAGAAGACCACCAGACGCTTTTCTTTCATTCATGAAGGCCGCTACCCACGACCATACGTCATGAGACACCAGAGGGATGCGAGCACAAGACTCCCCCTGTCGTAAGTGCAAGTAGTCGTTGCCGACGGAATAAGTAATGTGCGGCGAAGTCGAATGCAAGCAACCGATGATAGTATAGCGACCGGGTGCGGCAGCGGACTCCAACATCACGAACGGTGATTTATCGTTTGCCACGTTGAAAAGCTCGCATATCGTCACTGCGTTCAAGTCGGGGAGATGAAGCGCGGTTGTGAGTACAGTTCGCGATTCGGTGCAGTATTCCGAGATAGATGGCAGAAGCAGGTTCGGCCATGGCGAACCAAACACAGTGGATGCCTTGCCGTCCCAAGGTAGGAGGGAACGGTTACGAGCAGCGTTCCAGGAACGCGCGAGACACCAGAAGTTGAACATTACTTCTAATCCGCCACCCTCGGTGAGGACGGACTCGGGGTGGTACTGGACAGCCCAGAAAGGTCGCTTGCTATGCTTGAGAGCCATGACGATTCTCGTATGCTCGTCGTTGTCGAAAGTCCATGCAAGTTCTTCCTAGGTCCTCGTTATCGCTGAGATCGGCATGGAGAGAGTGGTACCGCACTGCCTTTACAACTGCCAACTCCTTTGAAAATGTCTCCACCTGTGTGCTCCACCACGGACACCTGGCCGTGTTTGACGACAGGTAATCTCTTGATTCTCCCGCCGTACTGTGTAGCCAAACTTTGAAGACCGAGGCAGACGCCAAAAATTGGCACCAAGCGTGAATTGTCTACTCTCCAAAGGTGGTTAGCGGCACCGATATCCTCAGGGTATATCAGGGGAACCAGGCCCAGGCCCAACGATGATTGCAGAGAAATATTCAGTGTAGGATAACAGATCCGCGAAGGTTAGTTGATCGTTCTTGATGATGTGAATGGAGCAATCGGGCACTGCTCTGCGACAGAGAGCTGCAAGACTAGAAAAAGTCAAACGGGTTAACTGGTATCGTTGATCGCGAGTGAGAGAACCGACTTGAACGTGAATGAGTCATAAGAGTCGACCAAGAGGACTCTCTCTGTAACTGGGGACATGATCTGTATCAGACAAGGGAGTGTGAGGTGTCTGATCTCAATGGCGAGTCCGTCGTTTTAATGGGAGATCGCGGTGACCTGCCATTATCACTCCAGAGTAGATCTGTTCCCGCACTTTGACCACATTAAAGTCTGTGCACGCAGTAACTGGACGAGTTCCTGGGCCCCGCAAGATTTAGAAGAGACGTCCAGCTGTCTCATCACCCTGACTGCCCCGATGCTTTTGATCGACAAATCAAGTAAGGTTAGCGGGCACAGCCGCCGGCACAGCACTAGAGTGTCCGAGTTAAGTATCGCTATCCCGTAAACTCGGAACCAGACGCTTTGGGAATCAAGAACGTCCCCCGTTTGAGGACATGACCGAACCATTCCCTCGGAGCTGTGGGAAACACTCGGATTTATGTCTGAGGGAATTTTGCTGCGTAGAACGGTGAACGTTGCCGCAGCAGCTCGGCTCGGCGTGCTACGGACAGTATGACCCCTTCGACGACAACTGTAATCGAGCACGCCTTATGCGACACTGACCTCGCAATCACCCCCCTCAACGACCTCTGCGCCCGATTCAACTTCTGCCCTCGAAAGTCAGAGAGACACCATAGGCACTCCCGCATAGACGGACTCGCTACACCATATAGATACGAGTACTATTTACTAAAACACGCAATTTCCTCAACCCGAAAACTGCCAATAATTCACAACGTGATTAGCAGAGTTTGGACGTGTCCTAGATGTAGAGCAAAACTTGAGATATAATATCTGCTTTAGATCCAAAGGTAAAACTTGTTGTTTTGCAAACCCAAACTTGGTTCTAACTTGAACTTCTCTTCGTAAATGGAAGCAAAACATCAAGTTCTGCCCTCGGACTATATTTTGATAGTTTATCTCAAGTTCCCTTGACATTTAGGACTGGTCTAAATTCCGCTGCAGTGTGACCAATCAAGTGGCATTTCGACGTTGTGAATCTGCCTTGATTAAACTCAAGCTCTCAACCGGAATGAGAAAGCTAGCCTGGGCCCTAAAGTGGGCTAAGGAAGCAAATAAAACTTAGTAAGGTGGGGTTGAGGGATAACTTATAAGGAACGGGCGCGACAGGGTGAGGGCGTTCCAAGTAGAATCGGTGGGCTGAGGATAACTTATAAGGAATGGGCGTGACAGAGTGTGAGGACTCGAGGTTGGCAGATTCGTTTGGAGGACGAGTAACGGAGCACATTGATCGTAGTGTCAATGTTCTTGGGTGAAAGCAGGAGGGGAAGCTTGACGGAGGCTGGAGGAACGGCACCCAGATGTCCCCTCTGACCTCGTGCATTCCATACAGACACTATAACCACGAAAGAGAGATGGAAGAGGCCCATCGTTGAACTCACCTGAAGTGCACGCATGGTATGGAGCAAAGAGGAAGCAGAACGGGAAATGCCACCGTGGAAATGACAAGGTGCATTCTTCTAGTCTCGTTATGGCCATTGCGTGCGTCGGCATACTCCGGGCTGTAATCTCCGCGTAATATGCCGAAGAGGACCCTGAATTGAGACTAGCAGAGTTTCCACGGACGACGAAGGTGGAGGGGTATCATGATGCCCGCCGAAAGAGTAAGGCGCTGGTATAGCGCTTAACTTCCGAGGATACGTGTGTTAGCAGCAGTACAAAACAACCAAGGGGAAGATACAGCAACCTGTACCAACGAGGCTCGTTAGGGAAAGAGCCGTATTGAAGTACCAATATTGATCGACAAGTCAACATCGTTGCCTAATGGATTTAGTCTCGCCTACCCAGCCTCAGCAGGGTAGCCCTTCTGGACCACACAAGATCGTTAATTCCACACACGTTCATGGCGGGTACATGTTCCTGGCAGACACCCAGCCCGCCCATAACCGCATCCCCATCAGAGATCGGATGCAGGTGGCGATTAAAATGATTAGGCGCTCCAATTTTCCTTGTCAGCTGCGAAAATAACTATGTACATGGATCATGGCAATATTATTGCAGCACATTTGTGTAGGCTGTGCTTTCTGATGTTCCGTATCTGTCATGTAAGAAGGCGCTTGCCATCGCGACGACCGTCGGTTCTGTTCTGGTGGTTAAATGTCATGCCATTGTTCTTGAGGATATGGTCTCGCCTACCCACGTTAAACCCCCATTGCTTACCCCATATTTGATAATCCCGGAAGGCGCCTCGATAAGAAGACTAGCAAACATAAAAGGAGCAGAAGCACAACGTATGCCAGGTTTCCTCCGAAAAAGTTGTGCTCCTTTGAGAACGCGAACAGTGACGTGAACGTCGCTGGCCCTACAGCCCTTGCAATCGATGTCGTAGTTTGGCTGAGACCATTCACTGTACCAAGCGAATGCTTGTTCGGAGAAGCCTTCGTGACGATTACAAAGATGACGGCTATGATTTTTCAATCGCCTGAGTGGACCAGCTCATTGATATCAAGTAACGAGTACGCGTACCATAGGACATGTCAACCACTGTCCCACGAGAGTAGTTGCACAAGGATGAGCGCCCAGATGGCTGGACCAACTTCTTTTTGAGCTTGGATAACCCAACTCATCGTCGGGAATGCAACAATTATAGGGAAGAATGCAAGCACGGCGGAACAAAATACCCTCCTTTCACCGAAATAGTCTACTGCTCGAGCCACGAATATCATTTGAAACAGTCCATTGCCGGTGCCAAATGCCATCATGCACTACGCCGATAGCGAACTGGAGAGAAGGCCCAAACCCCCAATTTCAACAGGGGTTGCATAAAACAAGGGTACAAGAGAAAATAAAGCGATGTCGACGAGGGCTAGCATGCCGTAGTTTGCGATAGGTAGCATCACCGAATTGGTCGTGAGCAGGGTGCTAAGTGGTACAGGGGAGACGTCTTCGTCATCCCCAGGTGTCAATCTGCTCATCTTTCGAAGGTATGTCTGACAACGGATTCCTCCCGCGTCGCTTCAGCGGCAGTGACTAAATCCTAAGATGGACAGCCGTTCAGCATGGTATATGCCAGTCGACTTACCTCATCCAAAAACAGGGCGGTCATGAAAAAGGAGAATGCAGCGAACGACGTAGATATGACACAAGGCAGGAAGTACGGGATATTGCACCCAGAACGATCCTGAGAAAAGCTCTGGCCAATGGTCGTGTGGCTTCGCCAAACCACCACCGTAAAGGGGGCTATCAAGGTATAAATATTAGTTCCTGGTAGACATGAAAGCTTATTTACGCACGCAACTGAAGCGCCGACAGTGAAAGCGATAGGGATAAGCGCGAATGCCTGCGCCATATTGGTGTTATCTGTGAATTTCTCCTATGATGCTTTTGATCACCCCAACGTTACCGTTCAAGGCTCCGGCAATGCATCGACTATTGCCAGAATCTAGATTAGGCTTCCACAGAGCGTACTGCAGGGGCTCTAACCTTGCGACGAGCGCCCAGAACGCTCTGGATAGTCCAAAACACAGATTGGACACGCTCAAACCCATCAGACCGACAAGTAAGACGGGTTTGCGGCCGATGTGGTCGGATAGGCGACTCCAGTAGAAGATCGTCAATGCTTGGGTGGCATAAAACAGGGATTCCTGCAGATAGATTTATCGAAAGTCATACATGTATATCTCATGAGGATGCAGTCGGACGCAACCACGAAATAAGGGGAGTTCTGACTCACAATAACACCGGCATAGTATCCTATCTTGCGATCGTCTCCACCCGTAACGTCTAGCTCTCTGATTAACTAACAAATGCCGGTAGGCGATGGAAACCATCAGGGATTTCGTGTCGTCTAATCAGCCCCGTGCTCTACGGCGATATCGCACACATTTTCATTTACTCACTTGATTTATGAATGGAAAGATGTAGTGTGCTGACATAGGCCCGGTGAAAAGGACGAACAATGCAAGTCCCAGCTGCGTTTTAGGTAGAGGAGTCTTCTTTACCTGGGGGTTTTCTAGTAGGGAACTACTGCTTTCATCGTCGGTCATCTTCTCCACAAACACTGGGCAGGATCGAGGACGGTACTGTCAACGAGGGAGGAAAGGATTGTCAGGACGAGTCGAGAGAGAAAAATTAAGTTCTCTCGAGTCGTTGAACTGCTTATGGGAGGTTAGCCCAGATGCGCTACTGGTCAACAGCCATTTTCGTAGGGATGCGGAAAAATGCATTTGTCTAATCTGTGTCGGGCACTGGGGAGATACGAAGGATGATGAAATAAAGGACCACCCATCGTCAACCTTCACATCAGAAGAATCAATTAGTGATCGTACCTTTATGCCCTTGTTCACTCTCAACTTCACCCGGAATGTCATAGAGGGGCGCAGAAGTATTGGGCTCCGACTACATGCGAACGATTGCGGTACGCGCGCCCTCGGACCTTGCTTGGTACTTGCCCTGTCAAAACCTTCGAGACACTTGGCGGTCCCTTAAGTAGTCTTCCAAAGATGTCGACCAAAGTGTTTACTGGTCCGACACAACTTACGTGGACGATACGTGACTGGCCCGATGATGGCAAACCTGCATTCTCAAAAGCGTTCAGCGCACCCGGCGAGCTTCTTGCTGACAAGAACCCGGAGTGCCGTCGTTGCCACTGCACATCTACTAAGGGTTCAAAGAGGTCAGATCACCATATAGGAGGAATGGATGTGTACAAGTAAGCTTACCGCCGTAGGTAAATCTATGTTCACATGGATCAATACAATACATGGCTTTCCGGTCTACGAACACCGGGGAGGCAGGATACACTAATACCGGGTCCGATATTCTCGTGCTCGCAACATCACACAACACTTTCCGGTCCTGCAATGTCCCTAGCACTTATGTCAAGCCTCTTCAGATACCGAAAACAACAGTAATAACGACCTCACTGTTTGGATCTGGTCACAAATCAAATGTACCGCTGTGCTTGGTGCACGGCTCTTGGATTTCCGCCAGATACCCGGAAGGCGGAACAACGACGCTAGAAAACGCCCATGAATCCTTCGCTAGGTGGAAAAGACAAAGAATACATTGGCAATTTGAAACTTACCACGCTTCGTCTCGGAAACGGCTCCGCCATGAATACCGTGGCATATTTTTCAATAGAACTCCAGCGCAAATCCCAAATCCTCTATGACACCGTAACAGATCGTTCATGCGCTACCGTTGTCGTGCAATGTAGGATCTACGCCCTCGAGGTAAGGCCCGAAACCTCCCGGGCTCTCCGGAACAGTGTCAAGTCTGATGTATCATGGGGGAAAACTCAATACCATATCAGCATTCAGTCCCACGAAGTGTTAAAAACGGAAAGTACAAACCTGATAACTTCAAGTGGTTCTACCACGGAGATTATCCTTCGATGCTCGACTACCATCACCTTTTCCTCGGGAACTCCTTTCCTCATATACGCGTGCTTCCTGGAAAGTTGGACAGCTGTCTCAACCGCCTCAGGCTTCAGCTCCCGTTCTCGTAGGAAAAACGTTCACAGAGCGAATCTGCCAAAAACAGATTTGTAGAACGCCCGAGAAGACAGTGAATATCTGTGCTTACTCGAGGAGCATGAAAAATATCCTGTGGTGACAATGTCCTTAATAATCCGAGTCATGGACAAGTCCTGCTCACATTGAAGAGAGGAAGCTGATACGAACCCGACCGACAGCACTATATCGACAAATAGCCACATGTAAGCAAGGAGAGGTGAGCCAGTAGCACAAAGAGAGCTTTCCGGTCGACGGGTAGCATACCGATGTATTTTTTTAAAAAAAGTGTAAAAACAGTAATGATAACAGAGAGAAGCAAATTGCAGTGACAGCGTCATTGGCATGAAATGCTCACTTTGTGCCGTTGGCAGGGTCAGACACAATAGGCAATGGATACCTAGTGACTGTATAGTTATCAAGAAGCAAAGCGCACTTTGCCAGCTTATGATCGTCCGCGTCATTGATCATCGTTGATGAGAAGAGATACGTAACACATAGGGTCTAGGGTCCAGTATTTACGTATCCCCATTTACTGGCGACAGCCAAAATCCACGAGGCAACACCGCCGTTTCGTTTGTTCGACTTACTAATAAGCGCCGCACCCATGTTCCATACGGGTGGGATTCTCTGACGACGAATGCACGTAGATATCTACTATCCGCAATGCACTGTTACCCGCCCTCACTGCAAGTATGACTGCCAATCAGCAACTGAAGATAACTATATGTAGGAAAAAGCTCCCACGAGGACAAAGGCCCACGTCCACCATAGCACTGGATTAGAACTTTGGATACCCCCGGACAGCCAAGCCCAGTTCTCCATTCACTCGTCCCGGACAGCCCCTGCGGCAGCCACCCTCCCCATTCATCGTAAGGTAGGCCGGATCATCTGACCAAGTACGTTTCAAGACTTCACGAGAGTCGGGAAGGATCTGACTGATTAGGAGGCTATGAGTCGTGCGACAGGTATGATATGGAATGGCGTTTCGACTGGGCTACGCTGCGTAATGTGGGAGCATGTCATTGGTAACAAGCTGAGGAAGAGCAAAGATCACACCGTGTTACATCGACTTACATAAAATCTTGCGACCCTATTTATTACCTCCGCACGGTTACCGCAGTTGCCGTTCCCGTATACCCCCTTCAACACGTGATGGATACGGTCAGAAAGTGCAGCGGTCCCTGCACCAACAACGGAGAAACATCCTTGTACTTGGGTCAATTCACGAGCAGACAAAGGACTAATCTGTGTTAAGAACGATCCATACTGGTTTTTATAGCTTACTGATCACTGTTCTACGAACACCGGAATCAACAACACAGGATATACGCTGTACATACGCCGCAAGATACATACAGGAAGGTTACACGACAGATCACTTCCATTTGTTGATACACAACGATTCAAATGTCTAAGGCACGCAGCAATCAGAGGTTCCTCTCTTACGAGAACTTGCCTGCCTTACCATAGCGGCGGTTCCATTACTTAGCTCTCCACGTATTGGGCGGGCCCTCCCTCCTGTGCCTTAGCTCGACGACCCACTCTGTGATGTCCGCGACCGCCCGGCTTATTTCAGCCTGTTTACGCGAAATCTCAAGCTGGGTGCGCTCGATGTCGCGTTGACGACGTTCTATCATGAGGTTGAGCTCACGGTCAGACATAATATTGAAGTCTTGGGAGCGCTGTGCACCGATTTGATATGGGTTTGGAAGAGGGCGGGGAGGTGGAACGGTCGGAGGAAGAACAAGTCGGCAGCGTTGGTATGGAAACTCGGCGGGTCCGTTGCCAACGCAGAAGTGGTCAATCTCATCCCAGTCCTCGCGGGCATTAGTAAAACTGGAGCGTGCAGAGAGGGCGGGACTGCTGGACAACACGCTGCGAGGAGTAGGCGATGTCGATCGAGACGTTGGATTTCCTCTGGGCCAGCTGGGGACGATGACAGGAGATGGGGACGGAGGAGGAGAGGGCGTAGAGCGCTTGGACAACTCGGGTGAGAAGTAGCTTGTAGGACACCAAGTTTCCTTCGAGTTTGGAAGGTGCAGGGTTTGAAACAACACGGATAACGGCGGCTCGCTCGTTAGCTTTGGAGCTGGCGGCACCTGTGGACGGTCCTGTTGGCGGATGCGAGAGTTATTCCAGTTGAACGCCGGTTAGGTTGGCTGATGCACTTGCCTGTACTACAGTCCAGCCGGATCTCGATTTTCCCTTATCTGAGGGATTCATGGAGTTGTTTCCAACTACTGTCTTCCCTTGAAGTGCCACAGGCAGCGACGGATCATACACACGGGCTTCTAAGGATTTGCACTTCTTGTTCGCTTCCATGATAAGTTTTTCAAGGGAGGGAGAGGGCTCGACGGGCGTCAAACCCGCAGATTCTGTCTTGGAGTCAATGTCCTGAAGCGAAGCCTGCGTGCGGTTGGAAAAAAGGAATGTTTCACAAGACTGTCCACACAATGGGTGGGGACATACCATGACAGAGCGCCAGCTCTCGAGCCACAGGTGGATCTCGCCCACCGTGTCGAAAATGTCGGGACACGACCTGGCGACTTCCTCCACCCGCTCCCACAACGAGTGCCATTCTAATTCTAGTTCTTCTTGCTTGCCTGGAACGAGGTAGCTAAACTTCGGCATTTCGAAGGATGTTCTGGTAAGGATGTAGTGGGAGGGATACAGCAAGTCCCATGGCGCCCCTCAGTCCTTTTCATATCTAGGCGCTCAGCGCTGGTCCCACAGCTTCTTTCTAAATGCGGAAATACTCCCTGTCAGGAATAGGATTGATATTTGCAGTTGTTTGGTCGTCAGCCAACTGCTCGCGGCCAAATTTTCGTCTCCGGAGGTCGCTGTTGAAGGCGCGTTGCTTGCAGACGGGCCAAGACATCGCGTTCAGTCAGGGCGTAGAGAGTTCCCTGTGAAGAACCGACATAGATGCGGCATGTGGTATGTCTTTGTTAACCCTTGTGATGACCAGCTGACACTAATGGCCCTGTCCCAACAGCTAACTTATGTTACTTTGTCGCCGTATCTTCCGTGTGCACATTCCAAACTTCTCGTCAGTTGTACGACTCCAGGGAGCGCAAGCTTTACAAGACGGAAGACTCGCAGATGTCAAATTATATCTCAGACATGCCTGCAATAACAAGTGCATCGACAGCGACGACTCTCCCCCTACATGTCTTCAGAACCCGGTCCTGTCGTCAGCAAGTATACCTCTACCTCACGCTAGTAATCCCCTCCCCAAGCATGACTCTGAATTGCTTTCCACCATCCTGCGCGTCTCGCGGTACTCCGAACCGACGAAGACCATTAAAGAACTCAAAAACATCGAGGGCACCTCTGTCCTCGAAGAGAGCAAGTATAGTCCCTTCCAAGCATACACGCTTCTCCGCGCGCAAGATCCTAACCTTGCGGCTTATCTTCCAGTCGACGTTCTCTGTTGCATCGCGCAGGGCGCGGTTAAGCATGGATGTCAGGATATTGTGGATAGTATTACAGCAGACGTATTGGCCGAACGCCAGGATAATACCAGCTCTAGTAACACCCCTCCCAACTCACCCACACTTATTGCCGATGCTGATACTGATGCTGATGCTCCACTGGAAGCCACTGTTCGTGACAGCACCAACAGTGCCGATAGCAACTCTGACAGTACCCGTGACACATTTAATCTGCAAGACCGCGCCCACGTTGCAGCAGCACTTCTCTGCGTCTCGCCCCGCCATCCACGTTTGCTAGCGAAACGCACGGTTTTTGCACTTCTCACTCTCGTCAGCTCAGCGGACCAGATCACCTCGCTTCCCGTCAACGCCGCCTGCCACGCAATAAGGGTCGTCTTCGATGATGTTCAGCTGGACAGCGTGTGCCCGAAATATCGTCGTGCTCGCCCTTCCTCGCTTCTTAGCATGGCTGAGGGCTTGGCAAGCACCGACAGGTGCCAAAGCAGTTTCCTACAGGCCATCCGAAACGATCCTCGCAGCGTATGGCGTGGTCCACAGACTCATCTTACTTGGAGATAAAGAAGCGAGCTTTTGACCTCTTTCGGGCTCTTGCGGAGAACCATCATATCCCTCCTGACTCGTTTAGCCACGTCGGTGTAGATGCCGATGTGGGGAGTAACGCGGGATCAACGACCAAACATGATTTCAGCATAATCATACGCGACGTCCTTACCCGTGCATGCTTTCATTGGGGCTGGCACCATCTAGGAGTTGAACTCATGGTTGCTATGATCGAGACTTACAATCAAGGAACGCAAACGGAAGATGGCAAGAAGTTGGTCTCAGGAACGCTTGGTCTCCTGCATACTGCTATCGAGTCATGTACTGCCGACCAGTTTCGACGCTGCGCCATCCTCATGTGCTCTCTGGTACGCGATAGTTCCGATGTGATCATCCCAGAATCTACTGTCCGGCTATTCTATAATCGCGCGCGGCTTGCACAGGGATGGCGTATCAGCAGAGATGTTCTACCGCTGTACGCAGTTACTCCAGATGCCCCTGAGGGTACAGTATCCGTCCCCCAGGGGTACGACATTCACGTGGCTGATGAACTATCTCTTGGAGGAGAAGCACAATATCCATCTTGCGCGGTCACTTGCGAAGCAGCTTGTGCAATTTCCTGTTCCTATCCCGCCACAAGAGCGCGCCACGCTGGTTTCCATGGTTGCGAAAAACGGTTTTGCGGAGTCTGCACGTGCGCTTTGGCAACGATATGCCGTGGGGAAGGATAGTGGACTCGTGGTTGGGAATGCCGCGGCAATGGTCCGCGTGGTGTCTCTATTCGCCAGTCTCGTTTCGCGTACACAGGAGAAGTTGGAGATGCTCAGGACAACTAATGATACAGAGCAACAAAACGCCATTGTAACGACGGAGGCGAAACTAGCTGACATGTCGCAGTTTCGCGCAGACGGTGCTACTTGCGTTCCACAAGTCCAAGGAACCACTGGATAAAGCGGCTCACCGTGACTTGAACGCACTGGCAAGGGGCTACTTTCTGCTTGGTAGGATGAGACAGGGGCTGCTACCATACCGTGCTCTGCTTCGGCGGAAAGAAATACCGGACCTTTACGACATCAACGTGGCACTTTCGGCTATTTCGCGACACTCGCCGCGGATGGCGGCAAACTTAGTCGAGCGGATGCTGGAAACCGGGTTGCATCCTGACGCGGTTACATTTGGTACGGTGATGCACCAGGCGCTGGTCCAAGGAGACCTGGAGCTTGCGGGCACGTTGGTGAAGTGGGCGCACGAGTACGGGTTGAAGGCACTGTCGGCGAAGACGATGGCAGCACTGATTCTTGCCAGTGTGAGCGACAGGGCGGAAAGTGCGGAGGCTTTGGAAGCCAACCTACGACACGTGTGGGAGATTGTTCAGGGAACGCCGCGAAGCAGTGTGGTACACACGCCGAATATAGGCGAGTGCTGCATCAGAGCATCCCTGCATGTCGGAAACGTACAGATGGCGTTTGACTTCTGGGATGAACTGGTTCGATGGAAAGCAGAGTGGGGTGACCATGAACAGATCCAGCTGCGACGGAGTATTGGGAGGATGGTGGAACAGCGCGTTCAGGAAGGGTCTCTTGTGACTGAGCGGGGGACGGAGATGCTCAGAGCACTTGGGCTCGGCGGTAGGGTGGGCTGATTTGATTTCATATCGTTCAATTCTTTTTATCCGCATTGTAGTTAGATTCGAACAGCAGAGCTAATGGCCAGCGGGTTGTAGTATGTTACGTAATGAACCTTCCGGCGTTAGCGGCGTTTCACTCCAGGGACACCAGGCACACCGCCAAGTCAGCTGAGTCATCGAAGAAATAAAAATCCATGGAGAGATCTGTGAAAAAAAAAAAAAAAAACAAAGGGTGAAGGAAAAAAGCGGCCTCACAGATCCGTTTTTGAAGATGGTTTACGGGGGATGAAAGCAGACAAATACCAGACGGGGACTCGAAAGACTCCCCGTTCGCCGAGACTCCTCCGACAATCGATCAGAAAGAGGACAGACGGATTATTATGATGACCACGTCGATCGCAGGAGGGACCAAGTTGTCCAAATCAGGACCATCCCCCGGACTGACCCCACCCATTCAGAGCAACAAAGCCAGGTGAGTGTGCGGCCGCCCATCGTTTCTCCGCAGTCTTTGGTTTCGTCGTCTCCCTACGTATCGATATTATTAAACCGCCGACTAGAAGATCGTCATGTCAATTCGTTCTACCGTCTTTCTCTTATTTGCAAGCATACTGACAAGCGTCTTCTTATAATCCTACAGGCGGCAATCACAGAGTAAGTCATCGTGACAGTTTCTCAGCCAACCCGCTCGATCCTCGGAAAATTCTCGTTAAATATTATCTCCATCCAGGCTGTGATGCTTGCAGAGCCCGCAAAGTGCGCTGTGCGAAAGAAACTCAAGACCAAAAACAACCTTGCAAACACTGTTCGACCCTGGGTATACCGTGCACGTATGACTACCGGCCTAAGAAACGAGGCCCCCCAAACCTGTGCGTATGTTCTACGTAGAGTTTATCCGAACTCTCAGATCCCAGGCTTCGCCCAGCTATCTGCGCAGACTACAGCAGGCCCAAGCTGACGGAACGGCCTCCGGCGTTTCCGCACGACGCCAAGATGATGGCTCTTCAAACTCATCTATTCCTCCTTTATCTCAAACTCTTGCCAGTTCATCTCAACCCAGCGTGACCCCTTCTCATCCTGCCCAAGGTCAGCTTGCTGTCAACGAACCCTCCATGGCTGCCGCTATGTTATTATCAAATATACCCCCTCAATATTCTACTTCTACGGATACCTCATCGGATCCCTACCACTCAGTAGTTTCGCTTGCTTCACAAGGTTCCTACGGTGGATCGTTTCCCGGCGATCACCCTGATGGCCATTTGAAAGCGGGATATGTTGCCCACCATCAGCATCACCTCTCATCACCGGTCGCGTTCCTCCCCCCAAACATCCTCCCTCCCCTCTCGTACTACTGCAGACCTCGTCGCCTTGAAGACATCGCACCGCGAGACACGATCTTTCTCATCATCGCACTCTTTTTTGACTTCGTGTACCCGCTCACTCCGTGCGTACACAAGCCCTCATTCATGGCAGACTTGCATGCACATCGCGAGGAACGTGACCCGCTCTTCTTCGCACTTGTCATGTCGACCGTCGCGTCTACCCTCGTGCAGGTGTCCAGATCTTATGTGCCGATGGAAAGATCGACGGTGAAGAAGTTGGCAAGGACATGTTTCGAGGCAAGCAGGCACATCACAGTTGCGTCGTATGACCCTCCGTCGTCGACGCATGTTGTAATCCGATACTTGTGAGTCGTTCCTTCTAGTAATGTCAGGGGAGTTGGCAGTGACATCTACGAAGCGATTGCTGTTATCACTTTTGCTCAGGGAGCGACGCAACGCAACATGCGACCTACTGGTGAGGCGGCACACATCGCTGTCACCCTCCGCATGCACGAAGAGGCCGTCGTATGAGGGGCTCGACCCGATTGAATCGGAAGTTCGACGAAGGGCATTCTGGTTGCTTTTTGGTGGTACGTGTCCTTGTATTTTTCTCGCCCATCCCGTCCGTCACCAGCGCCTTGATCCAAGATACGACTATCGCCTAACGCCTTTTTGTCGCCAGCTGACAAATCGATGGCGATCCTTCTCGGACGACCAGTATGTTTCCGCCACGAAGACTGCACGGTGCACTTCCCAAGGGAGATTGATGACGAGTAGTACGTACCTCACCACGTACTCCCCACACAATTTACAGAAGACGTCGCCGCGTATGTGTATCGTAGCATTACATGTAATGCGTACCTCCCCCAGCCTCAAGGCAAAACCTCGATTATCTCTGGGCTGAATTATATTTCCCGGATCTTTGCGTTGCTTGGCGATATCCTTGTTCGAGTACGTGTCGACAAGCGCTCACCTCCGCTTGGTCAGTTCGCTACAGCTCGCCTCGAGGAAGTGCAATCCCTACACGCAAAAATACTCGACACTCTTGCGCACGTTCCTGAACCACTACAACTGAAGAGGCGCTTGCCAGCTGGTTACGTTCCCACTGGAGGTATGGTTGGAGTGAGGGACAGCATTGGCACACCAGGTATCGGGGAGTACCAGTTTGGTACTGGGTTCAGACAGGCGACATTGGGCGAGGTCAAAGATTTCTTTTATAACCCTAAAGCATCTCGCGCAAATGCGCTCAACTCCTTCCTGGTGCAGCAAGCAAACCTGTACGTGACACAAGTGGGTATTACTGTTGCAAGAGTGCTGTAAAAATCGACGCTGATTGACCGGCGATCACAGCAACTTGTCCGATTCGTGATCGAACAGTACCGGGACGAGCTCATTACCATCATGCATGGGAGTATTGATGAACGTCAGATGATGGAGGACAGGGAAGCCGTTGCGAGCGATTTACTGGATATCCTTCATAGGTGGGTTTTGTTCTTGCAGTATGTAACCCTCGTTCCTGACGAATTTTCTTCCTGCTCAGTATACCTATCCAATCGATCGCGACTAACGGTCCGTCATTGGTTAGCCTAATTCCTTGCATTATTCACTGTTAGCGTGTCTCATGCCCTGAAACCCACAGGTTCATAAAGTGCGGTTTGTAGCGTCGACATTACTGGATGCGGTTGGGAAGGCACATTCAGCACCTGGGTCTGCTGAGCGTGCCCATGCATACTTATGTGAGGTCTTCCTCGTCCCTTTGGTTTCCCTCCTAATCTTTTTGGTGAAGTGGATTTCCTTTCAATCCTCTCGGAGATTGAGAAGAACTACATGTGAGTCATATCTGCGGGTCTTCGACTGCTGCTGATACGATGGATAGGCTCGACGATGACCCGAGTGGGGAGAGCGCAAGATGACTCCACAGTTTCCGGTAATACCACTTATATATTGGTTCAGCCCATCCCCTACCCTGGGGTCAGTATCACGTTTAATACCAAGTTCGGATTCGATATTAGTTGCTTATGTTACTGCTTCTATCCATAATTTCCGGTTTCCCGCTGTTTCATGGTTCTCATATTCCCTTAGCATCCCCCCCACCCCACGTCAGTGATAGAGTAACCAAGACCTTGCTTTAGATTCCCTAATCTGTTTATCTATGTATCCGTAGTTTCGCAGTTCTGGGTTATGAACGTTCATTCTTGTTGTGCAATTATTGTGGCACGATGTTGTGGCCGAGAGTGCCAGTGACTCGTGTTGTATGGTTCATGATCTAAGGAGTGTACAAAGGTCAAAATTGGTTGTCGAATACTCGTTCACATGAAATGCTATTCTAGGAGACTATGATCCGCACAAACATCGATCGTTGAATGGATATCGTTACAAATAACGTACCCATTTCCGGACGTCTGATCGGGAGCTCAGAAGAGTGAGGTTGACCTAGGAAGAAATTCACACCTGAAGGCCCTGAAGCTGAATTTTGTGGCCTGGTAGTACTGTCGTCGCCTCATCCCAAATCATGATCCCTGATTGGAAATACTCCTGTATGACGTCTAAGTAGGGACTGGCCTGGCACTGCCACCATCGCGTACGCGCCTGAAGGCATTCTTTCGAAGGGACTGTCAAGGTGACATTATCAGGCCGTTGAACGATACACTGGCACTTTTCTACCAGCTGCATTACGATGTCGATGTCTGTCACAGCGTTTAAGAGCGGGGCCAAAGGTAACCCCGTACAAATCACCGAAGGTAAGTCTTCTTCACCGAAGTTCGCGCTTTCTACCATTGCTAAGAAGTATTGTAGACGAGGCTGCAGTGTACGACCGGCAGATACGCTTATGGGGACTTGAGGCCCAACAACGGTATGCTTCTACCTCACATCTCCTGGTTCTCGCCACGCCTTACGGAGGCTACCCATACCTTTGCATGGTCCTGGTTCCCCGTCGAAACTGACTGAATGGAATGCTACCCGCAGGATGCGCAACGCCACCATCTTGATCGTGCGACTACGTGGGACAGCGACGGAAGTCATTAAGAATATTGTCCTCGCTGGAATTGGGAAGCTTGTTCTCGTTGATTCTGACGAAGTCACGTATGAGGACCTGGGGGCGGGATTTCTCTTCCGGGAAGAGGACGTTGGAAAGAAGGTACGTGTGCGTTATGGTTCGTACGAGCCCTCCGTTTCTCATGCTTGTCCATGTGTCATACTTATCGGTAATACCGGTGCCTTTGCTACCCTCTCATATGACAGAAAGTCGAAGCCGCCAAGGCGCGGATAGAGAGCCTCAACCCTTTGGTGACAGTACAGACGATGAAGCACCACACGCTTTTGGAACGGGAGTCGCTGGATGCGTTAGTCATGAGTGTTGACCTGGTGTGTGTCACAGACTGGCATCGCGAAGGATTGGTAAGTGAGTTGCTTGATAGATCCCGCCCGCTGCAGACATGGGAGCTGACGTCGACGGTGTTCGAGATCCGGATAAATGAAGTCTGTCGGCGATTCGGCAGGCCATTCTATGCTGGAGGGACGTTCGGTCTATTGGGATACATATTTTGTGACCTGCTCAAGCATGATTACATTGCACCGTAAGTAGTCTCTTTCTGGCACAAGACCATTCGGGCGGTGATGTGTTGACTGCGGTTTCCATTCCAACCGCACACGTGGCAGTGATCGTTCAGCTCAAGGTGACGCACCGAGAAGCGTGAAAGCAAGCCAGATATATTCACCGCTACATATGGCGCTTCGTCATCAATGGTCAGGTCTGACGAAGAGGCAGACAAAGGAGCTCAACCCGGCTGCTGTGTACGCTATACTTGGTACGTACATCACATTGTAGATTGTTTCCAACTCAGTTCTCTCTAGCACTTTGGGAATATCAAAAAATAAAAGATGGGAAGGTCCCTGACAGCGTTGACGCCGCGCCGGAACTACTCTCCATTGCCAATGCAATGCTAACGGAGGCTGAAGTGAACCCGCAAGTCCTCTCAACCATGCCCTCGGAATTGATCGAGTACGGTTTTTTATTATTATTTAATCGTGACCAAGGCAGGGATGTTAATGCGATGTTTACAGATCTGTCTGTACGTCTGCTGCGCATGAATTTTCGCCCGTCTGTGCGGTGGTAGGAGGGCTATTGGCGCAGGATATTCTGAAGGCGCTTGCTGCCCGTGAGGCCCCAATAGCCAACTTCTTTGTCTTCGATGGCAACTCGGGGAGTGGCACTGTAGTTAGGATGAACATGTAGTTCCATGGTTTGCCAGAATACCACATAGCTGCAGGAGATACATATCGGTCGACCGTGAGAAAGAAGAGAGCGCAGGCTCAATTTGAGTGAAAGGCGTGTGGCTGCTGCCAGTGACAGGCTGTGTGTGAAGTTTCCGTGTGTTGTCGTCGTGCGTACCAGCGGCGGTCGTTTGTGCCTCCCCCATCTCACACTCCTAACCAGGTCCTATGCAATCCCAACAACGCCGTCCACCACCCAGCGCCCAAGACTATTACGCAGTTCCTCAGAGCCCGCAGGCACCGAACATGCAAAACTCACACCCATCCTACAACACATCGAGACCTCCTGGGAGGACATCCTCACGCAGTAGCGTGCAGATACAGACTGGAAGAGGTGCGATTGCTCAGGGAGTTGCAAGCGGTGTGATTGGCGCTGGATATGGTCCCTACTCAGTCAGTATAGCAATTCCTCCTCAACTTCTCACTGCCGTTGACCAAAAAAAAACAATAATAGTACAATCCAAATTCAGTGCGCGAGGGCGCATTTAACAATGGATCACGGTTTAGTGCTGCCCCCTCCGAGGTATCATCGGTAACAGGAGGCGAGAAAATGCCCAGCAGTAGCGTAGCAGGAAACTCGTCGACGGTGCCTCCTTATGCCTGGGACACAAAGGACCCAGACCTCGACGACGCGTTGCACAATCCAGATCCAGCACAGGATGCAGCACTGGACAACTCGTTTACCTTGTGTTCTGCACGTGGTTGGGCCAACGTCGGCACATTGTTCGTCCTTGTCGTTGGTCTCATAACGCTATTCGCCGGGTACCCGATAATACACTATTTTACGACAAATAGTCCGACGACCAGTGGCTTTAACTTGGGAGGAATCAACGTGACGGGACAAGTTCCCTCCCTGCCTGGGCTGCCTAGCTTGATCGACGCTGATACCCCATCGTCAGCAATGTATCGGACGGGTAGTGACGGTAACACGTATCAACTCGTATTCAGTGATGAATTCAATACCGATGGACGCACCTTTTGGCCCGGTGATGATCCGTTTTGGGAGGCAGAAAACCTCCACTACTGGTAAGTCATTCGGGCTGGGTGGGCATGCGCGTGCAGCAGTGAAAGATTTGTTCCTTGTCAGGCCTACGGGTGACTTGGAGTGGTATTACCCCTCAGTGCGTTATCGCGCTTTCTGTAAATCCTGTTCACATCACTCATTGATGGTTCAAGGCTGTTACCACTCAGAATGGGAAACTAACGATCACGATGACGGAACAACCCATGAACAATTTGAATTTTGTCAGCGGTACGTAGCCACCATCAACACCTCAGCGAATTTAGAAGACTGATGCGTGTGGTCTAGGTATGCTCACGTCGTGGAACAAGTTTTGTTTCACGACAGGGTATATCGAGGTCAGCATGAGCATGCCAGGATCTCCTCTTGCTCCAGGCTTGTGGCCTGGTAAGTCTATCATCGTTCTTTGGTTCCATCTTGCTCAGTTTATGGGATAGGTGCGTGGACGATGGGTAACTTGGTAAGTCGTCTACGAGGAGGATGTACTTCGCTGTAACTTCATTTCGCTAGGGTCGTGCAGGATACGGTGGGACGACGGAGGGTTTGTGACGTTTGATTCTCTACGACCTTTAACTAATTTGTTATATAGGCACCTGGCCTTACAGCTATACTGCGTGCGATGTAGGAACGCTTCCGAACCAAACTCTAAATGGTGCTCCCGCAGCAGCTGTCACTGGAGCACCCGACGGTGGACCATTGAGCTACCAGCCCGGTCAACGTCTCTCCTCGTGTACATGCCCAGGTGGTGACCATCCCGGGCCCAGTGTGTCGGTTGGCCGTGGTGTGCCCGAAATCGATATCCTTGAAACCCAGGTCGATGTCTCTGTCTTCCAGGGCCAGGTATCTCAGAGTTTCCAGACGGCGCCGTATGACTACCTGTACCAGTTCAACAACGCCTCACCTGCTACTACGATCAACGATACTTCTATAACTCAACTCAACACCTACGTCGGTGGTCTCTACCAGCAAGCGTTGTCTGCCGTGTCGTACATAGATAGTCAGAATTACGCGGGACAGGGCTACGCCACCTATGGCTTCGAATGGTGGTCGAATCCAAGTGATCGTCCTTCGGGCTATATCACTTGGTATGGCGAGAGTGCCCAGACATGGAAGATTACTCCGAATTCGATTGAAGCAGACTCGACTGTGCAAATTAGTGACCGCTTAATCCCGGAGGAACCGATGGTGAGTAGTAAGAGAGCGTTGATCGGTTATGACTTGGGTACTGATGCACTCTTTTGTGCAGTACATAGTCTTCAATTTGGGCATGGCCCGTACGTCAACTTTATTCTTAGATATGATTTCCCCCCCTTCTGACGGTCTTTCAGCATCGTTCCAGGAACAGGACTTCATGCACCTTCAGTTCCCCACTACAATGTACGTTGATTACGTGCGCGTGTATCAACGGGAAGGACTTCAGAATGCCATTGGCTGCGATCCTCCAGGCTATCCTACTGCAAATTATATCAATGCGTAAGTATATAGCGCCACCATTTTCAACCCCGTAGAACCGTCACTGAACCTGGTGTTGACATAGGCATCTCAATGCATACTCCGATCCGAATATCACGACGTGGGCTCAAGGCGGATACCAATTCCCTTCGAATAAGCTGGTTGACACGTGTTGACCACTTGCCTGCGTCCTTCCCTTAATGTCACCCACAGCCCACTATCTATCCAACACTTCGGTTGCTTGTGTTGTTGCTTATCACCTACATCCTTTCATGCTCGCGCATCTTGAGGGACACTTCTTGCATACTGTACGATTTTTTTTACTATCGGCCAGACTCTCCTTTACCTTCCCTCATCACTACCGATCGAGCATCTGCTGGAACGCCATCATTCCTATTTTTTCCCACTCATTCCCTTGCAGTCACTTGCAGATTCTGGCATCCTTAAAAGCTGGAACTTGCAAGTGCCATGCACCTATTAACGAGTTGCAACGCTTGTAACTCGAATACTCGAACAATTCACGTACACACATTAGGTTTACCCAGCCTAGTCGATTGCAAGGTGGGTGGAGTGCTTTCCGAAGGGCTTGTACTGCATGCTTGTTTGGTATGCCCAACACGTTCGAGCCACAATTGTGCATATGTACATACCAAGTACATACCGCAGATCTTCTTCACTGTATTGCCTAGGAGCTCGATGAAAGACTTAGAAATGCCAACGGCCTGGTGGTCGGACCGCTACTCCGTGGTGGGTGGCGGCAAGGGGGGTGAGATCTTGAGACGTGGTTGCCTGTTTAGGCAAGAATATACCGCCGCCACTTCGAAGTCTGGCAGTGGACGCGGCACACATACTCGTCTCGCCGCCAACTGCACCAACTTCACCACCGCTGTGAATTTCTTCCAGAAAAAAAAAGCTTGAACTACCTTCAACTCCACTTCACCACTATATCTCTTTCATGACACTTCCCCAGAACAACCGGGAATACGGCACAAAGGAGTACTGGCAAGTACTACTTCACACTCTCCAACGCGATCACATGATAATCGGGTCTGGGGGTGCGTACGTAGGAATTCGAGGTATACGGAGTGAGTATCATGACCATAAAGCATGCCTCCAAGATTACTAACGTGGGGACTGTATACTTTCATTAAAATAAAATGAAAATGAAACTGACATGACGGTACTACTATCACTTTAGTGAAACCCCAGACGACACGTTCGACTGGTTCAAATCCTACGAAGATCTTGCAGACGATATTCGTACCCTCATCCCGGACAAGTCAGCCAGGATACTGATGCTAGGATGTGGAAATTCCAAGTTTTCGGAAGATGTACGTATATTCATCTATGGTATGTCTTGGATGATCCACTGACGGAGGACTATATGTAGATGTGGGACGACGGGTACAAGAACATTGTCAACGTGGATGTTGGTACCCCTCTAAGCTTGAGGTATTCGTTTCTGGATTCGAGTACTAACTATTCTGGGTATCCAAACCTCATAAGTATTCTGCTGTCGTGATCGAGAGGATGCAGGCACGAAATAGTAAAACAAGGCACGAGATGCAATGTAAGGTCTTTTTTTTGGAATCCTTAGTTTCAGCTACGTCTCTTTGCTCACAAACGAACGGTGCCGATTTTTTTCCACATTAATGACAATGGTCCATACAGGGCATGAAATGGACGTGCGTTCACTGACGTTTCCCGACTCCGCCTTTGACGTTGCCATTGACAAAGGTATACTTTTGTAACCCTCGCACGTGCTTCGTGATCACCTCTAAAATTCCTTGTCAGGCACCATGGATGCTATGATGACGTCTTCCTCCGATGTCTGGGTAAGTTTATCATTGTGTAAACCACCGGTGTATAGCAAGCACCCCTGGTAAGGGTTTCTCTGACTCTTACACAGAACCCACCCGAGCAGGTTGTCAACGATTGTGTAGCAGAAGTATCGGAGGTACTGCGGTAAAGATATCCTGCCGCATTTCGTTATAGAAGACAGGAACTGACAAAGTGCCGCTGTGGTGCTTTTTGCTCGCGCATTGTCTGGTACCCAGCGTTCTACGAGCGACGGGATCCTTTATCTACATTACGTTCGGCCAACCCCACTTCCGAAAGCGGTTTCTGACGGGTGAGCACGCTCCAAATACAAGGTTAGAAATCAAGACGCTAGGAGAAGCATTTCATTACTTCATGTATGTCCTTCGGAAGGGGAGTTAAGAATCCGGTCATGTTACATATGTGCACTATCATCATTTCGAACGTCCCCATCATAGGTCCGCTGCATCCCATACTGAGACTCATTAACCCTTTATGCAGCATGTGAACTACACGTAAGAGCCGGAGTGCTCGGTGCTCCCCCCGAACATAGGATCTCCCTCTCCTTTTTGTTTACTTCTGGGAACGCACTGTCCATAAAGCTCAGCCCAACATTCGAACACTCATACAAGTGCTCGAACGTATTTTCGGTATCCACCAAACTAATGCTCCCATCGTTCAAGCCCGCCAAATCGATCGGCCTAACTTGGAGTTTAACCTTTGGAAATATCCCACAGGGAATGAAAGAACGAATGAGGACGCGAGGCGATGCTGACTTGCGTGCCAGTTCAATCATGTCACACCATTTGGCGTGCAGTACCATGTCGCAACCACAAGTCGGGGTCTGCGTCGTTTCAGTCACGGGTTCGATAGTATGGCATGATGGCCACTCCGTGTAGTCAGAATGAATAGCGACGAGAACACCCGGGTTTGCAACCACCAGTTCTTGGATTTTTGGTTGGAGCCAGGCGAAGTCACTGAGGATAATGGCGTCGAAGAGACGGCGGTCCTCTGAGGATATGTGTGTGATAGCACCATCTGGAAGCCGATTGCACTTAAAAAAAGATGACAGGTTGCAGAAAGCAGGTGGACTCACGAGCACGTCGTTTCTGGATGGTATTACAGTAGCTTTGGTGTCTCCCATGGTTCCAATCGAAACTTTGGCATTCCTTGCTGCAATAGTAAACCTGGAGGCAACCCGTGCATTGCTTAAACTCTCCAGCGGGTCGCGATTTACCACACTAAACGGTGATGTGACATGATTTGGTCAATCAACCGAAATATCAAGGATATGGTGAGATTAATACCTTCACGTTTTGACACGAATAAGTGAATGTGTCATCCCCCGTCAGAAGCGGCAACCGCGAACGAACTGCACCATCGAAATCTCCCCATGCCGCCCACAGCAGGGTGTGTGTTTCGAGTGTTTCTGGCAAACCGGTAGCTTCGATGTCTCTGTGAGCCTTTGCCAACAGTTCTAGCACGGGGCGGTGTATAGAGTATTTGGGGACAATCTCCCCATAAAGCTGATGCAATGGCTCCCAATCATCTGGGTCTGGCAGGTGGTTGATCCAGGGCTCAACAAGGAGAAGCGCCTCCATGAGTCTCGCTTTAATTACTTGCGTGATCCATGTCAGTCCGTCTCCGACTTCCACATAAGAGCGAATATACCAGCAGGCATAGGACAATGCCTTTGCCACGAGAGGCGCGTCAGAGGAATGTTCGGAGCGAACGAGAGAGAAGATCAGAGAGACCACTGTCACCATAGAGTCCCTGCTTGAGCATGGGCGTACAGACAGATTCCTTGATGGAGAATGTTGTCATCAGATGGATATCGCAGATGATGCGGTCGTAATCCATGGGGACCTGTGCGATGTCGTGCCTAAGATGAGCCAGAGCAGTCGATGCAAGCGAGGCTCCGTCGTTATCGAAGGGAGCAACAAGATCATCCCAGCTCCAACTTTCGGTGTTCACGAAGTTAGCCTGCCAGCAGTCCAAGATGCCTGGCGTGCAGTAAACGGGGGGCACCTCATCTTTACTGTCACTGCAACAGCTAAAATGGTGGTCTTCTACTTCTAGGCGCCACAGAGAGAGCAGCGTGTAGAGAGCTCCTGGAGATTGAAATATTATCGGTACGATTGGTCGTAAATCCGTGTGCTGAATAAGGCCGATGAAGTCGACGATAGATCGTTTCGTGCGCACGCGAAACGCAACGTCGATGCAGTTTCGATCCACGTAGTCGTTCTTGAGATACACAATCCATTCAAGAATGGAAGGCCAATAATTCAACAGCGCATTGCAAGTTTCTTTTGCTTGGGCTTCTTGTAAGGCGCCCTCGGGCACGATGCAAGACAGACTTCTGAGTGTCATGACCTGTAAAGTCGGGTGGACGTCATGGTCCTTGTGATTTTCTTCCTTTGCACGCTGCAGATGTACAGAACCGAAAACCTCATAGAAAGCCGTTGTTATCTGTTTGAACTGGGCAAAATCGCACTTGTCCCGAAGGACCATAAGCGTGAGAGTAGAAACCGCTTGCACGGAGCCTCTGGCAAGCTCGTCAATGGCCGTCTATAAAGAACTTAACACAGGACGTAAAACCCAAGCCGGACGTGAAGTCTTACCTCGACCGCTGCATCGGCTACGGGCATATTAAGCAGTTTAGGGACCGATGACAGCCAAGGATGCACGTCAGTAAGGAGTATGGAGTCAACTTGGAGCACGCCCTCCACCTTTAGGGACGCCATTTTATATTCCGCTTAGCCTGCAATACAGTGGGTCTTGTGCTGAGTGCATGTTGCATTGGCTATCCCACCCAGGCCCAGCTGACTCCCGTTTCTATCCACGTGAACCGCGAAAGGAGTCCCACCACCTGCTATAGACGGCTCGTCCAGATGTCCATCGATCTTACCCTGGAACGGGTCCACATTCTAGCCTCTCAGTTTTCGTATACGCGACCCTCAATACACGTTACAGGGACCAACGGAAAGGGTAGTGTGGCGTGCTTGCTTACATCCATTCTTCGGGCCTCGTCCTTCAAGGTCGGAAAGTTCAACAGCCCTCATCTCATTTCTATTTACGATTGCATTACTATCAACGACCAACCTGTCACCCCGGAACTGTATCACGAATGTAGAACACAGATCGAACAGGCTAACGAGCGGATCAACGCCAGTGCCAGCAGCTTCGAGTTGTTGACTGTGACTGCGCTGTTGGTCTTCGAGAGGGTAGCGGTCGACATTGCGATTGTAGAGGTCGGTATGGGTGGTCGATTGGACGCAACGAACGTTATGCCAGACCAATGTATCTTGGTCTCTGCCTTGACCACAGTAGATCTGGACCATCAAGCATTTCTCGGTGAAACGATCGACTTGATTGCCCGGGAGAAAGCTGCTATCGCACGTCAGGGAAAACCCTTTATCTTGGGTCATCAGAAGCATTCATCGGTCGGGTCGGCCGCAGAGGAAGTCGTCCTTCAACGAGGAGGAACTTTCATGCGCAGTACACCCGTACAACCTGCCGGAGGCGATAATCTATCCATCTCGCTTTCATCAGTGCCGTTCATCCCGCCACGTGGACAACATATCGAATATACGTCAGATGCGTTCGGTTCTCCGATCCGGGCCATGCTGCCGCTGCACGGAGCACATCAGCTCCATAACTTGTCGCTGGCTTTGACTATTATCTCGACCTTGTTAACAGATTCTTCCTGCTGCGCCGCACTTCCACCACAACTACTGCACGCGATCACCACGGAGACCGTCCGTGCAGGAATAGAATGTGCTTCATGGCCAGGAAGACTATCCTTCCATACCATGCCGCGTCCTGTCACTCCTGGATCAACCAGGAATCCCTTAGTCTTACTCGTCGACGGAGCTCACAATCCGGCTTCCTCCGAAGCACTCGCTTCTTACATATCTCTCATTACTCCGTACATCCAGTCACCCTCCAGGATGCTGCATATCACGTATATCCTTGCGCTTTCCCATTCGCCACCTAAAACACCTGAGCAGACCGTGTTCCCGCTGCTACCTCCACGCGGTCGAACAGGAAATCCTGTGACAGTGAGCATTGCTGTACTGCGGTTTCATCCTCCGGATGGAATGCCGTGGGTAAAGTCTATTGCCCCTTCCAAGTTACGAGCAGCTGTGCTGAGTCTCGTTACGAATGCAAATGTGTGGGCTGCGGACGACGATGAGCTTGTAGATAACCAGCTGCAGCGGGCCCTTGAGTGGACCGAACTTCAGGCAGCTCAAACCCAGGATGAGGGTGGAGAACACCTTGCGGTGCTTGCTGGGAGTTTGTATTTGGTAGCAGACTTTTATCGTCTGATGAAACAACTCGAGGCACCAAATTTCGCGGTGTAACTTCGGCTTCAGCAGTTGGTTTATTTATTCAAACAAGCGGTGCCTCCTGTTAAAATTGGGCGGAAGCTCTTGTCGGTAGTGAAGTACAGTATGGTTACTTGTCGACGGCAGCGATGACTAAGCATGCTTCAGCAAGTTGACATCTAGGCAAGTCAACATACTCACATGCTGCATGCGTGAATCCACCACAGCTGGCCACAGTATTTTGAGACCGAACGACTCGGCGAGCAGTCACGTATCTTTGGTTTTGATCGGTGAGCATTTGGTTGTCTCTATGACTGGTCCAGATATTGGTTCAGCTGCACGAACCAAACTGGCTGTGATGCATGGCGCGACCGTTACCGAGGCGTCATCCAACTATAGGGACGCCTCCAATGGGTAGGTGATTCCTTTGCAAACCTTCCGCTTCATCCTGGTCATTCAGTTCTTATAGCACGCTTTGGAGAGAAAAACCTACACCAATACCGATACCAGGCCGCGTGAGCTCGTACCAAACATCTCTGTCATTCACTTGGCTCACATTTCTTACTGCAGCATTTCTCCGGGAACAACTCTGCCCGGGACGGTTCCTCCGGGAACAAGAACCCGTATCAATTTACCAACAATCTCAATAAACCGAGGGGTAATCCAGTCAGATCCCGGACTGTGCTGGCTACGGCTAGGAATCTGAGTCCCACTGATCGGCGTCCGTCGAAGCGCCCAAAGTTAGGACTCTCTCAATGGCCCCCCGACCACTAGCCCTTACTTTTGTGGAGCCACAACCAACGGGCAGGGTCCCTCATCCGCTTGCACTTCCTTCCACGCTCACGACTCAGAACCTGAAGTCCAGGAGGTTAGGGACCCTCTTGCTGGGCAAGGGAGGCGTACCGGAATGGACGACGGGGAGATAATCATCGTGGACGGTCGCTCCGACGATGTTGGATGGCCTGTGGCACGTGCTGGTGCTGCTAGCGTCCATGACCGATCATCTCCGGACCCGATTCTCATGACCTCTACTCCCAAGCTGCGAAAACATGCATTCGAAACCCACCCAGGGCAGCTAGGTGCAGCTTTTCTGGACAAGGGAAAGCGTCGGGAATCAGATTTTCGCAAACCAGTACCCGCTTCAGAGGAGGAGTCAGAAGACGGTATTGAGTCGTGGACTTTTGATCACCCAAGAACCTCTCCTATGAGATCACCAGTTATTCCAAATGGAATTGTTCAACAGCGTCGACGCGCGTTGGAAGGGTCGGCAGCCTCGAAATCCGCTCGGCCTCATGGTGATGTACCCGCCCTGAACTTGTTGGCTCTACCAAACAGTGGACCCAGGATTGCACAGCAGATGCGACGCAAGGACGAGGTAAGAGTGTACCTCATGATTATCCCGAGCACAAGGTGGATGAGTATCTACTGGTTTCCAGGGTGTTGATCGCGTTGGGACGTCGTCCTCAGGCCTGATAGATTCGAGAAAGAAGAGGGATTCAAAGATATCTCTTCCTCTCGAGGTTTGGTATCTAGGTCACCGAGAATTTCCACGGGAGGGCGAAGTGCCCCACAAGCTCACTTATAATGACCATACCAAGATGTTGTCTCTTTCTTTTGGACGGCCGGTTCGCAAAATCGAGGTCAAGCTGGATAGAGGAGTTGATATGATCAAGGTAACGTCGAGTGTTTGTTCCGGAAGTTTATTTTCAGTAAAAGTCATCGAGGTCACCAATGACGATAAGAATCCTCTCAAAGGAAATCCTGTGATAGAGCTTACTACCATCAAAGGGGGGCAGTGGAAACGTTGGGAAGACGAGTTTAGTGATCAGTTTGAGGGAGGTGTGTCGCCGTTTCTTTGGCTCAGCGACAATGAATGATATATTGATTAATCCTGTACCGAAGGAGGGTTGCGGCGACGCGGGCTAGTAACTTTGGTTTTTTCAACTAACCTTGCGAACTGGAACGATACTGTGTACCAACAGTTTGTCAATTATCTGAAGAGAGTCTGCCGTCGTCACGAGGTGGTAAGGTAGGAAATGTTAAAACTATCAGTACTTCCGACTCATTTTTCGCAGGCCGAGCGGAGGAGACTCTATCTGGTGTGAAGCAAAAAAGTTCGCGGAAATGAGCGCTCAAAACTCAAAGAGTAGAAGCCATGAAGCGAGCCGGGTATCTTCGATCGCAGAGCGCTCTTCGACACCGAGTTCATCTTCTGCCAGAACGAGGATTTCAGCTCACAGTTCGTAAGTGTTCCAGAGTACATTCGGAGTATCCCTACGATTTGCGTGTAGGAAGCTGCCAGATTCTAAAGCAAGTCAGCGCGAACTTCGTCGTTCCACACGGCAAATTATCGCTCAGAGTGCCAAGTTGACGCCGCCCCCTGCACCTCAATCCACTGTAGAACAAGATGAACTGTGAGTACCTCCTCTCGCTCGTGCATGTGTTTGTGAATATATGCTTTTGAAGAGTCCTGATGTACCCCCCTGGTGGGCCGGGAGCGCTCAACATCATGCGCAGCGACCTGAAGCGTTTAGAACCCGAAGAATACTTAAATGATACCCTCATAGAGTTTGGGCTGAAGTAGGACTTCCTCACATAATGCAGTACTTTGTGAAGCTAACACCATTCCATAGGCTTTGGCTCAGTGAACTTCGAGAGAAGGATCCATTACTTGCGGATCAAATACACGTCTTCAGTTCATTTTTCTACAAGAAACTCAACACGAAAAAGTACGACAATGCATCCCGTTGCACGTTACAGAGTGCTCATTTCGTATAGTGTTGAAGAAGGGTTCCAAAGTGTGAGGAAGTGGACTGCCAAGGTCGACTTGTTCTCGAAGAAATACATCATCGTGCCTATTAACGAGAAGTGAGTCATCGTCTTTCCTCGCTGCTCTATTCACCTCATGATATCCCCAGCCTGCACTGGTATCTTGCTATTATATACGAACCAGGTCATGTGTTGGAACCACCGCTGGGAGCACCGCTGTCGGCACAGGCTCGTCTGACACGCAATCGGAAGAAGGAGCGGATCAAAGTTGATGCTAAGACAGAACGCCCTGAGTCTCGGTCTGAGGCTCAAGGTTCGTCAACATCCAGCGTGCAAGAAGACGAGAACGTGTTGACATCGAAGGTAGCGACCCGGCCTCCGACACCAAACGTGACTCAAAATGTCGACATGGAAGATATAGATATGATTGATGCATCAGCTAATATAGTCCATTCCGATTTTAAGCTAGCGAAGCCGCCCTCAGGATCCAGCGGTCGTGCGCCTAGCGAATTGATGCACCCAAGTTCGCCAATTCGCGGAGTTGCCATGGACGTGGACGTTGTGGAGTCTTCCGCTGGACGACCAGCATTACCATCTCCCACTCCATCTGACCGATTGCTCGAACCGCAATCCGGTATTCCAGCTTCCAGCTTCTACGGGCCATTCACCTCCAAGAAAGGAGGGAAAAAGCTTGTTGCTACTGACAAGTCTGTCGTCATTTTGGATAGCGAGGATGAGAACGACAAGCGTCAAGAGGCTGAAGTAGATAATATGCTGAGAGAAGAGCAGTCAGAGTCATCACGGCGCCCGTCCCAGTACGCGTTTCTTCATAAATCTTGCTAAATACTCGTGCTGAACGGTGATCAGGACTTATATTTTCACTCTTGATTCGCTTGGGTCCAGGCATACGCAAGTCGTCAAGGTCTTGAAGACCTACCTCGGCAGAGAGGCAAAAGATAAGAAAGGTTTTGATGAGGTACGCGAGGCTGTCGGTAAACAAGTTCAGGTAAGACCGTTCGTCTGAGCTGGCGCAAGTTCTTATCTCTGATACAGGTTCCGGTTCAACCCAACACATGGGATTGCGGGGTATACCTCCTTCATTTAACTAAAGTCTTTATGAGCAATCCAGAGCATTATTTCCGCGTGATCACGACTGTATGCTTGTGCAGTTCTTCTGCCTTGATTTATGATTGACTTGTATCGTGCACGCAGACCAAAGGAACTATGCCCAGTTCTGATCGCAGGGTTACTTGGCAAGACCAAGAAGTTCCCAATTTGCGAGATCACCTCGTCGCCCGAATCACTCAGCTATCGGAGGCGTGGAAGGCCGAGAAGGTTGCTAAAGAGGAAGAAGCAAGGAGGCGAAAGAGAGAGGAATTGGAGGCGGAGGTCCTTTCTTCTGACGGCGAGGTCGATATCGTACAGGTCTCAGGTGAAGTCAAGCGCTCGCCGCAACGAAGACACGCCAATAGACTTCGGGGATGATTGGAATTGTACTACAGGGTGAAGGCCCTTTCTTCTTTTCTTCGCTTTCTTCTGTCTTATGATGATATCCGTTAATTCTCCTTCACCATCGTTGACGCATGAGATGCACGACATCCTGGGCACCCTAATTTGCAGTCTTAATGGATGGGTATACTGTATTGCTCTAATGGAACCGGGCAGATCGTCTTGAAGAAACACACGAAGTTTGATGTGGTATGGTAGAATGTAGCGAAAGCAATCGAGCAGTTGATTCCTTTGTATTCAGAGTACTTACGGTTAAACATGGCATGGGCATTAGTAATGAAGCGGAACGCTGTGAATGTCCTCTCAGAACACCCTCCAAAGGGGACAGAAGGAGATGCCAATAAGGAAGTGACAAAAATTAGAAGAGACTCATCCTGCCGTGGGTAGGTTACCCGTCCAAGAGATCGACAACATGAATGCACGAATCTGGATAGCGTAAAAGGGTAAGTGCAAAGGCCACTGCGGGTTCGTGGCGCTATAAGCGTCAAGTGGGAATAAAGCGTATCTCAACTCAAATGTGAAAGTGATGGTATAAAAAAAATAAATAGAAGGTGCGTTTGGCATCAAGGCATCCAAAGGAGAGGACGGGACGCTGTTGCCATTGGTCCCAAGAGTCGAATCGACGAAGTAATGCAACCAATATCAAAGAGCTTGCTGAGTCGACTCGTTGGATAGTCAGCATCGCATGAGCAGGACTCGCAAAAAAAAAAGTAGAGCAGGAGAGCTTAATGATATAGAGGTTGATGACGGTGTTTCTTAGTGCGCCTTGGAGCCTTCGCTTGAACCAGAGCATCGAGAGGGGAACCGGAGAGTGGATAACGAGCATAAACAGTATCCAAGACAGTTGGCCGAGGCTCTGTTGCACGGCGTACGAGCGTGTACGTGGGAGAGACGTGAAGGGACGTTGACTGAACAGCTGCTGCAGCGGATGTGGACGTGGGGCTTGCAGTCTCGTCTGCCTTGCCTCCGACGGCCGTAGGTTGTTGGGTGGTTGACGACTTGTGAGAAATCTCGTATGCAATGATTAAGCCAATGCCCACCAACTGAAGAGGTGATCAGTTTTGCAACACGTTCTCAAATAGAAAATGCGTACGATCAGGAAAGCAACCAGCCAGACCCAGCGAGACATCCGACTCATACCGTTCTGTGTCTTGGACAACCAGGAGCTAAGAAGAGGAGATAAAGGGTACATATCGGGCGGAATGGGTAAGCGACGGACCTGGGCTTCTTCTCCTCCTTAGCAACCATGCTGAATCGCCTCCAGAAATGGTCGCCACGTTCACCCCGCTTCGGTAAGAGGTTGTCCTCTGAATTACCGCGTATGATCACGTCACTGGCAAACTTGATATCCGTTTGCGGTGCAGGGGAATTCGAAGGACGGACGAACACGGGGGTGATGGGAGTCATTGGTGGTTGTAACGGATGAGGGGTGCTCGGTACAATAGGTCTGGGAAATGCAGGTGTCTGATAGATCGGGGGAGGCATGCGCGGTGCACCCATGTCAGCCTGCCTGCGGGTGACAGTCGAAACTTGCGGGAGTTGAGACATTTGAGGGTGACGAGATGACTCGGGAGAAGTGGAAGGAGGCATCTTGAGAGCCGCGACGGGTGCTGGGTATCCTGGCCGAGGAGCGGCGAGCGGAAGAGAGGCAGGTTGTCGGGGTATCGCCACGGTCATCGCTGGAGGGCGCCTTTGGGCCGGACTGGCGTCGTCTTCGTCGTCATCTATGCTACCGTTGAGAAAACCCAAGCCGACGGCTCCAAAACCTGATTGACGATTTGCGTCGTTACTGTGTGGGCTGAACCTATACAATTGGACTGCGGTTAAGCTAGGAGAGTGGTCCGTTGCTGCGCAAACATACATGAGCTCGTTGTCCTGCAGCGACTCTCGACCCCTTGGAATGATCGTCTGGGTGTAATACACAAACGCTAATAACTTATATCAAGGGAGCGGAAGCCTCTCAGCCTAGTAGCAGGGCGGTTTCGAGGCAGCGAGTGGGGAGTGTTATGGGCAGCGGGAAAGTGTAGAAAGAGGAACAAAACTGGACAAGGATTTTTTGTTTTTGCAACCCGTCGACTACGGATTCGAATTGCAACCGTCTCCACACCGGCATCACAAGTTCGACATTCCTGGGACATTTCATGAATCTCGGCTAGCCGTACCCTCTTCATTCACCCTGTAACGTGTTCGTTGCTGATAAGCATGCTTTTTTACCTACGCCAATACAGTGGTTATGTGCATAACATACGTATTCAGTACTTACCCCCAACAGTAGCATCGACCCTTGCCCGGTATCATTATCAGGACAAACAACCACGTGACACGTTTTATTTGGTATTGTTGACACGTCATTGATGCGTCGCGTCGCGTGGCTCTGAGCGCGTCGACGTTCCACAGCAACTCTCTCTGGTCGGTCGCTTCACCATGGCTAAGCGCAGAGTACCCGTCGACAGTGATGACGAGGACCCTCAATCCTCTCAGGTGTCCAAGCGTGCCAAAACAGAGGATAGCGACTGTCTAGTCCAACAAACGCCGGAAAAGAAACCAAAGGCGAACGGTAAAATCAAGGACGACGGCAACAGTAGCGACGAGGGAGAGGTAGACATCCATGATGCCAATGAGGAGGGGGAGGAATTCGAGAAGAGGTTCGAGGAGGAAAACGGCGACGCCATCCGGCGCCGTCTCGAGGCAAGGAGTCAGGTCGTTGGGGTAAGAGTGCTGCGTCGAAGTCTAGGAACTGCGCTCACTTTGGAGCACAGGGAATTGCGGAACATGGTATCATCGAGTGCATTGAAATGACAAACTTCATGTGCCATCCTCGTTTGAAGTTCACTTTTGGACCACAGATAAACTTCATCATCGGTATGGCCACACATCTGGTCTTGTCAAGTGCGGCGCTCTCACACATATCACAGGTCATAACGGGAGTGAGCAATATTACCCCTGTTAGCTAAATAAACTCTCATATACCCATGCTAGGTGGCAAGAGCGCCGTGTTATCCGCAATTACCATTGCACTCGGTGGAAAGACCATTTCAACTGGCCGTGGATCTGGACTCAAGTCTTTCATTCGTGAAGGTCAAAAGTGAGCATCGTTTGGGTGGGCACATTGCATCGGCTGTTGACGAACCCACGATAGCAAAGCAGAAGTCACCATCACACTGAAGAACCAAGGAGAGGAGGCATACAGGCCTAACGACTACGGTAAAAGCATCGTCATTACGCGAACCTTCACCAGACAAGGGGCATCATCTTGGTCAATTAAGAGTAAGGATGGAAGGAAAATATCTGACAAACGAGATGAACTGGCCGCGATTTGCGACCACATGAACATTCAAGTCGACAATCCGTTGAACGTTCTCACCCAAGGTTTGTAAGATATCCAGGTTATTTGTACCTACCCGTGTGACCGGTAAACCAGATGCCGCGCGCCAGTTTTTGAGCGCTTCACACCCGTCGGATAAATACAAGGCGCGTTCGTTGGGGCTTACTTCCATAAACAACTAACAGTTCTCCCCAGTTCTTTCTCCGCGGTACCCAGTTGAGCCAGCTTAGCGAGGAATACGACCAATGCTTGGCACAAGTTAACCAGGCCAGGAAGATCTTGCATCAGAAAAAGCAAGCTCTCCCTGAACTCCGGGCAACACTCAAGGAGGCCACCGTACGCTTTGAAGAAGCTTCAAAAGCACGTGAACAGCGTCATAAGGCCGATGAACTCAAGAAAGAACTGGCGTGGGCGCATGTGGCCGCAAAACAACATGTAGGCTTCACAATCTTCCTACGTGCAAACCTTAAAGGTAATTTAACTGCCCGATCACAGGAAATGGAGACCAAGTTCCAGGAAGTCGCGAAAGCACAGCAACGTTTGCCAAAGATTCAAGATAAAGTTACACGTGCAGAAGTACGTGCAGAACCTTTAGTACATTCCACTCGTTCAACCTTGTTTGCAGGCCCAATTCCAGCTGGCCTCGGCTGAGGTCGAACGATACGAGCGAGAGTTCGCTGATCTTGGCAACATCGACCACCTGAACCAGAAAGCCAAGGAGTTACAAGACAACATGCGAATCAACAAGAACTCCTTGAACCAATTCAAGGTGGGCACGGAAATGACTGAGTGCTGACGCTCTTCCGTATTCTTATATATTTTTGCAGAACGATGAGAGGGACATGAACGCTAGTCTGAACGGATTAGATAAAGCTATTAAAGAATATAACATCAAGATTGTCGAAGAGACCCGCCGCATGGAGACACATACGCTGGCTAGACGTGAGGAGCTCAACCGAAGCCTTGAGGAGGCCAAGCAAGCCGTTGCTACCGCCGAACATGCCCACAGAACCGTCTGTGATGAGAAACGTACCAAGCAAACGGCCACAGAGGAATGCAAGGAAAAAGGGATGGCTGCCCAGAACCAGGCGAAGCAAGCGCAGGACCGCATCCAGGAATGTAATACAATGATCAACCGGTGCAAAGAGCGCGAGGATAACGTTCTGGCACCCTATGGGAGGGATATGAAACGTATTCTTGAGCAGATTAAGCAGATGAGGTGGCATGGAGATACCCCGATAGGTCCCTTGGGCTTGCATGTCCGGCTGAAAGACCAGAGATGGGCGTCGTTATTGCGATCGCAACTCGGAACGTTGATGAGCGCTTTCGCATGTACCGATCCAAGAGATCGTCCTCAACTAAAGCGACTGTTTGACCAAACGAGGAAGTGAGCATCGCTGCTCATTAGGTGGACGGACAACTGATTATCCGCTTAGCCATCATATCAATATCATCATCTCAGAAAGGGACGAATTTGACTACAGCTCCGGTGAACCTCCTGCTAATGTGCTGACTGTATTGCGTGCATTGGAGGTAAGTCATCTACGGCTGGCCACGGCGTAGTGATACATCTCAAAAAAATTGTTATAGATATCCGATCCATACGTTCTTCGTATCCTGATCAACCAGTCGAATATCGAACGTACCGTTCTTGCACCTAACCGGAAGGCTGGTGATGATACCCTCGTTGGACTGCGCAGTGGGGTAGCCTGGACCGCCGACTTCATGCGTGTCACAAGATACAAGTAAGCAGTTGGGTGGTATGGCCGTGTCGTGGCTGATTGCATTTATTAATGATTGCAGTGAGGGTGGTGGTTCATCAATCAAGCTGAACAGAATTGCACCGGGAGATCCGCGGCACATGTTGTTTACCGCGAATGACAATGCCACGGAATTACGGTGAGCTATTATTCACTGTGCTCACTAAAACTATCCCCTTACTTCGATACAAGTGATTGGCTGGAGAAGTTAAGGGTCGCGGAAACGACCTATCAATCTGCTTCAGCTGAACGCAATCGATTAGCGGACATGTACAATGTAATCACGCAACAGATCAGAACACTAGACGTAAGTGGGTAGGAGGTCATGTTATGCACAACTTTACCGAACATTCCCGCAGCAAAGGGAGCGTGAGGCATTGGCGAACCTGCGAAAATTCAAGGCTACGCATTCACAACTTCAGGACGATGCCAATGAAGAGATGCCCGCTGGCGTTACTCACCTGCAGACAGCCAAAGAAGTCTGTCTTATTCATTTCCGTGTTGCCCTATCTTGAACGTTCCCCTTGTTTTTCAGGAAGCGGAAGAGGAGAAGAAGCTGGTTCTTCAGCAGTTCGAGGACCTGGCTTTTCGAAAAACGGCGATCAATGAGGCGCAGAATGGGTTATTGATGGAATTGAACCAGGTCAAGAAGCAGATTCGAACCTTTGAAGAAACTCGGGGGCTGATTACGGTATGGCTTTCTCCCTTAATTGACACTGTATATTCTAATGGTGCATTGCGCAGGCAAAGGTGGAAGAAGCTGTAACTAATCGGTTGGATGCGCAAAAGAACCGGAACCATTATACGAAGAAATTAGAAGACGAGCAGCGGATTGTTAATGACTTGGAGGCAGTCGCGGATACGCTACAACAGGAATTCACGGTATGACCGAGGGCCATAAATTTAGGTTCTTGCTGCTTATACATTCGATAGGACTGGACTGCGCGGGCTCAAGAGTACTGCGACCCCGTTGAAAACCCTCGCAAAGTGGCTGTGGTCCAGCGTCAACTTGAGTCTGTGCAAACCGCTCTGAAGGAGCGTGAACGCAGGTGAGTGTGTACATGTGTTGCCAGCGTTCCATGCATAACTTACTTCTGTGTAGGCAGGGGGCGAGCGTCGAACAGATGACAATCGAAGTTAACAAAGCGAAGGCGGATCTCGATAGCGCAGAGCATGACCTCCGCACCTGTTCTGCACTCAACAACGTGGGTGACCACGTCCCGTTTTCGACTTCCGCGTTGTCAATGATGTATTGCAGACTATAAAGAAATCTCTCGTCTTGAGGTTGGACAGGTGGCACGAGTTCCGACGACACATTGCTCTCCGATGCAAGCTCGTTTTTCAGTACCATCTATCCAACCGGGGTTACTATGGCAAGGTTTTGTTCGACCATGTGAACCAGACGCTGCAGCTCAAGGTGGGATAGTAACCTTAGTCTCAAACGGCCTACTAAGGTTGTCTTGAGGTCCAAACCGATGACCAGGCTGCTACTCAAGGACGGGACAAAGATCCCCGGTCCCTCAGCGGTGGCGAAAAGTCTTTTTCCACAATTTGCTTGTTATTGTCTCTATGGGACTCCATCGGTTGTCCGCTTCGTTGTCTTGGTGAATGGCTTACCTATATGAGTGTAAATTTTGTTAACTCAATGTCTCCCAGACGAATTCGATGTGTTCATGGACGCAGTCAACCGTCGCATCAGTATGCGCATGATGGTATGTCCCAGTTTACCGGCGGCTCCGGAACCTCCATAACAAATTCCCCTAGATCGACACTGCGAATGCTTCTGACAAGAAGCAGTATGTCCTGATCACACCGCAAGAAATGGGGTCCGCGTCTCTCGGTCCAACTGTGCGCGTACACAGGATGAGTGACCCCGAGCGTGGACAGGGAATTCTAGCATTCGGGAACGCTTCCGCGTAGCGCGGCGTCTGCCCTACTTTTATGTGTTTATTCGTATGATATTCAACCCTACTAGGTACACTATTGGTCAGGTACATGAAGGTGCCCGTTCTATGTTATATCTCATCCTTACATCCTACTTACAGTAAAGCTCGTGAATGAACATGGCCCTGTGGGCACGCAATTGAATTGCTTCGTTATATGACTCCTCTAGACCTTTTTTATTCTCTTCATGGTTCGCCATTCGGCGCAATAAACCGCCTCTCACCCCGTCCGCCTTCCACGTCCCCGTTGGCTTATGTGTTTAATACAACGCGCCTTCACCAAATTGTTCCACTCCCTCTCCCTGACGTTTCCTACCCGGTTGGCCGTCGTGGTGGGCTTCTTTGCTCGACATTCCTTGTGCCGGGACGCCCAAACCATGGTAAACTTCCTTGGAAGTCACGCCAGTTACCGTGCTTGATGCAGGCGGGTGCTGCAGCGCTGGGTCGTCCGCAGACGCGTCAGGGTCAACGACCGTGTCTAGTGTGACACTTGCAGGTGCGGGTTGGCTACCTATATGGCGATCACACCCGCTAGGTAAATATATTTACCAATGCCATCATGGACACTTACCCGCTGGCCGGCCATCAACGATACCCTGGTTGAACCCGGACGATTTGTCTGTGAAGTCTGCCGCTCGGAGGGTGTCATTTCCTTCCAGTGAATGGCGTTGTTTCGTTTGTACGTCGGACATGATACGTGGTTTGGGATTGGTTGGTTTAGTACAGTAATGCTTTGAACAACCGGCCTTTTTTATACCATCGCTATTGGAGAGGAGCGGAAAGGTGATGTCATAAGGTGATGTAATCTTGCGGGTTGGGAGGTGGATCAACAGGTCTCGGACTCCAATAAATGGCAGGCTCCATAAACAGTACAGGTTACCGTAAACATCTGTGGGGCCTCCTAGGAGGATAATGCGTCCATGATAGTCTCTCGGGCTTCAAGTCGAGGAGCGGAACTAGGATGGTGAATTAACCGTCAGCACTTTTCCATCTTCTTCTTGCCTTGTCTTCGTCCGTGTGACAGCACGAAAAGCAGAGGCTATAGCCTCAATGACATTGAATCTTTTTAAGTAGCAACAGCGGACATTTGTTTTTGCATGGTCGTAAATCCTTTATGTAAGGACCTAACACGTACAACAAATCAAAACGGAAACAAACTTGGGGAGTGGGGCACTAATGAGGGAATTAACTCTCAAGTACCATGGCACTTGTGAGCCACCACCCACTCTACGCAACGTTCGTCAGCCTCCTCGCTCCATGGATGAGCGTGGGTCCTGCCACGCTGTCGTGCGAGAATTATGATCCACAAAGTACCTCTGTCCTGTCGGAGTGTGACGTACTTCCCAGCCTCCAGGCAGATTCTCATTTGGTGACCGCGGATCAACCCATGTTGTCCTCCTACTGACATGGTCCACGAAATACGGTCTGTCAGCCGCGGTATAACGTTTTTCCCAGCCTTTCGGTAAAGCAGCAGGCTCGGTCCATGTCGTCACTTTCCTATTATGATCGACGAAATATGGCTGACCCTCGCGGGTGTAACGCTTCTCCCAACCATTGGGCAGTAATGGAAGCGGTGGGTCCTGTGATGTGAAAGGAGGAGGCATGAGGGGTTGAAATGCACCCGCACAAGAAGACGGAAACTGGCTCTGCTGAGGCGTCGCTGGCGAGATTGTGAATGGACTCTGGGACCGCCGTGACGGGGGATGTGAGGAAAAAGAAAACTGTTGCAGCCTTGGAGTACTATAGAACAAGAGTGAAGCCAGGGCCCGACTGATCAGTACTGTTTTGCCGCATCGGCAGAACTTGCGGCTGCTGCGAGGCACTGGGTAGACCCATAGAGTGTTGGTGGTGCGTCAGCACGGATTGTACGGGTGTGTGGTCTGGATTGCCATACTGGACATTGATAATATCAGAAAACGAAGACGAAGACTCCGATGATTCTGAGGTTGTAGGTGAAGATGAAGGCGTCGGTCGTTCCAAAAGAGGGAGAGATGTGAGAGATTGATCCGCATGTCCCTGCAGCGCTGGGATGGGTCGCGGACTGTAGGGCGGTGCTTGGGAGCCAAGGGGCAATAGTTGCACCCGAGCAGTGGGTGTAGTTGACATATCTTCTACCGGAACAGTGGGGGTAGTTAACGCATCTACGTGAATCTGCTCCCCTGCCGCTGGTTTGATGAATGGTGGGCGAAATCCGCGACTGCTGAGAAACAGTGGAAGACGCTGAGAAACGCCGCCCTAGCCCAGACGGACGAACAGTAGAATCCTGTCGGCCAGGGCTAGTTTGTGCAAGCACGGGCGAGCCAACTGGTTCCAAGGACGAAACTAACGTAGACTCAGATTGCTCTGTTGCACAAGACAACGTAGGACGTATCCGTGTCGTCTTGTAGTGCTGCGACAGCTTCGTGAGACGAGGGTAATCCTTGCACGCTGTGGGGAAGCGGGTACAAGGGATTCTGGTCGTTCCACTGTGATGGGTGGTCCAGGTATCTGAGCTATATGATTCCCCTGCGCACTTGGAACGGAAAAGGAAAGATGCAGCTTTCCGTAGACGTTTTGGCCATTTGCAATATCTTTAGTAAGCATACCTAGACACTAGCTAGTAAACCACGGCACCGTGAGGGAGAGGAAGGGACATACTGTTAGGCGTTTCGGAGTACTTGAAAGCCTCGATTCCCTTAATCATGACTGATCCAGGAAACTTCGTCTTCTTCCTCAGAACACGCTCGTACCCGACCCGAATAGTAATGGTCGATGTCCGTGTGATGGTACTGTGCGTTTGACAGTTGAGGGCCAAGGGATAGCACACAGCAGAGAAGAACACGAAGAACTCACATATCAAAAGGTTGATTCCATGTAGGGTTGAGTGTCCCCTTGACAGATTTAGTGGTATACGTCTTATTGTCGTCTACCGGCAACCACCGCATATGGGTCCGGTTGTCCAGGCAGGCTAATCCTGTCCTTGACAAGAGAATGCGCTGAATGAACTGAGCTCGTTGAGGATCAGCGAGATGTGTACTACAAAGATAAGAAATCTAGAATATACCGGTGATCCTGACTATCTTGATATCGCCTTCGGCAGACATCTGGGATCGATTGGAATGTTAGTGTACTTGCACCAAACTGCAGAAGGCTTGCTAGATGATAGGGATGACTGCAGCCCGTAACACCTTTGCATCACCCCATTCTCCAGAGACAGGCACCAATACTTACCAGAGCACCCGCTGGCTGATCCTGCGATCGCTTTTAAGAGGAATTTAGACCAGAACTGACTTGAAGCGATACTGAGAGATCGAGAGGAGTATATACGATAACGTATACTCCTGAACGCTCTCAAGCACGGCAACAAGGATGTACAGTGACTCGCTGTGGGTGATGTGCAGACGGCAGACTCGCTGGAGGAACCTAGCGCCCGGTCACACCTGCAAGCTGCCTCTTTTAATGTGACCTCGTCACCAAATAGCAAATTGACCTGACGATATGGTAAAGAATCAGCCAGGGCATCTTGCAAGAGCTATGTTTGGTTACATCCTTTCCGGGACAACTGCCTGCATGTTCGCCATCCTGCCTAGAGGTGGTCCCCACGAGCCTTCTCAATCAATCCCCGAGCGGCACAGTCCTACATGAAACCCACCCAGCCTGCTATAATTGTAACAAGCCCGGACCACGCGGTTTTGAAGGCAGAGCCCCTACAAGTGACCAAAAACGGAGGTAAACGATGCACGATGCTTAGTCAGCAACAAAGTTCCTCCAGCGGTGTACACAACAAAACAGAATCTTCGTTTGCCAAAAAAATCGGGTTTGGAAGCTTGAAGCTTGGTAACCTCCCAAATCAGTAAGCATTAACGACCTATGGACTACGGCCAGTAGGTGACCTGCGTGAGGTCCTGGAAGCTATTGACGTAGTACTACTACAGCGGATGGCGGTGGAGGTGAACTCGACGCTTGTTGAACGTTGAGGCACTGATGCCGAGACGTAGGTGTCAGCGTCGAGATCATGATCCACGTTGATGGAAAGGAACGGATGCGTGCTCGGGGCAAGGTGCCGTGGCGGGTACTGGTGTCTAGTTTACACCCATTCCCAAAGTTCAAGCTCAGAGGTCAACGCGACTACCCTGCGGTGGAGCGGCTTGTAAGCATTACTAGGAACGAGCATTCACAACATTGGAATTTTTAAGTAAACCAAAATTGCAAAAATTGAAAACTAAATACTCGAGCTTCCATCCGGGTGGATTGATGGGGGTGTGTCATCCCACGCAAGTTGCAGCCAGTCACGCCCGAAGCCACTAGCCACAGCACGGAAACCATGGTCGCGAACCTCTGAGAGGAACAGTTCATGTTGGTCGGCAAGTTGTGCGTTGTTCCGACGGATTTCTTGAATGATACCATGTTGATGTTCGCATAGCGGACATGTCGTGTCGTTACCAAGGAGACATCTGCGAATTTCAGTCGCGTTCAGTAACAGAGATAACATAACGTCAGACGTAAGGAGGCGGAGGCAGACAATAGCGGTGCGCAGAAGAATAGGGGGGGGGGGGGGGATTACGTACCGTTGGTGGTAACTGTGGTTGCACATGAAATGTATACTTGGTAAGTCGAGCTGGCCATTACATTGCGAGCACCGAGTTACATGGAACACCCTTGGATGTTCAGTGTCCGTAAGCTCCTCGACTTGTTTGAGTTTCGTTTTTGTCTCCGACCGATAGGATGATATGAGTCGGATCATCCTGAGATGCGGAGTACAATGTATCAACGTGGTGCAAATAACATTGACACGAGGACTTACGGTCGTAATCTCTTCTTGCCCTTCTGTGATCCGCCGCATAAGCCAACCTTTGACAAGCCCTACGCTTGCAACATTATTCCGCGAAAGAACCTGGACAACACTCAAGGGAGTCATGATGTGCTTGCTTTCAACAAGTTCCAGGATCTCTTGTAGGTCTGTTTGATGTGCGGAGACTAATTCAGGAGTCGATGTAAGGAAGCGTAGCACGAGTGGATAGAGGTGGGGGTGGCCAGGACCAGTATTGACGCAGGGCTGCGATGACTCGAGCTGACGGTGAGGACAGAATCCCCGCACCGGTGTGGCTTGAATCGCCGGATTCCATGACTACCCGTACTCCGGAATTATGCTGGTCCATCCAGAACCTCAGTACGTCCTCGTACATGCCCAGTTTCTCCCATAAAAGCACGAGACCCGGTGCATACGAATAGCTGGAACACAGAATCAGTGCATGAGTGGCATCGTACGAGAGATGTGAACTGCGAAGCAGCCGTAAAGCTTTCTCTTTATCTCCCTCGCTTTGGTTCTCTGTGAGGTAGAGCTCGAGTAAAGTGTTCCATGCGGAAGCTTGGTCTCTTCTCTCGGATTCGTCGTCTTCTGAGCCTGGAAACTCTACTGCTACGGTCCCTTCTAAGCTTTGTCCCCATCGACGGCACTGCAACTGTCTCCAGGAACCTGACGAAATGTGCTGTATGATCCACGAATTGCGCAAAGAACAGAGTCGGTGAGGGACGTCGTGGTACTTGGCTCCCAGTCAGGTACGTGTTCGGGCCCGGGTGAAGCAGACGCCACCCGCAGATGGACCACTAGTCCCGGCGCCCTTGTCCTCCTCCGCATTAGCTTCACCACTCTCCTTTGCAGCTCCTGGTGGCTTCGCAACCAAAGCCTCAACTCCAGCAGAAAGTGCCGGTGGCACCGCAGATGCACGGGACAAGGCAAGATACGAAAGATAACCGGGCACCTTCGCCTGGGTTTTAGGTAAATGCTCAGGCGGCGACGACTCCGGGAGGTGTCCTGCTATGGTGCAGAGGTCAATCAGCAAGCTGCGTCGTCTCTTCAGGGAGGTGGTCGAGGAGTGCTCTGCCATAGTGTGTAAGGGCAGATTCCGCCTGTGAAAGGCGAATACGTAGTCAGTGTTACAAGACAGACCCGAACGACATTGACCAGAGCAATAGGAAAAACCCAACCACTTACACAGTCGCCTCCAACCTCTCGTAAATAGGAAACTGCCGCGCTGTACCCACTGATCTCCATCTTTCTTTCGTCACCCATTTTCACTCTTCACGCCAGTGCCTCTTCTTGTACCCCCCAATGTCAGCTCCACGCTACTCTCGCCCACGTCTTCTACTAGCACTCTCAGATAATCGTCATGTCGACCCCAGCGGCGAGCTAGGTACGCGGCGTGCGTAAAAAAACCTGCTTGGCGACACACCCTGATAGCAGTGTCGAGCTCGAACGGCGGTTCCTTGCTGACACCGTCGCCAGGAGCTAGGTCTTCTATCCTACTTACTGACCCCGGACCCTCTCCACGGAATACCCTGCCCTCACTTCGTACGAAAGAGTCCGAGACGCGCAACATCGCCCGCTTTTGCGTATGCGTTGAGTAGCAACGTGGTGTGTTCTGCATGTGCGAGCCCGCGAGCGTGCAGCTCTTGAAGGTACGTCATGAGAAGGGGAGTCAAGCGCGCCGTAAGGAACTGAAAGTTATTAGTCTCGGTTTGACGGAAGGATCGCCCGGGACATCCTGGGTACAGATATGGCGCAGGCTCCAAAAGGGTAGTGGCTCACCTTCCGAATGACATAACTCGCCTGGACGCCTCCAATTGTATTTATATACTCACGCATCGCACCTTCGAAATCCCCTCGTGAGTACAGGTGATCCCCATGGTGCCGATGTACGTCCGTGGTGTCTAGCCCCTGAGTTTGCGCAACCGAGAGCGCGAGAGAGTACAGGTTCTTGGCGTATAACAATGACAGTTTGTCCGGGGTAGGCTTCTCGATGAGGCGCGTAAGCTGAATGGCGCATAGGTCCAGAGGACATGTCAGTGACCAGATCACGAGATATCATGTAGACATAAATAACACCGACCTTTCCATCATTCCCGACCACGTAAACATGACCCCATGCCGATATAGCATCGCGCACACCACCTTCGAAGTTTCCCGTATATGCAACCAACTTGTTCTCCATGTCAACCAGAACCACGCGGGCCACTTCGCTGCTGGAAGAGCTTAGCAGCCCTACTCCAGCGGGCACACCGGTAGTGGTTGAAGGAACCATACCGGCTCCCCCTCCACCAAACTTGCGCTGATTACTAACGGGAGTAGTTATAGTGGTCATTGCCGGGGGGAACGGTGTGGGGAGCACTACCACAATGTAGTTGAGATGCGTGTGCAAAGACTTTTTCTCGCCTACTCGTCCCAATCAGAAATTACGACCCATGGCTAGCACGCAATTACCTTCCAGAGCGTACGACCCGATACGGCCGCCAACGGCGCAAGCATACAACGCCTCTTCCCGTCCGAGAGCCACCCAACGGCCCTTCCAGTCGACACATGCACATTGTAAACCCGCACCGATCTCATCAGCCAGTACCGAAGACGGAGAAGAGACTTTTGGGATGAGAGGGTAAGAGTAAGTCGAAGAGGTAGTGATTATAAGTAAATGGAGGATGTGATTAGATGGGGCTGTATGGTTGCTTGCGTCCTGTGGAAGCGAGTCGTCAGCGGGTGAGAGGGAAGTAGGATTAGATGTCGCGAATCCGAGGAAGGTGACGGGTTCAGTCGGAATTTCGTGTATGACGCGCGGTTTGGGTAGAGTGGTAAGAGAACCTGACGCAGATGCAAGGGATTGGTCAAGATGGCGGTAGAGTAGGACTGTTCCATCCGCAAGGCCAATGGCAAGGAAGGCAATGTCCGACGTGAGCGCGATGCAGGATACCTAGTTAAACTTAATTACGGATGCAACGAGGACAGACGACGTGGACGCACAGGATGAGGCTTTCCACTAGGTTGAACCTTGGCTGATCGGAGAAGGGAAGGACCATTGGTGCGTTTGTCCATTTTAGAAAGGTTCCATATCTTCATAATGGCAGAGCGTACATTGTCTTCTTCCTGTTCCGCGTGTAAGAGACAAATTTCGAATCGGATGACTCTGGAGGTGCATACACCAATAGTTACTAACGTGCCTTGCCTCTCAATCATGTGAGTGACCCTTCCACCGACGTGTGCAACCCAACTAGCGACCGAAATAAAGCTTTGGTTGAGAATATGAATGCTGCCATGTATATCCGCGACCACAAGTCCCGCAATCGAGGACGTCATCACCGAGATTTCCGGTGCATTCTAACGTGGCACGTGAATATGGGTGCGTAGTGCCGCTGGTGAAATGACACACCTTGAATATTTCAGGACAGCTCTCGGAATCGTGGATGTCTTTGACCGTTTCAACGTCAAAGAACGTGAATTGACGGTGCTGTAAGTGGGGGTTAAACCTAGCATGGTCGCATAGAGTGAAGGACCACTGTACTGTTGTGGATGAAGTAGATGCCATCCCAGAGCACCAAGTGTTGGATGAGGCCTGTTCAATGCCGGGTGGTACTGCGGCCCGCCTGTTAACTTCCGAACTTGCGCTCGCCGTTCGCGGCACTTAAGCTTGGTATGACTTTGACTTTGTTTGGCCATCCATGTTCGTTCGATAGGGGCTTTCGAGTGCTGTGGGTAGCTATTTCGGGGATTTCTAGTACTTAGAGCATTCTTAGTCTTCGACACACCAAGAGCTGGCTGGTGAGGTTGTTCGGACTGTATTCTGTAAATGGTGGACTGTCTCCACTACTTTTCTATAGCTAGGGTATTCTGAAATAGGAAGTCTGGCTAAAAATTGGTTGGGATAGACAACGCTCGCTAGGTCTGAGTTGCTAACTGAAATAGAAAACGAAGGACATTCTGCGGATCTGGAACGGTAATTGTGTCAGACGCGTGCTTCAATATGACCAAGATCGAAGATCGACTCCTTGTATTGAGGCGCCCGTCCCGCTTAACTAGTGTCTCGATACATAGGCCTAACATAGTTCATAGTATCAACACGTTTACACCCACAGGCGGAGGATGTACACAGTTAGAAGAGATCCGTAGATACGCAGTAGCCTCCCTGCGACAGCAGTCAATTTGGGAATTTCACCCGAGTCCACCCTTCTTGTAAAGGAACTGTAGGAGAAAAGAATTATCGACGTCCCGCGTTGGGTTCAACTCCGTGAATTTTCAGCCCTCTCTGCAAACCAAAAAAAAAAAAAATTAACATATCATACGTAAATGTGAAGAAAGACGAACCTTTCCTGCCCATCCATTACCCTTAACGCGACTGCAACCCCACAGTTTCACTTCTTCTAATTTTGGCATCGCAGAAACGATTTCCTTCACGACAAAGTCATCGACTTCACGGCACCAGCTGAGGTCCAAACGTCTGAGCCCAACTGCGCATTTTAATAGCACGAGTGCATCAGTTGAAAGAGAACGCAGGCCATTGAGGTTGAGGCAAGTGAGCGATGGTCCAGAATGCTCAAGTAACGCAGTGAGGGTGGCATCAGAAAGGACATAATTGCGCGCTAAAGAAAGAACACGGAGAGGAGGATTGAGGGTATCAGCATCCTCGACGCGCGATACGTCATCCGTAGTGTCCATGGAACCTTCAACCGACTCTTGCTCATCAGTGTTGTTCGCTAAGTACCTGAAGAAACGAGCGACGCCTTCGTCCACTAAGCTTTCACAGCCTTCCAGAATCAATTCTGATAATACACGTGCGTGTTTTCCAAGCCCGCGTCTTAACGCTGCATCGGTGAAGCCGGTATGCCACGAAGGATTAAAAGTCTCGAGCGTCCTACCATGTCGCTTCAGTAGCTTGATCCAGCCGTCCTCGTCGATTCCAATTCCTGGATTTGCGAGGTCTAGCACTTTCAGGGGAGGAAGTGCACAGAGAGGTTCTATAAATTCATCACTGAGTAACCCAACTTCACGAAGCTGCAATTCTTCGAGCTTGGTGCAACTCTCAGCAAGTTGGCGGGCACAATTGGAGTCGAAGCGAGGGCTCTGCGTGATGCGGAACGAGCGAAGACTAGGCTTGGAACGAAAGAATTCAATCCAGGCTTCCACACGAACCAAAAAGGGTCCAAGAAGAGTGATCGAAGTTAGGTGAGGAAGTGATCTGGCGAAACACTCCAGTACTGGTGATGTAAGGCGACCACAGAAGTCCAGGTGAAGATGCGTCAAATTGGGGTTGAGACCGGCTAGAGTTGTAAAAGCCGGAGGCGTAAGATCTAGAGAAAAATCAGAGGAACGACTACGTTGTGGACGGTGCAGGTTTACGGGTAGCATCATAGAACCGCAGAGCCTTGTTTCGCACGTCATAGAACAAATGAGCATTTTGGGAATTTCTAAACCAATAGGAAGTAGCTTCAGATGCTAGTACTGACACGAAAGAGTTGACTCACAGGCTTCGATTCTTCGCTAAAGCTTTGGAAATCTCATCCATGTTAACTGACCCAATATTTCCTAGTGCCTCTATATCGTCAATATGTTTGCTGACAAGCTAGCATCATCAACGACGTCGCACTTCTTAAGCAAGCGGCCACAAATAGAGGAACAAAGATACTAACCTCAACGCAGAGAGAAACTAAGGTTGGTAAACGGCGTTCTTCGAAATTAACGAAGTCACGTTTGTCTGTGTTTAACTTGCGCTTTTTGGGAGCAACAGGTTTTTTGAACGGGTCAATACCTGCGGCCTTCACACATTCGTGGCAGAGATATCCCGGTGGCGGGTCGGCAGCCACAGTATACCTGGTCTGATGACGTGGTCAGCTTCGCCCGTAAATGAAACGGCGAGAACATAGGGGACTAACAACTGTGAACTGCTTTTTGCATTTGGCACAGTTCTCAAAACTACCAACAGGCGGTTTCGAATTGCCAGTTGCGCCCATAGTTCTCATTCCCTTTGACAGTGCTGTATACTCGTCATCTGTTGAACTCTGATAATCCCCATCCTCTTTCGCTTTCTTTCTCGCTCTTGCTTTAGCCGCGGCGGTTACTTTCCGCTTGCTAGTTCGAGTCTTTTTGACAGGTGATCGTTCCTCAGGTTCGTCAAGTTGATCAGACACGTATCCGGAGAGCTGGAAAAATGGGCGCTCAATACAACATGTAACTGTAACAATGAAGCTTACCGGTACTCGAGACTCATCCTGTGCACCAGGAGTGGCATCCGGCGCAGCCCGTTCTGACTGGCTGCCGTTGTCAGCGGAGGAACCTACCCCATTGTTGATGCTTGGACCCGCAACTGGCTGCTGCTCGTTAGTTGGGCCTTGGTTTCGTGTGGCGACACGCCGTGCTATGAAAGCAGGGTTGATGCCAGATTCCTGAGTTGTGAACTCGGTGAGAAAGGTTTTGAAAATGATGCATAGTAGATTTGTCTTACCCTTAGAAATTCAGTGAGGGCAGATGTCGGACCCCGTACGTTGTTGTTGCCTCTCCTACTCATCCCTCCTTCGAAGACTTGGACACGAGTCGCGCGTCTCACACATGAGCGTGGCTTAATTACAGCGATTTATCACGTGACTGACTCTGGGTATTGTATCGTATCGCATGCTTGGCCCAGAGAGGTCTCCGTCCGTTCTTGAACGTTTGAACATTGAACAGCGTTGCAATAGCATCCGATCACCTGTCTCGGCTGTTTTTCCCCCGTACTGAGTTTGTAGGGATTCGGTCCCATGCCGATGTCTGGCAACTGCGCAGATGCTTGCAAAGTCACGACACTTTTGTTGACTTCGTCTTATTGATTTTTGATCCTACTTTACTCGTGCACATGCGCTGACATTTTCGTGCCTCTCTTCTATCATATAAAAGGGCTTGTGAAGCGGGTTGCTCTCTCCTAACCTCGAACAACAACCTGGCTGCTTGAGGAAGGTCCTCGTCGTTCATGGTGTCGTCACAAGTTAAGCCAACTTCGCGTCGCCGCCAGTCCGTCGTGAGATGTTTGAACTCCCTCATGAGTGCATAACTATCTATTGTGTGTATCCTGCCATCTCTTTTTCTTCTTGCGGTGCGTTTGATGTTGTCGTGAGCGCGACCGTGACAGGGAGGGGCACACATGCAGCTCAAGTTTACACAGCGGCCTACGAACGCTCCACATTCGGGCGGATTAGCATGTCTCGCCTGGATCCATACATGCAGCTAGTCGACAAGACGGAGACTCAAGTGAAGAGAGTTCAAACGAAATTGCTATATCGTCCCATGAGTCGCGGCGACTCGTGGGACGACATCGCAGCTTTGTTCGAATTCAAGACGAAGGATAGACAGTTTCAATCGCAACGGTGTGACTGACATGCACACCTTCGTACAAGCACCGCTGATATAGTTTGGGGTACGACGGAGAGAAGGTGCTTCGAGGAGCCATGGAATTCTGTACCTCCTAATCCCATGACTCAGTCGCACCGACGACAAGGATCACTGCACATAATGTTTGTAAGGGTCTCACCGCCATAAACGTCCGTAAATAAATCCCTCAGGCCACTCTGCTTCAAGTATTCTGCCTTCCTGAGTGCAGTCAACACGCCCTTCCGCCGCGGCTTGAGTGTCTTGTTCCTGATCATTCCGCCAGCCCCTCGACTCCATAAACAGTCTAAACCGCATGATCGGATTGTCGATCCTCTTGTTCTCGACTTCTTGTCTCGCGCGACATGCAAAGGAATTATCGACCGTCGAGTGGTGCCCAACCGATGGGTCGTTGCCTCCACCAAGACAGCCCGGGCCACTCGCTAGATATCGCTTCCTTGTCTTGGTCACGGCATTCATGACCGCCAATATGTCGTTCCCATCTACGCAGACCGTATTTGCTTCGTTATCCAGGCCCCCGTGCGGCGATACCGTCGCCGGAGTATTGTTCATTGTGGAAACTGCGATTCCATCGTTACGGGCCAAATAGATCGTGGGACAGGAAATAGTCGACGCCAAGAGCATTCCCACATGGAAACCTCTTTCTGAAGCTGCGCCTTCTCCAAAGTAAATGCATGCAACGGTTTTGTGCCTATGGACGGGATCTGAGTTGCTAGAGGTGACGAGATCGTGTGGAAGTAGTATTCCGGGGATCCGACATGCTATGAAAAGGCTAGTGCCCGCGTAGGATGATGTGACAGCGTGTAACGAACCATTGCCATTTGACCCCCTTTACCGGACTTGTCTTCGAGGTTGCCAAAGTACCCTGCCATGATCCCGTCAATTCCGAAGCCTCGCCACAGTAGGACACTCATTTTGTGGTAATGTCCTATCCCTAGTTTGAGGGTCCCGCGAAGGAGTGAGGCAAAATGTGTGTGCTCACCTAAAACCCTGACGGACTGCCACATTCACACTCGAGATCCGAGGAGGCAAAAATTTACTCATCGTCCGGTGCCAACACTGCAGCCGAACCGATGATAGTTGCTTCCTTGCCGTACTGTCGACGATGTTCAGGGAGTATGACTAGAATAATGTGGAGGAATGCTTCCTCGCAGAAATCATCCCCGATTAATACGAATAATCCGGGGAAACACAGAATTTGGACAGCGAACATACGTAGAACGAAATCTTGTCTTGGCGCTGCATATTGTAAAGAGCATTATCCACGGTTGGTAAGAGGACATATGCTCGTATCTGACATGATGTCACTCTTCTCTATCCATGAACTTTGTCAGCAGGTAACGCACAATCCACGAGCAAATCCTTCAAGCTTCATTACTGTATCTGCATGTGGGATTATACATAATCTAGATACTGAGGCGTGCTAGCAGCGAGACCACAATGGAATAAGCGGACCTCGTGAAGTTGACCGCCTTCCACCGGTACGTTGACACTATCGAGAACTCTGTAAGTGGCATTTGACCCTGTTCACTAGTAATAAAATTGCAGAACCAGAGCTCAGATACGACGAGAGAACGCGAAGTGGGAAGCATCCCTTGATCGTTGGTAGGAATCGCGGTCGTCGCTGTCGAGAGTGCACGCCATAGAACGCAGTGGGGGTATTGCTGGGAGGGCTGAGACACCGTATGACTCTGATCATCGTTGAACTAAGTAAGAACGGTGGAGTTGGAAGGTGGTTACCCCGGATCTTTGGCGGTGTGTGAGTCGTGACAAGATAGAAAAGTAACTTACGACGATGCTGTCGTACGAATCTTTCCGAGTCAGTGGTAGCTCTTGAGCCGCTTCCGCCATTTTCCGTCGTCCACCCATCATCGACGTCACGTAGTCTGCTCCACCATGGACGTGCCCTTCTATCGGCATCCTTCGTAGCGGATTTCCCTTTGTTCTTCGCCTTTGACCTCAGGACCACGCACCTCTTATCCAACTGGACGACCGTTTCCCTTATAGGAGGCGTGTTCTACTTCGTTTTTGCTTTTGGTTCTGGAGGAGCGAGCGTGACTGTGGCTCCTTCGTTCGTTTCTGCGATGCAATAACCTGAGGATGTGCATAGGTAGACACAAAACTCACTGCCCGCTAATGAACTTTGGCACTCCTATTATGGTGGCTTCGAACCATCTAATCTGACCAGTAGATGATGTCTCTGGCCCTTCACGGGTATCCATGGAGTCATCGAAAAGGATCTTCCACGTCCAAACCCGCACTGTGCTTAGTCAGCGGCTTACGACTCGTGCCGTTTCAAGGTTAGCGGTGCATCTGGCATGTCCGTCTCAGATATAACGAGGACAACTTGTAGTGGTGCAGGTGGGTGGGTTTAATTTCCTTTCTTTTTCTAGTGTCCGCGCACGGAAGAGGTACGCAAACTTCAGACAGAAGCAACTCGGACTCTTGTTGTTCGTTATTTGACTCCGCTGTTACATTCCAGGTGCAATCATACTCAGCCTACTTATATGCTGGTATGGCTTCGACTGCCTGTCTTGCATGTGCTACCACGCGAGGCAGCCTGAGCGAAGTCTGAGCCAGTTCGGAACACACGAGAACTCATAGAAATTGTGTAGTTTGCACGTTATCCCTGTTGGCCACGCTGAATTATTTCTTCGCAAGTTTACGTGTCTACCACAATTGGCGCGTGCCCCTGTGTATGATTTTGATCCGACCCTATCAGGTACGTACGCGTCGAGTCGTCAGCCATGTAGACAAGCGAGCGCCCATGGGACTGGCAGCGAGTATGCTGCTTTTCATGGACGCCCGCTTCCTTCCTCATGAGAACTGGTATCCGACGGCAAGGGCCTGTTACACGTTTTGATATCGAAGGTGACTAACTCTTGGCGATTACAGGGCCTATCATTCCAGTGGATTGTGACATTTTGATAGCCGTCTGTCCGCTTCCTCCTGTGGAGTCAGGCCGTTCACTACAGCCGAACTGCAGTTGGTGTCATCTAATACCAATGTATCCCTTCATGAACGCTATTCCTGCAATATTCCTGTTACTCTTACTGAACTTGTCACCTACAACCCAGGGTTGTTTCGAGGAAGGCACGTGAGAGCCGGAGAAGAATTGGAATCGCATTTTGTAGATGTTCAATACAGTGGTACGCCACCTTTCAGCTGCCATACCGTCTTTCGAGGTGGATTGATTTTTGAAAGATCCAAAGGGCTATACGTCTGGCTATGGTGAAGGACCGCAACCTCATGCTTATCCACCATAACGCGGCATATGCATGCCTATCTCCATCCGTAATCTTTCGTGAAGCTGACCTCACACAATACTGGTGATTTCTACTGTCCGTTATCTCTCAGTCACTTGGGAATTTGGAGATAGTAAATCTTCCAAGGTCGCATTGGATTTTGAGATCGACGCAACTAGCTAATCTTACAGTCTGTAACTCGTAGTAGAACAGCTTCACAACAAAGCAGTAAAATGACAACAACTCGAAGAGAGAGGTACTGGTAAATGGAAGGGTAAATCGTGAAGCTCGGAGGGAAGCCCTGTGTTTATCAGGCTGCGTCCGAGCCACTTGGCGTTCTAGTGGAATCCGAGGAAGCGTCGGTGTATCTCCTTGATGTCGCGATCACATGAGTCAGACTTCGGATGCGTGTATGCAATTAGAAACGTACGACTTATTATTGATGCTTTCCGAGCGTTTGTGGGCAAGAAGTTCGTAGGCCATCCCTCCAACCTGCATACCGAGAATAGGGCCGAGAATAGGGCACCAGAGCCAGTACTGGTTCCTGTATGTGAACACTACAGCGAAAGTCAACGTCTCCCAACAGGAACTATTCCGCAAATAACGAACCATCCTTTCCGTAGCCGACCATGGCAGTCAAGATCCGGGGTCCCAAATCACGCGCCGGGTTGACGGCAAAGCCAGTGTCCATGCCAAGGGCGAGACTGATACCGAGAAGAGCAATAAAAACCGTGGCTGGGACAAGCCATACAGGGATTGGCTCGTTCCTCTTGTCAGTGACGACAAGTATGGGGATTATAAGCATAGGCGGATGCCAAAAACTTTCAACGAATTGTTACAGTGCAGCCTCTCAATCTAGGTAATTTTGCCCTACCTCCGAGAAAAAGCAGGATAGTGAGGTCATGTAGTCAGCCTAGTAGGCTTGCATCAGTTTGGGTTCTAGGGAAGTTTGGTGCGGTACGTACCGCGTAGGTCGCGAAAAGGTCACCCGTGCCGGAGATGGTGCGAATATTTGACCCTCCCTCGTACGCATTGATGGCATGATAGTAGTTTGCGTAAACAATCCCACCGCCACAAAGAGCACCGAGTAACTGGGAAAGGATGTAATAAGGTACTTTTCCCCATTCAAAGTTGCGGAGGGAGGCCAGGGCGAGGGTTACCTGGCCGGGAGTCAATCACGAGACAGCGTGATCGAAACGTAAAAACATACCGCAGGATTAATATGACCACAGGATCCACTGACAAACCAGAGCCCCCAGAGCAATACCTTATTGTAGAGTCAGTTTGGTTGAAAACTGGTATGATTCATATTGCCCTTACCGACAGCCCAACCGAAACTGAGAGAGAGGTAGTCCTATAAATCAGTTGATCGATCTTAAGCCGCGAGTTACGATATGTGTGCACTCACGCCCTTGGGTGTGGCAGAAACCGCTGTATTCGACGACAGGACGGCTTGGCAATTACCTCCACAGCCGAAGATAATGAGGATCATAGTACCAAGGAATTCCGCAGCGGATTCCCGGATATACCCCCTGAAAATAAAGTACATATTCTCATGCATGAGGGGTATGATGGTTAGGTGGTAGGGACGGCGCGAACCTGATCTTGTCTATGTGGGACATGGTAACAAAAGTCGCTGATGAAAGTAGACTCTGCAGTCGGAGAACTGGGGGACCATACGATGGGTTATGGCTTTTTAGGTGTGGCCAAGAATCATCATGGAGACTCCACGGGGTATACACACGTACGGGTGCTCAGGCGGCTAAAGTCGATGACATCAAGAACTTCCCGATATTGATTTTACTGCACTAGGTTCGATTCGTACCACGGAGGAAGTCTCATCGGTATTAGCGGGATACTTACTGAAGTAATATCCTGAAGAGGCGGAGGCTGATCCGGCTGGGGTTCGCGAACCGAACGATCGGCTTTCAAGCTGAAACTGGTAGTCCAACTGTTGAATGGTTCTACATATGTATCTAACATGCCCCTGGCAGTGGAAGACACACGGGATCATAGTGCAGCCCTCCCCACGGCGACCGGATGTCGTTTATAATTGAATTGATTCGAAATTGAGGTTCGTCGGATTCCGGTGAGGCTGAACAAAAATATTCCAGCCTTCGCCCTTTGCTATCTACTACACTATAAGCATCTACTATTCACTATACTAAAAGTATCCTACGATCTACTGTAAGCATCTAAGCCACTCGCTATACCATAAGCACGACTTTCCACACTGTCATACTGTGCCGTTTCTTGCATCATTTACTATACATGTCACCGTTTTCCTCTCACTGTGGCTTCTGTATTTTCTCGCCAAGCTGCGCCCACTTCGTTTTTCATGCTTTTCATCTCCACACATCATGACCAGCTGATGACTCTATCGGCGTAGGCACGAAACTTCCCACCCTGTCATGCGGTTTCTTGCGTCATTTTCATCTCACCGTTTTCCACTTCGTCGCTTCCGCATTTTCTCTCTCCAGCACCCGTTCGGTTTTCTGCACTTGTCACCTCCACCTGTCATGGTGCGGTGCTATCTACCATCTACTACGTACTCAGTATAAGCAGGAAAATTTCCACCTATCATGCTGTGCTGTTTCTTGCGTCATTTCATGCCGACGTTTTTCTCTCATGTGGCTTGCTGGTAACACCTTCCGAAGGCCGACAGTGGAAACTTTATGGAATAGACTTCCGGATGCATGCTCGCTTCGGGAGGTTTTCTAACGGGCTCCAATGATTGGTCCGAGTATCAGTAGCCCAAACCTCAAGGCCGTTGCTTCAATCCTGCTCCATGATCCCACCGTGCAACAGGAGGTGGACTTGTTATCGACTAAAGTAGTACGATTTTTCCAGGGTCCTTAATGATTTGCCTTACCTGGGCTCCTGCATATGGCCAACCAGTGCAAGCTTATCGCAATTCATTGATGGATCATGGGGTGCGGTAAGCGCCTGTTCTGTATTGGGCAAGTATAATGCAGAGCAATTGACCATGCCGATCGTTTGATGGCTTGCTAGTGTGCAGCTTTGCTAATGGCGACAGTGAGTGCCGCTGTAAGCAAAGTGGTTCATTTAGATCACGTTCCGGGGTAACCAACGTACTTACAAGCGAGCATTCCCGAGGTGAAACACGTAAGGACGGGCTCTTTTTTTCAAGGATGGCGAACAAACGACCTCGGCGGCTGTGGGCTGGCTTTCAACGTCAACCAAGTTCATTACCGATAGCATGCTGAAGACGCGTCCACAGCACCCAAGCGAATCGTGCGTAGACACGTTACCTGATGATTGCTGCAAGGTGTGAATTTACACAGAAAGCATGCGTGTTATCATTCTTATTGGAGTCATGGGTGGGCGTTTGAAGGGGAGTGCCGTGCAATTCCATCATTCTTGACGTCTCACGCACATTGCCTTGAACGTCGCCGTCCGTGCCCGGAAGGTGTTGTGGTGTGAAGTATAAGCAGCGCGGCACGGATCGCGGCGCTCGATGACCCGACCGTGCCTAAATTTGCTCGAGTTCCTAGCTTGCGAGGACCCGTCCGAACTTGGAAGCACCGCTCAACAGCCGACATGTACGTAGTTCGCAAGCCAGGCAATTTATCATGAGGCCTCAGGTGCGATAAGGTTAGGATGAGGTGAGATACGGGAGCAATAGCTCCCAATTCAGGTCTTTCTCGAATTCTGGACCGTGCGGAGCGCTCGACACGGAATGGGTAGGATTAAATCTGGTGAGAATCAGTTGCTTGGTGCGCAGAAAGACATTATGGAAGAGTTCGGCAAGTAGCCCTTTCCACTAGGTTAAAGATATGTGGTGATCCTTGCATTCTCATGACGCTTGCGGGCGTAAGACTTGACACCGTAAATTGACATGGCTTCACCGTCGAAAATTCTGGGGCCTCGGACACGCGTATCTTCCAGACGTGTAGGTAACCCGAGACTAGTATGGAGACTTCTGAGCGAAGATCTGAAGAGCATTAGTGGTCGCGTACGGAGTTTCGCAGGCGGCTCCGTGGGATGGTTCTTTTGGTGTTTGACAAGCGGTCAAAATCGAACCACCGCTTCCTTCATGAACCCGTGTATGGCAACCCGACTGCAACTTATTTTCGGGGCCATTTTTGTTCACTTCATCTTAATTGATTTTTGATCCTACTTACCCGTGCACGTACGCTGGCATTTTTATGCCTGTCTTCTATCATATAAAAGGGCTTGTGAAGCGGGCTGTACGGGGACTCTCCTAACCTCGAACAACACCCTGGCTATTACTTGAGGAAGGCCCTCATCGTTTGTGGTGTCATCACAAGTTAAGTGAACTTCGCGTCGCCGTCGGTCCGTCATGACATGCCTGAGCCCCGTCATGTGTGGACAGCTGCCATTTCTTTTTCTTCTTGCGGTTTGTTTGATGTTGTCATGAGCGCAGCTGCGACGGGGAGAGGCAGACATTACACAGCGGCCTACAAACGGCCCAAATTCGGGCGGATCAATGTCGCCTGGATCCATAAGAAGAGTGTCGACGGAGACTCAGGTGAAGAGAGTTCAAACGAAACTGCAATGTCATCCCATGAGTCGCCGTGGGACGACGTCGCAGCTTTGTTCGAATGCGAGACGAAGGATAGACAGTTGAAATCGCAACGATGTGACTGATATGCATATCTTCGTATGAGCACCACTGATATAGTTTGCGGTACGACGGAGAGAAGGTGCTCTGAGACCATCACAAATATTATGTACAGTGATGCTTGTCATCGTCGGCGCGCGACATATCCGGCGGGAATACTGAATTGGGATTGTGGTTCACTCGCTGAGCGACGACGATCATGAGCCCGTCGATTAATTTCATCACAATCAGTGATTGTGCCCTGAGTATTTATGGTCACGTTCCATTGGCACTCAGAACGACTCATTCACATGTTCTGCTCTTTGGCATCCGTGCAAGATCATGAGTTCGGTGATGGTCCGACTGTCAAACGTGGGTTGTGTCATGATGAGATACAGTACAATTTCTCTGAGGAACTTCGATGTGTCCAAGGTGGACTCGGTTCAGATTCACAAGACTGCCATGGGTTCTTTCGCGGGGGTCACTACATATCCACAGATCTCTCATTTTATGGTCGGACTTGTAGGATACGGCCTCCGCCCTATACCTCACAGAGTCGAGTGTACATCCCCGTCCGCATGCGTGAGATATATTGACACTACGGACAAAGTTGCGCATGTGTATCGAGAGTATAGAGCGTCATGGGCGTGCTCAGTCCACGACCTTTTTGCCCTCGTCCCTGAACCGCTTGAGTTCACTCTGCCACGGTTGCCAAGCCTCACCATATTTCCGGATAAGGCCTGCTAACTCCTCTCTTTGTTCCCTCTGCGCAACTTGAGCAACAAAACTGAGTCATGGGATTGGGACGTACCAAATTCCACGGTTCCTCGCCGGCATAAACATCCGTAAACAAATCCCTCAGATCACTCTGCTTCAAACTTTCTGCCTTCCTGAGTGCAGTCAACACGTCCTTCTTCAGCCGCGACTTGAGATCGTCTTCTTCCTGATCATTCCACCAGCCCCTCGACTCCATAAATAGTCTAAACCGCGTGATGGGGTTGTCGATCTTCTTCTTGTTCTCGACTTCTTGTCTCCCGCGGTATGCAAAGGAATCATCGGACGTCGAGTGGTGCCCAACGCGATAGGTCATCGCCTCCACCAAGACAGCCCGACCACTCGCTAGACATCTCCTCCTTGCTTCGGTCACGGCATTCATGACCGCCAATATGTCGTTCCCATCTACGCGGACCGTATCTACTCCGTATCCAGGCCCCCGTGCAGCGATACCGTCACCGGCGTATTGCTCGTGTGCGGGCGTGGAGATTGCGAACCCGTTGTTACGGGCCAAAAAGATCGTAGGACAAGAAATAGTCGATGCCAAGAGCATTCCCGCGTGGAAATCTCCTTCTGAAGCTGCGCCTTCTCCAAAGTATACACATGCGACGTTCTTATGCCTACGAGCAGGATCCCGTCGGAGCGCATAGCCTACACCTGCAGCTTGTGGGATTTGGGTTGCTAGAGGTGACGAGATGGTGTGGAAGTGGTGTGCCGGAGATCCAAAGTGCTGTGGAAAGGCTAGTGTTCGCGTACAATGACGTGGTAGTGTGGAACATACCATTGGCATTTGACGTCCTTTACCGGACTTGTCTTCAAGGTTGCCAAAGCACTGTGCCATGATCCCGTCAATTCCGAAGCCTCGCCACAGTAAGGACACCCATCTCGCGGTACTGTCCTATGTCCAGTTTGAGGGTCCCGTGAAAGGGAGAGGCAAACACGTGTGCTCACCTAAAACCCTGAAGGACTGTTACATTCATACTCGAGATCCAAGGAAGTGAAGAACTTACTCATCGTCTGGTGCCAACACTGCAGCCGAACCGATGATAGTTGCTTCCTCGCCGTACTATCGACGGTGTTCAGAGGGTATTTTGGAAAAATATAAAGGGATGCTTCCTCACAGAAGTCATCTAAGATTGATGAAGTGAGTTGGGGAACACAGAATATGGAGAGCAAACGTACATAGAACGAGATCTTGCCTTGACGCTGTACATTGTAAAGGACATTGTCCACAGTCGGTAAGAGAACCATATGCTCGTATCTGACATGATGTCACTCTTCTCTCTGTACGGATTTGTTCAGCATGACGCACAATCTACGAGCGTATTCTTCATTAATCTGCACGTGGGATCATAGTCTAGGTGCTAGAAGCGGGACCAAAGCGGAACAAACGGACCTCGGGAAGTTGACTGCCTTCCACCGGTACGCCGATGCCATCCAGTACTCTGTAAGTGGGTATCTGTCCCTGTTCACTAGTGATCGAATTGAAGAACCGGAGCTCAGACACGATGGGAGAACGCGAAGTGGGAAGAATGCCTTGATCGCTGGTAGGAATGGTGGTCGTCGCTGTCGATAGTGCACGCCACGAACGGAGTGGGGTATTGCTGAGATGGCGGAGACACCGTATGACTCTGAACATCGTTGAGCTAAGGAGAGGACGGTGGAGTTGCAAGACAAGTTACCCCGGATCTTGGGGCGGCGTGTGACAAAATAGACAAGTAACTTACAACAGGATTGTCACTACGAATCTTTCGGTGGTAGCTTGAGCGCCTCTTCCGTCCGCTTTCCGTCGTCCACCCATCATCAACGTCACGTAGTCCGCTCCGCCAAGGACGTGTCCTCCATCCGCACCCTTCGTAGCGGATTTCCCTTTGTTCTTCGCCTTCAACCTCAGGTCCGCGCGCTTCTTAGCCGACTGGACAACCGTCTCCGTCGTAGTGGGCCCATCCGACTTTACTTTTGATTTTGGTTCTGGAGGAGGAGCGGGCTGTGACTGTGGCTTCGTTGTCCGCTTCTGCGGTGCAATGATAGGAAGATGCAATCACTCAGCCCTTGGATGTGCATGGGTAGACATCAAACTCACTACCCGCTTATGAACTTTTGCACTTCTACCCATGGTGGCTACGAACCAGCTAATCTGATCCAGTAGATGATGTCTCAGGCCCTTCGGCGGGTATCCGTCGAGAAGAAATCTTCCGTGTCCCAAACCACCCAATAAGAAAAACGCGCAGCGGTACTTAGTCAGCAACTTGTGACAGGGGCCGTTAATGTGAGTCGTGCATGTTCGTCTCAGATACAACGAGGACGACTTGTCGTGGTGCAGGTGAGTAGGTTTTATTTCATATTCGTCTTCTACTGTTTGCACGCGGAAAACTCTTGTTCTTCTCGATTCGAGAAGCATGCTTCAGCTAGAAGCAATTCGGACTCGTGTTGTTCATTCTTTTACCCTGCTGTAACATTCCAGGTACGATTATGCTCAACCTATGTATATGCTACTGACCCTGTATTTGGCATTGGCTCTACTGCAGTTTTGCGTGCGTGCTATGCGAGGCGGCTTGACCGAGGTTTTAACCTAGTCCGAGCCAGTTCGGAACACAAAAGAACTCACATATATCGCGTAGTTGACGCCCGTCTTGCAACGTTTGCACGTTTCCCTGTCGGCCACGCTGAAATATCTCCTCACAAGCATATGTGTCCACCACAATTGGTACGTGCCCTTGTGTGTGATTTGACCGACCCTATCAGGTACATTCCGCGTCGGCCCTGTAGACAAGCGAGTGCCTATGGGACTGGCAGCGAGTATGCTGCTTTTCATGATGCCCGCTTCCTTCCTCACGAGAGCTGGTATCCGACGGCAAGGCCTGTTACACGTTTTGATATCGAAGGTGATAACTCTTGGCGGTTACAGGCCCTATCATTCCAGTGGATTGTGACGTTGTGATATCCGTTTGCCTCTTCCTCCTGTGAAGTCGGCAGTTCGTTACAGCCGAATTGTAGTCAGTGTCCTCTGATACCAATGTATCCCTTCGTGAACGCCATTCCCTGTCACCTACAATCCAGGGTTGACCCGAGAAAGGGACTGGCACGTGAGAGCTGGAGGGGAATTGGAATCGCATCTTGTGGATACTTGACCTAGTGGCACGCCACCTTCCAGCTGCCGTAAGCATCCTTCGAGGTGGATTGAACCTTGAAAAATCCAATGGGTTATACGTCTGGCTATGGTGAAGGACCGCAGCCTCATGCTTCTCCGCCATAAGGCGGTACATGCATGTATATCTCCGTACGCAATCTTCCGCGAAGCTTCCCTCACGAATGCTGGTAACTGCCGCTGTCAAGTTGCCTGTCGTCAGACCCGTTATCCGCGTTTATTTCAAGTGTCCGTTATCTCTCAGTCACTTGCAAATTCGGAGGTAGTGATTCTTGGCATGCTGTATTGCATTGCGAATCGACGCAACTAGCTAACCTTACAGTCCGTAACTAGCAGTAGAATAGCCTCACAACAAAGAAGTAAAAAGACAACAACCTGAAAAGAGAGGTACTTCTAAATGAAAGGGTAAATCGTGAAATCCAGAGCAAACAAAGTCCTGTGTATATCAAACTGCGTCCGTGCCACTTGGTGTTCTACTGGAATCTGGGAAAGTGGTGGTGTGTCTCTTTGGCGCCGCGGTCCTGAGCAATCACATCATTCAGAGTTCGAATGCGCGCATGTAGTTGGAAACGTACGACTCCTTAGCGATGCTTTCCAAGCCGGTGTGGATCAGAAGGTCGTAAACCAACCCTCCAGCCTGCATACCAAGAATGGGGCCGAGAATAGGGCACCAGAGCCAGTACTGGTTCCTGAATGTGAAGACTACAGAGAAAGTCAGCGCCTCCCCACAAGAATTAATCCGCAAATCACGAACCATCCTTTCCGTAGCCGACCATGGCAGTCAAGATTCGAGGTCCCAAATCACGCGCAGGGTTGATGGCGAAGCCCGTCTCCAAACCAAGCGAGATACCGATACCGAGAAGAGCCATGAAAACCGTGGCTGGGACCAGCCATATAGGGAATGGCTTGTTCCTCTTGTCAGTGGCAGCCAGTATGGGGATTATGAGCATGGCAGATGCCAAAAACTGTCCACGAATCGTTACAGTGCAGCCTCTCAATCTAGATGATTATGCCCTACCTCTGAAAAAAAGCAGGATACCGAGGACATGTAGTCGGCCTAGCAGGCTTGCATCAGTTTAGTTTCTAGCAGAGATTGGCGCGGTGCGTACCGCGTAGGTCGCGAAAAGGTCACCCGTGCCCGAGATGGTGCGAATGTGTGACCCTCCCTCATAAGCATTAATAGCATGATAGTAGTTTGCGTAAATAATCCCGCCGCCACATAGGGCACCAAGTAGCTGGGCAAGGATATAATAAGGTACTTTTCTCCACGGGAAATTGCGGAAGGAGGCGACAGCGAGGGTTACCTGGCAGGAAGTCAATCGCGAGACTGGCGGCATGATCGAAATGGAAAAATATACAGCAGGATTGATGTGGCCACCGGATACTCCACCAGATACCAAAACCCCCAGAGCAATACCTTATTGTCGAGTTAGTGTTGTTGTAAACATGGTATGATTGAAGTTCCCCTTACCGACAGCCCAACCGAAGTTGAGAGAGAGGAACTCCTGTAAATCAGCCCGTCAATTTTGAGCTGCGAGCTTCGATATGGATGCACTCACACCCCTGGGGGTGGCAGAAACTGCTGTGTTTGATGATAGGCCGACTTGGCAATTACCACCGCAGCCAAAGATAACAAGGATCATAGTACCAAGGAATTCTGCAGCGGGTTCCCGGATATACTCCCTAAAAATAAAGTACATAGTCTCATGCATGAGAGGTGGATGGTAGGGGCGGCACCAACCTGATCCTCGACCAGTGATTGGGGTATTGTGGACCTCCGGTCAAATCAGAGGGGATGACCCCCGCGGCCGTCTCATTCATTGGACGAGTGTACGTACTCGACGTCTCGGAGCGACGCTGGGACTTCTCGACAATGTGAGACATGGTGACAAGAACCGCCGATGAAAGTAGACTCTGTAGTCGAAGAACTGGAGGACCACACGATGGGCTGTGGCCTTTTTATGTGCGCCCAAGAATCATGAAACTTTACGGAATATACATACACACTCAGACGACCAAAGTCGATGACATCAAAAGAGTTTCCGATATTGATTTTGCTACACAAGGTTCGGTTCGTGTAAGCTCGACAGACACGAGGAATCCCATTGGTAATAGCGTGAACTTATGAAATTCATTTCCTAAGGAAGCGGGGTTGGCTGCTGATTGGATCTCGAAGGACGTTACACAGTTACAGCTGGCAAGCCAGGGTGTTCGCGAACCAACGATCGGAAAGCTGAAACCGGACCAACTGTTGAGTGGTTCTATGTATGTACTAACTTGCCCCTGCGGAAGACACACGGGATCATTGTACAGCCCTCCCCACGGCGGCCGGATGTCGAACATAACTGAACTGATTCGAAAGGGGTTCGTCGGATTCGGCGAGAATGAACAAAAACTATTTCAGCGTTCGCTATTTACTTTAATTTATGAATAATTGTAAGCTGGTAACGCCTTCCGAGGGCCGACAGTGGAAAACTTTATGGAGTAGACGCTCGGATGCATCCTTGCTGCGGGGGGTTTCCTAATTCGGGAGACGGGGCCCAAATAATCCGCCAGCATGTAACACGACTCTCAAGGTCATTGCCTCGATCCCAATCCATGGCCCACCGTATAGACTTCTTATCAATCGAAGTGGTACGAGTTTTCTAGGGTCCTTAAAAACAGCCCTACCTAGGCTCCGGTGCACGACCGATCAGTGTAAGCTTATTCGCAATTCATAGATGGGTCCTGCAGTAGACGCCTGTTCTGTATTGAGTAAGTATAATAAAGAGTAATTGATCATGCCGACTGTCTGATGACCTTCTGATGTGCAGCTTTGCTAATAGCGACAGTGTGTCGCTGTGGGCAAAGCAGTTCATTTAGACCACGTTACCGGGGTAACCGACGAGCAAACGAGCACTTCCGAAGTGAAACACGTAAAGACGGGCTTCTTTCTTTAAGGATGGCGAACAAACGTCCCCGGTGGTTGAAGGCTGGCTTGCAACGTCCATCCGGTTCATTACCGATAGCATGCTGAAGACGCATCCACAGCAGCCAAGCGAATCGCGCGTAGACATGTTGCATGGTGATTGCCGCAAGGCGTAATAAACCGCCAAATTTACACAAAAAACATGTATGTTGTCATTCTTATTGGAGTGATGGATGGGCGTTTGAAGGGGAGTTCCGTACGATACCATCATTCTTGACGTTTTACGGACGTTATCTGGAACGTTAACATTCGCGCCCGGAAGATGATGCGATGTGAAGAAGTCACACCTCACTGTGAAGCACGAGCCGCGTGGCATGAATTCGCACCGAACCACTCCTTAGCGAAGTGTGTCTGCTCGACACCGCTCGATGACCCGACCGTACCTTTTGATCAAGTTCCTAGACCGCAATGACCCACCCGAACTTGGAAGCACCGCTCAACAACCGATGTGTACGTAGTTCGCAGGCCAACTTCTGCGAGCTTCCGCGCGCACATTCTGTCCGCTTCGGTACACGATAAGGGGAACTACGAGAAGCCGTGGTCGAAGCGGGGGGGAGCCATTGCAGTATGTCATGAGGCTTCGGACACGATAAGGTATGAACGAATTGGGATACAGTAACAACTCCCAATTCAGGTCTTTTTTGGGACTGTGTCGTGCGCTTGAAACGAACTCGGTAGAATCCCGTCTGGCAGGATTAAGTTGTAAAGACATTGCGGAAAAGTTCGGAAGAATTCGGCAACCACATGGCGCGTGCAGGCGTAAAACTCAACATCCATGAATTGGGATGGCTTCACCATCGAAAATTCTGGGGCCCCCGACACTTGTGAATCTCCTGGACGCGTGGGGAATCCAGGACTGGTATGGGGACTTCTGATCGTCAAAACGAGATTAATGTTGCCGCAGGCTTGCAACAGAATGGGAAATTGCAGACTCATATCGTTTCCCTGGAGAATCTCGAGAAATTCGGTCAACAAGTACGGATATTTTGGGGTGACTTCTCTACTCCACGACCACTTCTACGTCTCGAAGGCGTTGCTTTATTCGAAGACTCCAAAGTTGGGAAATTCACTTTGAGCGAAGTTGAGAATACAGGGTCCTTACCACTGGGGTAGACTTCTTCGCATGAACTCTACTCCTACAACTTTCGTAAAGCAGATGGGTTACTCAGCGTGGCAATCGAAAATCGATGGAGTCGCCTTACCGGCTACAACGCTCCGAACTCAATGCATTTTGGCTTTGCTGGACAGCATACCTCACTCTAATAGCCTAATTTGGGTGCTTACGGTGGAAAGGCGCATCGTCCGATACCAAGCCTTTATCAGACGCTCGTACATGACTTCATTTCAGTCTGTATCAATGCCTGACGCTGAATAGCCTCGCGTAACCCGAGGAAACTCGTATCTGCGGACGTTGTCCTTGATCCTCAGGAACTTAGGGATGAGGCGCAGAATTGTAGAAACTATACCTTGTTTTCGAACACACGCCTAGTGTGATACCGTTGAGGAAGGTGGGAAATGAATTAATGACGACCAGTCTGACCGCTCACCGAATCTAAACATATGAATCTCAGTGCTTTGGGGCGAAAGCATCTATGAGGGGGTCCCCGAATTCTAGAAGATCAGGTGAGAATGAGTTAAGATATACATACGCACGTAGCCCACCTTTTCTGAGTTGTTCTACGAGGCCCGTATCTACAAGATCTTCCTTGTCCCTACGAGAAACGTAGTCGCCTCTAACTTGCCCGGATGGTCCTGGAGCAGGTTGAGGGGTGCTGTTGTCCTTGATTATCAGTGGCGTGTCTCCTCGAACCGCTAGCGGTATCCTCTCGCCGTCGGGATTTGGCGTCTCGGAGAGAGGGTCCCTCATGAAATGACCCGACAGGTAAACGGCGCTTGGATGACCCAGTTGGAGACTGCATAGGGCCCATGGTGAGCTGCTGGGTGTTTACTGCGGTTAGAATGCGTTGCTGATCGCGATTGTTGACTGGCGACTGGAAATCATCTGGCGACGGCGTACCGGCGGATGAATCAGAGGAGACAGGAGAGCTTGGTTCAGGAGAGTTCATGGTAACTCGGTGCGATCTTAGAGTTTGTGCTATCGGCTCTCCCTCAAGTCATCGGCATCTGCACCGGCACGTGCTCCCCGGACGAACGCGCGTGGAGTCCAAGTCAAAAGTGCAATCCAAGTAAATATGTAAAATGCGTGTACTCCACTCGCGCACAAGCCAAAAACCAATGCCCTCCTTGCGTATCATTGCACTTCCCCTGGCAAGGGCACGCAACGCAACCTCATCTACGGCACTCGTCAATCGACCATTAGGTTTACTATCATTTTCAATCTCACACCACCCGATGCGGCAGCAAAGAACAAGTCATGGACCAATGGAGTGCTCAACAAACTGACAACGATGGCAGGCCAATGCCTGGGCCAACTTTGGAAAAGCACCAGAAGGGACCTGGAAGGCTCGTGTCTCGTTTTTTTTTTAGGAAGATTGCTGTGTGAGGTCTGTCAGCTGACGCTTCAAAGATAGTTACGCCTGTACCAACACGGCGAACGGCTCGTGGACCGGATTGACTTTGAAGAGCTCGCACTGAAAGGTGTCGATCCGTCGCTGGCACCTTCGCTTAGAAATGTAGCAGGCCTTTCGGGGAGTAACCAGAAGGGCGAACAGCTGCCCCCCGGTGGTGTGTAGTATCTTTCCGCCGTCTTCCTGACCACCGGGACATTAATGATAATGGTGTCAAGATACCGCTCATTTATCCGCCATCCGTGTACTCCAGTCTTCCTACGCCACTGTCAGATGAGAATGTGCACCCCTCACTTTCCCATTTAAGGATGTTATTGGACAGCCGGGGACCTCGGCATCGCAGAGGTTTCTACTTGTGGATGCTGATTTCACCACTAACCATTCCATTCACTATCATACGTGAGTTGGACACTCAGCCAAACCTGCGCGATGGCTCATACCGGTTGATTACGGACCGGCTTAGCGGTGATACCTAACATACCGTTCTTTTTTTGCGCATGGAGGTCGTGGTCGCACTACAGAGGTCTGCATTCTCGTGGCACTCGCTGGGTCAATATCATTGGCGCTGACACGGCCCCTTGCACTCCCCCCTGTAGCCTACAAGTCTTCTCAATATCTCTCTTCACTCATAGATCAGGGATTTGTTCATCCTGAACCAAATCGGGAGCTAGACAATATCTATCGCTTGTTCTCTCCATCCGCGTCGAACACCAACGGTTCCCACTTGAACGGTCTTCAAACACCGTCCTCGGACGAGCGAGGACCGTCCGGAAATGCAACAGATTCCAACCCAAAAACTGCACCTTCCTCGACGGCGGACTAATAACACGGGCCCCGTGGCACACCACTTGTTACTCTCACGCAAGGCTGTACCAAGAATTCTTGAACTCTTTAACCTTCCTGACTCCGCAGCAGCAGACATGTACCGTGCAATGGAGCAAGTGCGTGTCCGACTGCAAGCCGGGCCCCGGTAATGAGATAGCATGTAATCGTATCGCACTATCCTCACCAGACTTGAAGCAATTTTACTGACCGAAAGTCTGGAGCAGACACTTGCAATGGTCAGCACATTCTATCAGTGACCTCATTCTTCCGAAAATTATCCTGACGGTGGGTCGGTTGGCCAATCATAATTAGCGGATTTGCATTGAACATAACCTATCCATGTCACGCGTTGGCCGCTATCTTCGATCGGGATAGTCTAAACACAATGTCTGCGATCTCTGATTTACGTTGCAATATCACGATCGCGCGAGCAAGCACCCTTCAAACATGCATAAGAATTCCGATAATAGATCTCGAGGTTGCTGATACTACATTTTGATCCAACGGCTTGAAGATTGTTGATGCTCTCTGCGTGTGACCAATGCATGTCTCTTCTGTCAATACCATTGGTTGATATGCTGGTCATGTCAGGACTCATCATTACATTGACACAGCAATCCAGTGCAAAGATATCCCTAAAGTCGTTTATAGGCGTTGGCCCAAAGGATGGACGCACCAGTTCGATCCACTTGCTTATTGCAAGCTTACCAAGTCACTGGATGTCTTGGTTGGCGAATGGAGTACCTCAGGCCACTGTTCCGCAGTCCAGGATATGACTGTCCACGCGGTGTATCTTTGTAAAATTCGCGGCTGCCGCTGGACTTTGCCTCGTAAGGAATAATTATCCATGGCCTGAATAACTGTCCTTCCTAGGGGATCTTTGCGGGAGACTATTGCTTGCTGGATAGCTGTGGATGGGCGGGGCAAATGCACGAGGTGCAGTGGGCAGTGAATCTTTTGGTCATTGGCACGCGCATAGCGATGTTGTGACTGTGGTTCACTAATCGGGGTATGGTTGCGCAACGGTAGTAGTAAGAACTGCTATCTGTGGGTGCTCCTCAGGTACCTAGTCCCTAGGATCCATGTTACAACCCTTGTCCCCAGACATGACTGCTTTTCGTGCTTGCCAGAAGGCCGTCACCTCTGCCGCAGGCACAATACATCTATGTTCCGCAGTCCGGCATACGACTGACCACGCGGTGTATCTTTGTAAAATTTGCGGCCACCGCTAGAGACTTGGCCTCATAGGGTATAATTTTCCATGGCCTGAATGGGTATTCTTCCCAGGGGTCTTTGCGGGAGGCTATCGCATACTGGATAACTACGGATGGGTAGGGAGAATGCACGAGGTGCAATGGACGTCGAATATTTTTGTCTTTGGCACTAGCGCATAATGATGCTGTGGCATGGTCCACTAATCGGAGTGCGGATGCGCAACAGCGATGATAGTAATAAGAACTGCTATCCGTTGGTGCTCGTCTACTCGGCAGACTAGGGTATTTGGACCTTAGAATTCAGTGCTACGACCCTTGTCTCCAGACATGACCGGTTTTCGTGTTTGCCAGAGGATCGTTTCCTCTGCCGCAGGCACAATACATCTATGGCTTTTGGCATGCTAGTCATACCCTATCGAGTGTCAACTGTGACTCGGATGGCAGGTCTTCCTAGCGGTTCGAAATGCATCGGAATACCGACATGCGGGAGGTACCTGACGTAGTGCATCAGAAGGCACTTACCGACGAGTGTGCAGCCCCCAAAAATCAAGCTCTACTTACGGGGTTACATTTCGCCCATGGATTCACCATGATCTAGTGCGTGAGGGTGAATGCGGTGATCATAGGCGCACCCGTTTCTTCACCGGTGTTTGTATTTCTATATCACTATCGTCGTCGTTTTGGTTATTAAAAGTGCTGAGACGTGACGACGAGGATGACGAGTGCTCGTGCGGTTGAAGAAGGACCAAGTTAGGGGAACTATCTGGCAACCAAATTTCTTCATCTTGCGCTTCGAAGGGCATCCATGTCTCGATTGTCGGTCTCTATATTCAGTATCGGGGAAGGAGAAGGGGTGCGTCTTTCCCTCGCGCCTTATGCTTCTTTTTCGCTTACTCAAGCCCAATTTTGTAGGGGTGGCAGCGACGAGGGTAAGCCCTTGCATATTTCTCTCTCGTTTCCTGGCATCCGGAGCAAGGCGATGACTTGGGTCTTGCGGTTGGGAGTGCACTACTTTGTGATCTTCAGGCCCCTTTAATGTAGGCAGCTGGACGAGGTTTGAATGTCCGAGACATGCTAACTTCGCGGCTGAGTGCCCGCTTCAGCGTTGTGGACGTGTTCAAGTTTGACCTCCTTGTAGATGCATCTTGTGCGAGAGAGACAGAGAGTGAACGCGAACGGGCCCGCAAGCCCGAGCCGGCGGCGCTCGATGAGACGGAAGCTGATCCGTTCCGGTCCTGCTTTGAACGTTCCCTCTTCTTCTCCTTCTTGGAGGGTTTCGAAGTCAAAGGCTTAGACGATGGCACCGGTGACGAAGAAAGATCAGAGGGATCTGCCTCGCTTTCATCATCATCAGCAAACGGTGATCGGGGGAAAAGTTTGCTTCGCAGAATTTTACACAAGCCTGGGAGCGCAGCCTTGAATCTGGTTCGTTTCAGGTATATAGTTGATTTTCCACGGCAAAATTTTCTCGGTACTCACTGTGGTTCAACGACATCTTCGCAAAATGCCTGCATCCAATCTCGCTCTCTGGGGAATATGCCATGCGCGTTCTGCGTATCGTCCATCCTGCTTATAAGCTGCCATGTCGAAAGCTTGTCCATGAATGATTCCAGACGCTGGGCCGGAGAAGGTATCACAGTTATTGGTTTCTCTTTTCTACGCTTCGCACTCTTGGCCAGTTGTGCGTCGTTCCCTGTTCCCAAAGGTGGGATCGTTACGGGCGGGAGTGGTCGACACGGACCAGGCAAGGAAAGCTTCAGTAAGTAGAGCAGGATTTGTATCTGCACTCTTGGAAAGTGTCATTCCTTGGATTCATCGATGACACCGGTATACGTACTCACGACGCTCCAACCGTTCGAGCCAAGTGTTTTTCCACTTATCCTCCATCATGATCGAGTCCTCATTACTACCACCCTGTAAACCGTTCTCCCCCTTCCGTTCCCCCTCCCCCTCTCCAGTCCCAACCTTTTCGTAGTTGAGAGCATACCACATCGTAGTTTCCTCGATCTCGCCTTCTCCACCGCTATTGGCTAGTATTTGAGGGAGCTCCGTATGATATTTTGTGGACGATGAACGAGTAGAAAGAAGGAGTGGTTCTAGCAAGGCGTGTAAAGGATGTTCTGAGCCGGGGGAAGATGATGGGGGTTCTTGCACGCGCCTCAGGGATGGCACTAAGAGAGTCAGAGGCATGATGGACTTGGATATGCAAAGAGAAACAAGTCAGTATCAACTGAAGGATCGTCAAGCATTTGGATAGATAAGCCATTCGTTACCTCAGGAAGCCAAAGAAATTGAAGATAAGTTCTGACCACATATTGCTCTGGGGACTCGAGGTGGAGATTGGTGAACGGGTAATCACGGTTTATGGACTTTTCTTGCGTATTTGTCCATTTCACGTTTGTGCTGTTGACGAGGGCGAACGGTTGTACGAGGGCCATGTTAACGCGTTCTGCGAGTCGGACCAGACGCGTCCGACAACGCGATATTCAGAGGTGGGCACGTGACTGATGACGCACAGGACAAGCGTTTAATTCACAGGTTTCGAGTCGCATCATACGAGCTACGCGGGGGACATGTCTGCTAATAACGGTCTGCAGAGTCTGGCCCTCATGTCGACGGTCATGGGGACTGTGTCATACGGGGTTGGTCTCGTCCCACTGTCGATCGCATTATCCAGTACGTAGCACATTATAACTGCCGACTCGGCAGCACCCTTGGCGCACAGAAGTTCCCTGAGGCTCGCTCACATTATTAAGGAAAACACCTGTCCATCCTGTCCACCTTGGGTACTGGATTGCTCATAGGCACGGCTCTAGGCGTCATTATACCCGAGTGAGTTCGTTCATCGTGTTAGATTCCGGCCCACTGCCTTGGCGCCGCTGCGACATTCACACTCACTGTGCGGGATCGTTGTGTAGGGGTGTCGAGGCAATTGCGACAAGCGACTCGGATCGGAGCTCTCTTTCTGTCCGGGTCGGCACCTCTGTCTTGACTGGCTTCGCTTTTATGCTTTTCATCGAGGAGTACTTTTCATCTCATGCGGCTTCGCTACTACCCCATCATCAAGTCCATGGGAACACACAGAGTGATACATTCCAAATCGATCTGGAGGACCTCGAACGCGAACAGGGGATAAGCGTACCGTCCATAGCAGGTTCGCGACCACTACCCTCTGCACGTCACTTTGGAAACGACGATGCATCCCATCGTGTACTCCCGTTGTCCCTCGGCTTGGTTGTGCATGCTCTAGTCGATGGGTACGCTTTGGGCGTTTCTGCCACCGCCGACGAACGTTCCTCTACCTTATCGCTCACTGTCCTTCTTGCCATCATCGTCCATAAAGGTCACTACATATTCCTCTGCCGGAGGGTCTTGGCTGTCTGATTTTTACTTACCCTCGATTTACAGCACCCACAGCACTTGCTCTCACCACCTCACTCCTTTCCAAATCGCTCCCTGTCGTGGAATGCAAGAGACATTTGCTGGTCTTCAGTCTCGCAACTCCCGTCAGCGCGATACTTTCCTATTTGTTATGCTCCTTGCCATTCATGAACCAGAGACTCGGTCCAGGCGTCCCATTGTTATTCAGTGTAAGTTCCTTTTTTCTCCGCATCATCTTCGAGAAGAAAATTAGAGGTACATGGTTTGGCTGAACACTTTTACCAGGGGGGAACGTTTCTTTATGTAGCCACGGTGTTGCAGCACACTACTGACCGTGTACCAGATCCTCCACTCAGCACGAGTGGGATTAACAAAGTGGCCCGTAGTGTCATTCTAGTAGTTGGGATGTTCTTTCCCCTCGTAGTTAGCCAGTTAATAGGGCACGGGCACTAGGCTGCTTGATCCAACTAGGAAACGTGTCGCTATTTAATCAGAGAACGATGGTATATTGCCGGAGTGTGATAATCTAATTACCCCCACCATCAACTTCAACCTTGTCAGTAGCAGCGACGACCATGAACAACAACAATCCAGTGAATCTACCTCCGCTGTCCGTTTCGATTCTGGGCGTCGAGCCCCTGGACGAGTTCATAAGAGAGATCGCCGACTTCGTGCACCACATGATCATGAGCAGACCAAACGTGGGCCCGGAAGCGAGGGTCGAGGTAGAGGCCAAGGTCGGTGTTCTGAGGGACAAGACTTCCAACACACGTCTTATGCTACCCGTACTGGTAGAAACGAGTACGTGAGCCCCCACTGGGTTTTTCTTCGCTGTCGCCGTTTATCACGCACTGGCACAGTACTGGCCCCGAATGATTCCGACTTGCGATTCGAAACGAACATGTCAGCAGTCAGTGTCTCGCCGCTTGTTTTCCAGACTCGTTCGAAGAGTTCTCTGTCTCTCTGTCTCTCTTTCTTCTAAATAGGCGCAGCACAAGCACTACAATACTCTTCTCAACCAGCTACAGCAACAATCGCGCGAACCAAGTCATCCAAGTTCGCCTCTGGGTTACAAGCACGTAAAACTAGTGGATTTGTTTTACGCGTCGGAAAACCCTCGCGACCGCGAAAAGATAAGGATTACTCAGGATGAGAAGACTGGGACCGTTCTCGAGGTCATGACGAAGATACGATTAGGGGATCTCAATATATACTGCCCGAAGCGGACTGCAGATTGGAGAATCAGTGTCAATCTGGAAGTACCAGTACCAGGTAATATATTTCGTCGTCTTTCTCGTGTGTGCATGTGTATATATGGGCCCCGTTCTGAGCGATACATATGCTACAGCCTTCAAGCCCGCAGGACCGCCAACACATACGAGAAAGAAAGACAGGATATGTTATTCGCACGAGGAATTCAATATTGACTTGACGCAAGTCACCACCACGACGAGCCCAAACTCTCCGGTGCGCTAGTTGACTTACCGTGGCGTTGGTTAACCTGCTTATTTTTATCTCTATATTTGCGCGGTAGCCTGAGGTCACGCACGAGCTAGAGCTGGAAATCGCCCGACCTCCTTTATTGCTATTCACCGCCTCCAGGAGGGGGGACATGAATGCACCGGAACACGAACGGAACGCGTTCGACGAGCTGATACGGTCCTTTGTCAATAATGCTAGAATTCTTGTGAAGAATGCGTCTGATGGATGGCATTGACTCCAAAAAAAAAAGAATAATCATTGACATGTGCATCTCGTAGCAGTACAAAGGTTAGAGTATCTTGTCTCGATCGACCTAATAAGATTAATGCATAGCAGAGCAGCGGTAGCAAGTGAGACTAAGAACGACCACCCATTAGCCCAGAATATTAGTTGTAGGATATGTTCGCTTGCGATATTTATATACCAACCACTTCCACCAAATCACCATCCTCCAAGTCGGCGTCTCCAATTTCTGTGGTGGAAGTCTGCTTATCTCCGTCGATCTTGAGCTGCGGGTAGGGTATTGTCTTCGAACCTCTGCCTTTGGGCGGAGCATCGCTGTAGATGTCGGGAAGACCAGCGGCCTTGAGGAAGGCCTTGACGATTGCACCACAAGTTGTCGTGGGTCGAACGGTGAGAGTGACGTCGTCAGCAGCTGTGGATCGGAAAACGAGTTTGAGCTTGTCTCCCCCCGACGATTCGGCGTCTGATTCGCTATGGGAATGGTCGTCGCTCGGCGCCTCATCTTCCGATGCGTCATCTTGGGGTGGGGGAGAATGAGAACGTTGGAGACGACGAGTGCGCATATACTCGTAGGTGTTCTTGTCGCAAGCCTCTGTTGAAACGGTTCAGTAATCATCTTTATGTATCAGTAAAGGGAATGCACCTAGTTCTCCCTCAGTCCAGATGCGAAGACTGTGAGGTGTACCAGATGGGAAGACGCGCTTGCCATCGTAGGTAACGACCAAGTGGTCGACCAAAATGCTCGCGAGATCAGCAGTTTCTTCAAAAAGCACCCGGAAGGAATCGTGCTAGTAATGTAATTTGTATCGTACGTACCCATTCGAGCGAAATAACACGCACTCGTTTCATTTCGCGAGTCCAGGTGGGTTTCGGTGCGGCAACGTTGAGAGGGTGTGGGATCCAATTAACCTTGAGGGTGACCGTCTCGGGCCCACCTGTTTGCTCTGCATCGATCTTTTGCCGTGCTGCTTGTTTCTTAACTTCTTCGACTATTTTGGCCAGTTCCGGGTTCAAGACGATGTTGTCGAGCGAATCGTCTGGGAGAAGGGTCGGTGAAGGCGTCCGGGATTCCACAGCCAGCGCTTTTCTTTGGGATGCCCAGAACGCGTGAGCAGGGTGGCCACACAGGGAGCGTGGAGAGACGGGTATACTGACCGTACGAGGTATTTGGCATTGGCAAGCTGATGGTCGGAGAGTGCAGGAGGGGGTGTGATTGACCTTGAGCGACTTCTTTGGCGTTTCCGCTTGTTGGGGGAGCTTTCGCCGGCTACTTGGGTATCGCGAATGGATTCGATGATTTCTATGTCGCTACTGTCGCCGTCCGACGATAGTCTACGTGGTTTGGGAGCGTCAAGAGTACGAAGCGCGCAGTGACCAGTCGCATATACGCACAGGTTCTTCTGCAACTTGGCCACGTCGACTGTCTGCCACCTGGGCTGGTCGTTGTGCTTCTTCCTCTTGAAGCGCCTGGCAGGAGAAGGCCGTGATGCATCCGAGGACTCCTCTGACCCGTCGTCGTCGTCGTCTTCTGCGTGGACAGGCGTGCTGTCTGACCAAATCCCAATAATATGAGCAAACTGGCCACGGCTGATTTGTAATTATTGGCTTAACTCCTCGTCAGTTGGTGCAGCTGTTTCCACTGCGCGGCTGTCCGTCCGCGGTTGCGCATGAACTGGGCATCTTCGTCCGCGGTCGGCGTGGAGGTCGACGGGGGGACGTCGGTCCGGTCACGGTGGTCGTTGGGGGTGGTGCGCGGTTTCAATTTGGCGACTGGACGGGGTCTCGGACGAGGCCGCGCGGACATGGTGCAACTCGAAGACACACTGCGTGGGAAAATTGGCTTCCTTGGGGGGTCATGTCACTGTCACGTGTCACTAGTCACGCCTCTCCTTTCGATGCTCGCCTTCAAGAAATCCAAAGCAAGATCGGGCCAGCGGACGAGAGAAACAGAGGAGTCGGTCGAGGAGGTCGACGTGGACGAGTCCCCGATAAGCATAGCTTCGTCCAAGGTGAAGAGCAAGGCGAAGCGCGCAAAGGCAAAGTCTAAACTCAGCTTTGGCGGCGGCGACGAGGAGGACGATGCCGACGCTGGGACCTTCCAGCTTAAGAAGTCAAGCTTGAGTCGCAAGTTGACACTGGGAACGCATCCAGCGTACGCTTGCTGTCGTCCTTTTCTTGGCTCTGTCTTGACCACCACTCCGAATAGCAATGCCCCACCCGATACCTTGGATCAAGCAACTATTGGTGCTCGTTCCAATGGCGCACCCGTTTACGACGCCGCATACCTCTCGGAGTTGAAGGCGAGCATGCAGTCCACGCGGCCACCCATGCCAGATCATGGCGTTTATGACGTGGACATTCCGATGGACGTGGAAGATCGTGCTATCGTATCTCTCGACACCCCAAGGTACGCTGCTTTCGCATACGGACGCACCTTATCCTGATTACTCTAGCCGCGAGCGGTGTTTCAATACCTACACAGTCGCACATTCAAGCTGTGAGGGAGAAACGCGAACGTCTGCGTGCAATCGGTCCAGAACAAGACTACATATCTCTCGCCGTCACGACACTCACAGAATACATATCAAGGTCCACACCCTGAGAGTCGGTTGATGCGAGAGGAAGACGAACTGGGCGAGGGCGATGACGGTAGGTAAGATATTCGACCAGCGCCCGTGTCAGCTTGACACCTCAATGCCATAGAATACGCCCAGTATACGAGCGCGCAAGAAAGGATCGCCCTCGGGAAAAAGTCCCGCAAGATAGAAGCAATCAAACGAAAAGATGCCATGCAAGAAATGATTGCTGATGCGTCAGTTGTCACCACCACTTCTCTCGTGACGTCGTTAAATCATTTCGTAGGGACGAGCAGGATGAAGAGACCGTAGAGTGGGAAAGAGAACAGTTGCGAAGGGGCGGCTTGGATCCATTTGCAACCGCCAGCGCAGCCCCTGAAAAGCAGGTTTACAAGCCAGCACCCAGTACGCCTACTGCCCACATAGACCTCTCCCGTATTCATCGCTCTTTCAGTCCCTCCACCGACAAACCTGCCCGAGCTGGGCCCGGCAATCGAACGCCTGGCACAGTCCCTCGCCGCACTAAAGGCCTCCCACACCTCCAACGTGAATGTGGCGGCCTCGTTTTCCAACGAGCAAGAACAATTGGATATTCGAGAAACGGAGCTGCGTGATATGGTTGCGCAAGCTGAGACTAAGAGAAGTTGGTTTGCCGACTTCAAAGAGTGGATGGAAAGCGTGGCTACGTTTCTTGATGAAAAGGTGCGCTAATACTTGTCACGAATCGAACTTGCGCTGACTATGTTCAGTACCCTGAGCTCGAACGGCTGGAGAGTGAACACATATCTATGCTGAAGGAACGCGCAGGGATGATCACCCAGAGGCGCAAAGAAGATGACGAAGACGATCTTTCCGTGGTATTTGGCACTCCCCCACAACGTGATCCTCAACCAGACGAATTGGATGAGCTAGGTCGCACTGTTCCCAGAGCCGATCCTGTCGCGCTCAGGAAAGTCAGGCGGGTTGCACGGGTCGCACACCGCAAGTGCCGTCAGTCTCGGAATGCACTATCGGAGGATGACTGGGAGGAAGAAGGATACTCAACTGATTCGTCTCTCCCTCCCTCCGATGCCCAAGATTATCGAGCCGCCATTCAGAGGATCACCACTGGCGGGGAAGAGCTTCTTTCTGACGTGGCTGCAGCTGAGTTCAAGGACCCAAGTCTAGGACTCGCTAAATGGTTCGGCGAGTGGAGAAAGCGTTATGGCGATAGTTATACCGGTGCATGGGGAGGCCTTGGTCTCGTCGGCGCATGGGAGTTCTGGGTACGTCTAGAACTTCTAGGCTGGGACCCGTTAGACGTGAGTGTCGTCCGTCGTTTTGTCATGCACCTGTGTTCATGCTTGACATATCGGAAGTCCTCTGATAATCTCGATGATTTCTCGTGGTACTCGGCCCTTCACGAGTATTCTCAATCGTACGATGAAGATGCAGATGCGGAAACCTCGGAGCCACCTCCAGACGGTGATCTAGTATCAGCCATGATATCCACGGCAGTTGTTCCCCGCTTATGCAAGATGCTGGAGAGCGGGGGTCTCGACCCTTACTCTGCCCACGATGTCAAAAGAATCATTGACGTCGCTGAACAAGTGGAAGCTTCCATTGGTTCCGACCATCACAAATTTTTGGTCCGTGTCGTTCATTCCACTCGTCGAGAATTTTTTTTCTGATCTTATCGACCTCAGATGATTCTCAAGTCCATGCATAGCGTATTCGAGAACGCCACAATCGCTGCGGAGACGCTCTTGTCTCCGTTCCTTCGATTTAACCGTCCACAGTTCGATCCGGAGGCAATCGCCGCTCGTAACCGCTTACTCACTAGGGCATCCAAGCTGGTTAGCGTGATGCTACGATGGCGGAAGTACACAGGCGACAAGCTCGGCGCTGGTGCGCTCTGTGTGCGACTCATCAATAACTACGCACTTCCGATCGCACGAAGTGGATGGGAAGTCGGAGGCGAGCAGACAACGCGCCAGGTGAGTCTTATGAATAAATGATCAAGTGAGTTAGTTTAACGTCCTCGGTTTTTTTTGTGTTTCGCGCCATTCCAGATGGTAGATGCATTGCCTCAGGATTTGGCGACTTCAGTGAACCTGTGATGTGGCAGTCGTCACTGGTTGCTGCTGTATTGTTGGCCTGTTGTAGTCTTTACACGCCTAATTGATAATGATATGCATGAAGTACGTGTCATCTCTCATTTCGACCCACTACAAATGCCCCGAGTGTGCGCCAGACCCGAGGCATGATTATTATTTTCTTCAGCCTCTCAAGGGTGATAGTGCGAATGGGAACATTTCCTTGTGCTACCCATTTTCTCTCTCTACATTATCACCTTTAGCGACCTCGGGGAGATTGATACTGCGAAGCCTCTTAGACCCTCGTGCTAGCGGGTGTAAGTCCACGCATGCGTGGCAACCCAGGTAACAGGTTCGCGTGTGGTTCGTTCGGCTGTCGGACACAAACATATCATCCAGTCTGTTCGATGGAAGTTGTGGGGTGATGCACATTCACCCTTGAGGCGGACAGGCCCCTCAGTAAGTCGAGTGTTTTACTTGGGTACTCTGACGAGAACATTGGGAAAGTTGTGTGTTACGGTCGCTTTCTTCCTGGATTCCGTTCCTTTCTTTTAGTTGCAACGAGACCGCTTGCGTGTGCGGTAGTGGCGAATACAGAGCTGAAGCAATTATACGAGTGCGAACCCTACAGTATTCCTACTCATTGCTTACTGCGCAAATGTCATAGAATCATCTGAAAACTAGGAGCTTCAGGGAGTGTGCGTGAACCAGACGAGATCTCGTCATCCGGCGCTGCAGTGGAACACGCAGACCTGAAGACTCATGTACTCCTGTTCTGTGGTCTAGTTGCTGGTTACTGGCGTATGTGCCATGACACTCACCACGTCTGAATTACAGTCGGGTCCGCCTTACGTGCAAGTCGAAAGGAGTTGGCGTATTTGTCAATGTCCACCACAAAGTGATCAGGACCTCATCTATTATAATGTCCTAGACTGACTGGCAAGGGTAGTGCGACGCCCGGCACCTCATCTAAGAAAGCGAGGATATAAGCTGCTCAGCATTGCTCGTGATGAAGTGGTGTATCCGGCTGCCTCGGTGGGAATAGAGAAACGACGCGGGTGCACACGAAGGAGGCTGCGAGAGCGCGAATCTTTTCTGTGGGCGCGCCAGTTGGTCGCACACACGTTCGAATCAGGGTTTCAACTCTTCTCGATGACAGTGGTCTCTGTCCCTTGATATTCTCAGAATCGTTCACCTGCAAATTGTAATAACGTGCCGAAGTCGTCAAGTCCGTCCACCATCGTCGGAGGGGTTGGGACCAACACCGACGGATGGCGATGAATCGTAGCAAAACATCGAACGAGGTGCTGACCTCAGAACAGGCTCTTGTCACGGGTGGCATGGAGGCTGCCGGGGTTGATGGAGACGGCCCCGATCCTACCTAGTATAAACCATTCATTACCGCCAAGGACTCATCGCGTAACAACAACACAGGTGCTAATGTCCGACCGGTATTTGAACAGCGCGACGAGCAGTTAGATTGTCGGTCTCCGTAACAGAAGAGGTGGCCCGAAGATGCACATTGAACTCACGCTCCGCAATCCTGGACAGACATTTGTGTCAGAAATGATACTGTCACCAAATTCTGCTACCTTTGAAACGACAGCGACACTGCCATAAAGGGGCACTAGTGGGACACCATAGTATAAGGCCAAATAGTACGCAGAGGTGGCAGGCGGATACTAACATCAAACCTGACGGCGGAATCTATTTTGAGGCTATCCGACTTCTATGCACTGTTATTGGGTATGGCGCATGTCCTATGCCGCAGGTGCGAGTGGGTCTCCGAGTGGGAATCTCGGCCGCCACAGCTACAACGTGCCTACAGGGCGCCTAGCTTCGAACCCTACTCCTTCCTCGTCTACACCCTCAGCATTGAGTCAAACGGACAAACCTTACAACAAGTATTCATTTCTCAATGGCCAGAAAGTGGCTCAAGAAATGCCTCGCCAGAAATGCGAAGCCCTCCAACTCTGACATTCCCGCAGTACGCAATCCATTTATTGCGAACGACGGTGGTTATCGATTTTACATCTAATCACCTGCAGGTATCGTCAGAGGCTCCCCCTGGGAATGTCTCCTCTACTTCAGAGACGTCGGGAAATGCCTCTCGAGGACCGTTTTTTAGGGCAAGGAACCTCCATCCGTCTCGCGTACCCCCAGGTCGAGGCGTATGTAATCGACGTTTTTCCATCGTTGCCACATAAGGCTGATTGGTCCAAATTCACAGAGTCAAGGACCCGCTGCAGAATCGGACCTGGGCCCCGTGACGGTCGGAACCCAGGTCGATGCTGCTCGGTTGGGACTGGATGCCATGACGTCCGTGCCACGAATGGGCCAGACAGCAGCGGACTACGTGGCGAAGGCTAATACCGCTGACGCAGACATTCAAAGTTTGAAAAATACGTACCTCCAACCTCTCAAACTGTTCAACTCTGTCGTTACCAATATTGCCAACGTATGCCGTCGACCCTCCTGTGCAAAAACGTGTTCTGACGTAGTCGCGCAGGTTCACCCGTATGCCCAGGTGGCATTGGGAATTTTAACTGCTGCTTCTAATGTATAGCTCCTCCGTCGAATTTGTACCTTCTCGCTAACGGGATCATTGTGCCAGTTGATCATTACCCAAGCCAACCTGGACGGCGCTGTTTCAGGTCTTCTGGAGAAACTCGGATTCGTGTACAAGTTACTTCTGGAGGAAGATACGATGGAGAATATCGATGGCATGAGAGACACCCTGGCCAAGATTGCGCGGGTCGTGAGCGACTCTGCGCAGTTCGTGACGAACTACACCGAGACGAAGAGCTTCTGTAGGTCTTATCATATTTGGCTTTGATTTTATCGCTAAGCCGCGTTCCCAGGGAAAAGATTAGGCAAAAACATTCTCTCCGAAACGCAATCAGTCGTCAATGACTACACCCAGACCCTAGATTCCTTGATGCAACAATACCGTGACCACGTAGTGCAAGATATTCAGATTAACCTGTACAACGTACGTGAAGACGTGCACTTCGAAGGGATGACCTATGCAGGTGGGGCCGGGCTCGACAAAACCAAGAGATGCCTCGATGGTACGAGGACAGAAATTCTTCATGAGATCATTCACTGGGCCACTGGCGGTGATGTCAATTCCCCTCGCATCTTCTGGCTTCATGGGCAGGCCGGAAGAGGGAAATCGGCCATTGCCCATACGGTTGCATCATGGATCAAAGAGGTCGGAGGACTTGGTTCATGTTTCTGTTTTGCTCGTGACAGGCAAGCCGAGCGCCGGGAGGAGAAGATATTCGCGACTATTGCCCGTGGTCTGGCAGACCGTGATATGGCGTTTCGGCGAGCGTTGGCGAGTGCGGTGTCAAGGGATTATGATCTTAAGACGACATGTGACGTGACGCAGCAGTGGCAGCAACTCATCTTGGAGCCTTTATCCAAGGTTCATGGATCGATAGTTGGGAACGTGGTCGTGGTGATTGATGCCCTGGATGAAAGTGGACCCGAAACATCGAGGAGAAATATACTCTCCCTACTCACCTCGACGGAAGCCGCGAACTTGCCTGAGAATTTCCGCATCCTGTTGACGTCCAGACCTTTACCGGACATCGAACATGCATTGGGTGCTTGTCCACACGTGAAGCCGACTTCATTGGACAATATTTCTGCGAAATCCGTAGAACACGACATCCGGCTGTATGTTTCCAACCAGCTGAGCCACCTTCCAGAGATTGGAGACACGGAAGTCCAAACCATCGTCCAGAAGTCGAGTGGTCTATTTGAATGGGCTCGTCTGGCGTGTGAGTTCGTCAAGCCGAATAAGCCTGGTCGGACAATTATGGAGCGCTTTGACGAGGTTACATCTCGTCGTTTTGGAGGTGGGGGAGCCTTACTGGACGTCATGTACAAGACAATCCTGGATGACACTATACCTAACGACGATACCACATTGGCGCGATTCCAATCTGTGATGCGGCAGATCGCGTCAACCTTCGAGCCTCTACGTATGGATACCTTAAACAAGATGCGCTCTCGCTTCCCTTGCGACGAGGACCATTTCGACATGATCATCATCCTCGAATTCATGTCTCCGCTTTTAGGTGGCATTGCAGACAGGACCTCTGATGTCCGACCACTGCATGCATCATTCTACGAGTTCCTCGCTGATCCTGCACGAAGTGGGAGATATTATGTTGGTGGATCCCACATGCGCAGCCTTGCATTTGCTTCATTGCAGATTCTCCGTGAAAACTTACGCTTCAATATTTGTGGACTTGAAAGTTCCTACTTCAGCAACTCTGAGGTTTCTTATCTGCCAGAGAGAATTGAAAAGTTCATTTCCCCTCAACTGTCTTACTCATGCCGATTCTGGGCTCAACATCTGCACAAAAGTAGCTTTGACTCTGCACTTGCAAGATTGGTGAAGGATGTCATTCAAAGTGAAAGATTTCTCTTCTGGCTTGAGACTCTGAGCCTGCTTGGTGCCTGTGGGGGTGCTGCGGATTCTGTTCTCTGGATAACAGGATGGCTGCAGGTGAGTGCCTCACCCTCATACTTGATTTCCTCTAACATTGAAGAGCAGGACCAAGATGGTTTTGAGGATTTATTAGTATTTGCAAGGGATGGGATCAAGTTCATTCAGAACTTTGGCAACATAATCTCATGCAGTGCACCACATCTTTATATCTCTGCTCTGCCATTTGCTGCCTCAAACACAACATTTTCATGGCTACTAAAGCCAAAATTCACTGATCTTGTTGGACTTCCTGGAGGAGGGCTTAAAGACTGGCCAGCTGTTCAACTTGCCTTGCAAGGACATACTTCTGAAGTCACTTCCTCTGCAATGTCTTGTGATGGGAAAAGGATTGTCTCAGGCTCATATGACCGCACTGTGAGGATCTGGGATGCTGAGAGAGGTGTGCAGATTGGTGACCCTCTTCAGGGGCATACTCATTGGGTCAAGTCAGTTGGATTCTCCCCTGATGGCAAGAGGATTGTCTCAGGCTCATATGACCACACTGTGAGGATCTGGGATGCTGAGAGAGGTGTGCAGATTGGTGACCCTCTTCAGGGGCATACTCATTGGGTCATGTCAGTTGGATTCTCCCCTGATGGCAGGAGGATTGTCTCAGGCTCAAATGACAAGACTGTGAGGATCTGGGATGCTGAGAGAGGTGTGCAGATTGGTGACCCTCTTCAGGGGCATACTCATCAGGTCAACTCAGTTGGATTCTCCCCTGATGGCAAGAGGATTGTCTCAGGCTCATCTGACAAGACTGTGAGGATCTGGGATGCTGAGAGAGGTGTGCAGATTGGTGACCCTCTTCAGGGGCATACTCATTGGGTCAACTCAGTTGGATTCTCCCCTGATGGCAAGAGGATTGTCTCAGGCTCAAATGACAAGACTGTGAGGATCTGGGATGCTGAGAGAGGTGTGCAGATTGGTGACCCTCTTCAGGGGCATACTCATTGGGTCAACTCAGTTGGATTCTCCCCTGATGGCAGGAGGATTGTCTCAGGCTCATATGACAACACTGTGAGGATCTGGGATGCTGAGAGAGGTGTGCAGATTGGTGACCCTCTTCAGGGGCATACTGATTGGGTCAACTCAGTTGGATTCTCCCCTGATGGCAAGAGGATTGTCTCAGGCTCAGATGATGAGACTGTGAGGATCTGGGATGCTGAGAGAGGTGTGCAGATTGATGACCCTCTTCAGGGGCATACTGATTGGGTCAACTCAGTTGGATTCTCCCCTGATGGCAAGAGGATTGTCTCAGGCTCATCTGACAACACTGTAAGGATATGGGATGCTGAGAGAGGTGTGCAGATTGGTGACCCTCTTCAGGGGCATACTGATTGGGTCAACTCAGTTGGATTCTCCCCTGATAGCAAGAGGATTGTCTCAGGCTCAAATGACAAGACTGTGAGGATCTGGGATGCTGAGAGAGGTGTGCAGATTGGTGACCCTCTTCAGGGGCATACTCATTGGGTCAACTCAGTTGGATTCTCCCCTGATGGCAAGAGGATTGTCTCAGGCTCATCTGACAACACTGTGAGGATCTGGGATGCTGAGAGAGGTGTGCAGATTGGTGACCCTCTTCAGGGGCATACTCATCAGGTCAACTCAGTTGGATTCTCCCCTGATGGCAGGAGGATTGTCTCAGGCTCAAATGACAAGACTGTGAGGATCTGGGATGCTGAGAGAGGTGTGCAGATTGGTGACCCTCTTCAGGGGCATACTCATCAGGTCAACTCAGTTGGATTCTCCCCTGATGGCAAGAGGATTGTCTCAGGCTCATCTGACAAGACTGTGAGGATCTGGGATGCTGAGAGAGGTGTGCAGATTGGTGACCCTCTTCAGAGGCATACTCATTGGGTCAACTCAGTTGGATTCTCCCCTGATGGCAAGAGGATTGTCTCAGGCTCATATGACCACACTGTGAGGATCTGGGATGCTGAGAGAGGTGTGCAGATTGGAATCCCTATCCAGGGGCACATTGGCACTGTCTGCTCAGTAACATTCTCCCCCAATGGAATGACAATTGCCTTGAGTTCAGAGGACTGTCCTGTGAGAGTTTTGGATGCTCAAAATTTTGAGGGTATGATCAACACCTATGGGAAATTAACATTGTCTACATGTCATTCAATCAGAGCACCTGCACCTTCTGCAGATGGTGAGTAGTTATGTTCATTGTATACCTTGGTTTACTGAAATTGTTCCTTCAAGCATACCCTATTTGCTTTTCATTTGTCTCAAATTTGCATGCACTTGAAGATGCTCAACAATTTCTGGATGGACTGCAGGAAGATGCTGTTGTGTGGGATGAACCAGTTAGGTTCCATCCTGATGGCTGGATCAGAGGTCCCAAGGGTAGATTGCTGCTTTGGATACCTCCAACATTCTGGAGGCCATTTTACTCCTTCTGGACCATATCAGTGATGCCCAGGGGCTCTTGCTTAGAGTTGGACTTAAGCCAGATGGTTCATGGGAATAAGTGGCATCAGTGTTTCAAAGCAGTTATGTAGTCTCCAATCATAGCACATCCATGACATCTGCAGGCCCAAGTGCCCACATAATGTTTGCTTATGTCACAGACATTTTTCAGTAGTTGTGTCTGCTAAGAATGTATCTAAGTGCTGAATGCAGTCATGATGTACATGATTCATTCTGCTCACCTTCCACACATGCTGGCAATTGATGTTGTAAGCCTTCACATGTGTTACTACACTCCATCCTTGAGTTTGAAGTGCTAGATGTATTTATCATAAGGCCTGCAGAAGTCTTCAGATGAGAAATAAGGTTGCCACTGCCCATTTATGATGATAGAGGTATGACAACCCATTTGCCAAGCTCCAAGCATGAATAAGTGGCAGTGGGTACACCATGGGACAGGATGTGGTCATTCACTGTAGAAACCTGGAAATGCTGGGGGATGCAAAATTAAATACACCCCACTTGTGACTATTAAGTGGCCTGCAACCCAGCCATCTGCACAAATACACATGGGTATCAGTACAAACTAAAATCCCAGCATCCCACCAGAGTCGCTTCCCTAATCATCTTTGCTGAAGATATCATTCCTTGCACTGAAAGGGATTGAGAGGAAGGACAGCACACTGATCAAGGTCCTGACTAGTGTTGTCTGGGCCCAGCTTTTGAGGGCTCACAGCCCAAGCAATCTCAGGCTGGGCCCTGAGCTGGGCCAGGCCCTATTTGGGGCTCGGCCCAGCCTGACCAGTGGTAAATTGTATCAGTCAATTATGTTCTTATATGTAACTAGCATAGCTATGGACAAGTGTAGACTACAAAGTTACATGTCATAGAAAGGCACAAAGACATCTTCACCATCAGGTTCCTCCTGGCCCTTGTTGTCAGCAAGATTTTGGGTAATGTCATCCCAGCCTTCTTCAGAACTCATGGTAGCAGTAGGTGTAGGTGACTCCAGCATGTGGGCTTTGGAAATTACAGATAGATCATTGGGAAAGAGCAGATGTTTCTTTGAAAGGGATTTCATACACTGCAGTGCCTCAATAACATCAGATTTGAGGTGGTTTCACCACTTACTGATGGTGATACTGGCAGAAGAAAAAGCGCACTTGCAGGATACTGATGTTGCCATGATTGGAAGGTAATCGCAGGCCAGAGATCCCCAGACAGGATATTGTCAAGTGTTCAGACCCCACCATTCCATGATAGAGACATCTCCAACATGTTTGCATGTGTGAAGGTATTGTATTCATGGAATCCATGAAGCCATAGCTTAGTGGGGTCACCTTGATTGTGGGTATCATGGCACAATGAGTCACCCTCAGCATTGTTGTCAGAGAGCTCACCAAGTAGCAAGTGTAACTTGTGGCCATGCAGTGTGACATGATGGTTGGGGATTGCAGTCTCCAATGATGGTGTGTCAGACTTGTAGATTATGCTATAGCATTCCTTGTACTGTTGATGTCAGGGCCACTGGGTAAGCGTTGATAATCACCTGACATGTATTGTGCAGAGGGGTCGGAGCAAGGGGCAAAGGGCAGAGCACTTGCCTTTAGGTTTCAGTTAGAACTTTGGTCTTGGGTAGAGGAGAAGGGTAGAAGTTCTGAGTGAGAACGATGAAAGATGTATATGTGAAGTTTGCTGCTGTCCTGGTACCATCCAAGGACCTTTATATACATGTAGGCTGTGCACAGACCAGGTGTGCTATCAGCATAAGTAAAACTACCATATATGTAAGTAAGAGGACCTTCCTAATAGGTACAACTCTGTCTCTCTACTAGGAACATGTTTCCAGTAATCTGGTATAAAAGAACACTGTAGAATAGTATGGAATGTAGAACGACAATCACATGTAAGTGATAAGAACCAGTAATAGTTTTCAATAATATTTCAACACTCCCCCTCGCTCTAGAAAGGTCGGAATACCAGACCTAGTGATGAGTGATTTTCTTCAAACTTTTGTCAGGTTAATGACTTGGTAAGACCATCGGCTCTTTGTTAGGTTGTATTGACATATTCGATGACAAATAAACCTTCTTCAACACATTCATGAATGAAGTGCCATTGTATATCGATATGTTTGGAGTGACCATCAGATACTGGGTTTTCAGCAATAAAGCAAGCGCCCATGTTATCAGAATAAAGGATGGTTTTGTCCATTTTGAATGATAATTCTTCAAAGAGCATATTAAGCCATTTGATCTGCCTAGCTGCATCGCACATCACCATATATTCTGCTTTGGTAGAAGAGAGAGCGATTGTTTTCTGTTTTTGGGATCTCCATGAAATAAGGGAGCTGCCATAATACATGGCAAAGCCAGTTGTTGAATGATGAGTGTCTTTATTTGAAGCCCAATTGGAATCGGTGAAACCATAAATTCATTTTTCGTTTCCATGATAGTGAAGGCAGATGTTCGGTGTGGATGCCACATAATGAACAATATGTAATGCCTGTTTAAGGTGAAGATTGGTAGGATTAGACATATATTGAGACATTTGGATAACCGAATATGCAATATCTGGTCTGGTTCCCAGAGCCATATAAAGCAATGATCCTATAACTGATTGAAACCTGGAACAAAGTTGCAAATTTGATTGATAACTTTGAGGAGCTTTTTCTGGAATATATCCAGAAGGTAAAGGCATGTGAACAGAAGTCACTTGTTCCATGCTGAATCATTTGATCACTTTTTGGACATAGGGGACTTGATCTAACCAAATTTCTTTGGTTTGGTGATTTCTTTTTATCTGGATTCCAAGATATTCTTTTACTTCACCTAGATCACGAGACTCCCATTTCTTCATAAACTCGTCTTTCTTCTTTTTGATCAAGGCTTTGTGTGAACCGAGGAAAAGTCCATCATCCACATAAACCAAGAAAACAACAGTACCAGCTTTTGAACAATAAAAATAAACACTGGCATCAACTTTTGATTGGAGGAAACCCATCTGAAGTAAGGATTGGTGTAACTCTTTGTTCCATGAGAGTGCTGCTTGCTTTAAACCATATAAGGCTTGCAGCAACTGATGGACTTTGTGCTTGTGACCTTTGACTCAAAAACCATCTGGTTGTTCCATATATATTTCCTCATCTAGCTTGCCATAAAGGAAGGTGGTTTTGACATCCAGTGCTTCCATTTCCCAATTGTGCTGCATGGCATGAGCTAGTAGGATTTGCACTGTTTCAAAATGTGTGACTGGAGAAAAGGTTTCTTTGAAGTCTATCCCATACTCTTTGAGTAAAGCCCTTGGCTACAAGGCAGGCTTTGTGATGACCGTTGCTTTTAATAGCATAGACCCATCTTGATTTAACCAGTTTTCTTCCTGGAGGAGTGTCACGATCATGCAGGTCCACCTCACCCTGGTCCACCCAAGGTCCAATGTGCATGAGAAAACTCTGGAGTGTGTGGGAAAACTCTGGAGTACACAGGAAAACTCCAGATTGCATGGGAAAACTCTGGAGTGTATGGAAGAACTCCGGTTCAGGGCAGAGTCATGAGAACTTTCTCTTGCAGCCTTGTTCTATGTTTAGCTTAGTATTAACCTTCATTTGCTTGTACTTGGTATTTGTCAGACCTGTGTCTGTCCTCTGGCAGACCAGTCTCCAGACTTAAACTCCTTAGTCACTCCTTGGTAATACTCGTACATAGCCATTGGTTAGGATTACCAACACTACTGGAACTCTGGTAGTTGTCCTTCCAGACTTGTAGTATATATACCTACCTGGCTCTGTACTGTAGCCCTCAGTCTAGTAATCAACTTAACACCCAAACACTTGTCTGACACCTGAGGACTCAGTCCTAAAACTCCTGGACTGTCTGGTACCCTGGTGTCTACCCTCCTTGACCTCCTGGCATACCCAGACTTGTCCAAGGGCACAGCACATAAGCTGAGGCCAATTGGGTAGTGTCCCCCCTTGTCTGTCTTTCTGTTCCCTAGATATGGATTGTTCTGGAATTCTGGAGTTCAAACTCCGACCCAAACCCCCTTCGGAATTCTCGGACTTTCAATCTCCACTCTTGGACTTCCAGTCGGGAAATGTGTTTAACAAGGAGGATCCACAAGAGTCCAGACATTTCTTTCTTCAATCGATTTGAATTCATCCTTCATTGCATCAAACCGAATGGTTTGTTCAGTTTTCGGAAGTTTAAGAACATCCTTAAACTGTTCAGGTGCTTCTTTAACTCGCACAGCTAATATTGTCACAAAAGATGCTTCTTTAGCTTCTTTGGATTCCACACCATGAAAATGCAAGGGTTCAGCTCTAGGTTCTTCAGGATCTGGTAAAAAGGGTGAAGGCAGTGTAGGGAGTGGGTACTCCCTGGTAGGGAATTGGATGATGGTAAAGAGTGGTTGAGGATTTTGTTTTATTTTTCTAAGGGGCATGATCCCTGTTTTGTACTTGGGACTGGGACTTAGGTGCGAGGCGAGTGGCTGATTAGTAAGCACAGTTCGGACTTGGACTCGAGTTGTAGTAGTTACAAAATAATCACCACCATTGAGACTGGAGAGCACAGGCTGGTGAGACCAGCCTGTGGCAGTCTTTTCTGTTACTGCCCTTGAGAGTGAGGTCAGGACAGCTCTAGGGGAGTCCTAGAGTGGTGGGATTGAGAAGTATTGTCAGGTTGTCCAGCTAAGTGTTTCAGTTTCAGTTTCTTTTCATTTTTCTCTACTAGTTCTCTTCTTCAGCAGGATCCCCTACAGGGTCTAACTAGCCTTTAGATCCTATTCCTAGCATATTCATTACTTTTCTCTTCAGCAGTCTCTGCTCTTCAAAGATCCTTTGATTATCATGAATATTCTGAACCTGTTCTTTGACCATTTTATGTACTGCATCTCATTTGTCTCTGATTTCCTTTTCTATATTGACTGGATCTCTTCTTTCTCCATAAACATTTCCAGGTCATAAAGGAGGTCAGACAACATGAGCAGGTCTTCCTTCACATTGTGGGATGACCATTGGTCGATTAGGTTGAGCTCGAACGTTAAAAGGTTGATGAGGATGATTCAGCCATTGTTGAGGTATCTCAGACTGATGATTGGTATGCAGATTTGCCCCATTAGAGTTATCTTGTGATGGTTGATGCGGAGGTCCAGCATCCTGGTCTCTGTCACATCCGTGACACGTGTGCAAGGTCTGGACTGTAACCTGGCCATCCTCTGATGTCGTCCTATTCCTATGGGACTCCGTTGTGTGTCTGCATTTCCATCTCTATATTTAGTATATGTTTCTCTCGCCTCTAAGTGACTCGCTGTACCTGTATCCATGACTAATCTTTGTACCTCCGGCTATCCGGTGACTACTGGCTTATCTTACCAATACCTTACTAATGTTCTGAATCATCCATACTGTGCTCCAGTAGTCGTCACACCCCAGACATTGCTTTTGAATGTTCTCCATAGTATAAAAAGTCGTTGTACATATGTTGTAGCACCTCAGTTTGAATATCAACAAAGATACTCATCGATCTCACTTGATTCCAGATATCCCTGGATAAGCTCCGACTCCGGGACTTGGCAAGACTAAGTGTACAAAGATTGTACACTAAACTCTGACACTCCAGACCTTTTGATATAACTCTACCAATGCCCTCGGACCTCTTGGAGACCATTGAGAACTGGTCTTGACAGTATATTTGAACTCATACTTGCATGAGTTCACCAACACCCCTAATCCATGACTATGACAACCTGACTCCACTCCCGCTCCATGGCTGCTGAAGCCTCGGAACAGGCTGCCATCAGTGATATGCATGAATCTAGTGCATGCTGTAGGGAGAGTATTCTCCCTACTAGGAGATTTGTTTTATTTTATTGTTTTTACTTTCTTTTGTTTCACTTCATTTGCCTTAGATATTTACTTAGTGTTTCGAGTTTAGACACGTGATGTGGCTTATATAAGCCACTCGCACACCTACACTTTACTGTACCTACTTAAAAGAAAAATAACAAAGAAGTACCGAGAGTTACGAGTTCAAGTTCAAGTTCGAGAAGGCTGTGTGTGGCCTTTCCCTGTGTTCAGACAGACTTCAGACAGCCTTAGACGTCCTTTCTCAGACAGCTATTCCCTTCCAGGCTATAGAAGCCCCTTTGGAAGATCTCCCCCTCTCAGATCACTCATCCATCCACAGCAGTTTATTATTCTGATTCTTCAACACATCGTGCTAGCAAGCCACCAATGCCCTCCACTGTCGGTTAGCCAATTCCGTAGCTTCTCCACCAGAGGAGAACCCCTCTCCACTCCAACTCCTAGAACCAGCTCTTCTGGCAGACGCTCCACCTCCACAGCACGACCAACCCCAGACCTCTTTGGAGGTGACAACCCCAGAGATGATGATCCTGGAGACAATGGACCCAGAGATGACGACCCAAATGATGACAATGATGACAACGATGGCAACCCCTTTGTCGATGCCCCAGAACAGCTAGACCCCCAGCTGGTGGTCTTGCAGAACTTGGCAACAGCTGTTGACTGTCTGTCACGTTCAACCTGTCGCTCCAACGACACCTCGTCTTCAAGAGCTAAAGTCCGAGAGCCAGACACCTTCGACAGGACTGACCCGAAGAAGCTCTGAACATTTTTGGTCCAGTGTGAACTTTGTTTCCAGGACCATCCTAAGGCTTTCCGCCTAGACAGAAATAAGGTCACATTCACCCAATTGTACCTAAAGGGAATGGCTCTGGAGTGGTTCAAACCAGATCTCTTGAACTCTGGAGATCTGGCAGATTGTCCACTCTGGATGGATACAGTGAGTGAAAAAACCCTTGCAATGTTTTGCTATTTTTCACTAACTGCAGTGTAGCACCGGAGGGCGTGGGAATCTCGCTTGGCCATAGTGGGATGGATGGTAGTACTGACTCTTGGCTACCGAGGGGTCACTGTATCACGTGATTATGTCCAGTGGTCATTGAGATATGTTGGTTTTAAAACAGGTACATCATTGCAAGGGTTTATTCACTTTTGGTCTGGGTAGTAGAATCTCACTCAAATGAAGGGATAATTGTGGTTGTTTGGTCATACAAACAAAGATACACATATCAACATTGTGTCTGAGTTCCAAAAAGTTCACACACTTCTTTGTTTCCAACCTCTACCACCATGAGATCCATCTCTGCCACCCAAAGGAATACTATCCTGACTATGCTTGATGCTGGTCACTCTGCTTCCTCTATTGCCTCTAGTACTGGCCTGCATCTCTCTACCATCTCTAGGCTTCATTCCAAGGAGCATTCCACCCTGCAGAAGTCCACTGGAGGTCATCCATCCAAGCTTTCCCCTGCCAATGTCTGCCATGCCATCCATCTTATCTCCACTCAGAAGGCAGAAAATGCTGTCCAGCTGACCAAAACTCTCTCCAATATCATCAACCAGCCCCTCCACCCAAATACTGTTCAGCAGCACTTAAAGAAGACTGGTATGAAGGCTGTGGTCAAGTGTAAACAACCTATCCTCTCTGCCAAGCATCACAAGGCAAGACTTGACTTTGCCTATGCTCACAAGGATTGGACTCTGGAGGACTGGAAAAGGGTGGTATGGTCTGATGAGACTAAAATCAACTGCCTGGGGTCAGATGGTCACAAATGGGTGTGGAAAAAGCCAGGGGAGAAGCTGAATGATAGGCTAGTGGAGGGGACACTGAAGTTTGGAGGAGGTTCTCTCATGATGTGGGGCTTGTATGACTTGGGAAGGTGTTGGATATGCCACCAAGATTGATGGTAGGATGGATGGAGACCTTTACCTCCAAATTTTGAAGGATGAACTACAAGATTCCCTTCAGTACTATGGTCTTCATCCTCCTGACATCATCTTCCAGCAGGACAATGACCCCAAGCACACCTGCAAGCAGGTCAAGGAGTGGCTGGAGGAGCAGGATTTTAGGACTATGGTATGGCCTGCACAGTCTCCTGACCTCAACCCCATAGAACATGCCTGGGGTTACCTCAAGAGGAGGCTTGCAGAGTATGAGCACCCCCCCAAGGGAATACTGGAGTTGTGGGAGAGGACTCAGGTGGAGTGGAATGATATACCAGCTGAAGAGTGTCAGAAGTTGATTGAAAGCATGCCTAGGAGGGTTGAGGCAGTGCTTAAAGCAAAAGGAGGCTATACCAAGTACTGATATCCCCCATATACCCTTCCATTACCAAAAGTGAATAAACCCTTGCAATGATGTACCTGTTTTAAAACCAACATATCTCAACAACCACTGGATGAAATCACATGATACAGTGACCCCTTGGTAGCCAAGAGTCAGTACTACCATCCATCCCACTATGGCCAAGCGAGATTCCCACGCCCTCTGGTGCTGCACTGCAGTTAGTGAAAAATAGTGAAACATTGCAAGGGTTTTTTCACTCACTGTACTCCATCCCACCTCTTGTGCTCCATCTGTTTGACGGTGTGACAATGACATCAATTAATAAAGCCTCAAATCTCTCTGTCCACTTCCCCTCTGGAGATGTCACTGATATGATCTTCTATGTAACTCCATTGGATTCTGAGTGTAAGATTGTTCTCGGACATAACTGGCTCACCCGTTACAATCCATTGATTGATTGGGTATTGAGCAGTATTAAATTCCAAAACCTTACATCTCATTTGCCAGTGCTGATGTCGTCCTCTGACTCGGGGTCATCTCCGAGAAACTCCGAAGATGCCCCTTTGGGCTCTCCAGACACAACCCACCCCAATTCGGTTGACAACTCCACTCCACCTGGCCTTCGAGCGCCACACATCTCCCTGATCAACACAGCGGCCTATGTCTGTGCTTGTAAGTTAGATGGCTCACTCCAGTTCTCCCTCCAGGTCTGCCCTCAGGACAATCCCAGACTCTGGGCTGCCACTGTGCAGGACACCCCAGATCTCTCATCAGTACCCTCGGACTATCACAACTTTGCTGATGTGTTTAGTAAGGCCAAGGTCTCTACCCTTGCACCCCACCGAGGGTTCGATCTGAAAATAGATTTGGAGGAAGGAACTACTCCACCACTGGGAACCCTTTACTCCCTCTCTCCAGTTGAGCTCACTGCTCTCTGGACTTTCATTGATGAGAATCTGACCACCGGCTTTATTCGTCCGACATCGTCCCCATATGCTGTGCCTGTCCTTTTTGTCAAAAAGAAGGACAGATCACTTCACTTGTGTGTTGACTACAGGGGCCTCAATAAGATCACCAAGAAGGATTGCTACCTGCTCCCTCTCATCTCAGACTTGCTCGACTCACCTAGTCAGGCCAAGGTTTACACTAAAATAGATCTGCAACATGCCTATCATTTAGTGTGTGTTACTGATGGAGATGAATGGAAAATGGCCTTCCAGACTCACTACGGATCTTATGAGTGGCTGGTGATGCCATTTGGACTTACCAATGCCCCCACAGCATTTCAATGCTTCGTCAACTCTGTCTTTGTGGACCTACTCAATGTATGTGTCGTTGTCTATCTGGATGACATCCTTATCTATTCCGATAACATTGAAAGCCACAAAAAACATGTTCATGAGGTACTCCACAGACTCTGGCAACATAGCTTGTATGCCAAACCAGAAAAGTGCACATTCCATTCTGAGTCCGTAGAGTATCTCGGATTCTTCCTTTCACCTGATGGTTTGACAATGTCTGAGGACAAGGTAAAGGCCATTCATGACTGGCCTGAACCCCATAAAGTAAAGGACATTCAGTCCTTCCTCGGCTTTGCCAATTTTTATCATCAGTTTATATTCAACTACTCGGACATTGTGGTACCATTGACACATCTTACAAGGAAGAACACTCCTTGGAACTTCTCCGAGGACTGTTGCTGGTCTTTCAACCGCCTAAAGGAGGCCTTTTCCACAGCTCCAGTCCTGTCTCATTTCCAACCCAGAGCTCCCATTACGGTCAAAATGGATGCCTCAGACTATGCCATCGCTGGCATTCTGTCCATTACTTGCCCGGACAATGAAATTCATCCAGTAGCATTCTATTCCTGGACTTTGACCACTCTGGAGTTGAACTATGACACACATGACAAGGAGCTCTTGGTGATTCATGAAGCCTTCTGGACTTGGTGTCACTACCTCGAAGGTCCAGCTCAACCCATAGACGTCATCACCGACCACAAGAACCTGGAATATTTTTCCACCTCTAAGGTCCTCACCAGGCACCAAGCATGCTGGTCTGAGTACCTTTCGCAGTTCAACATGATAATCTGCTTCCATCCCAGTAAGCTCGGAGTAAAGCCCAATGCCTTGACTAGACAATGGGACATCTACCCCAAAGAGGGGGATAAGGACTATGCTTGAGCCAATCCACAGAATCTTCACCCAGTGTTTACCACTGAGCAACTGTCGAACTCACTAAGGGCAACCTACTTGGAAAGCCCAGTCCTACGTGCCAGTATGATCATGGACATTGAACAACTCCATGCCAACATTAAATCCACCCTACCGTCAGACCCCCTAAGCCAACTCCACCTCTCCAACTTGTCCAACCCCCATTGGCAAGTGGATGATACTGGACTACTATGCCTGGATGGTCGCATATATATCCCAGATATCCACAACCTTCGGCTCTGTGTTCTCTGGAATAAGCATGACCATCCACTGGCTGGCCACTTTGGACAAAATTGAACACTCGAGCTCATCCATCGAGAGTATACTTGGCCAAGCGTTCGGACTTTCATCAAGGACTATGTCAAATCTTGCACTGCCTGTGTGCGTGCTAAAACCCTGAGACATAAACTGTATGGTATGTTAAAGCAACTACCTATACCAGAGAGACCGTGGAACTCCATATCCATGGATTTCATCGAACAACTCCCTCACTCCGGAACCCACACCGCCATACTAGTCATCGTAGACCACCTCTCGAAACAAGCTGTTTTCATCCCCACCAACGACACCATTACTTCTCCGCAACTCACTCAGTTATTCCTACTCCATGTCTTTTCCAAGCACGGAGTCCCCTCACACATAACCTCCAACCAAGGGACAGAGTTCATCTCCCACTTCTTCTGGTTGCTAGGCAAGGCACTTGATATGAAGCTCCACTTTACTTCTGGATATCATCCTGAAGGCGACAGTCAAACTGAAAGAATGAACCAGATGTTGGAGCAGTACCTATGGGTCTACTGTAACTACCAACAGGACAACTGGTCCAAGTTGTTACCACTTGCAGAGTTTGCTTACAACAACGCTCCAAGTGCTACAACTGGAGTCTCACCGTTCTTTGCCAACAAGGGTTACCACCCAAACATTACTGTACATCCAGAAAAGGACTTGATGTCTTCTTGGGCAAGAGACTATGCAGTGGACTTGGACTCCCTGCATGTGTCAGATAATTAGTTCCCCAGTAACTCCAAGCTACTATATTCATATCTACCTGTCAGATAATTAGTCTACAGGTGGTCAGTAAAAGTAAGGCTAAATAAAAGGGTGACTTACTCCCCAGTAACTCCAAGCTACTGAGGAGGGAAGGGAGAAAATTTACCCTACTGTATGTACGCTTTTTTTTGCTTATGTAAGCGACACATCATCGCACCTAAGTCTTATACTACTAGGGGCAGTTTATATTCCAACAGCATGTGTTCCTATGAGAAGAAATGAAAGAAGCCCAAAAGAGATACCAAGGTCTGGCAGATGCTAAAAGATCTCTGCCTCTGGACTTTCAGATCAGAGATTTAGTATACATCAAAGCAAAGTACTTCAGGTCCACATGACCTTCAAAGAAACTCTCTGAAAAGAACTTAGGCCCATACCCAATCATCGCACATGTTGGATCATTATCCTTCACTATCTGACTACCCGACACTATGAGGTCTGTCCACCCTGTTTTCCATGTCTCACAACTGGAACCAGCAACTCCAAATACTATCCCCAACCATGTCCAACCACCACCCCCACCTGTTGAGGTTGACGGTGAAACAGAATTTGAAATAGAAAGAATATTAGACTCCAAACTGGACCACCATAGGCGATGTCTGTTGCAGTACCTGGTCAGGTGGGCCGGCTATGAAGGCACAGACAAGGAAACGTCTTGGCTGGTAGCTACTGAATTAAGCAATGCCCCTGACCTGGTCTCGGATTTCCACAGTGCCTATCCAGACAAACCCAGACTGCTAAACTCCGTCATGCTCTGACTGTAGTACCCTTCCCAAGTACAACACCATCTACATCACAAAACACTTATGTTCCCTTGGACTTCAGACAGACACTCGGAAAATATATTGCAAAAAAAAAAGGAGAGAAAGGGGGGAGAAGACAAATTTGAAGTACGCTAGACATGGAGGTAAAAAACTAAAAGATGATCAAATGTCATCATCATTGAGAGCCCAGTTTACGAGCAACATCATGGCGGACTTCAGAGCCTCGAAGGACTCTTCGAGAACCCCAGTAAGGTCTCGAACATCCTCCGAGAGCACCTCGACAGTCAACATGTTCTTCTTGATCGCCTGCACGATTTCCCCGAGATGCCTGTCCAAAACCTCTGCCAACGGGTCCTGTCATGTCAGTTGCACACGAGGCAGGTGAGGCTTCGAGACCACCTCGACATCTGGTGTGTTGTCCATGACCTTGTCGTCACTGGCCTCTCCGAAGTGAGCGGATTTCTTCTGCTTCCTTTTTTCTCCACCTTGAGGGGACATCACAGTGGACATGGGCTTCTCCGACTCCGGGGCCTTGGGGATGAGGTCACATTTGCTTTTTGTTTTCTGGCACCAGAGACACAACCTACTGCAACCAGTACCCAGGATGCACTCTTCCCTGGCCTTGATACATGCAGAGCAAGCTTTCACCTGCTCCATGGACTTGCTGCTCCTGGGCATGGCCTGCTGAGACTGGTTATGGACTTATCAGTACGGAACCTGAGGTGATGGTATGGTTACTCACCAAAGACCCTTCTGTTTGCTGTGCTCAACGTGTCACCTCCTCGAGCTTTTTCCTCTCCGCCTCTAACTCATGGAGCCTCTTCTCGTCCACTGCTTTCCTCTGCACAGCCTCCAGCCTCTTCGCCTCTTTGGCCTTTTCTCACTCTTCAGCCTCCTTCGCTTTCCGAGCCTCCTCAGCCTTCGCAGCTTTCTGACACTCCTCCTCTTCAATGCCCTATTGTAAGGTGGCATGTTGGCATCGCTGGCACTCATCGAACTTCACCATTTTCATGGCAGGCGGGTCATCTGGTCGGTCTTGAAGGAGGTCCAACAAGAGTTCATGCCAGACGATGGCACTCAGGTTGAGGTCGGTGTGGAGATGATGAGCGCCAGACATAATGGATGGGGAATGGGCATTTGGACTTGTGCAAACTCCGTTGAGTCTTTACTATGAAAAAATTTCAGACTCCAACAATGCGGACTCTGAAGTTCTGATGTGTGTGCTTAGGCATTACAATGCCTCATGGGCTCGGCACTAAGAGGGGGATACTGTCACATCTGTGACATGCATGCAAGGTCTGGACCATAACCTGGCCATCCTCTGACGTTGTCCTATTCCTACAGGACTCCATTGTGTGTCTTCGTTTCCATCTCTATATTTAGTATATGTTTCTCTTGCCTCTAAGTGACTCGCTGTACCTGTATCCATGACTAATCTTCGTACCTCCGGCTATCTGGCAACTACTGGCTTATCTTACCAATACCTTACTAATGTTCTGAATCATCCGTACTGTGCTCCGGTAGTCGTCACACCCCAGACATTGCTTTTGAATGTTCTCCATAGTATAAAAAGTCATTGTACATATGTTGTAGCACCTCAGTTCGAATATCAACAAAGATACTCATCGATCTCACTCGGATTCCAGGTATCCCTGGATAGCTCCGACTCTGGGACTCAGCAAGACTAAGTGTACAAAGATTGTATGCTAAACTCTGACACTCCAGACCTTTTGATATAACTCTACCTACACCCTTGGACCTCTTGGAGACCATTGAGAACTGGTCTTGACAGTCTCCATCATTCTGCAGTGGGTTTTGTTGAAGTGGACTCAGTGGTCAAGATTGGTTTCTCTCATCTGCAGGGTGATCAGGCCCATTATCCATCCAGTCGTCAATTGGTAACACAACATCATCTGGTTGGTTCATCACAGGGATAAGGTCAGAGTCATCAGATTTGTTCTCCTTATTTCGATCTGTACTACAAAAGGGAAAAATATCTTTGGCAAATTTTGCTGTTCTAGCAATTACAAGTCTTTGGCCATGAAGGAAGTGATATCCTTTTGTATTTGGTTCATACCTGAGAAAAATCATTTCAAGGGCATGTGGTTCCAGTTTATCTTTTCATTGGTCCTTAGGGATCCAAACATATGCCAAACATCCAAACACTCGGAAGTATGAAATGTTGGGTTTCTTTCCTAAAAACAGTTCACAAGGAGTCTTCCAAAGGGATCGCCACAATGGAGTCCGATTGTAAACATGTAAGGCTGCATCAAATGCAAAGTTCCAAAAGCATTTAGGAATACAAGCATGATGGTGAATTGATCCTGCTTTTTCAAGGATAGTCCTGTTAAAGCATTCTGCATGTCCATTTTGTTGTGGTTGATCTGCTATAGAGAGTTCATGAACTACACCCTTGGAGTTGAGGAGCGTCTTAAACTCTGTTCCCATAAACTCTCCCCCTCGATCTGAACGGAAAGTCTTCAAGAGACAGCCAGTCTGTCATTCAATGATGGATAACCAATCATGAAAGCAAGAGAGGGTATTGGACTTGAGTCGGAGATAAAGGCAAAAGCCAAAAGAGGAGTAGTCATCAAGCAGTGTAAAAACATAATGACTGTGATAATAGGACTCTGTGGGTAATTCAAGGAGATCAGCATGTACAAGCTCTAGAGGCTTAAGAGCACACTTAGATGATGCATGGAAAGGATCAGAAGCCATTTTGCCAGATGCACAACCTTGACAAGTTGGCATGGGTTTCACGATTAGCTCAGCAGGAAACCCAGAAACATGGTGTTGACAATTTTTAACAACAGACAAGCCTGGATGACCAAGGCAATTGTGCCAAAGTATGAATTTATCCTCAGATAACATCCCTAGGTCTACAGTTTTGAAGGTGCTGGAGGAATGGATTGTCGTGCGCCATTCCAGTTCTTTCCTTTTCAGACCGCTTACTGTACATGCTTCCCTTTGCACGAGACCGCTGTCTGTTGTCGTTCCCCTTTCCCGCATCCTAGAGATGCCTCGTATTACACCACTGCCCGCCTTAGGGGCAAGTGTATGGACCCATGTATACGACACAGCTGTGCTTACGTACGTTTCCCTTTTACTTTACCTTTCTCGCTTCTCAGATCCCGATGGGATCTGGAGGCTTCTTGACAGTTGCGGTTTGCTTTCCTAGGCACATGACTATGTCGCATCGCGCCTAGGGGATCCCCTATTTGCCTGTCACAAATACTCCAGCACGGTGAGGAGTCATGATGAGTAGGGTGTATGTCACCCATGACTCGGTCATGGTACTGAGGGCACTCTGACTCAATACCCTGTGGAGAGATCCTTTGTGCAAACCCTGTCTTGTTTGTTACTATACACGTTTATAGCAATTGTAAAGGTAGTCTTCTCATCACCTGTGGAGTATATAAACCCACAGCATAGTGATAGAGAATCCTTGTACTTTTGCTACCTAGCTACCTACTTAGCAAGTAGGATTCATCCTATAAACTCTTGCTTCTCCCTTTGATATCAAAGTGCTGCTCTACCGGACAACTGGGCAAGATCCCTATTGAACATAACCTGGCCAGACTTATCCTTCAACTCATCAAGTAGTAGTCAAGGCTGTCCCTGTCAACATATCCACATATCACTGTTGACATATCTGCAAGAGGCCCTGTTACAAGTCATAACTCGCCTATTGCCTGCCTATAGGTACACTTTGCCGAAAGGTAAATAGCGCACGTCGGTCATTGCCTTGAACAAGCAACTGTGATCAATGCCGCATGACAAAAGCAAAAGTACCCTCACGTCACATATCTGTGGACGTGATCCCTGCTCCCATAAAGGTCATAGCAGAAAGTATCACACCGTTCGCCAGGTATTGTTCTTGCGACAAACCCCCACAATCACAACCCTTCCTACAATGACACCCTCTCGTCATTGTATCCCCCCCATCATCCTTAAAAGCAAGTGTCAGTTATTTGAGGAGTAAAGCCTAGTTTCAGAAGAGTACTAGGAGGTGAAAGCTACACCCGCTGTGTAGGCTGAGGTACTTCTAGGAATCCCTGAAAGGTCACTCGAAGTAATGTTCCGACTTGTACCCAAGATAGAGGAAGCCCCTCGAGTCTTGAGGAAATAAAGGAAAAGCGAAAGTGTCTTCAGACACGGGATCATCCAAGTTCTGGCCCAGAAAGCCTCCAGTAGTTCCCCTGTGAACCTCAACGTCTTCCGCTGCACCTGAAAAGATTGAGAGAAGCCTCTCTCAAAGATTTCAGCTGTATTCTACGAGTCCAACAAAAACCGACCCCAAAGCAAAAACTTTGGAGTCACCCAGTAAAGGCAAAGGGAGAGAACCCCAAGAGCCTCAACAACTACCCTCGTCCTTCCATCAGATCCGAGAACCAGAACCCCTAGCAGGGAAGAAGATTGACGAAGAAGAAACTCACACAGCCCCTGAGTCAGCGTCAACATCTTTAGATCTCAGAATGGCAGGAGTCGGAGAACAAGAGTCTATTGCAAAGCTCGCAGAACAGTTCCAGCAATTCGCCCAAACCACAGACCCCTTCAAAAGTAAAACCATCGGAAATGTAAAAGAACTCGTCGCATGGTACGAAGCCCTCACAGGGCACCAAGGACTCATATTCCCGTCGTATACCATCCCAGGAGGTTTTACCGACCGACCAGCCAAAGGAAAAATGCCAGATGGAGGAAAGGAGTTAGGCCTTGGGAAGCCTCCCACCTTCGATGGCACTAGTGGCAAATACGAAGCATGGATCGCCTCTGTCAACAACTACCTCAATCTCAACTGACACATCTACTCCACAGATGAAAGAAAAATTGGATTCGCTCTATTGTTCATGAGCCAAGGATCCTCAGTCCACTTTGCCGAAAACTACTTGAAAGAATGTACAACTCAAGGCGGCAATGTATACATTGTGGACACGTGGACCACCTTCATTGACTGAATGGAACAAATCTTCAAAGTCAGTGACACCGAAGCCCTGGCCTTCCTAAAGATGGCCGAGATTGAACAAAACGACAAGCCGCTAAGCGAGTATATAGGAAAGTTCCTGGATCTCATCACACAAGCCAACATCTCCCGTGATGATCAACAGGCTGGAGTCTATTTCGGAAAGGGATTAAACCCCCGAACTACCGAATGGATCCTTCGATCCGGAAAAATTCCCACCACTGTCCAACAATGGATAGACACCACCATCGACGCACAAACTGCTAAAGCGTCGCTGGGGGTATACAACAGTTGTCTCACAAAAGAAGATCGGACCATCCTACATATGTACCAAGATGAAGGAAGGAGTAACACTGCAAAGAAGAATGATTCGTGGGCCATGGACGTAGATCGGCAAAAGAAGCCGGCTCCATATAGGCCCCCTCAGAAAAGGAAACCCCCTAGGTTTCAAGAAGTCTGCTCATCGAACTTCGACGGATCATGCTATGGATGTGGAAAACAAGGCCACATCAGTCGTAACTGCCCTTCAAAGAAAGACTTCCAGAAAACTTCTGTCCTACAAGAGGTGAAGTCGAAGTATAGCGCAACCAAGTTCGAGGAACTCAAGAAGGCGCTCTCCTCCAATAAAAAGGAGGATTTTTAAGGCCCTCTCTTGGAAAGACCGCAACCGAGGAGAGGTGTAACTTTCGATCGTTTTCCGCCCCAGAGTTAATGTCCCTAGCAGCATACAATGAATATCTGTCAGTCAACGCTATAACTGGAACATTATACCTGGTAGAACGAAACGATCAAGCAGTAAGAACTGCAATTGACAGCGGAGCCGAATGCAACACTATCAGCAGAGAAGCAGTTGAAAGGCATGGCCTAAAGACAAGAAAGATCGAGCATCCATGGTCCCCCCAAAGCTTTGAAGGATCAACAAAACAAGTCATCAACCCCATAGCGCTCTTTACCGGAAGAGTGCACGGATGAACCTTCAAACTTCATGCATACGTAATGGACCTCAAAAACAAAAGCCTCCTGCTCGGAATGCCTTGGCTACAACAAGCCCAGCCAGTAATAGATTGGGTCAAATGCCATATCATTGGATGGGGAACCCCAGAAGTATCTGTCTCAATAAACTGAACGTCAATATCAACAGAACTTGAAGCCAAAATAAAACATGATGAGGTAGTTCTCCTGCCCAAATACTCAGAATTCTCAGAAGTATTCTTGGAAAACTGTCCTCTACCTCCCCATCGACCCGGCTATGATCACACAATCAAACTCGATGTCAACAAGGATTTAAAGACCTTCAAGCCAGCAAAAATATATCTGTTGTCGTGCAACGAAATGAATTTACTCGACGAGTTCCTCAAGGAAAACCTTGGAACTGGAAAAATAGAGAAAATTCAAAATGCCGATATTCTTAAAGTCCCACCAGCCCTGGTCTTCTTCGTAGGAAAGAAGGATGGAAAAAAGCAACTAATACAAGACTATTGACAGCTCAATTCTTTCACTGTCCCAGATCACTACCCCCTTCCCCTAGTAAAACCAATCCTTGACAAGTTGGTCGAATCGAAATACTTCGCAAAATTCGATGTTCGCTGGGGCTTCACCAACATCCAAGTAGAAAAAGAAGAAGATGCTTTGTTAGGATCTTTTGTGACACCCTGAGGGGTGTATAAACCCACTGTAATGTTCTTCAGCCAAAACAACACCCCCCTGACATTCCAAAGATATATGGACGGCAAATTCAGTCGACTTCGAATTGACAAAAAGGCAGTCATATATTTGGACGATGTAACAATTCACGCGAAAACACGAGAAGGCCTGAAGAAAAACATGAAAGAGCTTTTGGAGATAGCAAAGAAAGAAAATTTATGGTTAAAGTTGTCGAAATGTGTCTTCGAAGCAGAAGAAATTGACTTCCTAGGCTTTACCATCAAAAGTGGACAATACGAAACAGCTCCCATTAAGGTCAACGCTATCTGCACTTGGAAAGTCCCAAGCAACGTTCACGATGTTTGACAATTCCTAGGATTCTGCAATTTCTATCGACAATTTATCCCGTCGTTTGCTATGGTTGCAAAACCCTTACACATGTTGACAAAGAAAGACGAACCTTGGCACTGGAAAGAAGACAAAGAACACTCATTCCAAAAGTTAAAAATGCTAATGAGCCAAGCCCCCATACTTCGTCTCCCTGACTTCAACAAACTGTTCGAAGTCTACACAGACACCTCAAGATTAGGCACAGGAGCAGTACTTTGCCAAAAGTTCGAAGACAATGAATTACATCCAATCACTTACTTGTCGCAATCGCTCCAAGGAGCCGAACAAAACTATCAAGTATATGATCTGGAGATGATGGCAGTCGTACATGCCCTAAAGGCCTGGAAGCATTACCTTCTATGCCCAGTGGAAGAAACAATCATCCATACCGACCATGAAAACCTAACATATTATCGAGAACCACAAAACCTGACCGGCCGCCAAGCACACTGGCTCGCCTACATGCAAGGTTTCCCACTAAAATTCAAACATAACCCTGGTCGACGAATGATTGTCCCTGACACATTGTCACGGAATCCACATTTCACTGTGGCAACACTGGTTGAAACAACGGTACTTCCACCATCGATTTGGCTAAAAGAGGGGGGTGAAACCACAAAAAACATCCCTGCACCGGTCAAAACGACCTCAAAATTGCCCCTCGACAAAATACAAGAAGAGCCTTTGAAGGTGAAAATCCCAAAAGCCAAGTTTCAACAGATGAAGAAGCTGCTTCAAGAAAAAGGAATGCTGAGAGTGTCGACAGAAGTATATGAAGAAATAAAACGTTCATTGCCCACCAATCAAAGTTATGTTATCACAGAAGACAATGACGTCAATGAAAATCCCATAACGAAGATCAAGACTAAAAATGGAAGGTTCTACGTACCGCCAAAAGTGCAAAAACAAGTCCTGAACGAATTCCACGACCATCCCTCCACTGGACACCCAGGTGTTAAAGCGATGACAGCCAAACTGAATAAAAACTGCTTTTGGCCAGGAATGTGGAAGGAGATCAGAGAGTACGTCCAAGGTTGTCCCACTTGCCAAGCTTCAAAGGTTGTCTGGCAAAATCATCCGCCACCGTTACAACCGATAGAAAGCTCAACACCACTACCGTTCAAGCAGGTATCAATGGACTTTATCACTGACCTCCCATGCTCAAAGAACCACAATTCCATTTTAACAATTGTCGACCATGGACTGAGCAAGGCAGTCGTTTTTGTCCATACAGAGAAGACCATTGATTCCGAAGGTCTCACCGACCTTTGGCTCCAACACATCTACCCGAGGTTTGGAATCCCCGAATCAATAATTTCTGATCAAGGCCCTCAGTTTATAAGTGCCTTTACACAAAACTTGTACAAGGCCCTACATATCAAGCCTCGCTATTCGTCAGGATACCACCCTCAGACTAACGGAGAGGCAGAACGTGTCAATCAAGAGGTCGAAACCTATGTCCGGATGTACTGTGCCAAAAAACCCAACGACTGGAGTAATCATTTACCCATGGCCAAGTTCACACATAATTCCAGGATCCACACGACTCATGGGCAAACCCTGTTCTCTTTGCTCTATGGATACAACCCAGACCCTTATCCAGCCATCCATGCCTCCAAGGCCCCAAGCGTAGAAGAGCAACTCGAGGACCTCGCACACTCCTGAGATGCCGCGCTCATAGCTCACAAAAAAGCTGCCGAGTGAATGACAAAAGGAGGTCCCGACCCCCTCTCATATACACCTCCTCGTCTAGGAGACCTTGTTTGGCTCGACACAAAAGACCTAAAACACGATGTCCAGTCAACAAAACTGGCCCCACGACGCATCAGACCTTTTCGTGTAAAGAAGATCGTAAACAATGTCGCGGTGGAGCTTGAGCTGCCAATCACATGGCGAGTACACCCAGTATTTCATATGTCACGGATCTTCCCGTACACCGAAACCCCAGAATACGGTCCTGCACCGCCCCCACCTTTACCCAATATGATTGATGAGATCCCAGAATGGGAAATCGAGTCTATTTTAAACCACAAAGAGGTGAAAATGGGACATGGTACAAGGACGCGTTATTTGGTCAAGTGGAGTGGATACGGACATGCCAGCAATACTTGGGAACCAGAAGGAAACCTTGTTAATGCAGGAGAAGTCCTCGAAGAGTATAAAAGAAGGTGTCTCAAGCCACCAAACACTCAGAAGTCTCCCCATCGCTCTAATCGCCATTGAAACTAAATGTCCTCCTTCGATTATGACAATGGATATAACTCTGAGTCGTGCGAGTACCTACTCAATGCCACACCCTCCTTTGACTCCAACTATGACTTTACATCCCCTGCTGTAGGGAGTGGGAGCTCCCTAGTAAGGGATTAGAAGGAAATGAGAGGATAGAGGTGTTGAGGAATTTTATTTACTTTTCTAAGGGGCTTGATCCCTGTTTTGTAAGTGGGATTGGGACTTAGTGGCGAGGCAAGAGGGTGATTAGTAAGCACGTTCGGACTTGACCTTGAAGTTGTACTAGCTACAGAGAAAGAAGCAACCACTATAGAGGCTGGGGATCACAGACTGGTGGGACCAGTCTGTGGCAGCTTCTTACTGCTACAGCCCTTGAGAGTGAGGTCTGAGCAGCCTTAGGGAAGTCCTAAGGTGGTGGTACAGTGAGTTACAGGTTGAGTTGTGCAGCTAAGTGTCTAGTTTCTTTTCTATTTCATTTTCTCTACTAGTTCTTCTCTTCAGCAGGATTCCCTATAGGGTCAAACTAGCCTTTAGAGTCCACTCCCTGGGTTATCTCAATTATTTCTCTTCACCGCATCACCTCCATTATCCCAGTCCGGTCTATCTGTGTCAGACCACTTTGTGTCGGTCTACGAGTCCACCCTTGAATCCATTCTTGACGCCAACGCCAATGGGCCACAGAACCCCCATTCACAGTTCAATATACAGTACCTCTCTAAAGGAAAAAGAAAGGCCACACCTACAATGCCCAGAACCCGTCCTTACCCGGTACCAGACCCCGTGTATCGAGCCCAGTGTAACACACCTTCCCCCGGACCGTTGTTGTCCCTCCTGGACAGTAACGATGCAGCCACAGTCCCACCCACCAATGAAACTCAAAAGCCCGAACCACCTGTTGAACTCCTGTGCAACCCACAAGAGTATGAAGGTTATATTCAGATGTTCGAAGGGTTTGAACAGTGGGATCGGGAAGGATGGAACTCAGGAAACGACCATGAACACCTACAGATGCTGCATCAGATATACAGAAGCATCGAAGATACCGTCGGTCATACCTCGAACATCCTGAAGGCTGGAGACACCGTGCTCAATGAACAATTGCCTGGAACTGCTTATATGGAGGCTGAAGGAATGAAGAATGTGGAACAGATGCAGAAAATGCTGGGGTCACTGGTCAATATCGTCCATCTCAAGTTTGGTGCCAAGGCCGTTCAGTCCTTTCGTGACTTTCACCATGTTCCACCTGCTCCTAAACAAGTCACTTTCGAGGTCACTGTCCCCTCCGACTACGAAACCCCTCCAACTAATAGCCCAGTTGCGTGATGAGAGAACATTCATGAAAGCAACAGCTTGTCGGCCCCTGAGGGTAGGAGAGATGGAGGTGGTACTGGGAACCTCGCTGAAGGTGGACCGTGTCAAGGGATGTCACAAGGCCTACAGTCAAACCGAATGGACATATCTCCAATACCTGGCAGCAACAGGAAAGAGACAAGCGATACTACAGCTGAAGAAGGGGAGTCAACGAGTGAAAGTGGATCTGTCCCAGGAGCCCATTGGATTCACAAATGTCGCCATCGAGAGGAAGAAGAGGTTTCCGGAAGAAAGTTTCTCAACATTGCAGCCCAGATCCTCGGAGAAAGATGTGATGATGCGTGGGTGTCTGAAAGAGAAAGAGTCGAAAAGTGGAGAAGCTTCCTCCTCAAGGTCTTCAACAAACGCAAATACTGGACATTCGATATATTCAACGCAACAAAGACAACGGAAGCACTCCCAAATTGTGACTTCTACCCTATCCGTTCCACCCCTGAACTCCGCCTCAAACTTGCAGGACGTGTCGTCCTCAACCCCTTCCACCCCTCTTACAAACACACCTGCCTCAACTGTCGAAGACTTGGTCATTGGTCATGCCGCAACGGCAAAGGCTCAAAGTGGACTGACCCTCATGGACATCCTATTAAGCAGCCCAAATCTACAGCCGGTAATCGACGTGAACCTGGACCTTCCGTTTGAAGACTTCAACTGATCGACCGTAGCAGAGTCGCCATGGTTAAAAGAGGGGGGTAATGTCGTGCGCCATTCCAGTTCTTTCCTTTTCAGACTGCTTACTGTACATGCTTCCCTTTGCACAAGACTGCCGTCTGTTGTCGTTCCCCTTTCCTGCATCCTAGAGATGCCTCGTATTACACTGCTGCCTGCCTTAGGGGCAAGTGTATGGACCCATGTATACGACACAGCCGTGCTTACATACGTTTCCCTTTTACTTTACCTTTCTCGCTTCTCAGATCCCGATGGGATCTGGAGGCTTCTTGACGGTTGCGGTTTGCTTTCCTAGGCACGTGACTATGTCGTGTCGCGCCTAGGGGATCCCCTATTTGCCTGTCACAAATACTCCAGCACGGTGAGGAGTCATGATGAGTAGGGTGTACGTCACCCATGACTCAGTCGTGGTACTGAGGGCACTCTGACTCGATACCCTGTGGAGAGATCCTTTGTGCAAACCCTGTCTTGTTTGTTACTATACACGTTTATAGCAATTGTAAAGGTAGTCTTCTCATCACCTGTGGAGTATATAAACCCACAGCATAGCGATAGAGAATCCTTGTACTTTTGCTACCTAGCTACCTACTTAGCAAGTAGGATTCATCCTATAAACTCTTGCTTCTCCCTTTGATATCGAAGTGCTGCTCTACCGGACAACTGGGCAAGATCCCTATTGAACATAACCTGGCCAGACTTATCCTTCAACTCATCAAGTAGTAGTCAAGGCTGTCCCTGTCGACATATCCACATATCACTGTTGACATATCTGCAAGAGGCCCTGTTACAAGTCGTAACTCGCCTATTGCCTGCCTATAGGTACACTTTGCCAAAAGGTAAATAGTGCACGTCAGTCGTTGCCTTGAACAAGCAACCATGATCAACACCACGCGACATGGATAGGTGTTCCATAGAACCAGTGCAACCATGAGGTAAACAAGGTATTGGCCTTGAGGATGACATGACCATCGGGAGTATGGATCACCTTGTGTTTCATAGTAGCATGGCTAGTATAGCCTTGCTGTAACAAGTGGTTTTGTGAACATAGGCATTTGGAGAAGTCTCCATGTATTACATTTCGTAATGTCAGGAAGGTTTTATTTTCAAGTTGCAATACAACGGTTCCTTTGCCTAAAAGGCAGACAGGTTCTTTGCCTGCAGTATGCCCCAAAGCAGTGGCAGGAAATTTTCTATAAGTCATGAAGTCAGCATGACAAGGGGTTATGTGATTGGTACACCCCAAGTCTAACATCCACATATAATTTTTAGACACAATGTTGCTCATGTGATTGGTTTCCAAATCACAAGGATACAAGTCAAAAATATCATCATTGACACCATAAAGAGAAGCCAGAGGCTCCTTGAGTCAGAGTATCTACTTCATAATTGTCAGGCAGATGTACATATTGTATAGGCTCTGGATATTTATGCTCGGATACCGAAGCATGAAAATCTTGTAAAGAGACTGTTATACAGTCATGTTTACGCCCAGATCTTTTAGTGCCTTTACAAATTGGTGGTACATTCTCCTCTCTCCCATTAACACTGCTGTGTGTTGTGGGATTTTGAACTCTACTTCTGGGTCTATCAAAACTTGGACTGGAGTGGGGAATGTCATTGAATTGGTTTCCTGATTCAACAGATGGACATCTCCTCCTCACCAAAGTTTGAACTCCACATTGTGTGGGAAGATCTGGAAGTATCCATAAACATAGTCGTTCTACGGTTTGCAAACATACATGGCAATGACAAGGAATATTAACAGTGGAATTGGGTGCAGCAGAATCAACATACTCAACTGTTTGTGGTACTGTCGCGCAGTGTTGATCACGGTTGCTTGTTCAAGGCAACGACTGACATGCGCTATTTACCTTCCGGTAAAATAGACCTATAGGCAGACAATAGGCGAGCACACGGCTTGCGGCGGGCCTCTTGTAGATATATCGACAGTGATGTGTAGATATGTCAACAGGGACAGCCTTGACTACCTCCTGGTACGTCGAAGGATTAGTCTTGCTGTTGTATGATGATAGGGTACTTGGCCCAGTCGAACAGCAGAGCAGCGCTTCGATATACAGAGAGAAGCAAGAGTTTTTATAGGAGGGAATCCTACTTGCTAGGTAGGTAGCTAGGTAGCAAAAATACAAGGATTCTACATTGCTACGCTGTGGGTTTATATACCCCACAGGTGATGAGAAGACTACTGTATCATTGCCTAAAACGTGTCCTATAACAAACAAGACCGGGTTGCAAACAGGACATCTCCACAGGGTATCGAGTCAGAGTGCCCTCGGTGCTGCACACCGAGTCATGGGTGACGCACACCCTACTCATCGTGACTCCTCACCATGCTGGACTGTTTGCGACAGGGGCAAACACGATATCCCTCAGGCATGATGTGACAAAGTCACGTGCCTGGGAAAGCAACTCGTCCTGTAAAGGACGGCTTCCAGATCCCATCGGGATCTGAGAAGCGAGAAGTTAAAAGGTAAAGTAAAAGGGAAACATACATAAGCGAGGCTGTGTCATATACTAGAGTCCATGGACTTGCCCCTAAGGCTAGGCAGCGGTCCAAAGCGAGACATCACTGGGACGCAAGAATGTGGACGACAACAGACAATGGACTCGGGATGGCGGGAAGTGTATGGTAAGCAATACGAGAAAGGAAAAGGACAGAACGGCGCACGACAGGTACAGTTTCCAGTACTGGAACAGGAGTGATTTCTTCAGAAAATTCTTCAAAACGAGAGGCATCATCAATGGATGTCTCATTGATGTTTACATTATAAGATTCATGGCCTTCTTCATACTCTTGCTGGTATTGGTCATAATCCTGAGTTTCCTCTGGATTTTCTTCATTATTATAGTCAATGGTGGAAAACCTGCCATGACCTCGACCATGACCACAAGTGGCTCGTTTCTTTCCTTTGTTGTTGCTTCCACCAGACTGTGGCTGCTGCTGTTGTTGTTGTTGAGGATATGGTGTTCCCAGATGAGGGAAACCACCTCTTCCTCTGAAAGACCCTCTTCCATGAGTATTCCTGTCAACATGTTGTTCTGTCAGATGAGACCCTCGGCATTTATGGCATCAAGGAGGTTTGGAGAGATGATTAATCAGCGGCTGTGCTGATGTAGAAGACAAAGCTTGATTTGCTTCTAATTTTGGCAGATGAGACTGCCCAGTGCAATGTGATGATAGTTCTTTTAGATGTGGGACAACGTCTATCATTTTCCAATCCTCTGTTTTAACTGATGATAATATATTTGTGGGACCAGTTCCCCATTTGTCAGTGAATGCTCCACAAAGCATCATGCATTGGATGGGTTCAGACAAAGTGATTCCTTGAGCTGCAAGCGACCCTAGGATCATATTGACTTCTGCTAACTTGGAGCCCAAGTCGTCAGAAGGGTTGACCCAAATTTTGAGAAGTCTCAAGAAGTCCATGTATGCAGAGACAGTGGTAGGTGCACCATATGACCATTGGAGGGTGGTCCACATTTCATTTGCTGTATTCAAGGATTCCAGGGATACAGAAATAACAGGATCACAATATAACAGAATTGTGCCCATTCCTTGGTTATTTTTGGTCCTCCAAGCTGCAATAGCTGGAGCATTTGCAGCAATGGCAGGATCAGGGCAAGTAGAATTGCCATTGATGATGTCCCAAACATCAAGTGTCATAAAGTAGCCTTTAATCATGGCTTTCCAGGTAGTATAATTGGAGCCATTAAGGTGTGGAATGTTTTTGGATGCTGAAGTTTCCTTTTGATCAGCCATAGTAAAACTAGAAGAATTCTAGAATTAGTACAGTGGCTCAAAAAAGTGTCCCAATGTTGGGTCATTTTGCAAAGATCTCTTATTTGTGACTGGACTACTGAGAATCAGTTCATGGGCCTGCAGAGTGTCTGAAAGTACTTGGTCTTGGCATTCCAAAACTGTTTTTGTCATATGATTTGGTTTCCATGGTGACAAGATATGATCATTTCAAAATGACAGCTCATTGGGACACTTTTTTGACCCTAGATTTTGTAAATAATCATTTAGTAACAGCACTGGAATTTGACAGCTTCTGATGGATGCTGTGCTTCAGCCCTGTGTAGTTATGTAAATTACATCATTCTGATCAGTATAAATAGTATGCCCATCAATCTGGCTTCCCTACCATACCATGAAGCCTATTCCTGACTCTGTTAGAGCAAATATCCTTTCTCTCTCTGAATCTGGTCTCTCTAGTTGCAAAATAGCCTCTAAAACTGGTCTAGGGAAGTCTACTGTGGCCAAGGTCATCAGAGAAGTCCAACCAGAGAAGGAAAACACTAAACTAGGATGTCCTTCCAAGCTCTCCTCTATTGATAGAAGAAGGATTATATCCAGTATTACTACTGGAAGAGCAGAAAATGCTGTCCAAACTACTCATCTTATCAACTCTGCTCTCTCCCATCCTATCTCTCCACAAACAGTTTGGAATGTCCTTAAGGCTGCATCTATGAAGGCCATAGTCAAGAAGAAGAAGCCACACTTGTCTATCAAGCATAGAAGAAGGAGACTAGCCTTTGCACTCAAGCATCAAAACTGGGCTGTGGAGGACTGGACAAGAGTTATTTGGTTAGATGAGACCAAGATTAATAGGATTGGGTCAGATGGAAGGAAGTATGTGTGGAAAATGGCAGGTGAGCCTTTGCAGGATAAAGAAGTGCAAGGGACAGTGAAGTTTGGAGGGGGTTCCTTGATGGTATGGGGTTGTATGAGTTGGAATGGAGTGGGGATACTTGCAGAGGTTGAGGGGAGGATGGATGGTGAGCAGTATGTTTCTATTCTGGAGGGGAATCTGCTTCCCAGCATGGAGTATTCTGGTATTCCCAGGGAGAACATTATCTTTCAACAAGATAATGACCCCAAGCACTCCTCCAAAAGGGTCCAGAACTGGCTTGACTCTCAAGATATCAAGGTACTAGACTGGCCAGCACAGTCTCCAGACCTTAATCCCATTGAACATCTATGGGAAATCCTGAAAAAGAAGCTCAATAGCTATAAAGCACCAGCAAAGGGGGTTTGGGAGCTTTGGGAGAGGATTGAAGTGGAGTGGAACAAGATAGAGGTGGAGCAGTGTCAGGGACTAATAGAAAGCATGCCTAGGAGACTAGAAGCAGTGATAAAGGCAAAGGGAGGGCACACTAAATACTAAAACTATAATTTAGAATCACTGCTCAAAAAAGTGTCCCAATGAGCTGTTATTCTGAAATGATCATATCTTGTCACCATGGAAACCAAATCATATGACAAAAACAGTTTTGGAATGCCAAGACCAAGTACTTTCAGACACTCTGCAGGCCCATGAACTGATTCTCAGTAGTCCAGTCACAAATAAGAGATCTTTGCAAAATGACCCAACATTGGGACACTTTTTTGAGCCACTGTATGTCATCAAGAACCTGGTCAGAGAGATTGGATTCCAATGCTCCTTGACAGAACTGGTGTCACTGGTCTTTAGACAGTCTATTCTTTTGGTGAGTTTTTATTCCAGTGAATCATGGGTTTTGCTTGAGATGATGAATTGAGTAGCCTTTTCTTTTATATCGCCTTGAATCGAGGTTTAATTTCTCAAAGTCGAGAAATCCTGTTTCCTCGAAATAGTGATACCCCAGAAAGTGTGGATAATTTATGTCCAGTAACAAATATGTTTGTTGTTCATCCCTTAAAACTATCCCTCCATGGATACCAATGGAGTAGGGAAGAATCAACTGAGAATATCGTAATTGTCTGGAACACATAAGATGAAACACATGTACTGGTGGTACTTTGCTAATGTCCCCATAATATCCTGGTTGTCCATAACCAGCATAAGCTTCAGGATAACTTCCTGGTAAGGGATAAATGCTTAACAGCATTGTCCACATATGCTCTTTGACAATGTCTGGAATAGATTCCTCTTGCAGGCCCAGTGAAGATATCTTTTCCATCACCTTTGTCCATCTCTTGTGCCAAATCCAATAAAATTGTTTGCTTGCTGGGCCATAAGACCCAACACATAACTCTGCCAACAGATCTCCAATTGAGACATTGGGATTCCCCATCGTACCAGACTCTGTGCTCCAGATCGATACTGTACTTAAGATCTTGCAAGGATAATAAGACCTTGGGATCTTGATCTTGTTCTCCACTTTCGTCTCTTCTTCTAAGGTACCCAGGGGTACAGATGACTGAGGTTTTATCAGAATTCCAAATTCCTCAGAAACAGCTTTCCAGATACTGGTTCCAAACCCAAAGAGAGGGTATGAATCCGTGGAAGTGTTCGAAGTCATAGAAGGGATGCACTCTTCCTTTGAAGTAGAAGAAGATATCGTTGGTAAGTGAGAATGTGGGGATCGTATGGAGGGCTGGATCTTCATAGCAAAATGATGGAACATCTACACCATTAGAGTTAGCTATGGCACTTGGAGTTGAGGCAGGAGTTAATTTGGGCATGCAATTGACAAAATAAGAATGGAAGGCAACATGGATGTTTGGATTCCAGAACAGTGATGAGAAGTTATCATCAGACAGGGTTTTGATGGTGGACCAGGCATATTCGATGGCAATAAAGGGGATGATAGAGTTTGGTGTAGGTGAACATAAAAAGAAAGCTCTTTCATGATCTCCTAAAGCAGCTTGTTTCCAACTGCAGCATTTCTCATGGAAAAGTTCCTTGGTATATCCGATTACGTGTTTGATGTACCTTTCATGCGAATACACTTCTGTCATACTCACCTTCTCGAGAGCCATAGCAGTTTCATGCTCGGCTGCAATTGGGAAGGGTCAGGAAGGTAAGGCAGGTTGGGTAAGAATGGCATTCCAGTTGATAGTGACAATGGACATCTGGATACCAGAATGTGTGTCAGATAATGAACTTGAGAGGAGACGATGAAAGGATGCAACTACAAGAGATCGAACTCAGCTAACCGGTTCAGATCCTTGTCATCCTCATTGGGAGTCAATGGAGATAGCTTGACAACCTCGATAGGTCTTCCTCGAGAAGAAATGGGATCAACCAGATCATTAAAAGAAGACTGCCAATCTATCCAGTGGTCATAGATAGTTGCCATGGGAACATCTCTTTGCTGTAATTCTGAAACAGGAATAAAAAGCAGATAAGGAGGTGGAGTAAGTGGATAAGGAGGAACTGGATCTAAATCGGGTTGGATATCCAAATCCCAAATCAGGTGAGCTTTGTATGAGGGCAGAGATAACTGAGCAGGGCTAGTATCTCAGGCCTCAACTACTAAAGCAGCTCTGACACGAAGCTGGTGAAAATGGCCTAGCCTGATGTGATACTCCTGATAGGACATGTAGATGCCATGCCACGTTGGAATGCCTAAAAATGTTCCCCACATCACAGTAGAAAGAATAAATGCAAGATTGAAAGGACTGCTGACCATGCTTACAATGTAAACCACCTGACAAATGCCTAGAACAAATGAAAGCATCAAGGTGGCCAAAGTCCAACCTAGTGCTTCAGGTCCATTCAACAGCATAGTCAATGATGAATGTCTTCCTCAATGAGCTATTGTCCATTAGACAATAAGCACCCTTATTTGGAGCTCATAACCTATTGCACAGAGGGGTCAGAGCAAGGGGCAAAGGGCAGAGCACTTGCCTTTAGGTTTCAGTTAGAACTTTGGTCTTGGGTAGAGGGGAAGGGTAGAAGTTCTGAGTGAGAACGATGAAAGATGTATATGTGAAGTTTGCTGCTGTCCTGGTACCATCCAAGGACCTTTATATACATGTAGGCTGCACACAGACCAGGTGTGCTATCAGCATAAGTAAAACTACCATATATGTAAGTAAGAGGACCTTCCTGATAGGTACAACTCTGTCTCTCTACTAGGAATGTGTTTCCAGTAATCTGGTATAAAAGAACACCATAGAATAGTATGGAATGTAGAATGACAATCACATGTAAGTGATAAGAACTGGTAATAGTTTTCAATAATATTTCAACAACATGTCTGTCGACAATTCAGGATCTTGATACCATTCCTTGTGTGAGAGGCAATTTCAACCACCCTGTCATGCCCGTGCCTCTGTCCTGGCCCATCCTGCATTGTCACTGGTTCTTCCCCACTCCACTCTGCCCCTATCTGCTCACTCTAGCACTCATATGGCGTGTCCCCACCCTGTCCTCTGTTGGACCCTGTCAGCCTCTGTCGGTACTACCACGTGACTGTTCTCTCTTGGTCAGGTGATGTCCTCCCTTGACTTAGGGGGCACTTTCCTTTTGGGTCAACAGTCCAGTCTAGGTATGGCGCAGCTGCCACGCCACATGGTATGGCACAGGGTCGCTTCCTGTTTAGGCTTTCAGCCTGTCATCTGATTGGTTATCGGTGGGCACTCCGAAGACACTCCATCCCACACTATTCCTTTTAGATACTTTTTCTTTGTCCCATCCCTCGCCTCTGTCATCTGTGCTCATACCCTGACTGAAGTTTTCTGACATTTCTGTCCCTTGAAATTTTACTGTACTCCATATGTTAGTTCCATTGTTCCGATACTGTACTGCCTCGATGGCATGACCACTGTATATAAGCCTGCTGCACTCAGTGGTGTCTCTTCAGTATGAATATCAACTTAGTTCCCTCCTCTGCAGTCTTCGACCAGCCCTCCCCTCTGTTGTCAGCTTAATACTGACTCTTCTCTACCTCTGAAATCCGAGGGCTGGGCTCATACAAGGGGGCAGCGCATGAGCTGAACCCGATGCCCTCTCCCAAACTTCTGTCGCGACCATCGGCCACCCTTCGGCCATCGTTGCTCTTTGTCGGTATGCATTGGCCAATTGTCGGCCAATGTTGGCCAACCTCTGGACACATCCCCTGGCCTCTGTGAGCATCGGAGATCGTTGGAGTAGGACCGAACTTGACACATCCTGCCAAATGAAGGATGTTGAAGGGCATGGATAGGCTAGTAGCAATTGTATCAGTATCAGTCAGAACCAGTGAGCTGTTGTATGTGGAGAATAAGGAGCTCACCTGATCCATTTCGATCAACCATGAGATAGTGGCTTTGTGAAAGGCAAACTCAGAAAACTGTACTATCGGACCCCTTTCTACCAGGTGCCCTTCCAAACTTGATTGCCTCCCAAGGACCGACCATGTGCTTGAGACTGCATCTTTGCATCACTGTTTCATATCATTTGGTAGCATCAATGCAAATCCATTTGCTGCTGACCACTTGAGATACTCACCCTGGTATTTATCAGTCAGAATAACAAAGATTACAGATGGCATGATATGTTACCTGATGATGGGCTTGTAGGTGTCATCGCAACATTGACACCTGGTTCATCAGCAAAACACCCTTTTTGGGACAGTGTGACAGTGGCTACAGTGTCACACAGCAGCACAGGGCAAACTTACAGACTACACAGCACTTCAATTAGAGCCTATACTGCTGTACTAATTATATAGACTTATTGTTTAGCTCATGTATATCCTGATTGAAATAAATTTGTACTCTAATTCATGGTATTTTACAGTTTTTTGGTCACTGTACAGTTGGGGACCTATCTGTGGCATTGTGGCAACTGTGGGTGGCTGTGGGTGGCTGTACAGCCCTGCACAGTAAATCAGTGATTTGCTGATGTTTACAAAGGAAGTACATTCTTTATGCACCTTACTGTGAGTCTTTGTAAGTAGACACCTGCTGGTTGAGGGATATGATAAGACTTACAAGCACCCCTTACTGTTACAAAATTCCCTCTCTCTTTCCCCTTCTGACTGCATCCCACCTCTACTTTGCACCTATGCTGCCCTCATTGTCATCCTCATTGCCAGTATCATCGTCTTGTCCCTTGCTGCCTTCCGGTGTCATGCACCAAAGGTGTTTGGCGAAATGAGCATGGAGTCTTGCTGAATAAGGGAGATTGAGGAACATGGCCTAATGCAAAAAGATGACTGGTACATCTAGCAGTCATCCTTCGCACAAGAACAATCCTTAACACTAGGGAGGAAACTGTTCAAGTGCCGATCAAACCTTTTTAGCACTCACGTACGGCATTCCGGTTTTTCGAATATCTCGGGCATTTCTAAAGATATCGACATCATTCCCACGCTCACACGTAGCCCTTGATCACGCCATCCTTCCTTCCAAATTTGGTAACAATCCTCGCCCTCCATGATTTTCTACAGCATTTCTGCCAACAGATGCCCATTTCGCTAAATCCCATCATAATGGCTGCCTTGTCAACAATCTCTTCGCTCATGTCCTGTGCTAGGGAGCATAACTACTTATATCTCCCAGGACTTCCCACTAGCTTCTGCCCTGAAGCATCCTGGTTCATCCCTTCCTCATCCACTCCCTCCCAAGCCATCTCTTTGGGACAGCGTGTTCTCCTTGTCAGTATGACATCCAGGAGGACATTCTTTGGTCATCTCGAGTCTGTTGTCAGACTTGAAAGGTCTTATGTGGTTGTATCAGTCTCTCCAGTTGAAGAAGCATATGGATCCTTCATTCCCACCCCCTGCAATGTCTACTTCTCACTCTCATCATTTGTTCTTCTGAGGTTGCGACAGATTCAGTACCAGTTACTGTCATCTAGGCTATCTGATCGCATTCATGATGATTTTGAGGCACTTCTCCCTGCTCTCATGGGAGAGGATGGTCCCCCATCTTCCTCAGACCCTGCTGAAGACTAGCTGTCAATGTAGCACCCTTTTTCAGAGGAGGAAGAGGGGGAAAAATGCAAAATCCAATGCCCTGACACCTGTGGAGACCCCCAACATTCAGCCCCTGGCAGGATCCCCCACCGTTCTTCATTTGGAATCACTGTGCCTTGACCTGTCACATCGAGATTTGCTCAGTCATACCCCTTACTCAGCCATGACCAATACCCTGACTCGTTCTCTTGGCATGTTAATCATCCGTTCCTTCCATGACTCATACTTATTTGACATTGCTTACTGACATTCTTTGTCATGCTTACCACTTTGTTACCAATCGCTTACCTGTCCTTACCAAGCCTTACTGATCATCACCAATCCCTTACCAACCCCTTTACCAATTGCTGACAGAGTGTTGCTTCACATTTGTTGGAGGCTACACTCTGGTCTTGTATATAAACCCTGCAGTTCCAGATATCAGAGAGAGAGCCCAGAGAAAATATATGTCACTTTCATACTTACTTCCAGGAGACTATCCTCCTGCAATATATCTTCATCTCCCGTCGCTTTTGAAGCCCCTCCATCATCATCTTCAGTCTTCCAGTGGTTGAGGCCCCCTTAAGGGTCTATCCACTGATCTTCCTTTGCTCCCAGTCATCCTCAGGCTCACAGGAGCCTATTATCTTCATCTCCCTTTGTCTCCCAGCTTCCTCCCTGTCCAGACTGTCCCCCTCCCTCTGCACTAGCTGCACAGAACCCCTCCCCCTTCGATTTTACAGGTCCTTCAAGCAGGATACCACTTAAGAAAACCACCACTCACATTTTTTTTGTCTTTGTGTTGGGTTTTTGGTTGTTTTTGCCATTGATCCCAACATCGACTCACACTGGATACTACCAGGAACGTCCCCCAATGGACTTATGTTCTGGTAGTCTGCCACTTGTCGGACTTCGGGCCTAACCCCAAACTCCTGTCTTGGTTGTCGGCTCAATGCCTACTTGCCAGTCTCGTCCCCGCTCACCAGTCTCATCCCCACTTGCCAGTCTCGTCCCTGCTCGCCAGTCTCATCCCCACTCACCAGTCTTGCCTTTGTTTGTCAGTCTCCCCTCTATTCTTTGACCCACCTTTGTATCATAGCTGCACACTGCTGCGCATAGTTCCCTTTCCTGTATTGAGTGCTTGTTAAGCTTGTTGGTACTTCCTTGTCTCATTGTCGGTTCCTGGACTCGATGATACTTGTTGGGCTTGTAGCACTGCTTTGCCTGTACTATATAAACCCTACCTACTCACCCATGTACAGTATCTTTTTGCTACCTTGCAACTAGCTTATTGTTTATCACCATTCTTTGGCAATATGAGCAACAACCAGTTAAGAGGACTCAAAGTCTTATTGTCCTGAGGTAATACTTTGCCATTGCTTTAATGCACTTGTCCTTCATTAAGGACATTCGTGTGCAATGGCATAACAAAAGCAAAAAGATCAAGTCGCTGCTGTGACCGTCATTCAGACACGACGCTCAGCTTTTCTCTCATATCCAACTTCACTAGTCGATCCTTATACAGATCAAGCTACTAGTGTCAACATATCACTCTAGCTTTTCCTGTACACTGTACCGGTTGCCCACGGTGTCTTCTGGAGGACCTAATTGACCTCCACGACCACCTTCCCATCTCGGTAAAGGAAAAGCCCCACCAATTCCCCCATGTACTACCTCAACCGAATACTCTGGTAAATGGTTTGGTCATAAGTACAGTCTCTCTTCTCGACCTACTCTGCCCTCCACCCTTTGTAATCTGGCTATTCTTGGTGCCTACCGAGAACAGGAACCTGAGTCTGAAACCGATGCCGAACTGTTAATAGATGACGCATTGTCAGACTTCAGCTCTGCCATCAGTGAGATACCTATACCTGATCAAGAAGAAGAATCCCTCACCAACCTTATGTCTCATGTAACAGAAGGGTTGTCATTAGGAACCGCCAGAGGCTCCAGACAGGAATCCAAGAAGTCTGGAGCCCTGCTTTTTAATAGAGAACCAACCGATAAAGAGATGGAAGAACTTCTTGCAAAAGCCTTTGGCCAAAAATGGATGCACAACCCTGGACACTTCCATTCTTCGGAAGAAAAGCTTAATGGAGGAAGCGAGTTTAATCTGAATAGGCCGACTGTTTACAACAGAGATCACAAACAACTTCTGGCATGGCTCACGCAAGTTAAAGGCTATCTGCAGATCAATCAACATGTCTACATTACCGACCATCTTCAAATAGGTCTTGCACTCTTGTATATGACAGAAGGATTGGCTGCAGCATCTGCCGAAAACTATATCAATGAACATGTGGACAGTGGCCTCACCACTTACAATGACATGTGGGACAATTTCGAGTCAACAATCCAGGCAACATTTGCCAGCAGAGACCAGCATAGTAAAGCTCAACTTGAACTGGTTACTCTTATGCAGGGCTCTGCTCTGCTCGAAAATTATGTCACCTGTTTCATGGCCCTCTTTAACCATGCCAAGTTCCATGACAATTCATTTAATGGAGCTATCTTCTTTGGCAAAGGTCTGAAAAAGGAAATCAGAGATTGGGTTCTCGATCACCGAGATCCGAAGACTGTTTCGGAGTGGATTGCTGCAGCTGGAGAAGCTGTCAGCAAAATCGAGAATAAATGAATTCTTGATGGAAAGACCACCCCTACATCATTCTTCAACTTCCATCACCCTACTCCTAGTTGTGACCCCAATGCAATGGATGTTGACCAACATGGACGAACAAGGAAATGGTCTCAAGGAAAGATGGCCTACATTATCAAATGCTACAACTGCAGAGATGAAGGCCATATGAAAAGAGAATGCAAGAAACCCACAAAGGTCCACAAGGTGAAGGAAGTGATCTCTGCCAGTGGTCCAGAGAACCTGTATCATGAGTCGCTGAGGAAGGATTTTTAAATGGACAATCCAGTTTTCTTCCATCCAGTTTGTCTGAAGTCCGAGTGTCATCTGCTTACAATGTATCCAGTATAGGTGATGAATCAAACATGTCTGCACAGTTACCAACTGGTTACATCTGGCTAATTGACTACAAAGCGGAAGTGAGTGCCCTCATCGATTGTGGGGCGGAAATAAATCTGGTTGGGCCAATGGTGGTCCGAGAACTCCGAATCAAGACCTACAAAGTCAAACGACCTTGGAAGGTCATCGGGTTCGACAGAACTAAGAGCTGCCCGATAACCAGGAAATGCTATCTACGGATAGAGGTAGGGGGAAGAAAAGTACACTGTTGTGCTTCATGGGACCCCTGGAGAAAAAGGATCATGTCATACTAGGAATGCTGTGGCTTTGTCAAGAAAAACCCATTATCAACTGGGAAACTCAAAAGATCAAAGGATGGGGTGACTCCCCACAACAGTCACTGAAGAAACAAGATGATAAACATGAGGACAAAATCACCTCTGTTAATTGCATGACAATTTCCACCAAGCTCGAGATGGAGGTGACACCTGCTGATGTCCCTGACTTGCCAAAAGAATATTCAGGTTTTGCTGATGTGTTCTCTGAAACAGATATTCCACTGCCACATTTCCGGCAAGGGTTGGACCACGAAATTAGGACCAAGGAAGAATTCCAGAAAGATAACAAGTCACTAATGAAGAAGGCTACACTGTATCCGATGTCCCTGGACGAAATGAAAGCCCTCGACAAGTTTATCAACGAGAACTTGGCTTGCGGAAAAATTGTGCCATCTGAATCACCAGTGTCGGCCCCAGTATTTTTTGTAGCAAAAAAGGATGGCAAGAAACGACTAGTTCAAGACTACTGATACTTGAACTCCCATATGATCCATGACTTGTATCCACTCCCCAATATCCCACAGTTAATCAATGAACTTTGCGAGTCAAAGTACTTTGCCAAGTTCGACATGTGATGGGGGTTTACCAATGTGAGGGTGAATCCAAAAGACCAGTGGAAGGCAGTGTTCTTAACGCCCAGAGGCTTGTTTGAGCCTATGGTGATGTTCTTTGGACAGTGTAACTCACCACCTACCTTCCAAAGGTTTATGGACACAACCTTCACCCAGCAACTACATCGATGGCAACAGTGTGGATATATGGACAACATTGTCATACATGCTAAAACCCTCCCAGAGCTGCAGAAATATGTTCATGAGTTCCTCGAAATTTGCCAAAAGGAACAACTTCGCCTCAAGATATCCAAGTGTGTCTTCAAGACCAAAGAGGTGGAATTCCTCGGAATGAAGGTCATGCAGGGAAGCATAAAAACAGTGTCAGTCAAAACTGATGCAGTGGAGACCTGGCCCATCCCAGCCTGTTTAAGGGACGTAAGGTCCTTTCTGGGCTTTTGCAACTTTTATTGAAGGTTTATTCCCTCTTTCTCTCAAATCACTCGCCCACTGCATAATTTGTCAAAAAAGAATGTCAAGTGGCATTGGGACAAGGAGGAAGGAAGGGCTTTCCAGACAATCAAGGACCTTCTATGTTCAGCACCAGTCTTACAAATCCCTGACCACCGGAAGCCCTTCACCTTATTTATGGACACATCAAAAGTGGGAACAGGGGCTGTACTTGCTCAAAAAGGACCCAACGATGAGTGGCATCCCTGTCATTTCCTTTCGGAGTTGCTCAAAGGTGCTGAACAATGGTACCAGGTCTTTGATCTGGAAATGTTGGCAGTAATCTGAGCTTTGGACATGTTCCGACATTACCTAATCTCCCCAATCGAGCCAATGGTGATCTACATGGATCACAAAAATCTAACATATTGGCATCACCCACAAAAACTAATGCCAAGACAAGCACACTGGCTTGACACCCTCCAAGGATACCCCCTCCTGTTTTCTCATCAACCAGGTAAACTCATGGGGGCTCCTGACACATTGTCATGATGATCTGACTATGGAGAAGAACCGGCAACTACAGCGGAGGCACTACCCAAAGCCATGTGGCTTTCCGGGGGGGTAAATCTGGGTAAAAACGACACTCAAGCACACAAGCCTTCAGTGCAACGCGCCAAGAGCGAAATATCAAAGGATGCCCGAAAGCCAAGAGGAGTCTACATGATATCTAGAGAGGTGTACAAATGCACAACTAGCAAAATGCCAAAGGATTTGACCCTCTCAGAAGAAAATGAAAACATACAGAAGGCGTTGGATGGAACCAAATGATACAAACAAAGACTGTATATCCTGCTGAGTACACGAAACCAATGTCTGAAAGACTATCACGATAACCCCTCAGCCGGACACCCAGGAACTAAAGCGATGATGAGGAAAATGATGAAAGAGGTCTGGTGGCCCCGCATGTGGAAAACGATCCAAGAATATGTCAAAGGGTGTCCAGTGTGTCAAGTGTTGAAAAATCTATGGTATTGTGTTATACTCTGTCAGCAAGAACGGTTTTCTACTTACATAATCAGCCTTTGACTTAGCCGGAGTATTTTCTACTCATACCTCAACCTTCGTCCAACTCAAAGTCTGAGGTACAGTTTACATTCTTTATTCTAACCTACAACATGGTACTAATATCTACTTAGATATTTACTTTCCTTTTAGGTTGTCCAGAACTCGTCCTTCATAACCTTCAAAAGGTTATGAGCCCCGCCTGCACAGCTCTACTTCTGACCCTCTGAATCTAACTAGAAGGTCCTTACAACAAGGCTCTAGTATACAGATATGTCAAACCCTCCATCTGCTTCTATGGCAGGAAAGTTACCTGCACAAGCGACATCCTCGACTATAATGACATCCGGAAGAGTCACTCAAGGCTCGAGTTGACTGTATGACATCCCACCTTTCGACAATGATGGGTCGAGTTTCCAGAACTGGAAAGCATGGGTGGAGATGGTGTTGGATGTGTATGGACTCTGGTCTGTGGTTGGTGGTGCAGACACAACAGCGCCCGACCCCAAAGTGCACCCAGACAAGCATGCAGAATGGGAGATTAAGAATAGGGAAGCACGGGCACAGATCCTCCTTACCTTGAAGGATGAACCATTGAGTGGTGTCTTGTACACAAAGACTGCAGCAGAGGCCTGGACTAAACTCAGTGAGCGATACGAGGGAAAAGGAAAGCAGACCATCGCGTATCTGATTGGAGAGCTATTCCGCAATACCCTCACAGACAACTCCTCACTCGAAACATAGCTAAATGCAATGCAGCAAAAGGCATCGATCATACAGTCACTTGGTCAACCATTAGATGATGTGCTAGTAGCCATTGCAATGGTCATATCGCTCCTGCCATCCTATTCCACTCTCCACACCATTCTCATGTCAACAAATGACAAGCTCACAGTAGACTCCATAATATCACAAGTCCTTGTTGAAGAATGGTCGAAGAAGTTGTTGAGTGGGCAAACTGCCCTCACAGCCAAGACTGGAGAAAAAGGAAAGGGTAAAGCAGCGGACAAGAAGAAGAAAGGGAAATGTCACTACTGCAAAATCCCCAGTCACTTTGAGAGAGACTGCTGAAAGAAAAAGGCAGACGAGGCTGCAAAGAACATGCAGACAGGTGAAAAGGACAAGGATAAAGAGAAACCAAAGGACAAAAATGAGTTGTCAGCTAAACTCATGCAAGTTACATCTGGAGATGTCACAGAGCGCCTCAAACTCTTCATGGCACACACCGGAGGCAAACCGAGCATGCACGAGTGGGTGGTTGACTCTGGAGCATCAGTGAACATGTCATGTCAACAAAACTGGTTCACCTCCTTTACACCCTTGGTTCCCCCCCAGCTGGTCATCATTGGAGATGGTAGATCTATCCAAGCCACTGGAAAAGGTCGCATAGAGCTCAGCATGAGCCTCCCTGATGGATCAGAAAAAGGGATCATGCTTCGTGACGTGTACTTCGTGCCAGACCTTGACACAAACCTTGTTTCAGTCCCTGCATTGACTGCGAGAGGACTGCGAGTTACATTTGGGGATGATGCCTGCAAAGTATTAGCCAATGGTCGTGTTGCAGCTATGGCAACAAAACGAAAGTCATTATATATCCTTGCAGCAAAGCCATGCACTGGAACACACTCTGCATACATAGTGAAGGGACCCGTAACCTTACTCGACCCTACGACCACTATATCTGCTCTCGCAACTTGGACTAACACTTCAAAGGTGACACTCGAGACTTGGCATCGTCATCCAGGTCACATAAATCTGAAGTCTGTGCTTACACTAGAGGGAAAAGATATGGTCAGCAGCATGGAGATAACTGGCCCAAAGAAGGTTGATGACACACCCTGTAAAGCATGCCTTGCAGGAAAGCAAAGTTGGAAGGCAATTACAACCAAGTCGGGCACCGAGAGCCCAAGTGTCCTGTATTGGACATACTCGGATGTATGCAGACCGATGGAGACGACTGCCAGAACAGGCCACAAGTACTTCGTGACCTTCATTGATGGCCACTCACATCACCTAGTCATAAAGCTAATGAAGACAAAGGATGAAGTGCTGTCACTACTGAAGGAATATTTTGCAAGAGTTGAAGTGGAGACTGGTGAGCAACCCAATTACCTCCGCAGCGATGGTGGAGGAGAGTATAGCTCTCGGGAGTTCGAAGCCTACTTAAAGTCAAAAGGGGTACATCATGAAAAGACAAACCCTTACACTCCGCAGGAGAACAGTGTCTCCGAACGAATGAATTGAACCCTTGTGGAAAGTGCTTGGGCCATGCTAAATGATGTGGGACCCCCTAAGAAGTACTGGGGCAATGCAATCACTCATGCAGCATACATCATCAATAGGTCACCGACCCGCATGTTGAAAGACAGCATAACTCTGTTTGAAGCCTACAGTGGCAACAAACCCTCACTCTCTCACTTGTGAATATTCGGATGCAAAGCCCATGTCCATGTCCCAGACAAAAAGAGAAAGAAGCTGGATGTCAAGTCAATAGAATGCATCCACATCGGGTTCACAGAAAATAAAAGGGCTTACCAGTGTCTCCACAGGCCTAGTGGGGTGGTAATCAAGTCAAGGGATGTAGTTTTCGATGAAGGGGACCCAGAGGGACCAGAGCATGTCCTAATCAATGAAGACATCGAAATGGGGGATCCAAAAGAGTGGTCAGTGCGAAACATAGACCCAAAAATGCGACAACCTTACCAGGAGGAGGAGAACTGTCTGCCACACAGCAAGGACTTGGCGGATCAAGACAATTTTGCACAGGCTGGTGACGGGACCATTCAGGACCCTGGGGGTGATGAAAACGAGAGGGGGGACAAAGCTGATCTTCCCCGATCTCCTTTGGAGTGCATGAACTCACTGGATGAAGGAAACTTGAAAGTTGAGCCAAAGTGTGCTGAAACTTTGGCTAGTACTGCACCTGGTGGGTCAGGAAAGGACTCTCGGCCACCCATACGACGCCCCAGCCAAGCAAGAGCACCACAGATGCCATACCCACACCCAATTCCCCCTGCAGCCATCAGAAGGTCTTCTCAAGCTCGAAGACCGCCTATTCGAGATGATGACCCAAGATACATGGTGAATGCTTATCAAAAGAGCACTTTACCGAGTCGCGAAGGTGACTTACCAGTTGACGAAGGTGTGGCAGAGCTTGAGGGCCCACAGAGAAGTGGGGAGGATGACGCGCAGCCAGCTGAGGCCAGCGGGGCTGTGCATGGGAACAATCAACAAAATGAATGCTCGTACTGTGCTGGAGCCACTGACAATGGCAAACTGACTATGTTTGAAGAAGCCATGGCACAAGCTGACTCAGATAGGTGGTATACAGCCATGCAGGATGAGCTGGAGGTGTTTCGGAGAATTGGGCTGTACGAGGAGGTAAATTGCCCTCAGGATCAAAAGATCATTGACTCGAAGTGGGTATTCAAGATAAAACGAGGTCCCACTGGTGACATCGAGCGCTACAAGGCCTGTCTCATCGCACGAGGCTTCATGCAGACCCAGGGCATTGACTACACAGAAACATTTGCCCCTGTAATGAAGTTCTCAACTATTCAAGTCTTACTTGCACTTGCAGCTCAGTACGACTTCGAGATCCACCAAATGGATGTCAAGTCTGCATTTCTCAATGGCAAACTCGACGAAGAAATTTATTTGAAGCTCCCTCCAGGCTTCCGTGGTACAGGTGACAAAGTATGGCACCTACGACAAGCACTCTATGGGCTGAAACAGGCCCACAAAGCCTGGTACAAGCAACTCTGTACTGTATTCGAATCTCTGGGTTTCACTCGAAGCCATGCTGATCACTCCATCTTCTATAAGGTTGAAGATGGTGAAATCGTCATCGTTGTGGTATACATAGATGACAAACTAATTCTTTCGAAGTGCACGAGGGCAATCGAGAGGCTAAAGGAGGCACTCGTGAAGGAATACGACCTGTCAGACCTGGGAGAGGCAAGATGGATCCTTGGAATGGAGATCATATGAGATCACGACAAGTGGATTATAGAAATTTCACAAAGGCGCTATGTTGAAGGTATCCTCGAATGTTTTGGGATGCACGAGGGTTGTGCAGTTGCTATGCCAATTGACCCAAACTCGAAACTGGTGAAGTTAGAGGAACCGGAGGTCGATAACAAGTCTTACCAGAGTGCGCTTGGTGTGCTAATGTATGCTATGCTAGCAACCCGACCCAACCTAGCATTTTCAGTGGGTGCATTGAGCTGGCATGCTGCCACACCTGGGGAGGCCCACTGGGCAGCCCTCAAATGGGTCTATCGGTACCTACGAGGAACAACTGATGCACGTCTAGTGTACTCAGGTGATTCGGTGAAAAATCCTTTTGGCTATGTAGATGCAGACTGGGCCTCCAACATAAATGATCGATGGTCGACCACTGGCTATGTCTTCGTCCTCGCGAATGGTGCAGTCAGCTGGTCCTCGAAGAAACAAACATCTGTCGCACTCTCCAGTACTGAAGCAGAGTATATGGCTGCATCTGCAGCAACAAAGGAAGCCATTTGGATTTGGACGCTAATACATGAGCTCAACATGATGCCCTCACTCAAACCAACTCTACTCCTACTCGACAACCAGTCTGCTATGTCATTAGCGAAAAATTCTGTGTTTCATGACCGTACGAAACACATTTCGATCTGACACCATTTTATTTGTGAGCAGCTGGAGATGGGTGAGGTCACTGTTGACTATGTTTCGACAAATGCTCAAGTAGCCAACATCCTTACCAAGGGACTCACACGGGAGAAGCATATCCAGTTTACCAAGGGTATGGGTATTATTTATTAGAAACCATTTACTCACTGAGTGGGTGTGTTGAAAAATCTATGGTATTGTGTTATACTCTGTCAGCGAGAATGGTTTTCTACTTACATAATCAGCCTTTGACTTAGCTGGAGTATTTTCTACTCATACCTCAGCCTTTGTCCAACTCGAAGTCTGAGGTATGGTTTACATTCTTTATTCTAACCTACAACATGGTACTAATATCTACTTAGATATTTACTTTCCTTTTAGGTTGGTAGAGCAGCCTTCGTCCAACTCGAAGTCTGAGATATTTACTTTCCTTTTAGGTTGTCCAGAACTTGTCCTTCATAACCTTCAAAATCAAGCCAATAAGGTCGTTACACACCTGGTAACCCTGCTGATAACCCCAAATGATACCCCATCTAACCCTTTCCCCTTCCAACAAATCTCTATGGACTTTATCACCAACCTACCACTGTCTGAGGGGTACAACTCGGTTCTAACTATAGTGGACCAAGGGTTGACTAAGACGGTGGTGTTCGTACCAACCAACAAAATGGCTGACTCAGTGGAGTTAGCAAGACTTTTCCAGAAGAATATTTATCAGCAGTACAGCCTCCCTGCCAGCATCATATCTGATCGAGGACTGCAGTTTGCCTCCACCTTTACTCAAGAGCTGTACAAGGCAGTGGGGGTCAAAACCAAGTTGTCATCAGCCTATCACCCACAGACCAATGGTGAAAGTGAATGGGTCAACCAAGAGCTCGAAACCTATTTAAGGTGCTATTGTGCGGAGCTGCCTAACTCATGGGTGCAAAAGCTACCTGATGCTGAGTTTGCCCACAACTCCCAGATCCACTCAGTGCATGGACAAACACCTTTCTCGCTACTCTATGGGTTTGACCCTTTGCCTTATCCCTCTGTTGAAGTTACTATGGCACTTTCGGTTGACAAACAGTTACAGTCACTTGCTATCAACCGAGACCTTGCTGTGTTATCTCATAAAAAGGCCCAAGAGGTAATGAAGGGAAGAAGTAAAGGAAGCTATGAGCCGCTGAAGATTGGAGATCAAGTCTGGCTTGACTTGGCTAATCTAAAGATGCAGGGGCAGTCAGCCAAGCTGGAACTGAGAAGACTTGGCCCCTTTATGATCACCAAGTTAATATCACCCATGGCTGTACAACTGGATCTTCTGGTGATGTGGAAGGTACACCCGGTGTTTCATACGTCACAAATATACCCATATACAGAAACAAGTGAGTATGGCCTTACCCTGCCCCAGCCCCTACCAGACTTGGTTGACGACAAGGTTGAGTGGGAGCTCGAGGCTATCCTTAATCACTGCACCAAAGGGCACAGGAAGGAGCGCGAGTACTTGGTGAAGTGGAAGGGATTTCCCCATTCATCCAATACTTGGGAACCTGAGGCACATATAAAGGAACATGCTGAGGAAGCTCTCTACGATTACAAACTTGCCTGTCGCCTCAGCATATAAAATGTCTTCACCTCGCTCTGTCAACACCGAAAACCCAGGCTCTGACTACTTCGACAATTTTGATGAATCCAACTTCACCGACTCCACCTTCACCTCAATGGATATCTGGCCACGCTCACCATGCATCGTACCCCCTTCATGTACCCTCCCCACATTACCCCACACCTCCGACCCCTGCTCACTGCAGAATGGAATGAGCAAAATTTCCACCCCCTCTATCGAACCCCTTTCTGACACCACCTCGTTCACCCCTCTTGGAGGGATCTCATTCAAACGTGTCAGCCCAAGGCCAAGTAAGGGAAAGAAACACACCCATCCCTCTACCCCTTTCCCCATCATCCCACTTGTGGATCGACTGTCAGCCGCCCCCTATGACTATGACCCAAATGAAGGACCCAACCCGAATGAAAGACCCCCAATTCCCACTTTACCCATCACCAGACCCATATCATGCCAGCATGTACTGCCCTGTACCAGGCCTGCCTGTCTTACTGTCTCTGGCTCAGGGGTCTCTCAGGTGGGCCCCATGACATCGGAGTTCTTCAACTATTGTTGGCTTCTCACAAAGTACAATGAGGGGCACACACTTGATGGGATGACAGGAGAACAATGCGAATGTTTATGGCTGCTGTGTCAGATCTTCAGAGGATCAGACATAGTCACTTTGTATGTCCCAGAATACTTAGGAGCCACACAGGTTTGTGACCCTGAGGAGAAGGGAGCCTATATCGAAGCCCTACTCCACACTACTGTCAGTGCCATGGGGGATGTCCAACATGATGTAATCACTCTAGTTCATAAAGGTATTGGTCCTGGGGTCGCTCATTCCTTTCGGATCAACAACACTGATAGATCCGTTAGATCTGGGTTGGATGCCTTATGTGAAGTGGCTTCTGCAATCAAGGATGGAAGATTGCAACTTCATGAGATGGTCAGAATGGAAATGCAAGCCAGAGGAAGCACTGTGGGGGTGTCTCCCAGAGTTGTTGAAACAAGACGAGGACCACCTTATGGAGTTAGCCCAGAGTGGTTATCCGTCCCTAAAAGAGACTCTGACATCGCCACCACCCTTCCGAGAAGAAGAGGAAGTCACATGTGAAAGGATCTTCCATCAAGCCACAGCAATCATCGCTGACTCAGCAAATAACAGAGGAACCATTTATGCTTGGGTAGACCTGTTTGAGAAGGCCTGTCAAGAGTTAGATTTCCACTCTATTCATAACATTGTGCAAATGCAAAGCGACATTCCTCCCTGTCCCTTCGTTGCTATCACCCTTGATGATCAGCTGCAGTTCTATCTTGGCAGATGCCTTCCCATTCCCTGCGACCATCCCCTATGACCCTTTGCCTGTTACAACTGCGAGTTCCTTGGCCACTGGTTGTGCCACCGAGGCGCCGGCTCTAGGTGGACAACTCCCAAGGAGGCTTCCATCTTATCCCCCTACACCCCCTCACCATCCTCGACCCATTGTTCACTGCCTGCACCGTGTTCCTCTGGCCATCATCGATCAGGGGCTCGCTGATCTTAATGGGGGGGTAATGTTACAAAATTCCCTCTCTCTTTCCCCTTCTGACCATGTCCCGCCTCTACTTCATGCCTATGCCGCCCTCGTTGTCATCCTTGTTGCCGCTATTGTCGTCTCGTCCCTCGCCACCTTCTGGATACTACCAGGAATGTCCCCCAATGGACTTATGTTCTGGTAGTCTGCCACTTGTCAGACTTTGGGCCTAACCCCAAACTCCTGTCTTGGTTGTCAGCTCAACACCTACTCGCCAGTCTCACCTTTGTTTGTCAGTCTCCCCTCTATTCTTTGACCTGCCTTTGTATCATAGCTGCACATAGTTCCCTTTCCTGTATCAAGTGCTTGTTAAGCTCGTTGGTACTTCCTTGTCTCATTGTCGGTTCCTGGACTCGATGATACTTGTTGGGCTCGTAGCACTGCTTTGCCTGTACTATATAAACCCTACCTACTCGCCCATGTACAGTATCTTTTTGCTACCTTGCAACTAGCTTATTGTTTATCACCATTCTTTGGCGATACGAGCAACAGCCAGTCAAGAGGACTCAAAGTCTTATCGTCCTGAGGTAATACTTTGCCGTCACTTTAACGCACTTGTCCTTCATTAAGGACATTCATGTGCAATGGCATAACACTTACAGTCCCTCAAGTCTTTCCCCTCTTTTTCATGAGGTGGGGAGAAAAATGCATTGATATCCTTGGTGTGCACAGTACATTGCCTCTTGATAGGCTCGTCCACATCGACAAGGTCAATGTCCTTGAGAAGTTCATCAGCCCCAGTTTCAGTGGGCCCATATGTGTTGCACGGCATTGATCACTGTTGCTTGTTCAAGGCAACAACCGATGTGCACTCTTAACCTTTCGATTAAGTAAACCAATAGGCTGGCAATAGGCAAGCTTCGGCTTGAAGCAGACCTCTTGCAGGTATATTGACAGTGATATGGAGATATGTCGGCAGGGACAGCCTTGACTATAACCTTGTACTTGTCAGAGGATAAGTCATACTGAGATTTAAGTAATATAGGGTACTAGCCCAGTATTACCACAATGGCAGAGCAGCACTTCAATAGGTATGGGAGAAGCAAGAGACTTTATAGGGAGTAGGCCCTACTTGCTAGGTAGATAGCTTGGTAGCAAAAGTACAAGGGAATCCTAACTGCATCTGAGGGGTTTATATACCCCACAGGCGATAGGATGACTAAAGGTACTTATGCCTATAAACACATAGGTAACAAACAAGATGGGGCTGCACACAGGAACTCCTCACGCATCGAGTCAGGATGACCTTGGCGACACATGCCTAGTCATAGAGACTCCTCACCATGTAGGCCTGTTTGCAGCAAGCAAACAGGTGTTCCTCCTAGGTGCAATGCGACGCAACAGGTCATGTGCCTAGGAAAGCAAACCCGTAAGTAAAAGGAAGCTGCTAGATCCCATTGGGATCCAGGGCGAGAAGTGTAAAGGTAAAATGATAAAAGAGGAAAGCATACATAAGCAGGCATGTGTCGTATATGTAGAGTCCATACACTTGCCCCTAAGGTGGGCAGCGGTGTAACACGAGACATCACAAGGACACAGGAATGGGGACAATGACAGGCTCAGTATGAAACATGTATAGTAAGCTCTAAGGAAAAGGAAAAGAAAGAAATGGCACACAACATCACCCCCCTCTTTTACACATGGCGACCCTGTCATGCCAACTTCAGTCGAAGTCATCAAAAGGAAGGTCCAGGTTTGTGTCAATGATTGGTGGAAGGCTTGGGCTGCTTAAGAGGACATCCATGAGTGTCAGTCCACTTAGAGCCTTTTCCATTTCGACAGGACCAATGACCGAGTCTTCAGCAATCGAGGCAAGTGTGCTTGTAAAAGGGATGGAAGGGATTGAGGACAACACGTCCTGTGAGTTCGAGGCGAAGTTCACTTGTTGCTTTAATGGGATAGAACGTGCTGTTGGGGAGAGCATTGGTGGTTTTGGTTGCGTTGAATATATCGAGCGGCCAGAACTTTCACTCATCGAAAACCTCCAAGAGGAAGGCTCTCCATCTTTCGACATGTTCTTTCTTGGACATCCATGGGTCGCTGCATCTTTCTCCGAGGACTTGGGCTGCAATGTTAAGGAACTTTCTTCCGGCAACCTCTTCCTCCTCTCAATAGTGACACTTTTGGACCCACTGGACTCCTGGAACAGGTTCTTCTTTGCTTGTTGACTCCCTTTTCGGAGTCACAGTATTGCTTGTCTCTTCCCCATGGCTGCTAGATGCTGAAGATATATCCATTCAGCTTGACTGTAGGCTTCATGATGGCCCTTGATCCGGTCCACTTTCAGACTCGCACCCGGATGGGTGACCTCCATCCCTCCTACCTTCAGCAGTTGATGAGACGTTGCTTTCATAAAGAGTCTCTCATCTCGTAGTTGCTGGACCAGTTGTAGGGGTTTCATAGTCAGAGGGAGTGGTGACGTCGAAAGAAACTTGTTTAATGATGGACAGGGGTGGGTGAAAGCTCTGAAAGGACTGCACGAGCGTTTTGCCAAAATGGATGTGTACGATGTTGATCAATGACCCTAGCATCTTCTGCATTTGTTCCATGTTCTTCATACCCTCCTGCTCCATAAAGGCAGTGCCTGGGGATTGTTCATTGAGCACAGTATCACCAACCTTTAAGATGTTTGTGGTGTGACTGACAGTATCTTCGATGCTTCTGTAGATCTGATGCAGCATCCATAAATAGTCATGGACATTGCCTGAGTTCCATCCTTCCCAGTGTCATGCCCATGCCTCTATCCTGGCCCATCCTCCATTGTCAGCGGTTCTCCCCCGCTCCGCTCCGCCCCTATCCGCTCGCTCTAGCACTTGTACAGCACGTCCCTGCCCCATCCTCTGTCGGACCCTGTCGGCCTCTGTTGGTACTACCACATGACTGTTCTCCCTTGGTCAGGTGACATCCTCCCTTGACTTAGGGGGCACTTTCCTTTTGGGTCAACGGTCTGGTCTAGGTACAGCACAGCTGCTGTGCCGCATGGTATGGTGCAGGGTCACTTCCTGTTTAGGCTTTCGGCCTATCGTCTGATTGGTTATTGGTGTCACACACCAAAGGTGTTTGGCGATGTGAGCATGGAGTCTTGCTGAATAAGGGAGATTGAGGAATGTGGCCTAATGCAAAAAGATGACTGGTACATCTAGCAGTCATCCTTTGCACAAGAACAATCCTTAATGCTAGGGAGGAAACTGTTCAAGCGCCAATCAAACCTTTTTAGCGCTCACGTATGGCATTCTGGTTTTTCGAATATCTCGGGCATTTCTAAAGATATCGACATCATTCCCACGCTCACACGTAGCCCTTGATCACGCCATCCTTCCTTCCAAATTTGGTAACAATCCTCGCCCTCCATGATTTTCTACAGCATTTCTGCCAACAGATGCCCATTTCGCTAAATCCCATCATAATGGCTGCCTCGTCAACAATCTCTTTGCTCATGTCCTGTGCTAGGGAGCATAACTACTTATATCTCCCAGGACTTCCCACTAGCTTCTGCCCTGAAGCATCCTGGTTCATCCCTTCCTCGTCCACTCCCTCCCAAGCTGTCTCTTTGGGACAGCGTGTTCTCCTTGTCAGTATGACATCCAGGAGGACATTCTTTGGTCATCTCAAGTCTGTTGTCAGACTTGAAAGGTCTTATGTGGTTGTATCAGTCTCTCCAGTTGAAGAAGCATATGGATCCTTCATTCCCACCCCCTGCAATGTCTACTTCTCACTCTCATCATTTGTTCTTCTGAGGTTGCGACAGATTCAGTACCAGTTACTGTCATCTAGGCTATCTGATCGCATTCATGATGATTTTGAGGCACTTCTCCCTGCTCTCATGGGAGAGGATGGTCCCCCATCTTCCTCAGACCCTGCTGAAGACTAGCTGTCAATGTAGCACCCTTTTTCAGAGGAGGAAGAGGGGGAAAAATGCAAAATCCAATGCCCTGACACCTGTGGAGACCCCCAACATTCAGCCCCTGGCAGGATCCCCCACCGTTCTTCATTTGGAATCACTGTGCCTTGACCTGTCACATCGAGATTTGCTCAGTCATACCCCTTACTCAGCCATGACCAATACCCTGACTCGTTCTCTTGGCATGTTAATCATCCGTTCCTTCCATGACTCATACTTATTTGACATTGCTTACTGACATTCTTTGTCATGCTTACCACTTTGTTACCAATCGCTTACCTGTCCTTCCCAAGCCTTACTGATCATCACCAATCCCTTACCAACCCCTTTACCAATTGCTGACAGAGTGTTGCTTCACATTTGTTGGAGGCTACACTCTGGTCTTGTATATAAACCCTGCAGTTCCAGATATCAGGGAGATAGCCTAGAGAAAATATACGTCACTTTCATACTTACTTCCAGGAGACTATCCTCCTGCAATATATCTTCATCTCCCATCGCTTTTGAAGCCCCTCCATCATCATCTTCAGTCTTCCAGTGGTTGAGGCCCCCTTAAGGGTCTATCCACTGATCTTCCTTTGCTCCCAGTCATCCTCAGGCTCACAGGAGCCTATTATCTTCATCTCCCTTTGTCTCCCAGCTTCCTCCCTGTCCAGACTGTCCCCCTCCCTCTGCACTAGCTGCATGGAACCCCTCTCCTTTCGATTTTACAGGTCCTTCAAGCAGGATACCACTTAGGAAAACCACCACTCACATTTTTTTGTCTTTGTGTTGGGTTTTTGGTTGTTTTTGCCATTGATCCCAACATCGACTCACATCGGTGGGTGCTCTGAAGACACTCCATTCTGCACTATTCCTTTTAGATACTTTTTCTTTGTCCCATCTCTCGCCTCCGTCTTCTGTGCCCATACCCCAACTGAAGTTTTCTGACATTTCTGTCCCTTGAAATTTTACTGTACTCCATATGTTAGTTCTGTCATTCCGATACTGTACCGCCTCGATGGCACGACCACTGTATATAAGCCTGCCACACTCAGCGGTGTCTCTTCAGTATGAATATCAACTTAGTTCCCTCCTCTGTGGTCTTTGACCGACCTCCTCCTCCATTGTCGGCTTAATACTGACTCTTTTCTATCTCTGAAATCCGAGGGCTGGGCTCGTACAAGGGGGCAGTGCATGAGCTGAACCCAACGCCCTCTCCCGAACCTCTGACAAGACCATCGGCCATCATTGCTCTTCGTCGGTATGCATCGGCCAGTTGTCGGCCAACGTCAGCCAACCTCTGGACACATCCACTGGCCTCTGTGAGTGTTGGAGATCGTTGGAGTAGGACCGAACCTGACAGTATATTTGTACTCACACTTGTACGAGTCCCCTTCCATTTTCTATACTAAAACTACGTCATGCAGACCCAGGCACGCACCCAGAGAGAAACTGCCAAGAGGCTTGCACTCACATTCACAAATCTGTGATGCATGCCCTCAGTCATCAAACAGTTTCACTCCTTCTCCACCCGATGTCATTCTCAACATGAAAGCACTTCTCAAGCTGGGCCCTCCGAAACCCAGTGATCTGTATTCCACACCCTGCCACCACTCGGTGGTGACCCTTCCAATCCTGACCACCCCAACATCCCCGATGGTGGGTCTGACAGTGGGGGCAGCGGCAACAGGGGTATCCCCGAAGATCCAGCTGAGCCACCCAAAGACCCCCTCCTTGCCCTGACTAGGGCTATTCACATGCTTGCCCGCAAGCCAGCGCTCCAGAGACTCGACTCCGAAAACCAAGGTCCGAGAGCCCGACACCTTTGACGGCTCCAACCTGAAGAAGCTCCGCGAGTTCCTGGTACAATGTGAGCTCAATTTCCAAGACCATCCGAAGGCCTTCCGAACTGACCACACCAAGGTCACCTTCGCCCAATCCTATCTCAAAGGCATGGCACTGGCCTGGTTTGAGCCTGACCTCCTAAACCCTGACGACTACCTTGACCGTCCATTATGGATGGACAGTTACTGGGAGTTCCTCCACGAACTGACCGTCAACTTCGGCCCACACAATGCGGTGGCTGACACAGTTCAGAATCTCAAAAACCTCTCGATGAAGGATACCTCTGTATCACCAAATATGTTGTGGAGTTCAACCATTGGGCTTCACAGGTCAAAGATTATGGTGAGGGCGCCCTCCATCATCGCTTTTACACCGGCCTCCCTGACCGCATCAAAGACAAGATTGCCCAGGTTGGCAAACCCGCCACCCTCTCTGGTTTGCACAATCTCACCCAAACCATTGATGCTTGGTATTGGGAACACAAGGCCGAAGTATCCCGCTCTGTCAAGCCCTCCGCCGAAAGGTCATCCATGGGGAAACCCTCGGATGATAAGAAATCTTCATCTGCACCCTCTTCCGCTCCACACTCTGACAATAAGGGCAGGTCCAAGCAGAAGGACAGTCAGAAGTTGGAAGCGCCTAAGTCCGACATCGCACACCTCCTTGGCAAGGATGGCAAGCTCAACACTGCCGAATGGCAGCGCCACCTCAAAAATAACCTCTGTCTCTTCTGCAGCGAGGCTGGCCACTCTGCCAAGGACTGCCCGAAGTCCACCTCCCATGCCATGAAAGCTCGTGCTGCCATGGCCACCACTCCTCCTACTCTGCCTGCGGAGAAGGAAGAGCCAAAAAATTAGTCTGCTCCTCCAGGGAGCCCGCACAGCCTGGAGGAAGCGTTGACCCCAACTGTGTGCCTGCCATCTGACTCAACGTGTCTGCTCTTTCCGTCTGCTTTTCTTCCAGTGATGTCACCTCCGTTCCCTTTTATGTTACTCCATTGGATTCCTCATGCTCGTTGGTATTAGGACACAACTGGCTCACCTGCTACAATCCATTGATTGATTGGGTACTGGGCCATATCTCGTTCCAACCACCATCGCAGGGAATGCCTATGCCCCTGGTGCCTCCGTCACAGTCAACTGCTACTCCAGCACCAACACCGACACCCTCTGCTCTGTCTCTGGACACTCCACCACCTTTGCCGAAGGCCTCTGACTCGCCATCTCCTCTGCACATCTCCCTCATCAGGGCCACCGCCTACCTCCGTGCTTGCGCTCTCCCCAGCTCCATGCAGTTCAGTCTGCACTTGCACCCCGATGACATCTTGCTCCATGCGTCCTCCACTTTGCCTTCTCCTCCCAACCTTTCTTTGGTCCCCTCTGAATATCACGAGTTCGCCGACGTCTTTAGCAAAGCGAAAGCAACTGAGCTGCCTCTGCACTGCAGCTTCGACCTGAAGATCGACATCAAGGAGGGGGCCTTCCCACCCATTGGCATGATCTACTCCCTCTCCCCACCCAAGCTCGAGGCTCTCTGCACCTTCATTGACGAACACCTCAGCTATGGCTTCATCAAACAGTCCACCTCTGCCCACGGTGCACCTGTCCTCTTTGTCAAGAAGAAGGATGGCTCCCTCCACCTTTGTGTTGATTACCGAGGCCTCAACAAGATCACGAAAAAGGATCGCTATCCACTCCCTCTCATCTCCGATCTCCTCGATTCGCCAAGCCACACCAAAGTCTACAGTAAGATCAACCTCTGCCATGCCTACCACCTCATCCATATCACCAATGGCGATGAATGGAAGACTGCCTTCCACACCTGCTATGGCTCCTACAAGTGGAGGGTAATGCCCTTTGGTCTTACTAATGCGCCGGCCGCCTTCCAGCAGTTCATCAATAGCATCTTCACAGACATGCTTGATGTCTGCATTGTGGTCTACCTCGACGACATTCTTATTTATTCTCATGACCTGGAGTCACACCGAAAACACATAAAAGAGGTACTCCAACACCTCTGCCATCACAGCCTATATGCCAAACCCAAAAAGTGTGAGTTCCACAGGGACTCTGTCAAGTACCTCGGCTACATCCTCTCCCCATCTGGACTGACAATGTCTGCTGACAAGGTTCAGTCCATCTGTGATTGGCCTGAACCCCACAAGGTCAGGGATATTCAGTCATTTCTTGGGTTTGCGAACTTCTATCATTGGTTCATCCGAAACTACTCTGAAATAGTCATTCTGCTCACCCACCTCACCTGAAAAAACACTCCTTGGAACTTTTCCGAGGAGTGCCACTCCGCCTTCCTCCACCTCAAAGATGCCTTCACCTCCACTCCTGTCCTCACTCACTGGGTTCCCGATGCGCCGATCACTGTCGAGACCGACGCCTCTGACTATGCCATCGCCAGCATCCTCTCCATCACCTGCCCCGATGGTGAGCTCCACCTGGTTGCATTTTACTCCCACACCCTCACCACTCCGGAACTCAACTATGACACCCATGACAAGGAACTGTTGGCCATCTACAAGGCCTTCTGCCACTGGCGACACTACCTCGAGGGCTCTGCCACCCCTGTCGACGTGGTCACTGACCACAAAAATCTTGAATATTTCTCCACATCTAAGGTTCTGACCCATTGACAGGCTTGCTGGTCTGAGTACCTCTCTCAGTTCAACCTCGCCATCCGTTTCCGGCCTGGCTGCTTGGGGGCCAAACCCAATGTGCTCACCCACTGGTGGGACGTCTACCCAAAAGGGGGGGATAGGGACTATGCACAAGTAAACCCGCACAACCTTCGTCCTATGTTCACCCAAGAACAGTTCACGTCATCCCTCTGTACCACCCACCTCATGGCCCCTGTCCTACGAGCCACTATGGCCTTCGATGTTGAGAAGCTTCACTCCAACATCATCTCCGCCCTACCCGCTGATCCCACATCAGCCACTCACCTCCCATCTCCATCCGCTCCAAGATGGTCCGTCGACCCCAACGGCCTCCTCCGCCTTGATGGTCACATCTTCATCCCCAATGTCAATGACCTTTGCCTCCGAGTACTTCAGTTTAAGCATGACCACCCTCTCACCAGCCACTTCGGGCAGAACTGCACTCTCGAGCTCATCTGCTGCGACTACGTATGGCCCAACCTCCGTACCGACGTCAAGAAGTATGTCAGTTCTTGCACCACCTGTGGTCGCAGCAAGGCTCAGTGTCACTGCCCATATGGCCTTCTGAAGCAACTCCCCATCCCTGAAAGGCCATGGAACTCCATCTCGATGGACTTCATTGAGCACCTTCCCACCTCCGATGGCTACTCCACCATACTTGTCATCATGGACTGACTGTCCAAGCAAGCAGTGTTCATCCTGACACACGACTCCATCACCTCCGCCGACCTCGCCAAGCTCTTCCTCGCCCATGTCTTCTCCAAGCACGGAGTACCCACTCATGTCACCTCAGATCGAGGCCCCAAGTTCGTGTCACACTTCTTCTGCTCCCTCAGTAAGGCCCTAGATATGCACCTCCATTTCACCTCGGGTTAACACCCTGAGGGCGACAGCCAAACCGAGCGCATGAACCAGACACTCGAGCAGTACCTCCGCATCTACTGCAACTACCAGCAAGACAACTGGGCCAAACTACTCCTGCTGGCTGAGTTCACATTTAACAATGCACCTAGTGCAACCACCAGAGTCTCGCCCTTCTTCGCTAATAAGGGCTACCACCCCAACCTGTTGGTCACCGCTGACCAGGACTTCACTTCCACAAAAGCCCATGACTACGTTACAGACCTCTCCACCCTCCACGACTTCCTCCGCTCTGAAATGGCCGCAGCACAGCAGTGCTACCAGGGTCCTGCCGACACCAAGCGCCTACCTCTGCCCGAATTCAAAGTCAGTGACCAAGCCTTTGTCAAGGCCAAGTACTTCTGCTCTACTCGGCCATCCAATAAACTCGCCAAAAAGTACTTGGGCCCCTTCGACATCATTGCCCGACCTGGTATGCACTCAGTCACCTTAAAACTCCCTGACAGCATGCATTCGGTACACCCAGTGTTCCACATATCACAGTTAGAACCTGCCTCAGTCAATCCCTTCCCTAACCGACACCAACCGCCACCTCCACCAGTTGACATCGATGGTGAACTGGAGTATGAAATATTGGAAATACTCGACTCGAAGATAGACTGCCACTGCCGATGTTGGCTAAGCTACTATGTCTGCTGGGCTGGGTACGAAGGTACTGACGAAGAAACTTCGTGGCTGTTAGCCACTGAACTGGAAAATGCCACTGAGCTCATCACCACCTTCCATGACCAATACCCACACAAGCCAGGCCCATATACACCCTCGACATGACCCTCCAACAGCACCAACTCTCTCTGCTACATCTCCGATCACTCTCTGACCTGTCCGAACTTTCCCCGATCGCTGTCAACAACCCACTGCTACTTGTCTGCCTCATTTCGACCTTCCCCCGTACTCCTCCAGGTCCCTTCCAGTACTTACGTTTCACTTTTTTTTCCAAAACGAACAAGTCTAAGTTTTTAGTTACTGTACACTATTTACAAGGACAAGACACAACAAAACAAAACAAAAAAAAAAAGATTTCTCTACTACACCCTACTCTTGCATATCCTCTTCACCCTCCACATCCTTGATACCCTCACTCCCACTCTCCTCGGGCTCTTCCACTACTTCCAACTCACTCCGCTCGACACCTGACCAACTCCCCCCGGCACCCGTCTCAACTCCACCTGCGACCACCCCAACCCGACCTACTGGGGGCCACGGTGGGGGTGCCATCATGTGCCTCATGTAGGCCTGCACAGCGAGAGCTTGTAGCTCCATCACTGCCACCATCTGCTCCATCACCGCTGCCTGTCTCCCTTGAACCACGAGCATCTGCTCGTTGTACAACCTCTCCGGTATGCCCTGACCAGACCCACCTGACTCTGACACTTCCCCAATCAGGCACAAACGGGCCGCCTCAAATTGAGGTACTGCCAGCCCTGGTACCTCCTCTATTTCATTGTTGTCGTCATCATCTTCGTCGCCAGTCCGACCCTTCTTCCTCCTGCTACCCTGCGAACCCCCTGTCCCAGCCCGCTTCCTTGACCCACCTGTCGCCCCCTCACTATCCTCCATCATGGCCCAGCTACACTTCTTTTTCCTCTTCCTGCATGGGCCACACAACCAACCACCGACCATCGCCTGACACTTGCCTGCCTCACCTCACTGTCGGCATCCATTACACAGCAGCCTGGTCACAATCACGGGGGGCGCCACCATCGTCCTGATCTGGGCCCCAGTCATTGAACTGAACACTGGGGTGAGCTGGGGCCTTTGAGGGTTGTCAGTCCATGGGTCTTCTGGAGCAAGGACCACTTACCTGCCTGTGGACGAGACCCGACTCTGGGCCCACAGTTCGCCCACCCTACCCCTGTCCTTCGCAACACTTTGTCACACAGCCTCTGCCTCTGCTGCTGCTGCTCGCTGTGCTGCCTCTATCACCTCCTGTCTCTCTCGATCTGCGTGCTCTTCGCACTCCCACCTCTCACACTCCTCCCACTCTTGTCTTTCTCTCTCCAGGCGGGCCTCTTCGGCCTTTTGGTGACAGGCCTCGGCCCATTTCTCCTTTCTCAGTGCCTCCCGCTTACCCTTCTTGGCCTCCTTGGCCTGCTCAGTCCCCTCTGAGTCACTCATGTGGACCTTGAGGTCCATGTCGGGGACTTGAGCCCAGTCCTGGGCTGGCGCGTCAGTGGGTTGTCAGCTCAAACTCTGTTGTTGAGACATGAAAAAAGGCTAAGGGAAGGATGGGAAAAGAGATTTTAGCGGTCGAGATGCGCCTTATATGCAGACCATTCAGTCTCTGATACAACCCCATTGCAGCAATCAGCCCTGCCTCGTGGCCTGCAGCCGATTACAAAATCAGGCCTCATGTCACTCTGGCCACACCGCCCTATGGCCTTCAGGGGTTCAGGCCCTAAGGGGGGGATACTGTCATGCCCATGCCTCTATCCTGGCCCGTCCTCTGTTGTCAGCGGTTCTCCCCCGCTCCACTCCACCCCTATCTGCTCGCTCTAGCACTCGTATGGCGCATCCCTGCCCCATCCTCTGTCGGACCCTGTCAGCCTCTGTCGGTACTACCACATGACTGTTCTCCCTTGGTCAGGTGACACCCTCCCTTGACTTAGGGGGCACTTTCCTTTTGGGTCAACAGTCTGGTCTAGGTACGGCACAGCTGCCGCATCACATGGTATGGTGCAGGGTCACTTCCTGTTTAGGCTTTCAGCCTATCATCTGATTGGTTATCAGTGGGTGCTCCGAAGACACTCCATTCCACACTATTCCTTTTAGATACTTTTTCTTTGTCCCATCCCTTGCCTCTGTCTTCTGTGCCCATACCCCGACTGAAGTTTTCTGACATTTCTGTCCCTTGAAATTTTACTGTACTCCATATGCTAGTTCCGTCGTTCCGATACTGTACCACCTCGATGGCACGACCACTGTATATAAGCCCACTGCACTCAGCGGTGTCTCTTCAGTACGAATATCAACTTAGTTCCCTCCTCTGTGGTCTTGGACCGACCTCCTCCTCCATTGTCAGCTTAATACTGACTCTTTTCTATCTCTGAAATCCAAGGGCTGGGCTTGTACAAGGGGGCAGCACACGAGCTGAACCCGACACCCTCTCCCAAACCTCTGACAAGACCGTCAGCCACCCTTCAGCCATCGTCGCTCTTTGTCGGTACATGTTGGCCAGTCGTTGGCCAATGTCGGCCAACCTCCGGACACATCCACTGGCCTCTGTGAGCATCGGAGATCGTCAGAGTAGGACCGAACTTGACAACTCGGATTCCTGGTACTTTTGCTACCAAGTTACCTATCTAGCAAGTTAGGCTTGCCCTTATAAATCTCTTGCTTCCTCTCTGTCATACTGGCCATTGCTCTGTTGTTGTGACTCCACCACTGTTTGCCTCAAGGCTCATCTTGACCCCAGTCTAAATCTCGACAAGACTTATTGTCAGTACCAACACATAGGTAATCAACAGTGTCCCTGTCAGTTATATCTCCACATCACTGTCCAATATACTTGGAAGAGGCCACACCACTGCCTATTCCCTCCATATTGGTTTACCTGGTTGGAAGGCCAGCAGTGCATGTTGGTCAGACCCTTGAACAAGGTCCCATGATCAATGCCACACAACAGTACTATGCATTGGCAGCACTGCACATGTGGCTGACTGAATTTGTGCTTTTCTGTGTGATGTCAGTTCCAGTTCAACAGCATTATCAGCACATGTAATCTGCACTGAAGGTGCAGGGACATGTCATGGGTGTGGCTGTTCAGTGTCAGTAACAGTAACATCAACCATTTCACAATTGTGACCAAGTTGGGTGATGGAAATAGGCAATACTGTAAGTTCCCATGGGTATGTACATGCAAAGGTCTACCATATAGTTCTACTGTATAGTTATCTGGTGATTGCCAGGTAGCACAGCCACCAAGCTGCAGCTTCTCAGAAAGTCAGGCTGGGCCTTGAGCCCCCACAGTGTTACGAAATTCCCTCCTTTCTGCTAGCGACTCCCGTGTCCCACCTCTACTTCACGCTTATGCCTCCTTGTTTGTCGTCTCTGTTGTCACCATCGTTGTGTCGGCCCTTGCCATGTATCGCATCATCCCCGGCACGTCACCTGACGGCCTTATGTTTTGGTAACCGGTTCAACATCAGTTATGGCTCGTCACTCCCACCATTGCTCATCAGTCCAACACTGACTCGCCAGTCTCACCTATGCCCATCAGTCTCGTTTTAGTTCGTTGACTCATTCTTTGTACTATAGCTGCGCATACTGCGCATCATTGCCTTTCTGGTACTGAGGTACATCCCGGACTCATGTAATTGTCAGACTCGTCGGTATAACAAAGGCTCGTAGCTGTGTATTGGCGAGGTATATAAACCCTTAGCTACTTGCCTCAAACTGTATCTTTTTGCTACTTTGCAACCTGCTATAAAAACTATCACCGTTATTCGGAGATATCGTCTATGCTGGCCAAGGAGACCGAAAGCCTCGACATCTTGAAGTCTTAACCTTGCCGTCACTATTCGCACTTGTCCTTTATTAGGAACATACGTGCGCTCCGGCATAACACACAGGCCATCCCCACGGCTTGGCTCAGCTCAGCCTAGAAGGGCCCAGCCCAGCTCAGCTCAGGGCTTGAGGCCAGGCCCTGCACAACACTAGTCCTGACACACTGGAACAAGGGCTAGCATGTACAGATTGAGGTGCCTGAGGTAGAAGTATAGAAAGATGGCAAGGGGACGTCAGAAGTGATGTATAGTGATGTGTGTCAGGGCTGTTACAATATAATCAAAAGGGAAAACATCCAGTTGTGGTGACAGAGGGTTTGGTCAGTTTACACTCGAAACTTGGGGATGGGAAAGCAATATGCATGTACCTGGCACCAAGAACATTCCTGAGCACACCAAAACTAGGGTCAGGTCCCAGATGATATTCACGACAGATGGCGAGGCGAGGGTGAGGACTCAGGAGGACAGCAGGTAATACGAAGATGAACCTGCCCAGGATCACGGGGGTACAACATCCCAAGTGTGATAATCGTGGCATCGGGCTTGAAATGACAACACTTGGAATAGCCAACGATAATGTCATTGTTTGGAAAATTGGAACCAGCACACCTGAGGAAATTGCTGATGTTCTCCCCTTCTTGGTATTAGTATCAGGTGTTCGGTTGTGGAGGCTTTGTAGCAATCATGACTCACCACGTTGATGACGTGCAAGGAAGCAGAGACGACAGGAGGTAACATAAGGAACATTGCCAGCGCCACTGAGCATGCATTCAACAATTTGGACCATCGCGCTCGGAGGTGTTTCGCAGGAGCTACGAGTGAACCAGCCGAGGAAGCTGACAGAGGCACTGTCAAGGTGGTCGTGCAAGCAAACACTACTAGCTATACATCAAACTAGAACGGTGTAGCCAGACTGAAACTTTTGGTCATGCAACTATATATATTCCAGAGAATGCTCCGTTGAGGCTAGCTCGTGTAAGACTGGACAGCGCCAGTGGCGTGAGCGTGCGATACAACGATTAACCACACCACATATGAGACCGCGGAGAGTGCGCTTGCATATATTACCGGTTTTGCGGCAATCGTGTCAGATACGGACAGGACGAGTACATTGAAGAACACCAGAAATGCTAGAATGTATGGATGCGCAAATGATTGCATGTCTTCTGAAATCAGTTGCAGCACTGAATTCACCAAGTCTTTTTGGGATGTATTCGTATCACGAACCAATTAGACCGTCGCATATAATCAAAGACAGAGTGTGACTAATCCTGAGAATACATTGCAGCTAGCAATACTCTGAACAGTGCGATGGCGCAGCCAATGGTAATACAGGAGAAAGAATGTGATGGCCCTGGCCCCAACCACGAATGAACGCTTCAATAACAATATCTTCTAAAGTGAATTTGTGCAGGTAGCGAGTGAGCATAAACCATAGATGACGACAAATCGCGGAAAGAGATGATGCACATATAAGGGTTTACTTAGTCGAAAGGCTAACAGCACATGTCAGTCGTTCCCTTGAACAAGGAACTGTGATCAATACCATGCAACACATAAGCAGCAGTCATGTTGTAAACATAGAGTCCATACACTTGCCCCTAAGGTGGGCAGAGGTGTAAAGCAAGGCATCACAAGGGCACAGGAAAGGGGACAATAGACAGAAGGGGAAAGGAAAGAAACAGCATACAACACTGCCTATTTATGATGATAGAGGTATGACAACCCATTTGCCAAGCTCCAAGCTTGAATAAGTCATTGGAATGAGAATCCACACTCTGGGCTAGTAAGGGATGGCCAGGTGGCCTAGTGGTAAGGCACCCCAGCACTAGTGGGAGGACCCAGGTTTGATCCCTGGTCTGGCCAGTATTTTCAGTCCAAAATAAGTGGCAGTGGGTACACCATGGGACAGGATGTAGTCATTCACTGTAGAAACCCAGAAATGCTGGGGGATGCAAAATTAAATACACCCCACCTGTGCTACCACTTGACTATTAAGTGGCCCACAACCCAGCCAACTGCACAAATACACACAGGTATCAGTACAAACCAAAATCCCAGCATCCCACAAGAGTTGCTTCCCTAATCATTTTCACTGAAGATATCATTCCTTGCACTGAAGGGGATCAAGAGGAAGGACAGCATACCGATCAAGGTCCTGACACACTGGAACAAGGTCTAGTGTGTACAGATTGAGGTGCCTGAGGTAGAAGTATAGAAAGGTGGCAAGGGGATGTCAGAAGTGATGTATAGTGATGTGTGTCAGGGCTGTTACAATATGATCAAAAGGGAAAACATCCAGTTGTGTGACAGAGGGTTTAGTCAGTTTACACTCAAACCTTGGGGGTGGGAAAGTAATATGCATGTACCTGGCAGCAAGAACACTCCTGAGCACACCAAAACTAGGGTCAGGTCCCAGATGGTATTCGCAACAGATGGCGAGGTGAGGCTGAGGACTCAGGAGGACAGCAGGTAATACGAAGATGAACCTGCCCAGGATCACGGGGGTACAACATCCTATGTGTGATAATCATGGCATCGGGCTCAAAACGACAACACTTGGAATAGCCAACGATAGGGTCACTGTTCGGAAAACTGGAACTAGCACGCCTGAGGAATTCATTGATGTTCTCCCGTTCCTGGTATTCATATCAGGTGTTCGGTTGTGGAGGCTTTGTAGCAATCGCGACTCACCACGTTGATGATGCGCAAGGAAGCAGAGACGACAGGGGGTAACATAAGGAACATTGCCAGCACCGCTGAGCATGCATTCAACAATTTGGACCGTCTCGCTCGGAGGTGTTTCGCAGGCGAAGCTACGAGTGAACCAGCCGAGGAAGCTGACAGAGGCACTGTCAAGGTGGTCGTGCAAGCAAACACTACTAGCTATACATCAAATTAGAACGGTGTAGCCAGACTGAAACTTTTGGTCACGCAACTATATATATTCCAGAGAATGCTCCGTTGAGGCTAGCTCGTGTAAAACTGGACAGCGCCAGTGGTGTGAGCGTGCGATACAACGATTAACCACACCATATATGAGACCGCGGAGAGTGCACTTGCATATATTACCGGTTTTGCGGCAATCGTGTCAGATACGGAAAGGACGAGTACAAAGAACACCAGAAATGCTAGAATGTATGGATGCGCAAATGATTGCATGTCTTCTGAAATCAGTTGCAGCACTGAATTCACCGAGTCTTTTTGGGATGTATTCGTATCACGAACCAATTAGACCGTCGCATATAATCAAAGACAGAGTGTGACTAATCCTGAGAATACATTGCAGCTAGCAATACTCTGAACAGTGCGATGGCGCAGCCAATGGTAATACGGGAGAAAGAATGTGATGGCTCTGGCCCCGACCGCGAACGAACGCTTCGATAACAATATCTTCTAAAGTGAATTTGCGCAGGTAGCGAGTGAGCATAAACCATAGATGACGACAAACCGCGGAAAGAGATGATGCACATATGAGAGTTAATAGTCCATACCGGAGCGAGATGGGTTCTCCTCCGTCGGTGATATACAAAGCGCCCAGTCTGAGGTACGGTGACAAGAGATACAGGAACACCAAGGCGCTGCCAAGAGGGAGTATGGGGAGTCTTTGAATTTCTAGCTGAGAATCGCGCCTGTCATCGGATTCGCTGTCATCCTTTTCGAGGTCATGAAAATCTTGTGTTTCCGTGTCTGGCAGCAGGACGAGCGCCGAAGATCGTCCGGGGCCCGACAAACCGCCCTGGAATTGCGGCGAGGTGGGGAAGTCTCGTGAGTCCAGGGAAGACCTCTGGTGTCCTGGCACTACAGACGCCATTGCTAACAGCGAAGGCCCCACGCCACGTGGATGAGGAAGTAGGATGTGTACGGAAAGTTTTTCTTATGAACGATGACCGTCTAGATGACGGTGCATGCATGCACGTGATCTCTGGCTTAATAGCAGTCGTTGCGTGGCCGCGGATGCAAAGCGACCGCAACAGATGCTACACGTGCACGCTCACTCTGCTGCGTAGTCGACACAAACCACTGCGATACCATGCTCCAGCCGTTTTGATTTCTCTACAAATGTCAATGCTTCCACTTCACGGAGTCTCGGGTCGATAGTCCATGTGCTTGTCCTGCGCGGTGAGATTCCACAGGTACAACGGGATATCCCCCCATGCACTGGGTGAGTGCAACGCAAGGGTCTACGTGCGTGATTAGGCCTACGTAAACGTGTGTGGGATGTCCCGGAGTCCTGTACCAAGTGGGCCACAGATCGCGATTGGACCACCCTTGTCAATGGGCGTCAGATAGTGCAGCCTACGTGGTCTGTACCAGACGAAGCTACCTGCTTGGTAACGAGGGAGCCGACATCATACGGAGTAGAGTTCCTGTGGAAACGGATGGGAGATAACCCCATTACTGCTGACCTGTATTAATACGGCCAAGGATACTATAGAAAACTCCCACCCACTTGTTGTTCTACGTCAACGAGCCGATGCGTCGCACCAACGCACTGTTCGCCATCCCTCAAAAATTACACCAAGCTGTGCTTGAACACGCCCGACCCAAAGTCAACCCGAAGAGCCCCTGCCCTCCGCCTCCTCTGAGATTTGCATTGCACGAATGGGAAGTATGAAATAGTGTTGCAATAGATTGAGGCCGTGAAATTCCATCGGTGTGCTGCTCGTATTTGGTGCGAGTGGTGTGGGCCGTCTGAGCGGAGGGACCACAGTCGGATGCGGCTATCTTAACCCGCTACGAAAAGAAAACCCTTTGACAGGTCCACGGCGATCGGCTGGATTTGGATGAGTTTTAGAGTTGAGGATCACCATGATATGGAAGCGTACAGCTTTGATCACGTAAGAATTGACGTTGCCGGTATACACCTTCAACGGGGTCCAAATGGTGGGGAAGCGCAAATGGAAGGTCGAGATCTAGCGTAAAGGTAGCATACTCACAGTTGCACCGAAGACATAGGCCAAGCGGGCGAAGCAGGCAACTTACCTTACCACCAACACTGGACACCAAGAGCTGGGAATCGCGCAGAAGTCTAAATTCGTAATGAAGTTATGTGGCTGCGTGAACAGTCCATCTAAAAGGCCATCTCCTTTCGACCTCCGTGTCCGAGTGTCAAATCTGAAAATGCCACCATTCGAAGACCAACGTAAATGACATGCTGTAAAATGGGTTCAGAGAACAAGACAGGGACAGAGGTCTGTTATGGTGACGAACATTTTCCTGTGCTACAGCAAATGCATCACTTAGTATATGTGGGGAGATTGTACACTACAGCACGGCTGGCTATGTCATCGATGCAGACCAGCGGGCTCCTGGCAGCTTGCTCATGATGAGTTGAAACAGCAACAGGTCACATATGAGACAGCACATTACCTAGTTCTAACCGAGAGCCTCGGAGATCTGCAGTCCATATGCTGCATGCTACGCGACTGTTGATCCTAGACACCCTGATACTGGTTTGGGGTGGTGAGCGATGAGATCATGAACACGAACGTCAAATGGACACTCTTCTGTAGTAGTGTCTAATATTGCAAGGGTAATTGGACGTGAGGTCAGCGGGTAGAGAAGGCGTACTGAGTGAGCCTGTCCTTGCGAGACGTCGACGATGGCGATGAGAGCAATTCCGAGAATGGTCGATGCTGTGATCTCATCAAAGGAGATGTCGGGTTCGGTGTATCCGTGTCGGAGATTGTCCGCCCTTGCAACTGCAGAAGGGAGTCAATACCCGGTCGTTTCTTGCCACGGGATGGAGCGGAACACAGCGGGAAGCAGCGCCGTCTCAGTCGCGCGACGAAACACGACTTATGTAATCGCTCTTTCGACGAGGAAATATGAAATAGCGCGACTCATGGTGGATCCGTCTGAGCACTCGTCGACCCACAGGTGAGTTGGAGAGACCATTCGTCCTTCCATGGCAATCCTCCACAAGCAACGACGTCGCACACCAGACACACGGCCATACCTCGACACCCCGGGTAAGTGTCCTTCGCACACGCACGCTTCTTATCCTAACTACTCTAGCCCAGGGCGGTGTTCTCCATATCCACACGGTCGCGCACTCAAGCTGCAAGGGAGAAACGCGAACGACGCGTGCAATCGCTCCAGAACAAGACTACGTGTCCCTCGCCGTCACGACACTCACGGACACATCAAGGTCCACACCCTGAAAGTCGGCTGATGCGAACGAACTGGGAGAGGGCGTTGACTATAGGTAAGATGTTTGACCAGCGGTCGCGTCAGTATGACACCTCAATGCCGTAGAATATGCCCAGTATACGAGTGCGTAAGAAAGGATTGTGCTCGGCAGAGAGTCACGGAAGATAGAAGCAAGCCAACGAAAACATGCCAAAGTTCAAGAAATGATCACTAATGCGTCAGTTGTCATCATCACTTCCCTCGTGACGTCGTTCAACCATTTAGTAGGGACGAGGACGACGAAGAGACCATGGAGTGGAAAGAGGGCAGTTGCGGAGAGGTGGCTTTGAGTCATTTGCAACAGTCAGTGCAGTCCCTGAAAAACAAGTTTACAAGCCAGCACCTGGTACGCTTACCATGCATGTAGCCCTTTCTCTATTCATCGCTCGCTTAGTCCCTCCACTGACAAACCTACCCCAGCTGGATCCCACCATTGAACGCCTTGCGCCGCACTAAACGCCCAACGTGAACGTGGTGGTTTCGTTTTCCGATGTGCAAGAATAATTGGATAATCGAGCAACGGAGCTGTGTGTCGGATATGGTTGTGCAGGCCGAGACCAAGAGAAGTCGGTTTGCCGACTTCAAAGAATGGACGGAAAGCGGGGTCGCGTCTTCTAATGAAAGGGTGGGCTCATGCTTGTTGCGACTCGAACTTGCGCTGACCATGTCCAGTGTCCGGAGCTTGAACAACTGGAGAGTGAACACATATCTGTACTAAAGGAGCGCGCAGGAACGATTACCCATAGGCGCAAAGAAGATGGCCAAGACAATCTTTTCGCGGTATATTGCATTCCCGCACAACGTGATTCCTCAACGGATGAGCTGGGTCGCACTGTTCCCAGAGCCGATCCTGTCACTCTCAGGAAAGTCAGGCGGGTTGCACGGGTTGCACGCCGCAAGTACCGTCGGTCTCGGAATGCACTATCGGAAGGTGACTGGGAAGAAGAAGGATACTCAACTGATTCGTCTTTTCCTTCCTCCGATGCCCAAGATTATCGAGCCGCCATTCATAGGATGGCCATTGGTGGGGAAGAGCTTCTGTCTGATGTGGCTGCAGCTGAGTTCAGGGATCCAAGTCTGGGGCTCAGTAAATGGTTCGGTGAGTGGCGGTACCGTTGTTGTGATAGTTGTACCGGTGCATGAGGCGGCCTTGGTCTCGTCGGCGCATGGTAGTTCTGGGTATATCTAGAACTTCTAGGCTGGAACCCGTTGGACGTGAGTGCCGTCTGTCATTTTGGGATTCGCCTGTGTTCACGTTTGGTATATTAGAAATCGTCCAATAGTTCCTCGTGGTACTCTACCCTCCACGAGTATTCCCAATCGTACGATCAATATGCAGATGCGGAAACCTCGGAGCCACCTCCGGGCGGTGATCTAGTATCAGCCATGATATCCACTGCAGTTTTTCCCCCCTTCCGCACGTCGCTGGAGAGCAGAGATTTCGACCCTTATTCTGGGCGCGACGTCAAAAGAGTCGTTGACGCCGCTGAATAAGTGGAAGCTCCCATTGATTCCGACCACCGCAAACTTTTGGTCCGTGATATTCGGTCCGCGTAGCCATAATTTTGATTTCTGATCGTCTCTGCCTCAGATGATTCTCAAGTCCGTGCACAGTGTATTCGAGAACGCCACAATCGCTGCAGAAACGATCTTGTCTCCATTCCTTCGATTCAACCGCCCACAGTTCGATCCGGACGGGATCGCCGCCCGCATCCAATTACTCACTAGGGCATCCAAGCTTGTCAGCGTGATACTATGCTGGCGGAAGTACACAGGCGACAAGCTCAGTGCCGCCGCGCTATGTGTACCACTCATGAGTAACTACGCACTCCCGATCGCACGAAGTGGATGGGAAGTTGGAGACGAGCAGATGACGCACCAGGTGAGTATTATGAACAAACAATCGACGCGTGAGTTTTGACGTCCTGGGTTCTTTTGTGTTACACGCCATTCCCGATGGTAGGTGCATTAACTCGGGATTTGGCAACTGTAGTGAACCTCTGCCGTGGCGGCCATTTCGTTGTTGCTGTATTGTTGGCCTGTTGTAGTTTTTACACGCGTAACTGATAATGACTCGCATGAAGTACGCGCTGTTCCTCATTTCGACCCACTATACAACTTCCCCGCATACGCCAACTCCGAGGCATGTATGTTATTTTCTTCAGCATTCCAAAGGTGATTATACGAATGGGAACATTTCCTCGCGTTACCATTTTCTCTTGGCATTATCACCTTCAGCAACCTCGGGGAGATTGATACTGCGAAGCCTCTGAGACCCTCATGCTAGCGAGTGTAAGTCCGCACATGCGTGGCAACCTAGGTAACAGGTGTGCGTGTGGTTCATTCGGCTGTCGGACACAAACCTCTCATCCGGCCCGTTGGATGCAAGTTGTGGAGGGATGCGAATTCAGCGCTCAGTCTTGACGTGTTTGGCATGGACTGACGCCAGTAGGTCGAGTGTTTTACTTGGGTACCTTGACGAGGACATTGGGAGAGTTGTGTGTTACGGTCGCTTTCTTCCTAATTTCCCGTTCTTTTTTTCAGTTGCAGCAAGACTGCTTGCACTAGGAGTTTCAGGAACGACATCTACGAGATCCAGACATCTAGTCATCTGGCGACGGACTGGAACACGGAGACCTGAAGATTCACGTCCGCCTAGCTGAGTTGTTCTGTGGTCCAGTTTATGCCGGTTGCTGGCTTACGCGCCATGACACCCATACCACGCCTGAATCGCAGTGAGGTCCGCCATATATGAATCGAAAGCAGTTAACACTTTCATCCATTTTCTCAATAAAGTGATTAGAACCTCACAGATATGTATAACGTCCCAGCCCGACTAGCAACGGTAATGTGATGCCTGGCACGCCATCTAAGACAGCGATGATTTACAATAAGCTGCTCAGCATTTCTCTTGATGAGGTGGTTTACGTGACTGCCTCGGCGGGAACGAGAAATGACGAGGGTACACACGAAGGAGGCTGTGAGAGCGTGAATATTTTCTCCGGATCCACTGTGCCAAGAACCTGTGGGCAGGCTAGTTGGTTGCAGCTTCGTCTGAATGGGGGTTTCAACTCTTCTCGATGACGGAGGTCTCTGTCCCTTGATATTCTCAGAATCGCTCCCCTAAAACAACATACCTAAGTCATCACGGCAGCACGGAGGTCGATAGGGACGCAATTCATACCCCATAACCATTACTGCCTGTAACAACAAGCTGTGAGGTGCTAGTGTTCGGCCGGTACTTATTTGAACAGCGCCACGAACAAATAGATGCTCGGGCTCCGTAATAGAAGCGGTGGTCTGGAGATGCATATTGAGCTCACACTCCGCAACCCAGGACTAACATTTATGCCAAAAACGTTTACCATCATCACATCTCGAATCGACAGCGACATTGTAGAGAGTACTTGACATGCCGTAGCATGAGGCACGAAAGTAGGAGGTGGCTGTATACTTCAGCCGGTTTAACTAGATGATCCCGGCTCGGTGAGGTACAAGGCCAAATGGTACGCGGAGGTACACGGATAGAAAAACGAACCTGACGGCAGATTGTATTCCGTGCTATTTGACATCTCGCCTTCCGGAGCGCGGGACTACGCCTGGATGTGTGACCGCTGGGCGACATAGCTGGCTGTGTTAACCCAATTTTTACATGGAAATTCCCCATAGTATGTTCACGAACAGTCCTACAGAGAATCCGCCGACAGCGGATGCGGCAGGGACGAAAGGAGCTTGGCGTGCATCCTCGTGGTTGTTCGTTGACGATCGCAAACTCGAAGGTCATACTTGCGGCTTCAATTCTCTATCGCAGTAGAGAGGTACTATGCATTTGCATGGGCCTTTCGGGGGGTCTCGGGCCGCCACAGCTCCAAGTTGTCTGCAGGGCGCCTAACTTCCAATAGTATTCCTTCCTCGTCTACACCCTCAGCATCGAGTCAAACAGACAAACCTTACACCAAGTACTCATTTTCCAATGGCCAGAAAGTGGCTCAAGAAACGCCTCGCTGGAAATGCGAAGCCCTCCAACTCTGACCTGCCCGCGGTACGCCATTCATTTATTCCGAACGATGGTGGTTATCGATTGCAAAAAATCATTCACAGGGATCGTCGGAGGCTCTCCCTGGGAATGTCGCCTCCACTTCTGAAACATCGGGAAATGCTTCTCGGGGATCGTTTTCCAGGGCAAGAAACCTCCATCGATCTCGCGTGCTCCTAGGTCAAGGTGTATGTGATCAATATGGTTCCATCTCTGTTACATATGGCTGATTACTCCGAATTCACAGAGTCAAGGGCCCGCTGCAGAATCAGACCTGGACCCTGCGCCTGTCGGAACTCAGGTCGATGCTGCTCGGTCGGGGCTGGATGCTATAACGCCCGTGTCACGAATGGGCGGGACAGCCATCAACTACCTTGCAATGGCTGATAGTGCTGACGCGGACGTGCAGAGTTTGATTAATAATTATGTCCGTCCTCTAAAACTGTTCAACTCCGTCATTACTAATATTGCAAATGTATGTTGTCGATCCTCCTGTGCAAAAACGTGTTCTGACGTAGTCGCGCAGGTTCACCCATATGCCCAGGTGGCGTTGGGAATTTTAACTGCTGCTGCTAACGTATGGCTCCTCCGTCGAATTTGTACCTTTCACTAACGGGATCGTTGTGCCAGTTGATCATTACCCAAGCGAACCTGGACAGCGCTGTTTCAGGTCTTCTGGAGAAACTCGGATTCGTCTACAAGTTACTTCTGGAGGGGGATACGATGAAGAATATCGATGACATGAGAGATACCCTTGCCAAGATTGCGCGGGTCGTGAGCAACGCTGCACAGTTCGTCACGAACTACACCGAAACGAAGAGCTTCTGTAGGTCTTATCATATCTATTTGGCTGTGAGTTTACCGGTGAACCGTGTTCCCAGGGAAAAGATTGGGCAAAAACATTCTTTCCGAAACGCAGTCCGCCATCGATGGCTACACCCAGACGCTAGATTCGTTGATGCAACAATACCGTGACCACACAGTGCAAGACATTCACATTAACTTGTACCGCATAGTTGAAGACATGCACCTCGAAGGGATGACCTATGCAGCCGGAGCCGGCCTCGACAAAACCAAGAGGTGCCTCGATGGTACGAGGACAGAAATTCTTCAGGAGATCATTCACTGGGCCACCGGCGGTGATGTCAATTCCCCTCGCATCTTCTGGCTTCATGGGCAGGCCGGAAGAGGGAAGTCGGCCATTGCCCATACGGTTGCATCATGGATCAAAGAGGTCGGAGGACTTGGTTCATGTTTCTGTTTTGCTCGTGACAGGCAAGCCGAGCGCCGGGAAGAGAAGATATTCGCGACTATTGCCCGTGGTCTCGCAGACCGTGACCTGGCGTTTCGGCGAGCGTTGGCGGATGCGGTGTCAAGGGATTATGATCTCAAGACGACATGTGACGTGACACAGCAGTGGCAGCAACTCATCTTGGAGCCTTTGTCGAAGGTTCATGGATCGATAGTTGGGAACGTGGTCCTGGTGATTGATGCCCTGGAAGAAAGTGGACCTGAAACATCGAGGAGAAATATACTCTCCCTACTCACCTCGACAGAAGCCGCGAACTTGCCCGAGAATTTCCGCATCCTGTTGACGTCCAGACCTTTGCCGGACATCGAACATGCATTGGGTGCTTGTCCACACATGAAGCCAACTTCATTGGACAATATTTCTGTGGAATCCGTAGAACACGACATCCGGCTGTTTGTTTCCAAGCACCTTAGCCACCTTCCAGAGATTGGAGACACCGAAGTCCAAACCATCGTCCAGAAGTCGAATGGCCTATTTGAATGGGCTCGTCTGGCGTGTGAGTTCATCAAGCCGAATAAGCCTGGTCGGACAATTAGGGAGCGCTTCGACGAGGTCGCATCTCGTCGTTTTGGAGGTGGGGGAGCCTTGCTGGACGTCATGTACAAGACAATCCTGGATGACACTATACCCAACGACGATACCACATTGGCGCGATTCCAATCTGTGATGCGGCAGATTATGTCAACATTCGAACCTCTACGTATGGATACCTTAAACAGGATGCGCTCTCGCTTCCCTTGCGACGAGGACCGTTTCAACATGATGATCATCCTCGAATTCATGTCTCCGCTTTTAGGTGGCATTGCAGACAGGACCTCTGATGTGCGACCGCTGCATGCATCATTCTACGACTTCCTCGCTGATCCTGCACGAAGTGGGAGATATTTTGTTGGTGGATCCCACATGTACAGCCTTGCATTTGCTTCATTGCGGATTCTCCATGAAAACCTACACTTCAATATTTGTGGACTTGAAAGTTCCTACTTCAGCAACTCTGAGGTTCCTGATCTGTTAGAGAGAATAGAAAAGTTTATATCCCCTCAACTGTCTTACTCATGCCAATACTGGGCTCAACATCTGCACAAAACTAGCTTTGATGCTGCAGTTGCAAGATTGGTGAAGGATGTCATTCAAAGTGAAAATTTTCTCTTCTGGCTTGAGACTCTGAGCCTGCTTGGAGCATGTGGGGGTGCTGTAGATTCTGTTCTCTGGATGGCAGGATGGCTGCAGGTGAGTGCCTCACACTCATACTTGATTTCACCTAACGTTGAAGAGCAGGAGCAAGATGGTTTTGAGGAATTATTAGTATTTGCAAGGGATGGGATCAAGTTCATTCAGAACTTTGGCAACATAATCTCATGCAGTGCACCACATCTTTATATATCTGCTCTGCCATTTGCTGCCTCAAACACAGCATTTTCAAGGCTAATGATGCCAAGATTCTCTGGTCTTGTTGGACTTCCTGGAGGGGGGCTTAAAGATTGGCCAGCTGCTCAACTTGCCTTGCAAGGACATACTTCTGTAGTCTCTTCCTCTGCAATGACTTGTGATGGGAAGAGGATTGTCTCAGGCTCACATGATAACACTGTGAGGATCTGGGATGCTGAGAGAGGTGTGCAGATTGGTGACCCTCTTCAGGGGCATACTGATTGGGTCAACTCAGTTGGACTCTCCCCTGATGGCAAGAGGATTGTCTCAGGCTCATTTGATGGCACTGTGAGGATCTGGGATGCTGAGAGATGTGTGCAGATTGGTGACCCTCTTCATGGGCATACTCATTGGGTCAACTCAGTTGCATTCTCCCCTGATGGCAAGAGGATTGTCTCAGGCTCACATGATAACACTGTGAGGATCTGGGATGCTGAGAGAGGTGTGCACATTGGTGACCCTCTTCAGAGGCATACTGATTGGGTCACCTCAGTTGCATTCTCCCCTGATGGCAAGAGGATTGTCTCAGGCTCACATGACAACACTGTGAGGATCTGGGATGCTGAGAGAGGTGTGCACATTGGTGACCCTCTTCAGGGGCATACTCATTTGGTCAACTCAGCTGCATTCTCCCCTGATGGCAAGAGGATTGTCTCAGGCTCACATGACAACACTGTGAGGATCTGGGATGCTGTGTAACGGTATTTAACTTTTCTTAGCATAGTTTTCCTTTTTAGTCACTCTCTGGTTAGGGTTACACAGACGCTCACTAGACGCTTTACTTAGTCAGCTTTTGCCACATTGACTCAGCATGTTCAGCTGTGGCCAATCACATTTATCTCTCTTTGTTTGGTTTGTTCTACAACGTTCCTTGGTACAAATAACTCTAGTAGTATAAATACCAGGCTCTCTTGTCATAGGATACTCCAATCGAGTTCATTTCGTGCCTAGCACCTAAAACTCCTTTCCCTCTTGCTCTCTATCAGTTCTTGGAGTGACCGAGATACAACATTGTTTGTCGGTTGTCACACTTGAACTTGATTATCAACTCTCCCTCACTCCACTAGCTCCCAGGCATATAGGGAAATCATACCCGGACTCCAGGGTTAAGGAGCTCTCCATTCTTCTTTTCTCTTCTTTATGAGACGACGCTTTTAGTCTCGTCCTCCTATCGGCTGGAGGTTGCGTTGAAGAAGAACCGTAGTTAGTAGTCCCGCTATCTGTCAAGGGTAGTGTGAAGGTGCAACCCACATTAGGGGGTGGAAGCACATAGCGTAAAGTAGTGCCCCGACACTCGGGAGGTAGAAAGCGTACTACCGTATATCTAGTAGCACTACAATACCCCTACAATAGTTAACGACAGAGTACCGGCACAAAGGCCAGGGAAAATCGTTGAAGGTTTTCAACATTCCGAAAGTCAAGAAAGAGGAGTCAGCATCTCCTGTAATTTTATGAATCTCGCCCTACATCAAACAAGAGTCCCCCACCCCTCGAATCCCTCCTCCTGAGGAGATAGATCCCAATCTCCAAGGTTTTGTCTTAAACGTTCCATACAACTTATGGAACAGACACACAATTCACCCCCCTCATCGTCTCCCCATCTTAGTTGCCACCAATGGACCCCCACAACTTGACAGAAGACATGCTGCAGTTTATGCAGCAGCTTTTGATTATGGTCGGCCAGCAGGTCGCCGCCACCATCGCCACCCAGCAGCAGAATAGGCCTGCTGTGGCAAATACTTCCGTCGACCCCACGAAACAGGGAATAGCAGATCCGGGCCAGTTTGATGGCTCAATTTCAAAGTTTGAGGAATGGTGGTCGAAGATGCGGGCCTTCGTAGCCGTCGCAGAATTCAAGACCCACCGGGAGGATGCGCTGGCGGTCTGGTCTCGCATGACTGGACCAATAGCAGGGGCTTATGCAAGAGCCCGAATTGACACTTGTCTCGCAGCGCAAAGATGGCCCACTCATGCCGAGGTAGCGGCCGAAGTAGAAATGAGGTTCCGCCCTCTTCATAATGTGGACTGGGCCAAGAGGCAGTTGGCCAATATACGACAAGGAAACACCAGAACGGAAGAGTTCTTGGCAAAGTTCAATGCACTTAGGACCGCGTCCGGGGTATCCGACGATTACGCAATCTGGATGTTGGAGCGGGCAATGCGCCCTGAAATTCTCCAACAAATATATATACAGGGCAGGAGAAAAGACAACTGGGAGGACTTTGAGCCCGAAGTCCAAGCAATGGGTGCGGCTATGGAGGCCGTTAAACTCCAAATGTCTCAGTCTGGCAGTCGCTGGACTCAAAACTACAACTGGCCTTTGGCTGGTACAATGTCGGGCAGTGGCGCACCCATGGACATCGGCGCTGCAAGCGGGTCAAGAGGTCCCGCAAGAAAAGACTTCTCAACATATAAATGTTATGGCTGTGGCCAGACTGGTCACATAAGACCTCAGTGCCCGAATGGGCAAAACAAAGGCAAAGGATGGCAGGTCCATTCTGAAGGCGCTGACCCCCGCCTTAAAGCAATGGAGGGGATGAGCTTCGATCAGATCATCGCTCACATCAGACAATTAAAAGAATCAGAGCTACAGTGAAGTCGGGTCCTGTAGACTCTAATAGTACTGAACATTTCTCTTCTTCATCTCGCCCCTCTTCCTTCAAAAATAAAAATACAAAAGTAGAAAATAGTAAAACACAAAAAAAGGTTTCTTTTTCGGACTTTGTTTCTGTAAATAGGTTTTCTCCCTTATCTGTAGATAGTATAGACTTTGATATGGACTCTGATGTACCGTCTGCAGTGGAGTCCCAGTTGGGCTTGGAACCGGACGTTAAACATGGTTCGCTTAATTCCTCTGCCTATAAAAACCCAAAAAATGTTTCTTCTTCTCATACGATAGTTACCAGAAAGGAAAGCAATGATCAGGCGACAGTACCGTCGAAACCCCGAATTTGTTCGCTCAACTTGAAGGACCATGTCTTGGTCCCCGTTATTATCAGGTCTCGAAAAGGAGATGCACACGCTGTGCAGGCTCTCTTGGACTCTGGCGCCACTGGCGTCTTTTTGGACTCTAAGTTTGTTGAACGAAGAAAACTCCCGAAGCTTGTTTTGCCTAGGGCAGTAGATGTGTTTAATGTCGATGGATCTCGCAATTCCGCTGGAAGGATTATGCATCAGGTCCCGCTCCGGGTTCAGTACGGGAACCACTTCAAAGAGCTAGTAGCCGATGTCACGGATCTGGGATCTCATGACATGATATTGGGTCACACGTGGCTTGCCACCCACAACCCCGATGTCAATTGGAAAACCGGTGAAGTCTCGATGAGGAGGTGCCCCTACTCATGTAAAAAGTTAGCACCTAAGCCAGCCTTTGTAAGACGCGTAGAAAGGATCGAAGCTGTAGCGCAAGACGCTTTTCTCGATACCGTTGCTTCTGCCAAGCAGGAGGAAGTTAAGAAAACCGACAAAACCCCTGAGGAACTTGTTCCAAAGGAATATCACAAATATCTATCTGTCTTTTCTGTCCAGGAATCCGAACGCATGCCACTTAGGAAACCATGGGACCACGCTATCGAACTAAAGGACTCGTTTGTACCCAAGAAAGGAAGGTTGATCCCTCTTTCCCCCGATGAGCAATCCGAAGTTAGTAGCTTCATTGATGGACAGCTCAAAAAGGGTTACATTCGGCCAAGCAAGTCTCCACAAACGTCTCCTGTGTTCTTTGTCCCAAAAAAGGATGGAAAGAAGCGCATGGTACAGGATTACCATTATTTAAATGAGCATATGGTCAAGAACTCGTACCCGCTCCCGCTTATCTCACAGCTTGTTGACAAGCTAAAGGGCTGTAAATTATTTACAAAAATGGACCTTAGGTGGGGATACAACAATGTCTGTATCAAGGAAGGTGACGAGTGGAAAGCCGCTTTCGTCTGTCATCGCGGAGCCTTTGAACCACTGGTGATGTTCTTTGGTCTCTGTAATTCTCCTGCCACGTTCCAGAATATGATGAACGACATCTTCGGTGATATGGAGGATGCCATAGTAGTATATATTGACGATCTAATGATATTTACGAAAACAGACAATGAAAAAGAGCATGACAGGATCGTGCTAGAGGTGCTTAGAAGGTTGAAAGAAAATGACCTGTTTGTCAAACCGGAGAAATGCTTGTTCAAGAGACAGGAAGTTGACTTCCTTGGGATGATCGTTGGCGTTAACGGAGTTAAAATGGATCCCACCAAGATTACTGCTGTGCAGAATTGGCCTGTTCCCACTACCGTTCGCAGAGTTCATGGCTTCCTCGGCCTTGCGAACTTTTACCAGTGTTTTATCAAGGACTTTGCCCAAGTGGCACACCCCCTTAATGATCTCACAAAAAAGGACATTCCGTTCCGGTGGACCGACAGATGTCAGTTAGCGTTTGAGACGCTTAAAGAAGCGTTCACCTCCGCCCCTATTCTTATGTTTCCCAATCAAGATCAGAAGTTCCGGCTAGAAACTGACACCTCGGACTACGTGACCGGAGCTGTGCTGTCAGTAGAATGCGAAGATGGTCTCTGGAGACCAGTTGCTTATTCGAGTCACTCCCTCTCTGGAGCAGAGTTAAATTATATGGCTCATGATAAAGAGATGCTAGCCATCATCCGCGCATTGGAGCAATGGCGTCATTATTTGGAAGCAACCCCATACCAATTTGAAATTTGGACAGATCACCATAACCTAAAGTGGTTCATGACGTCTCAGAAGCTTCAGCCCCGTCAGGCATGGTGGGCGCAGTATTTCAGCCGTTTTAACTGTATTATCGTCCACAAACCTGGTGTTTCCATGGGACGACTGGACGCTCTCTCTCGTCGCGAGGATCTGGTGGAAAATAAAGAAAATGCAAAAACAGAAGAATCGTTGTTTATTAAACCCAAACAGCTTCGTTCGGTTTGCCTAGAATCTTCTCTGAAAGAAGAGCTTCATCGTGCTTCGGTTGGGGTAGATGCTAGCAAGCTCACCCTGAAGGATGGACTTTTATATATTGGAGATAAGGTCTTTGTACCTGAAAGTTGTCGTAACAAGGTTTTTGCTGCTCTTCATGATTCACCCCTAGCGGGTCATCGCGGAGTTAAAGGAACTCAGGAGTTGGTCACATGCTGGTTCATGTGGCCCACCTTGAAACCCGATGTTGAGGAGTACGTAAAACATTGTCAAGCATGTCAAACTAGCAAGTCTAGTAATAAGCCGCCAGCTGGAGAACTCAAACCCTTGCTGATCCCTAGTGGACCTTGGCAGGATCTTACTACCGACTTTATGGATTTAGGCGTCAAGTCTGCCTCTGGAAACTCCCATGTGCTGGTCGTAGTAGATCGCTTCTCGAAAGAAGCCGAGTTTATCCCCTGCACTGCCGAAGAAACCGCTGCTAGTACAGCAAGGCTTTATTTGTCGCATGTTTGGAAACATCACGGACTCCCCTTATCTATTGTCTCGGATCACGGACCGCAGTTCGCTTTGCAGTTTTCTCACGAGCTATTTAAAATGTTGGGAGTTGAACAGAAGCTTTCAACAGCATTCCACCCACAAATGGACGGTCAAACTGAGCGGTTGAACCGCGAAATTCAGCAGTATTTAAGGATGTATGTCAACCACCAGCAGGAAAAGTGGGAAGATTGGCTGCCCTTAGTGCAGTTCGCGTATAATAATTCCAGGTCTGATTCTACTGGCAAGTGCCCCTTTGAAGTTACTCATTCATATTTACCACGAATGGGCGTCGAGCCGACAACTTCTAAGGTAGAAGCAGCAGAGGAAACCACTAAAGACTGGTTCCAGGTGTTCCAGGAAGTACACGACTCGCTTGGAAAAGCTAGACAACGACAGAAAACTCAGGCAGACAAACGTCGTTCCCCTTCCCCTACGTATTCCGTTGGTTCTCAGGTGTGGCTGGCCACAAACCATCTTTCGCTGAAAGACCGGCAGAGCCGGAAGTTGACTGAAAAGTGGATTGGACCTTATGAGGTTGTCGAGGTTCTCCTGAACACTGTTAAATTAAAATTACCCCGGAATATGAGGATTCACCCAGTTGTGAATGTCTCAAGGGTAAAACCTTATCTTGGCGCCCTTGATGGGCAACCCGTTGTTAAACCTGGTCCCCAGCGGGTCACCAATGAAGGAGATGTAGAGTTTGAGGTTGAAAAAGTGGTAGATTCACGTTTGAAACGTGGGGGCCTACAGTTTTTAGTCCACTGGAGGGGCTACCCCAATGAAGATCGTACTTGGGAGCCAGCTAGCGCTCTTAAAAACGCCCGAGAGGCGATAGACGACTTCTACAAACTACACCCTTCTGCCCCTAGGAAACTTTGCCTCGTTGATACCTCTGGACTCCTTTTTTCCCCTTTGCCCGACCCAGTGACCGTTTGTCAACCCCTTTGGTCTCGCCTGGAAGTCGAACCATAGGAGGGGATAGTGTAACGGTATTTAACTTTTCTTAGCGTAGTTTTCCTTTTTAGTCACTCTCTGGTTAGGGTTACACAGATGCTCACTAGACGCTTTACTTAGTCAGCTTTTGCCACATTGACTCAGCATGTTCAGCTGTGGCCAATCGTGTTTATCTCTCTTTGTTTGGTTTGTTCTACGACGTTCCTTGGTACAAATAACTCTAGTAGTATAAATACCGGGCTCTCTTGTTGTAGGATACTCCAATCGAGTTCATTTCGTGCCTAGCACCTAAAACTCCTTTCCCTCTTGCTCTCTATCAGTTCTTGGAGTGACCGAGATACAACATTGTTTGTCAGTTGTCACATGCTGAGAGATGTGTGCAGATTGGTGACCCTCTTCATGGGCATACTCATTGGGTCAACTCAGTTGCATTCTCCCCTGATGGCAAGAGGATTGTCTCAGGCTCATCTGACAACACTGTGAGGATCTGGGATGCTGAGAGAGGTGTGCACATTGGTGACCCTCTTCAGAGGCATACTGATTGGGTCACCTCAGTTGCATTCTCCCCTGATGGCAAGAGGATTGTCCCAGTCTCATATGACAAGACTGTGAGGATCTGGGATGCTGAGAGAGGTGTGCAGATTGGTGACCCTCTTCAAGGGCATACTCATTGGGTCAATTCAGTTGGATTCTCCCCTGATGGCAAGAGGATTGTCTCAGGCTCGTATGACAACACTGTGAGGATCTGGGATGCTGAGAGAGGTGTGCACATTGGAACCCCTATCCAGGGGCACATTGGCACTGTCTGCTCAGTAACATTCTCCCCTGATGGAATGAGGATTGCCTTGGGTTCAGAGGACTGTTCTGTGAGAGTTCTGGATGATCAAAAATTCGAGGGTATGACGAACACCTATGGGAAATTGACACTCTCTACATGTCATTCAATCAGAGCACCTGCACCTTCCGCAGATAGTGAGTAGTTATGTTCATTGTATACCTTGATTTACTGAAATCAGTCTTTCAAGCATACCCTATTTGCCTTTCATTTGTCTCTTCTCATGCACTGGAAGATGCTCAGCAACTTCTGAATGGACTACAAGAAGATGTCACCATGTGGGATGAACCAGTTAGATTCCATACTGATGGGTGGACCAGAGGTCCCAAGGGTAGATTACTGCTTTGGATACCTCCAACATTCTGGAGGCCATTTTACTCCATCTGGACCATATCAGTGATGCCCAGGGGTTCTTGCTTAGAGCTGGACTTAAGCCAGATGGTTCATGGGAATAAATGGCATCAGTGTTTCAAAGCAGTTGTGTAGTCTCAAAATGTAAAACATCTTTGATGTTGTAGCCCCAAGTGCCCAAATAATGTTTACAAATGTTACAAAGACTTTTTCTAAGTAGTTGTGACATGGTTATAATTGTATCTGAGTCTAGGTACTGATGGTGATTCTGGTTCACAATATTCATTCTGGTCACCCTCTGTACATGCTGGTGACTAGTTTTGTCAGCTCTCACATGCATAACTGCACTCCAGGCTTGGGGCTTGGAGTGTTAGATGTACATATCTATCACCAAGCCTGTGGCAGTAGTCTTCAGAAGCTGCTATGGTACACTCATGATGATACAAGTGTGACATCTCACTTGTCCAACTTCAAGCACAAACAGATGGCAGTGAGTGCTTCGTGAGAGAAAGTGGTCTAACACTGTAGGAATCCTGGCAATGCTGGCAGGACGTGGGATAAAACATATACCACTTGTGCTACCACTTGCCTATCGAGCGGCCCACAGCCCAGACGACTGCACAAGTACACACAGGTATCAGTATGAGCCAAATCCCAGCATCCCACAAGAGTCGCTTCCCTAATCGTCTTCGCTGAAGATACCGTTCCTTGCGCTGTAGGAGGGGATCAAGAGAAGGACGGGACACAGATCGAGGTCCGGACACACTGGCACGAGGGCTAGCATGTACGGATTGAGATGCCTGAGGTAGAACGATGGCGAGGGGACGTCGGAAGTAATGTATAGTGATGTGCGTCAATGCTGTTACAATATAATTAGAAGGGAAAACATCCAGTTGCGCGGCAGAAGGTTTGGTCAGTTTACACTCGAAATTTGGGGATGGGAAAGCCATATGTACGTACCTGGCAACAAGAACGTTCCTGAGCACGCCAAAACTAGGGTCAGGTCCCTGATGATATTCGCAACAGATGGCCACGCTATGCTAAGGAGGACGGCAGACAACACGAAGATGAACCTGACCGGGTTCACGGGGGTATAACGTTCTATGTGTGATAATCGTGGCATCGGGCTCGAAACAACAACACTTGGAATGGCCAACGATAACGTCATCGTCCGGAAAATTGGAACCAGCACACCTGGGGAAATCACTGATGTTCTCCCGTTCTTGGTATTAATGTTAGGTGTTCGGTTGTGGCAGCTTCGTAGCAATTATGACCCACCACGCTGATGACACGCAAGGAAGCAAAGACGACAAGAGGTAGCATAAGGAACATTGCTAGCGCCGCTGAGCATGCATTCAACAATTTGAACCGTCTTGCTCGGTGCCGTTTCGCAGGCCAAGCTACGAGTGAACCAGCTAAGGAAACTGACAGAGGTACTGTCAAGGTTGTCGTGCAAGCAAACACTATACTACCTGTACATCGAATTAGAACGGTGTAGCCAGACTGAAACTTTTCGTCACGCAACTATATATATTCCAGAGAATACCCTGTTGAGGCCGGCTCATGATACTCTGGACAGTGCCAGTCGCGTGGGCGTGCGATACAACGATTAACCACGCCACATATGAAACCGCGGAGAGCGTGCTTGCATAAATTACCGGTTTTGCGGCAACAGTGTCAGATACGGACAGCACGAGTACAAAGAACGCCAGAAACGCTGGAATGTAGGGATGCGCAAATGATTGCATGTCTTCTGGAACCAGTTGCAGCACTGAATTCACCGAGTCTTTTTTGTATGTATTTGTATCACGAACCAGTTAGACCATCATCGGATATAATCAAAAGACAGAGTGCGACTAACCCTGAAAATACATTGCAACTAGCAATACTCTGAACAGTGCAATGGCACAGACAATGGAAGTCCGCGCGAAAGAATGTCGACGGCCCTGACCACGTCCACGAACAAATGCTTCGATAAGAATATCTTCTAAAGTGAATTTGCGCAGGTAGCGAGAGAGCATAAACCACAGATGACGACAAAACGCCGAAAGAGATGATGCAAATATGAGAGTCAATAGTCCATGCCAAAGCGAGATGGGTTCTGTTCCGTCGGTGATATACAAAGCGCCCAGTCTGAGGTATGGTGACAAGAGATACAGAAACACTAATGCACTGTCAAGATGGGGTATGGGGAGTCTTTGAATTTCCAGTTGAGAATCGCGCTCGTCATCGGATTCGTCGTCATCACTTCCGAGGTCGTAAGGATCTTGTGGTTCCGTGTCTGGCAGCAGGACCAGCGCCGAAGATGATCCCGGGCCCGACAAACCGCCCTGCGACTGCGGCGAGGTTGGGGAGTCTGGTGAGCCAAGGGAAGACCTCTGGCGTTCCGGTGCTACAGGTGCCATCGGTGATAACGAAGGCCCTGAGCCTTGTGAATGAGGGAGTAGGATGTGTACGGGGAGGTTTTCCTCTGAACAATCATTACCGTCCACATCATGGTGCATGCATACACGTGATCGGTTGCTTAATAAGCAGTCGTTGTACTATACAGCTCACTCTGCCGTGCGACTCGACATGAACAGCTGGAGTATGTACCATGCTCAAATTTGTGCTTTTTTGACTTCTGTACAAATGCCAATGTTTCCACTTCACGGAGTCTCGGGTCGATAGCCCATGTACTTGTCCTTTGCAGTGAGATTCCACAGCTAAGTCTACTACAAGATATCCCACCGAGTAGTGGGTGAGTGCAGCAAGGAAGGGTCAGCGTGTGATTAGGCCTACGTAAACTAGATGTGAAGTGCGCGGGACGTCCCGGAACCCTTTACCAAGTGGGGCACAGATTGCGATTAGGCCACCCTTGTCAGGGTGTCATATGTGTGGCCTACGCGTTGCTCTGTACGGACGAAGTTGCTTGGCTGCTTGGTAACGAGGAAGTCGACATCATACGGAGTAGAGTTCCTGTGGAAACTGACCCCACTACTGCTGACCTGTAATACGGCCGAGGCTACCGCAGCAAACTCCTACCCACGTGTTGATCTACGTCAGCGAGCCACGACGCGGCACACCAACGCACTGTTCGCCGCCCCTCAAAAATTACACCCAGCCGAGACATGCTGACCTAAGCTGTACTTGAACACATCCGACCCAGAGCCAACCCAAAGAGCCATGGCATCCGCCTCCTCTGAGATTTGCATCGCACGGATGGGTTGCATGAAGTGGTGCTGCAATAAATTGAGGCCCTGAAATTCCACAGGTGTGCTGCTCGTATTTGGTGCTAGTGGTGGGCCGCCTGAACGGAGGGACCACAGTCGGATGCGGTTGTCTTGGCCGGCCGCAAAAAGAAAATCCTCTGATGGGTCCACAGCGATCGGCTGCATTTGGATGAGTTTCCGGATCGAGGGTCATGATTATGAAGGAGCGTACAGCTTTGATCACATAAGAATTGACGTTTCCTGTATACACCTTCAATGGAGTCCGAATGGCGGGGAAGCGCAAATCGAAAGTCGAGATCTAGCGTAAACGTAGCATCTCACGGCTGTACCGAAACATAGGCCGAGCAGGCGAAGCAGGCAACTTACCTTGCCATCAACATTGGATACCAAGAGCTGGAAATCACGCAGAAGTCTAAGATTCGTGATAGAGTTATGTGGCTGCGTAAACAGTCCATCTAAAAGGGCATCTCCTTTCGACCCCCATGTCCGGGTGTCAAATCTGAAAATTCCGCCGTTTCGAAGACCAGCGTAGATGACATGCTGTAGAACCGGTTCAGAAAGCAAGACAGAGACAGGAGTGTGTTACGGTGACGAACGTTTTCCTGGGCTACGGAAAACACGTCACTATATGTGGGAAGATTGTGTACTGTAGCACGGTTGGCTATGTCATCGATGCAGACGAGCTGGCTCCTGGCTCCTGTTCAAGATGGATTGAAACAGCGATAGGCCGCGTATGTTACAGCACGTTACCTAGTGCTAACCGAGAGCCTCGGAGATCTGCAGTCCATATGTCGCATGCTACGCGACTGTCGATCCTAGACACCCTGATACTGGTTTGGGGTAGTGAGCGATGAAATCATGAAAGTGATGGCCAAATGCATACTCTTCTGTAGTAGTGTCTAATGGGAAATGTAGAATTTTGCAATCGGGACCAAAGGAAGTGGCACTGTTCTGACGTTATCTCAAAGTGCCAATGAATCAGCCATGCCAGACATGTATACTGACATACACCAGGAACCAGAGCAACAGATGGAGGATACCTGAAAATGGATTGGTGGATGACCGGGATGATCGTAGTACCTGCACATGCCTCCGATGATAGGTTGAATTCGGGCTGCCATCCATGGGCAAAGATGGTTGTGGTCGGATTTCGACTGCTTGTCAAAGACGAATAGAACCATCCCACGGAATCGCCTGCAAAACTCCACACGCGTCCATTATGATGTGCCGTCTTTGTCTTACTGATCATGGATTTGATCAACCCGGAGGACCAACAGGCACTAACCTGGAAAGCGGTGACCGAACCTCCATACCACGGGGAGTGCATCAGTGACCGTTCTACCTTGCCGGTCGAGGCGAACTGAGAGCATTGCAGAAAGCTTAAAAACAACAAGGATAATTGGACGTGCGGTCAGTGGGTAGACACTCAGAGAAGGCGTACTGAGTGAGCCTGTCCTTGCGAGATGTCGACGGCGGCGATGAGCGCAAGCCCGAGAATAGTCGATGCTGTGATTTCATCAAAGGAAATGTCTGGTTCCTTGTATCCGTGTCGGAGGCTGTCCGTTGTTGCGACTGCGCAATGGGATCAATATCTGGTCGTTCCTTGCCATGAGATGGAGCGGAAGACAACGGGAAGTAGCGTTGTCTGTCCTCGTCCCAGTACAAACCGGGGAGGTCGCGTGGCGGCATGATGGAACGGAGAAACAATGTCTCTGTCAGGAAATACACTCTTTCAATTCCGCGGAACACGTCGTGCACCCCCTGTCAGATACCCAGTACTACATATTATAACGAGCGAGACACCGGCGCATTCTGTCGCTGTGAACTCCACCCATGTCTCACGCAGTCTCTCCATCAGGGCCACCACACGCCGCTAGCATCGCTCCGCTTGCAGTCTTCGAGGAACTACATACGATCGAAATTTTACATTCATTCAAGGTTCGTCTCATCTTTGTTTTAATACTTACATACATACCTACGGCGTGTCATCCCCTTCGCCAATCCCAACGCGGTCACGTGTTTCCGACTTGGTCGTAACCAACGTTTTTTTCGGATGATATTATTGCAGTGGGTGTGCAGTGGGACGGGCGAACTAACGTTGTATCCCTTTCAGCCACATACCCACCTCCCAGTTTTCACTGAGCAGTCGATGGAAGGGTCATCTGGTCTGCCCGACCAACCAAAGAAGTCTGGCCTGCTGCAATCCGTCAGGTTACCAAGGAAGCCATCCCTGCCGTCACTATTCATGTCCTCTAGCTCATTTCTTCAATCGTACCTTCCTTCAGACTTGCCATCTTCGCGTGTAGTTTCAGACCCTGTTATGTCCAGCGAGGACACCAGAGATGTAAACGGTGACCCGAATTTCACCATACTCGCTCCTTCATCGCTATTATTGGACGACGATCCGTTCGCGCTGCTCACACCGTCACCCCCGTCCTCACCTCGCACTCGTTCTTTGCTAGAGTTGGGTTGCCCTCCAATATCGGAATCCGTCAAACCCTCCACTGTCGAGCTGTCCCCCAGGGTTCACGTTCCTCAAGCTAGCTCTGCGCGTCCCAAATCAAGTCATGGGCATGTGCGCCCCGCCCATACACGGCCCGCATTTACGCCACGTCCTTCGTTACCTTCGTTGCGCACTCTCGTGCAAATGAACGTTGTCGTTCCCAGAAAGGTATGTCCGTCGTAGGGAAACCTTGACGGTTGGAAAAAGCAACGCCTAACTTTGGACTTAGGTCCGAAAAGGAACCGTCGGAGCGCGTTTACCTCACGAGCCTTGGGATTTGGATCTCAGTGCCGAATCCTGTCCCCCCACCCGCAGTCATTCTTTATTTGCCCCTTCTGAAGACAAAATTACCACGTTCGCATCACCACCTGCGGGGTTATCACCGGAGAACGAGGCCTCTTCCAATGATTTCAGTGACCAGTCCGCGCTGGACGGCGGATCCACCTTAACTTCCGTCGACAACGTTACTAGCGGAACTCGAGCTCCCGATGAAGTAGTCTCTTCGCGCTCATTGTCAGTGCACGATGCCGATGTTGAATCTCTCCCTTCGCTTTCATATACCACTTCTGGACCCCCTTCCTCCGCATTGTCACGTGCTTCATCCCTACAATCATCCACGTGGTTAGATCCTGTGCAGGACGAAAATATCCATTCGAACAATAATAACGTGTTGGATCAGAAAAATTCTATTGGCCCTGACTCCACAGAGCCCACAAACGGCGAAGAGGATTTACTCAGTTACCACTCGGACTTCGACTATTATTATACACAGTCTCTCTCCGACTCTTCTGATTCGGAACAAGAGTGCCCAGAAAGGACTCCAAACGTAGACGGAACGCCGAGTCCGCGTAGCTCAGTATATCAAGAGGCACAGTTTGAGCCGGGGACGTCTGCTGACACGATGCGTAGTCGCCTCAGTGAACGCGCCCCAACGACATTTCACCCCTCCATCCCACATGACGAGCACGAGTGGCATGGGCAACGTGGCCCACTTGACAGGCGCACCAGTGCTGGTGACCGCAGAGGACTTGAACAAGAAATGTATAGGCAAGTGAGCCGTCATTCGAGTAGCCGCACTGGCAGGGACCAGGGTGGCAGTAGAGTCGGAGGCGTCGATACCTCGGGCACCAGACACCACACCCGTGGGCCTTCGTCGGGTGCAACTTCAGATTTCAGTTTGTCTTCGGCCAACGAGGACAGTAACACTGTCTACTATAGCATTGACGGCGTCTCTAATGGTCCTTCGCCCACCAATTCTCCCCTACAATCCCGGATACCGAGAACAGGTGGTGGTTCGGATGATGATATCCCACTTGCGCAGCGCATGCCTACTGCATTGAAGGCACAAAAGTCAATCAGGCAACAAATTCGCGACGAGCGACACCAGCGGAAGTTGGACCGCACTAGAAGCACCCATGCACCTCCGTTTATCCCCGTCCTTAGACCCACGGAAGCACACGTGGTTCCAGGTCCACGGACTGTCGTCAACGGTGGTCGCAAACGATCAGCTTCCTCTGCGGCGCCCCCTCGGACGGGCTCTCTCTGGCCAGAGCCTAGCTCTTCTCACCCGTCGCCCATCCCACCCGAAGATTTAACACGAAAGCTCATGCAACTTCAAACATCCTCTTCAGGTTCTGCGGAGCAGGACCTTTCTACGTCTTTCACAAGGAGGGCCAAGCTCGCTCGCTCCACCACGACAAGTCCCACCCGAGGACGTCACCCAGAATGCACCGTGCATACGCCACAGTCAACTGTACGAGGTTCTGAAGCATCATCACAGAGTCGGTCGTTGAAAACTGCGCCTTCGTTCCACCGTCCTGATCGCCGTCACGCCGAGTCACCCCATCAACCACCTGAAACTACGTCAGCCCAATCCCTCGGACGGAGCATGACGGTAGGAGCTCGGCATATACCAGATGATATCCACCCACGCGTTTCTGCGGAGGGAAAGGCACATTCTGTACGAAACGGCGGAGACACACGTGCGGGCCACGAACCAGTCGTCAGGTCAGGTCGCATTAGCGAAGATAATCGGAGACCGCCTGGTAGTCTATCTCGACCGTCCGTTGATCGGGAAAGTAACACGTCCAATCAGCGTGTCGCACAACGACTGCCTCTTCCCGCGCTACCCCCTGTTTCAACATCAACATCTCCGCTCCAACCCCCGAAGGTTTCCGTGATTCAACAAAGGATTTTTATTGGTGACATGCAACGGTTCAACACAGTCGAGATCACGTCGAAGACCACTGCAGGAGATGTGGTCAAGCTTATGGCTGGTCAAGGCATTCTTGACAATTCTGGGTCATGGATGTTGTTCGAATTAGCCCAAGATTACGGCATGGGTGAGTGGTGATGAGTGTACTCTCACATATAGTATGACTGAAGCAATTTGTCGTCAGAGCGACCGGTCCGGGCCTATGAATTACTGTTAGACGTGTCAGCCTCGTGGGACAAGGACAAACTCTTAAATGCATTCGTTATCAAGCCCACGCCCATGGCACGGTTGTTAAACCCATCCGTAAGTCTCATTTCCGTGCATCTCTATTTAGTGTTTGATCATCGGCGGTGTTTGGTAGGCGATTCCCAGTTACTCGCCCACACACCGAGGTTGGATAGAATGGGAGAGCAAACGAGGAAAATGGAGCAAACGCTGGATGGAGTTGAGAGAACACGGTTTATGGCTGTCCAAACGCGACACGGTAAGATGATTGTCCTTTTGAGAAAGTCATTCGTTTTGAGGGAATTCCGTGTCTTTAGGGGAAAGACGAAACCTTTTTGTGTTCGATGTCGAATTTCGACGCGTACTATGTTACACGGCGGCATAAATCGCCCAAGCCCTTCGTGTTTGCCGTCAAGTCGACGGACCATCTGTCCTTGTTCGAAAACGCCGCCGACTATCTCCATGTGTTTTCATGCAACCAGAGAGACGGCGAAAAATGGATGGAAGCCATTTTAGTCGCTCGGGTGTGTAGAGAACCTTTTCCGCCCTTATCTCTCATGTCCGCTAACTTCTCTAATCAGTCATATGTACTTCACCAAGAAAAGCATGTATTGTGTACCAGGCCAGCCGAAACGCTTTCACAAGCACAACCGCTGTCGCGCACTCGAACCAGGAAGCAATCTGTGTCAAGTCGACCTGCCCAACCTTTGATCAGCGTTCCCCCTCCATTTAGTGTTTCGACAACTGCGAATGTAGTTTTCGAGCCCGGTTCCCTGTTGGCCAAGCGCAAGGGGGACCTACAGACATGACACGTCAGACTTTTTTTTTTGACTTTTTGACTTGTGTATTGTAATTGCCTTCCACATATACCTTCAGCCTCGGCATAATCGCACGGCTTTGGCTTGTACCTTTTCGATCATTATATCGGATATTCGATGTATTTATTATACCGCTACATACATTGATTGAACCTGGAAAACACGATATAATAGTGAACTAAGCATGAGCATGGACCCTAAATTGATATCTTTTGTTTCTTCTTTGCCGGTCCATCCTCATCGTCCTTGGGGGTTGACTTCACCTTGGGTTTGGGTTTTGGTTTAGGTTTCTCGTCGTCAACGTCCATAGCATCATCGTCTTTCTTAGGCTTGGCCGGTTTGGGTTTGGGCTTCGCGGCAGCTTTCTTTGGTTTCTCGCCCTCATCCTCGTCCTCGTCATCACTGCCTTTCTCCTTTGCTTTTGCCTTCTTTTTCGAAAGCTTCTTCGTTTTGCTTCCCTTGGCGAGCTCCCTGTCACCGCTTGCGTCAGATGCAGTGACACCACCGCCAGAGGAATCAGATTCGCTCTCTGTAGGTGACCCTTCATCACTAGATGACGCTTCGAAGTCTTCGTCTAAAACTTAAGAGTCAGTAAACGTTGAAACGCGGAAGTCTCGAGCACCACAAAAAGATCACCTTCTTCGCTGTCGTCGTCGTCGCCGCCTACCCTCGGTCTTGGCCGCTCGTCCCCACTACTTGCCACGCTCTGCATCTCCTCATCGGAGTCTCCCGCACCAGCAGCGAGTAAATCTACGTCCGGTACCATCTCGTTCTTCAACTTTATTTTCTTGTCTTTGAGGTAGCTTTCGACTGGTTCATGCTCTTCCTTGTTGATGGACGTAAACGTAAGCTCCGGACCTCCCTTGGTGATGATCTTGAGATCAAAGGTACGCGCTGCAGTAGCACCCACGCCGGCACCGACACGGGAGAAGACACATTGGTGAATATCAGAAAGTTCGATGAGCATCGGCTGCTTGGAGACGAAGAAAATGTATTTCTCAAGCATGAAGAGGTCGCCCTGAACTGCCTTGAAGTTGGCTTTAATGCCTGGGTGGCCACTGCGACTGTAGGGTTGTGAACAGTCAGATTGTCGGGGAAAAAAATCCTGACGCTAATACACACCTCTGGAAGGCACCAGAGCTGATGATTTTTTTCTTTGAAAGAGCACGGAACACGCCAGAGACAACCTCAAACGTGGGATCCTCGTAATGTTTCTTCAGTTTGTCGTACTTGGCTATGTCTTCCCTGCAGGGGCCAGCTCAGATGGTATTCTTGGTACAATGATGGATTTGTACGCACTCTGACATATTAAGCTCGGCCGTTGTTTCTTCTTCCCTGGCGAACTGCATAACCAAGTACTGATACCTGGTCTGTCCTTGCCTGATAGGTGTACTCAAGCCGAGCTACGGAGGTCCATTGAATATTGAAAGATACGAATAGAATGCGAGAATGCGCCATACTATGAACAGGACATGTTGGTCGTCCTTTGGAAGAAGGAACAATTTTGATATGCTTGAGTAGAGTATCTTGTAGTCGTACGTCTTTCCACGCAGTCGTAGGAAATCGATAAACATATCCAGATCGTAGCGTCCACGAGGTGTTAGCACAAGAACCTCTTCGAAGCTCAGCACGAGATCTCCAGCGACTTGGCCGATTTCAGCCTTTTCTTTAATGGCATCGTGGAAGGCCTGAGCCGCGCTCATTTCTTCACCCTCTTCATCATCCGACTTTTGTGAACCCGCGTCCGACCCACGGGCACGTACATGAGTCCCAGGCACGTAGAAACGAATTTCTGTCATCTCATCCGGAGCATTTCGTGATGACTTCTTGCCTGCCGACGGCGAAGAGGCGAACTCCAACGACACTTCTGTCTTACCGGCAATGTTGGAGTTGGCCACCTGGTTAAGTGGCAGTTCAAAAGCGGTCTTGTTCGACACCAAAAAGGCGAGGTCCTGGCCTTGGTGACCGGTCAGCGACACTCACAAGCTTAGAGTAAGAGCGTCGGAGAGCACCTTGGATATCCGTTACTCCCCAATTCCATCCCTTGAATGTAACGTCCTTCACCTCCAGCGTTACTGCGAAGTATTGCTTGAGCAAGCTGGCCAGTTTGTCATGATCCTAGGGGTGAACCATTAACCGTAGTCTCTCGGGACACCGCCCACCGACCCACTACCCACCTCCCGCATGAACCCGTCGAACGTTTCTCTCCGTCTGTCCTTCAATCCTACCCTAAGCTGGAAGTTTCTTGCAACACGGAACCATTGGGCCCATTTGATGTCACCGGAGGGGAGTGCGACGACTTTCTCGTTTTCCTCTCCTTTCCAAGCCATCCCACTGTTGGCAACGCGAAATTCTGGGGGGGTCGACACCCGTTTCAGCACATCTCGACCGGAGCGCACCCATAGCACTTACTCCCAACTTCCGGAGACAGTCCGTGGTATATTTTGTCAAATTGAGTGGTCGACATCGCGTTCGGCGAAAACGAGTGCGACTTTCGTGTGAGATTCGAATAGGATGGTGGTGGATGGAGGTCAAGACGCGTGCGCTAAGCAGCTTCGTGCCACATACAGTTATGATGCTTGTCATCATTTCATTACCGCGTCTCTGCTCATCGCGTCCATCCACCCGACACGATTAATCTTTCATTACCTGCGACCACCCCTTGTGGTAAACAGGTGTGCTCGAGCGAGCGATGGACTCGACGCAGGAGAGAACGTTCTGCAAATGGTACTCAAGGTGTATATGTTGGTTTCATGGCCCGCTAATCTTATACGATGCAGGCTTAACACGAAGCTGGAAGCTAATGGATACCCTCCGATGCGTTCGCTGGTTCAGGACCTGTCTGATGGTGTTCGGCTCATTCAACTCATGGTTCGTCATCGTTAAGTGTGGAGGTCACTATAGATCACTCATCGTCGCTCTGCATTCCGCGCAGGAGATCATGGGTGCGTAGTAATCACCCTTTGATCTGATCTTTCGCCCTCGCTCAAATGTCGGGAAAAGGTGACACGTCGCTCGGAAGGTACAATAAAAACCCCAGAATGCGAGTGCAGAAAGCAGAAAATGTAAACAAAGCCCTGGAATTCATCCGACAAAGGGGTATCAAGTTAACCAACATTGGTCCGGAAGGTACGGTCATCTTCGTGATGTTCACATACAGGCATGTTACCTCGTATCATGCAGATATCATGGACGGAAACTTGAAGCTCATACTTGGGATGATTTGGACACTCGTTCTGCGTTTCACGATCGCGGACATCAGGTCGGCGAAGATCGTCTCGTTAATTTTCGTTACCGCTCAGACGGATGATTTCAAGTGAGGAAGGCCTTTCCGCAAAGGAGGGTTTACTCCTGTGGTGCCAGCGGAAAACTGCTCCATACAAAGAAGTCAACGTGCAAGACTTTTCTTCTAGTTGGTCGGACGGACTTGCATTGTAAGCAGCTCGCCGTACAACCCCCCTTCAACCCGGAGCTCAAGTCGCTTTAGATGCGCTCTCATCCACTGCCATCGACCCGACCTACTGGACTATGATAAATTGAACAAAGTGAATTCATTTCCGCACCAAGCCCTCTTCCGCAAATGACAGTGTCCAGTCAGATCGGCATGGGAATACGCGCCTCGCATTTCAAGTGGCTACAGAGTACCTCGCTATTCCCGTACGTCCCTTGTTCCACTCAGTATCCTTTCCACCCTTGATATTTCGGCCTCCTAGCAACTACTAGAAGTGGAAGATTTGTGCGATTCGGCCCATCCCGACGAACGAAGCGTCATGACATACATTGCGAGCTTCTTTCATGCTTTCTCTTCGATGGGTTTGTTCCGTGTTGCACTGGAATTTATGACAGCGAAATTGGTTAATGCAGTGCTACAGATCAGGCAGAGACCGTATCCCGGCGAGTCGAGAAATTCGCGGAACTTATGCAATCGGTGTGGTTGAGCAGGAATGATTACGAACGCCGAGCTCGCAACGTGCGTCCCAATGTTTTATGACAACCGCGTTATATCTCCACCTGAGGTTGATTTTATTAAAGTTACTCCGCGCACTTTCCGAAGTCCAAACCGAATGGGCTGCCAGCATGTTCACGGGTACATATACCGATGCGAAAGCACATTCTGCGAGTTTCAACAGGTACAAGCATTCGACCAAGCGCAGTTGGGTGACCGAGCGTCAGGATATCACTACGCTCTTTGGCAACATACAGACGAAACTGCGTACCTATGGGCTCAGGGAATATGATCCTCCACTAGGGTTGGCACCTTCGGTTAGCGGCGCTCCTCCCGTACGTTGATCATGATTTGACATGTTGTAGGACATCGACCATGCTTGGAATGACCTCCTGCATTCCGAGGCGAAACGGTCGAGGTCGATCAACGCTCAAATAAGGCAGTGAGTTCTATTCAACCTGTCTGTATTTTGCTTACGACTGTCTTCCGTACAGGATCAAGGAGACCCTTCGGAAAGAATTCGCGGACCTTGCTAATGACTTTTCACAACGTCTACATGCGATCTCTCTGGAACTCTCGAATGTGGAAGGGCCACTTGAGGTGAGTGTCTTGCAGTTTATAAAACAGGCTCAGGACCCACCTATTCCTTAGGAACAACAAGAACATGTCCGAACGCTACAGACCCGACTACCTGCTCTTAGTGACGCATTGTCCCGTGTTTCGAGGGCAGAGAATGATTGTATTTCGGCCAACGTTGAAGAAAACGACTATACCATTTTCACCTGCCAAGACCTAGAATTCGAACTCGAACTTCTTGCCCAGAGTATAGCTAAAAAGATCTCATTCATCGACAACCAGGTGCATCCATCCGCGTACCCGCGATGTTAATGACTGAACGATCTACCCACTCTCAGATCGTGTCGAGGAATATGACGAATTTGACTCCCGCACAGCTGGAACAGTTCGAGAGCACATTTCGTTATTTCGCGCGGGACGGGACAAATACTCTCAGTCTTGCTGACTTCAATGCAGCTCTTGCTAGTCTTGGTCTGGTGTACTCTGTGCGTACGCCTATGATAAGCTTTTTTAAACTTGTGCAAATTGATGATGACACAGGACGAGGACATGGATTATCTGTACGACCATCTTGTGCAGGAGTATGGTGCTATCACGTTCCAGGCGTTTATCAACCTCCTGGTAAGTGCCCCGGATACTCTGGTTAACAGCAGAAGACAGAAGTGGGACTCCTGTCAGGTGGACATTACCGAAGATCAGACGTCGCCAGACCAATTGCGGGAATCTTTCCGTGGGATTGCAAGCGACAAGGTAGGCTATGGGCAACACTGCGCGCCGACGCACTTACCGCGTTCATATTGTTTCAGCCGTTCGTCACGGAACTCGATATGCGACTTGCGCAGCTTCCCAGCAGCGCTATCGATTACTTGCGAGAAGTACTACCTTTTCAGAGGAATGAAGTCGGAGAGCCGGAATATGATTACGAAACGTGGCTGGAAGAAGTGTTTGCCTAGGCATACCATACCATCATGTACTCTGCTAATGATTGCAATGTCGATACCCCGCCGACAACCCCACTCAGTTTTGTTTTCCTAATATTGCAATCTCTGTTCTAGATGGTTACTTGATGTTATACTCTCAAGCAACATCAGATGCTGATAAAACATCGCAAGACACACTAAACCAATCACAACAACTACTACTAATTTTAGACCTCGAAGGTGAACGAAGCGCCAACCTAAACAATCTCAGGCGTTCAGCAGCGATACAATCGTCAGGTAGTGTTACGAACCTTGTGAGCAGGACCAGCGGGAACGACATCATTCAGTCGTTGGGTGTCAAGAGCAAGGCCGAAGGAAGCCTTCACACCGGGGCGAAGAGTTTGCGTGTACCCTGTAAGTATCGCGTCAATCCCAGCCTGATACCTGGTTCAGTGGAGAGACGGACCAAGGGCCAAAACACCAGCATTGTTGATCTTGGCCTTCACAAACGCAGCCGAGTCAAGGTAACTATTGAGATGTCAGTATCGCACATGCATAAACCACGAAGCCGTTGGCTTACGCTTTGGTGCCAACCTCAAGGGCGACGCCTGAGGTCGTCGACTTAGCGTCGTAGACGGCCTTGGCGCCTGCCTCTACGTCGGGGCTGACACGGTGGTAGTAACTGGCCGAGAAGGTGTTGAAGTTGTTGAGGCCGTGGATCGTGACAGCGTATTCGGGTGCATTGTAGCCGATGGCTGTGGCATAGCGGGAGATCTTGCCCTCAGTGACGTTATAGGCAGCCTCAGCACCGAAAAGGAAACCATCTCGACCGAAGACGGTGTCGGTAGTAAAGGTGGGTCCCTTGCGGAAACTTTCTAGTAAGAAACATGGGCCTCCGAGGCAGAATTTTGGATAACGTACCCTGAACACGTCGAGAGCACCACGAGTGTGAACACCAGACTGCTTGTAGACAAGGTTGACGAGAGCGGATTTCGAACCTGAATCCGGGACCAAAGAAGTAGAGAAGTCGAGTTTCAAGCCTTTGGCGAGGTAGTTTTCCAGCTCGAGCTGCGACTTGAGGATATTGGAGGTCGTCCATGTCTCGGTGAAGACAAGTCCGTTCTTGGGGTCGGAGTATTTGGCCTCAATATCACCATTGATGGCTTGTGACTTTGAATCACGGAGACCGGCAACCTTGAAGGTGACGCCCGAAGGGGTCTTGCTCTTGACTTCCAAAGCGGTCCCGAAGAAGGGGTAGTCCTTGGTCAACAAGTCGTTGGAGGACTTTCCAAGGTCCTAGCGAGAAAAGAATGATAATTAGCCGAATCTACAAATTAATAAAGATATTTTACCTTCCATGACGGGGGAACTGGCTGAGGCAAAGACATGACTGAGAACTCCGACGACGGTTCAACGTTCAAATGAGGAGGATGAAGGAAATGCAGAAAACGAGACTTGGGAGTTCAACGGGTCAAATCGTGGGAAAATATTATGCAAACGTGCACCTTCGATACGCAGCCCCATCAATGACGTGCACAGCGCATAGCTACTAGTACAGGCTTGTACTCTGCATGATTTATGTCAGAATGCCTCGTCCTTCCACCAAGCGTCAATGTTCGGTTTCACGGTTCTCATTGGTTGCGAATTTAGCCTATGCGCGTGCTTGTGATGAGTTTGTGTACTTTAAAGATGCACTCATGGTGAATTCCCTGCTCAATACCTTCGACTATGTCTCCAAGCTTCTGCTGTAACCATTGTGTTAGCGAATATCCTTTGTCTATGATTTTCAGCGGCTCGGAGAAAACGTGCACGGCGCAGTTTACTAATTGGAAGCACAGATGGTGCGGGCGCAGGAGTTATACATAAGCTATCAGTGCGAATTTCGACAACCTTCCTTGCATGCGCGCGTCGTTGACCACGTACTTCACAGGCTCCCTTCGAACCTGCCAACCGGGCAGTGGGAACCTTCACGGACATTCCACCGGAATCGTGGCAGGAGTCGTGTTGCGAACTCACAGTATTGCATGACATTCATACCGAGTCGTAGTTTCGGATTGGTATAGATTCCTTCATCCAGTTCGCGTAAACCGTCCAAAGCCGGACAGGTGGTCTCAGCTTCCGGCACTACTGTGGTATATACCTGTGGTTGCATCGTCTACCATATGACGTCCCTCCAATTCTCTACGAGCTTTGGGTCATCCTATGCTCCTTTAGCTGGTTACTTTCGCGTTGGTGTAAGATGTTTTTACCTTGTATTTCTCGCCAAAATGGTGGAACCCCCCTCTAAGGACATGTGCCTCGAAATATTGCCCATCACTTGGTTTATGAAGGATGTTTCGTGTCTCTTCGTAGATCTACTCGGGGACAGCGCCTGAAATGATGTCCACTACTTACAACTGACCAACCTACTCACTCTGGCGGCTTTTGGTCCTCTGGTAAATGTTATAGAAATCAGAATCACAAGGCACGGGATAAATAACCATCTCCTACCGCTCTTGGCTATACCGACAATGAAAGACGACCATTGGAATATCCTTGGTGTCCTTCATAAGCTTGTCCACCTCATTCAAGAAGCTCTGCGACGGGGCATTGTGAGATCCTGTAATGTTCCCGCCAATCCAGTCCTCGTCGCGTACGTCGACAACAAGGTAGTCTTCAAGATGCGGAAGAACGTCAAAGCTTGATCTGTCAAGGCAGGAAACTGTACTCCTCCACACCTTTCCAGGGTTTCTTGTCACTCTGGATGACGTTTGCCAGCTCCTATAATCCGAAACCGCGTCAGAAATCCGCAGTGCAGAATGCAGTTCGCTTTCTCACCGAGGCACTGATGTACTTCACCATGATCAAGTTCAGAGCGCCCACGTAATGAATGCTCACGCAGGGCTGACTAATAGACTAACCAATTATGTAACGCTGATCTCGACCACCTTGTCAGCCTATGTACCACATATGTCGACTGCCAAAGATAAAGAGATACTAAGGAATACGGCAACTCTCCATTGCAAACTGTGACTACCGAATTCAAGTTTTCAGCATTCAATCTCGACGCCGGTACGCCTTGTGCAACGCTGTACGCAACAGACAATACAAGTACAGCTACGTAGCGTCCTTGGTTGGTGAGTCTCAACAAACAGATGTAATTGTATCCGCGCAGTGTATCAGAGGCATGGACGAAAGACCATCCCATCATGACGCATTCCTCGTCAAAACAGGAACTGCTTGCCTCTTCGCATCCGTGATATTTCATCCTCTAGGATTTCTCATTACTTGCACAGATCCTCATATGGATTGACCGTACAAATCTCTCAGGTACGACAATTGTCTTGCCGTCTCTATTCGCCGCCCGAGGTCTAATGACATGGCTCGTTCTCCCCGCAGTCGTAATAAGTCGCCCTGGGATCTTCGGTGTCGATCAACATGAACTCAGAGCTATCTAGGATGCCTGAGGGTCTTTCCTATACAACAAGAGGTCGAATGCCTGTATTTGGCAGTAACAAATTTTCATTCAGAGAGCAGACTGTACGTGAGTGGCGAGCATAGGATTATCGAAACGACTCACATACTATGACAGTTCACCACACAGCACATTCTTTCATAACTTCTATAACGACTGCCGAAGCACAAAGTTCAGCTCTCCGTTCACCGGCGTACCTGGTACGTGTGATGCTCACTGGAATCAGACACGGACAGTGAGCATGTAAATTATCGAGTCCTCTAGTTGAACGGGTGTCCTTCGTAAGTGTTCTACATAACTCGTCCAGTGGCACAGGTGCTTCCTCGCCAGTCCTAACGCTCCGCTCGCAGCCCGCTTCATCAACGGTTGTAGATCGATCGGAGCATAGCCTTCAGCGTGCACTATGATCATGGCATAATTTGGTGGGTCATTTGGACCAATCACTCGCGTAGGCGAGTCAGCGGCTCAGGCTTTGACTAGGTTTTCCAAGATCTAGAAGGAGCGGAGTATTTGATATGAGGAAGTCGGTGAGAGTTATCGAAAGCACGAACCTCGTTGCGAGCATTCTTTGATGACACACTAGACCTCGTGGAAGATGTGTAATGTATGCGCTAATGAATGCAGCGATGTCTTCGATTCCGCGATTCCAATCATCACCATGGCACGGAGGTTCAATGTAGTCATGCGAGCGCTGGCGGAGAACTGAACCGTGAATACTTGCGTGATGATGCAGAGATGATATGAGTCTGCGTGCTGCATAATGAGTGGGAAATGTTACACACTGACTTGGGGAACAGCCGCCGTGGTGAGTTGCATGTAGTGTAAAACCAGCATAGCGATACATGAACGACTCGACCAATAAAATGGATATATGATTCTTTCACAATAAGTCTTGCAAAACACTCGATTCCAGTCAACGCATTAACACAGGCCTGACACGGTCATATGGTATGAATAATGGAGGTATAATAAGGATATGAAGTTGGGTTACAGATGGACGCCAAGAAATTGGGCAATTTCCTGACGTCGCTCTTGAATGCGCATATTACCTCGCAATCGGATGTTGAGATGGCGTGCAAGTGCATCGCACTCGTTTCCTGCATGGTTCACATTAGAATAACCGTGCTGGGACGCCGGGGATTTAAACTCACGGTTGGCTGCACGTAGCGCACCAAGAGTGTTGGGAAACTCGTCGGGAATGCGGCCATCACGACCATCAAGCACACCATTATCGCCTCGGGACCGGTTATACATCCTCATTGGAAGTAAATTGAGGCTATATGCTAGGTTTGAGCTCGCAAAATAAGTTAAATACTTAAAAAACCACACCGTCGGAACATTTCTTGTCGATCTTGATTGATTGTGTCTCGTACTTCATTGAGCGTGCCTTGTACTTCATTAATCGTGTCTTGTATCTGATGATGTTGTTGGAACAGTCGGTCCAGCCGTGCGTTGACGGCCTCCAAACCTCCAAGTGCAGGAACATTTTCAAACCTCTCTACTTCCCGCGTGATGGTCCTAAGGCTGCCTACGAGTTCTTGTATATTTGGTTGTGCCATAGTTAGGGGATGAAAGAAGCAGTGGGTGAAACGGCAAGTGAGCCACTCGGACATAGCCAAACTATGGAAAACAAGCAGGCTCTCCGGGAATACCACACCATAGCATGTCCGACGACATCTCGGAAGTCGTTTTACCTCCACCGAATCATTCGCGAAGACCAACTTACAGGACAGAGATAACGGGAAACTACTGGCAAGATTTGTGGGAAACGTGTAAGATAGGTATTTCACTTCGTGCTCCTCGACCATGCGCTATGACATTGGGTGAAAGCTAGCGAACATCCGTCACCGATGATTTTCAGCGGCTCGGAGGAATGCCTTGTGCATGGCACAGTTTACTGACTGGGATCGCGAGCGGTGCGGGTGTAGGAGTAATAAGGGCTATCGGTGCAAGTACGTTTTCTTTCCCTCGACAACCTTTGTCACATATGTATACCATCGTTGACTACCTATTTCACAAGCCCCTTTCGTGGCTTCAAACTGGGCGGTGGGGACCTTCATGGATATTTCACTAGGATCGTGGTAGGTGCCGTGTTGCTAGATCATGTACTGCATGACCTTCGTACCCTTCGCGTGTTCCTAGGACAATCTGCCAGAGGAACCTGCAAGCCGAGCAGGTGTAGAGTGGCACGAGTCGTCGAAGAAATACCTAACAGGGTCATAAAATCGAAGGAGACGAGCTCCAGCGATCAGCAGTCGTAGTTTTCGATGCGCAAATTCCTCCGTGCTGTCCATGTGAAATCGTATCCCGCGGTCTCAGCTCTCTGACGCTACTGTGATATGTACGTGTGGCCGCAATGTCTACCGTATGATGTCCCTCCAGTTCTCTACGAGCCTTGGGTCATCCTGTGCTTTTTTAGTTCGGTGCTTTCGTGTTGGCTTAAGCCTTCTTTTACCTTGTATTTCTTGCCAAAATGGTTGAACCCCCCTCTGAGGATACGTGCCTCGAAATACTGCCCACTACTTGGTTTATGAAGGATGTTTCGTGTCTCTTCGTAGATCTACTCAAGGACGGCGCGTGAGCTGGCGTCCACTACTTGCAACCGACAAACCTACTCACTCTGGCGGCCTTTGGTCCTCTGATAAATGCTATAGCGATCAGAATCACAAGGCACGGAATAAATAACCATCTCCCACCGCTCTTGGCTATATCGACAATGAAAGACGACCATTGGAATATCCTTGGTGTCCTTCACGAGCTTGTCCACCCCATTCAAGAAGCTCTTCGAAGGCACATGGTAAGACCTCTTGATGTTCCCGCCAATCCAGTCGTGATCGCGTACATCGACAACGAGGTAAGTCTTCAAGATGCGGAAGAATGTCAAAGCTTGATCGGTCAGAAGGGCAGGAAGCTGCAATCCACACCTTTCCAAACTTTCCTGTCACTCAAGATGATGTTTGCTAGCTCCTGTATGATTCCGAAAGTGCATCAGAGAATCTGTAGCGTGGAATGCAGTTGGTTTTCTCACCGAAGCACGAATGTACTTCACCATGGCCAAGTTCAAAGCGCCTGCACAAATGATTGCTCCACGCAAGACTGACCAGACCAACCAATTAGGTAACGCTGATCATCGACCACATCGTCAGCGCTGCATCATTCCTGAGGTTTGTACTATAGTTGACTACAAAGAAACAGAGATGCTAAGGCATGCGGCAATTCTCGATTGCAAACTGTGACCGCCGAACACTCAATCTCAGTACTGGTACGTCTTCTGCCATGCAACAGACAATACAAGTGCCACAGCTCGGCGGTGCCTTCACGGTCGTGAGCCTGCATTGAAAAGGTGTATATGTGTACACGCAATGTGGGCGTTCGCACATTATTCTACAGGCACAAGGACGAAAGACCATCCCGTCATTCCCCCCTCAATACGAGGATGACCTGCTCCTTCGTCGTCCGTGATGTTTTCATCTAAAATTTTCACACATCCTTGTACGGATTGACCATACAAATCCCTCCGCATTGACAGGTACAGCAATTGTCTTGCCGTCTCTATTCGATTGGATTGCTGCCCGGGGTCTATTATCCCGATTCCTTCTCGCCGCAGTCGTAATAAGCCGCCACACGGAATTTCGGTGTCGATCAACACGGGCTCAGAGCTATCTAAGACGCCTGACGGTCTCTCTTCTACAACAAGAGGTTGCGTGCTTGTACCTGGCAGTAGCGAGTGCCTTTATTCAGAAACAAGAGTAACCTGGGCTGAATGTGAGCGGCGAGCATAGGATTATCGAGACGGCTCACGTACCATGGCAGACCGCCACGCACGGTGCACATTCTTCCCACATGGCTTCCATAACGGCTGCCGGAGCACTGCGTTCACCGACCTACCTGGTACGTGTGATGCTCGCCGGAATCAGATATGGGGCGGTGAACATATAAACTGGTCCAGGAGGCGCGGCATGATCGAGTCTCCTGGTTGAACGAGTGTCTTCTGCGAACTTTCTGCGCAACCTGTTGGGTACTACAGGTACTTCCTTGCCAGGTACATATCTTCTATGCCTGTGGTAGGCACGTTCAGTTGGCAGGACGATATAGTAAGGAAGCGGTTTCGAGGTGTTATTGTCAGCGAGCGATCAATAGCCCTACCTTCAGGTGCACAGACTCGGGTGGGTGCTGTGCAGCTTCGGTCGCCGCGGATAACGTCTACTCGGCGAAAACATTTTCCCTAGAGGGCCTTTGACATTTGACCAAGCAATTAATGAAAACGGGGGAGAGTTAACAATCACCGCGGATGCCTAGGTATATTTACAATGGCCCAAACGCCAGTGTAATATATGTATCATTCAGGTGCGTCGCGTACCTGTGAATGACAGGTGTCGATGCTACAGTTGTGCTCCTTGTTAAACTGTCCGTAGTGTTATACTTAAGAATATATGATTCGGAGTACGCATCCGCGGTCCTATAGAACTTGTAAGGTAAGCGGTAACGCCCCAAAGAACAGAGTAATGTTCAGATACCGCGGCGAGTGTCGTGGGCAAAATACAAAGCTTTGGTTTGAACGCACGAGAGGTACAGCGTCAATCCAGACAAGGGTCCAGTGATCATTTTCTACTGTACTCAGCCGGCGCACAGTAGTAGTGAAGCGATAATTTGTTGCATGGGTACTTGATTGCTCTGGGCGACGGTCCAGGAGGAGAAAAACAATGGTCATAAAAGGAGGGAAATTATGTAAAGGAAACGACAGGGTATAATACACCGGAAATGTCGCTACCGTTCGAACATGCGATAGGTTGTTCTACAGCTAGCGGTTACAGGTTCGTATCTTCAAACAAACAAAAAAATATACACCTATATGAGAGTCGGTCAATCATCAGCGCCCTGCCAGTAATTTCCCAACGTAACTGCCACTCACCATAACGTCATTAGCATCTTAGCATGTCGATCATCGATAAACGCGCGCGGACGAGCTGTTAGTCATTAGAGGTGGCAAAAGCGTTCAGGTCGCCGATACATGTGATATGATTATTGTCGAGGTGGCGTTTGAGAGCATCGCGTCTGCTGAATTCCTTCCCACATCCGCCGATCATCATTTCCCCCTGCCAATTGTAGGGCTCGGCGCCTGCCGGAAGGGTGTACCGCCCAGCGTCCTTCAGGGACACACCACAGCAGACCCATTGGGCTGGGCGCTGAAAACGAGTGTGAGTCCGGATGTGGCGCTTGAGATCAGGCGTCCGGTGGTTACGCTGGACCCATTTGCAATAGGGACACGCCCAGGGGTTGCTCCTCGGGGCTGAAGAGACCGTTCCTGGGATGGCTTGTACATTGCGAGAGGAGGGGGAACCACGAGAACGTTTCGCAGTATGAGAAATGGTCGCAACGCTCCTTGCGGGTGCGGGAGGGGCATTAGAGATCGCTGTAGTAGTTGCGCGGGTCCTGAGTGGCTCGATGCCGCTTCCTAGAATTAAATGAGGGAGAAGGTAGATATTCGTCGTCGTCGTCGTCGTCGTCGCTCTCTGCATTGGTTTGCTCTTCTGGATCGTCCCGTCTGTCAGCGTGATTGGTTGACGCGTTACGCCCGTTGCACGCAGTGCGGGAGCCCGCGATCGGCGAGGTTGGAGGAAAGAGAAGTGGGGAATCGGACGATCCATGGAGCAGAGTCGGTTGCGCGGGATGGTAGTATCCCGGAAGCGGAACTGAGGTGGGCTGGGGGGCAACAGTAGGAGTCGACTGAGGGTAGGTACGGCGAGTCCGTAGTATTCGTCAGGTCATCTGATTGGCTGTGGAACAGTCATATGTTATCAAGATCTCACGACGGACGAGCTACTTACAAAAGTAAGGGTATACACGGGGATTGATCGTAAGTGGTGTAGTCGAAACCAAAAGTCAGAGAGAGAGGTTCGGTGTCTGACTCTGATTCCGAGCTGGACTCGTCGCTGGAGCTAGCGTCGTCGGCGTGACTATCGACCGGGGAGGGCCCAGCGGAGGGGGAAGAAGAGGTGGTGGATGTGATCGAAGACAGGTAAGGACTTGGCGCGGCGGCAGGAGTATAAAGGTCATCCGATTTCTCCTCGGGACTGAACTGGGCCAGCCAGGCCATGTCATCTTCGTCGCTCTGAGCGCTGAGCTTCTCGTACAGTTGGGCCATAGACTGGCGACGGTAAACTGTGGTCGGGGACATGGTGCAGGTGGGTCATACTGCCTCCCTTGAGACCCCAGATATTATATAGTGTCGACTTTCTTTCATGTCTCAGCCTTGACCTTTGCCGACCGCGTTTTGTTGTTCTGGTAACTCCGACGCCCACCCTCGTTATAAGTCACACTCGAGGCAGCCTTGTTGCAGGGAGCGTCCAAAGAAAGCAGCCGTCGCCCCGGCGATTTGGCTCACAAGAAAAAAGGATGTCATCGCGGCCGTCGGTCAAAGCGTAAGAAATGTGACTCCGCAGTGGGGTTGCTCCCCACGTGGTCACCCTTCCAGCATGCTTGGACCCACAAAACACAGCAAACCACGACAGGAAGTATCGAGAATGGTCTGCATCAAAACAACGATTCTAAAGGCACTCACTTCATTGACTCGGAGAAGGTGCAGTGCGATCCCGTCGCGGTTCTCGTGCATACCTAAATCACAAAGGACGCGGCCAACGCCGATCACTGACTTACATCGCTCCGCCTCACAGAATCTCATCAGTTTTTTAATAATCTCCTTTATCTTGGTCGCCTAGCGGAGGCCGCCCCCCCTCTCTCTGTCTCTACATCCGGAAATAAATCCCCGAGTCTCCGTCAGCTCCATGGAAGCTCGTCTCGTAGTGCACAGAGATTTCATGCCGCGTGTCCACGTCAGTCCGTCGTCCACAGGACACGCCGAAACCACCTTAGACTACCGAATCCGTTTACCATGTTGTACCGCAGGTCCCCATCTAGTACGAGTAGGAGTATCCTCAGACATAGCACTAGCGAGTGTCGCTTACCCTCGTATCTTCTTCTTCGGTTTGGGTTCGTGAGCAAACTGTTCGATAGGAAGGTCCTGCCGGAACTTTTCCATACACCACAGGATGTATCTACACCGCATGTCAAGAAACAAACACGACGTCCTACACAGAAGCCAGCACGTACCTCCGATCCCTGATGGGTACACTAGCACTCTTCAAGTCCCAACCGGTCACTCGCCAAAATGCTTCCCAGCTATCAATAGAAACCCTCTTCTCCGAGTTGCGTCCTATGGCCTTCAGGAAGTCTTGTGGCGTAGCAATTTTACCTATTTAGCAGTTAACGACCTTGTAACCAGGAATTCTATGGAATTAAGCACAGCATACCTCTCGGTTCAGGTATTGGTCGAGGAGCAGTTGCGGTAGAGTGAACTAACCTTGACCAACCGCATGGCGTCTGCCTGAGCGAGTGCTGTAGAGAGAACATGGTGAACATCTGACATTTGTTCAGGCTTGTCGGTAGGTGACCAATCACGTGATTAGCGCTTCGGGTTGGGACGACAGCATGATACACAAATCGTATGAACCCCCTAAGCAGCAGCCCCGCCGTATGTACCATTAGAATACAGGTGCATCTCTTAAGAGTAGGTTCCTCTCCTCTTTCTTCACCCACCGGGTAACGGCGGTCGCCGCGTTAATAACCGCTGTCTTCGGTAGCCTTGGCGATACGACGATATAAAGTTCAAAAGGCTGCGTGATCTGAAAACGAACAGATTCCTTCATATCAGCTACTCCCCCTGATTTAGATACGCCGCGAGTAACATTTACCCATCCCATGACAATTTCTTTATCCGTACGAATGCACTGCAGCTTGAGGGGTCCAGATTGACCAGATTTTGCGTGGATGGCGTCGTACACTGTTTGGTACATCGTGACGATCCTGTAGGTCTGGATGTGAGTGGAAATGCCATTTGCTACAGGGTAGACTGCACACCTTCGTATCTCATCGCGGCTGTCGTAGGGATCCTCGAATATTGGAAAAGTAATCTGAACATGTGGTCGAGATTTATAGACAAAATGTCGTAGTCCTGGGATCGCAAGCTGAGACACGGAGTAATGTGTCTTCCCAGACTCCATCGCATCCGCTTATTGCTTGCAGTGTGCCCTGGCTTTGTAATTTCTACGGGGGAACAGTCAGCGGACGGCCATCAGCAGGGACAGTGTCAATGCACCTGAGCGACGGAGTCACACCAACTCCGGACGGTCTCGAATTCTCCACCGCCGCTGATACAAATCAAACATAATGCTGCATCCGAAGAAGAGTTGCGTTGGTAGCGACCGTCTTCAGCGCGGGAGGACGAAGCTAATTCCCGATCCTCGGTATTTAGTGGTGTCTCTGTGCTATTGTCATCGGGTTTCCATAAGAAAGAGATATATGCATTCACGAAGGCCGCCGGGTTGTACTTGGGTAGACAGATGGGGATCCAAGAGGCCGACGCGGGTGAATTGTATATCGACGGTGCATGTGCAGTATTGACGAGGACGTGTATGTCTACAGAAGCAACATTAGCACCAGTTTGACCACAAATAAAATGCAAAGAAAAAACCTGCAGGGTGTATCGAGTGTTTCTTGGGTCGTACGAGCGTGACTACGCGACCACCGGCAACTAGGACAATATACAAAGTATCCTGTACGCGCATGAATCACTCAATTCCTCTTTCTCTGCGACCCATAGCTGACCTTCATTTTTGTTATAGGTACTAGAGCATCGGCTACTCGTGAGCGTAGGTTTGGGTCGAGTTGCAGGCAATGTAGTGACGACGTAGACATGGCAAGGTCCAGTTCTAACCGGTTCAGCAAAGAGAACAGGAAAGGTTCGGCACCTGCATAGCACGTTAAACACATAGAAAACACGAAGCACGAGACGTGAGAATACCATTCAGGAGGCGCCTCAAGTCGAAGTTCGTGCGACGTTCAAATATGCGTCTGAGCTGCGCCGCGGTGACGATGCTGAGGATTTGTAGATGTAGATACTCGAGGTGCGTACGCGTCTTCCTGGAATGAGCCCCGATCCAGTCCACAGAGGGAAATCGCGTTACTCACTACAGATTCTGGTTCCCCCCAGGTTGATGCACAAACATAGTACAGTGGTGATCGCAGGAGGAAAGTAATTCTCAGTTCGCCAGAGTTTATCGAACGCAACTTGTCCCCGTCATCGATGAAGACAGAGAGTAGGGCTTGAACGAGGCCCATGGTGGAAGATAATGTATCGGAGTCTCCATCGTCGTGCCGACTAGGGTTATCGCATTTCAGCTTTTTCTTCCATAATCATTTGAATGTGCCATACCTCGAGAAAACAGGCTTTCCAGCGTCTGTAAGCACGAAGTACTCACGAGGCTTGAAAGGAGGATGACTACTGTGTGCGAGGCTCATCACCTCCTTGCAAAGTCGCGATGGCAGGACAGGGGACTAATAATGGCAGGTTACGTCAGCAACTCGCAAATGGTCTCAAAAATCTGGCAGTGGCCTTATGGGATCGGCCAACACCCGGCGTCAGACACTGGAAAGCAAAAGTTTGTTACTCTGATATCGATACAGCTGGGTGCCGAAGACTCTGACACGTGCATTCGAAAGCAAGAGGAAAGCGGTTAGAATTGAGATTACATAAGGGCCTGCCATGCGTATATACCAAGTTGGGCGCACCCCCTTCGCCCTTCTCCATCTTACAACGTTTCCAACCCCAGATAGGTATGAGCGAGCAGCAAATCTTCACCACCACGTCGGCCCTCTCTCTTGCAGGTGTTGCAGGGGTTGCATTCGCAGCAGCTGCCGCTTCTAGAGCTCTGCTACCACGAAATGCGACGTGGCAGGACAAGGTTACATTCATGTGGCTGGTGAGGATAGCCAGTAGTAGAGGAGACCAAGTATAGTACATTACTGACGTTATCACCAGACTTTTGATGCGAGCATGCATCTCATATTTGAGGGGTCTTTCCTGTACCTTTCGACGTTTGGCAAGTCTGTGAACACGAGCACAGGCGTCTTCGCTGAGATGTGTAAGACTATATTGACCTTTGTGCCTCGTTCCCACTGACTAGATGTAACAGGGAAGGAATATACTCTCGCAGACACACGTTGGGGCGTCGCGGATCCTACGGTGGTATCCCTCGAGATTCTGACTGTGCTTGGCGGAGTTCCACTTTGCTGGTATATCCTAAGACTACTCGTTAAAAATGACCCCGCTCGTCATTACTGGATCGTGGTCTTGTCTGTGGCAGAGCTGTACGGCGGGTAGGTGGCCATTTCGTGGTATCATAATGTGTTAATCGTGGAGGTTGTACAGGTGGATGACGTTTTGTCCCGAGTGGTTAATCGGAAGTCCTAGCTTGAATACCTCCAATGTCTTATTTTTGTGGGTATACCTTGCGGTGCGTGTTCTTGCCTCATGTTTCGTGAGTTTACCGAAGTTATTTATCCGGACTCTCACCTGCAGTTCATGAACAGCATGTCAGTGGTCTCTGTCCACCTGTCGTAATCGTGAAAGCTGACATCGCTTTAGATGGGTCGTGATACCCTCGTGGTTAATGGTCAATTCCTACAACCACATCGCTGGGTCGTTGCGCGAGGCCGCTAAAATTAAGAGAAACTAATGGAAGCACTCGTGCTCTCATGTTGAGGGCATTATGCAGTCCTGTCCCACCTCCTACCTACGAGTATCTTCAAGTCAGGCATTGAGAATGTTGCGATCTGGATATTCGGATATTCGGACAATCGTCTCATGTGATACGGGCAGGACCGATTACTCTTGCTTATGACTTCTTGTCTTCCGGGAACCACTGACTTGATCGTGTATTCATGGCGGGATCTGGAATTCCGTCCTAGTTCCAATATTGATGCTTTTATTTGCATGCCAACTTATCGATCAGTTGAGCACTAGCGTATATACATAACTCTAAGCTTGACCATCACACTCCGCAACGACCGCAAGCTTCAGCAGGTGCAAGCATCAAGTAAACAGGATTTTAGTCAGAACCAGTCACAAACCAGTTTGTGACCAGTCCTGACCAATTGCTGGTTCCCTGATGAAGCATTCCACCAAGCATGGTTGGGTGAACTGGATATCACTACGCTTTTGGGCAACATGCAGACGAAACTCGGGTCGGACTTTATAGGCTTTAGAAAATGTAACCATTCCTTGAGATTGGCGCTTTCGGTCAGCGGCGTTCCTATGCTGTAATCATGTTTTAGCATGTTTTAGGACACCGCGGTCGAGGTCGACCAACGCACAGATCGGGCAGCAAGTTATGTCCAACCCGACCGTACAGGACTTATGACCACCTTCTGCTATAGGATCGATTCAAGAGACTCTTCGAAAAAAAAACTTTGCAGACCTTACCAATGATCTTGCGCGACGCCACGCGCGATCTCCCTCGACGAGACAAATGTATTACGGTTCGCGAAGCGGGCTCGAGACTCCACCTGTCCCTTAGGGTCGGTGAGAACATGTCCGCACGTTACAAGCACTTTGTGTGGCGTTTCGAGGACAGAGGGTGACTGTGTTGCGGCCAACGTTGAAGACGCTCAACTCGAATCATGAGTAACTGGCGAGATTCATATTAACTGGAGGTTTTTGCTCCTGGTGCCCGTTGCTACTCGTTCCGCGGTGATCCAATATGCGCTAAGCATCATAATGGGTGTGGACGTCTACTTCTTGGTAGGACGCCGAAATTTCAATTAGTCGTGCGAAGGAGCCACAACGGCGAAGATCCTTTGGAGACAGTAGCGAGGTCGAAGGGATACAACTGCCGCCAATTGCAGCTCATGCGAGGCCAAGTACCTGCCCTTGCGTTGGTAATGGTCACATAGGAGCTGATTAACGTGCCCTAGACGTCCTAGAAGGTTACACTTGCCAAATTCTTGGCTCCTGCGAAGGAGAACCACGATTGGCCATCCGCAGGCAGCCTGCCTTGTTGCTCGCCATCAGCAAGACGATCGGCAACGAACTCACGGCAGTCAGGGTACGACGCTCTCATTCATATGGATGGCTTGGACGTTGCCCAAAGAGTATTGCTGTTATCCTACATCGATCCTTCAGCTGCAGGACGCACTCGGCCCAGGCAACGCAAAGAACAACAAATATAACAACGAACTTAATCGTCCCCTGGAAGTGCCGAAGCGAAGTATGGCCTATTGCGCACCAGCAGGTTCGCATTGATCACAATCCGTTCCAGGTCTCCCTCAACAGGGCAACCGGGATCTATAGAGGAATCAGAATGGATACAGCGCCATTCCATGTGTGTTCGTGCGCCTAACCTATTGGGGGGTATGGAGGTGACAAGCCGCCTCATGAATAGCAATATTATTATGCCGGCATAATTTCTTGAAGGCAAAACCTAACCGCCCATCGTCCTCGGAGACGTCTCTGATCTTTAGATGATCAGTGATTTGTCCGAAAATTCCTTTTCTGGTTTTCACCGAAGGCCAGAACCAAAGTGGGACTCCGAAGAAAGGTTCAGGTCTGCTTTCATCGAGGGTTCGCAAGTTGCCATCAAGCGTCGGCACCTACCACCAGACGTGACGAGGTGGCCGTACAGGACGGTGGCTCGGTAAGGAATTTCATCAGTGACAAACGAGTATTTTGCATCCGAATACACGACTTTATCCTGAAAAACAAGGACGGGGCAATTGGTTAAGTAAGATCTCCCATAGTGCATCGTGAGAGGCGTTGGTCTAACACGAAAAACACGGTGAGTCACGACGCGGTAAACTTCGGCGCTGTTGCCCTTGTCTCCCGATGACGAATGGTGCGATGCGTCGTATATTTCATGGGTCGCAAGTATGTTGCCGTTGACCGCATAAATGAACGAGACAGCGCCACTTCAATGGTCCAGAAGAATTTCCGGCCTGCCCTTGTTATAGTTTAGCCTTGGTGAGGTCCTCCGGTGGCCGAAGACCGTTCGCCAGCACATAACCGACGGCCGCCAACCATTAAGCCTTTTTAGTTCATCCTTCATTCACTGTATGATCCTCAACCGGTCAGCAAAGACCCGTCGCAACTGTCATAAGGCGTTGGCTTCCCTGTCAATTCGTTCGAGCTTCAACACGGCTTAATAAAGAATCCAACACTGCATTCAAAGAAAAGGATCGAATATATTGTCCATCCGCGAAGATTGCTAGTGAGGTAAAATTTTACCTATGGCCTCTACAAAGCACCAGGCTAATGTCCATAGCGGTACAAAATAATCAGACTAGCTGAGAGGAATCATCGGTAGTCCATAGTCATGTAAGAGGATGTCCATATGGTTAAGCTTGGGTTGCGTTGTTGGTAGTAATAGTAAATTGGGGACTGGCGTTGCCCGAGTCACCGAAAACTGTGCACATGTGTTATCGCGCAGGAACAGGAAAGAAGATTCGTGTACGTACGGACAACGATATAATCATTTTTGTAGGTCAAGTTGTAGGGGACAGTGAACTGCACCCAGCCTTGACTCAGAGGGAACTGAGAAGCCAGTGGGTGATCTGCAGATATACGGTTTAGCATTCGTTGAGGATCGAAGCTTTCTAGAAGCGGGACTCACAGATGTCCAAATTCTCCGACCCAGTGGAGTTATAGCCGAGGAGAAGAAGACCAGTCGAGTTCTGCTTTTCAGCAGGGATGTTGCTCGTTAACCAAGTCACATTCGCCGTTGTATTGGTGATCCAAACAGTACTGGCGGTAGGGGAGGTAATTGTAGGACTGAAGACATCGAGTTGAACTGGTTGAACTGGCGCTGCCAGAGCGAAGACCGAAAAAAAGAAAGTGACAAGGAAAGCAAACAGTACGCTGAGCATGTTGGAGCGTCGATATCAAAGGTCGTTATTAACGAAGGGGTTGGTTTGTGCACGGGAGGTAGCAATGGTAGTGAAAAAAAAAGAGGGAATGGTTCACCTTTGACGGCGACAGGCGGGTTTTATACTTCAACCACTGTGGGGCCCGATCCAGCAAATAATAAGAAGCTAGTGTGAGACTTACGTTTTGATGTCATCGTGATTGTGGGGCCTAAATTTCTTACCGAAACTTCCACTGTGTTTGACGGATTTCGCCGAAGAATGCGAACTTCCGCCACTTGCGACTTAAATCCCTCGATGTTAAAAAGAAGGGAAAAAAAAAAAGAAAAAAGGTTGTACCCTAATTTCCGCACAGTGTTGCTCTGTCCGAGGGTGATATCAACCAGGAGCGAGACGGAGTGAACAAGCCGGTTGCGGGGGCCAAGAGAGGCGGAAATCAGATCGCGGTGATCGTAGTACTAATTTGGAAAGTACCACCGTTCGAACTGCCCGCGCTTACGAGACTGTCACGTCGACGCCTCGACTTTGTTCCTCGGCAGTCGTCCATTCCCGATGATCAGGGACTTTCTCCTGGCGGTATGCAGCATATTCCGTAGTAGACACACCCAGGCCAAGTGCAGGTTTCCATACCCTTTGTCGCGCCTATGGTGAGCCGCCCATGTTCTTGCGGCACATTGGAATGACCTCGCAGCAAGTAGCGACCGTCGCTGCTGTTTGGTTGAGCTGTGCACCTGTCGCGTGTTCACAAGACCGGCCATTCTAACATTGACATAGATTCCGCGGTCACGCTTATTATACATCTGTAACACAACGGATTGAGGTTGCTTTGGCCTGCAGCTTCAGTTGCCATAACTAAGTGATGCAGTCGATGCATGAGCACTTACACGCACCTCAACTTCTAATTGGTACGTATTGCCGAGAGAAGGGTCAATGGAAATGTGGTCTAATGGAAAGCCTCAGAACAGCACCTACGCTTTCGCATGGTGTACATTCCACTGCTTAGAAGAATGCGGGACGCGACAATCTATTATGATGGGTGGGCGTGGGAATATGGGTTTCGACTGCTGTGCCACGTGATTTACCACGTCCAATCAACGCGTCGCGTCCCTTCAAGTCACCAACAGGCGTTTACATAAACGTTGGCCGTTGACTTCGACCGTGTCTGTGTCCATCCCTCTGCAGATCCATCTATCCTTCCGCTGTCGTTGCGGGTTCGGTTGACCACGCCAAGCGAACTGTGACAGGTGAGCCGTGTAGTTGGTGGGGATCACACCTATCAGTTCGGGGAACACTCAGATCATGCGGCGCATCCTGCAGGTGGCGGCCACTGTGACTCGCGTGTGTCCATCTATTTCTCGCCAGTCAAGGCTGCCATGAACGGCGTGGAACACGACAACTTAGTACGAGCCGGACGCCTGAACATAAATGAACGACCTTCCTTCAACTCCTCTCCGCGACCCCTCGTATCTACTGTCAGCTATTGAAACGATCAAGAATTCCCTAGAGGATTGTTCGTCGGTTTCCTCCCACGACCTCCTGGATGCATACAACACGCTCTCCAGAAGACTCAAGTCCGAGAGCCAGGCTCTGCAAGAATCCACCACTTCGTTCCCCGCATTTGAATGCATAGCTTCGAATAGGGACCATCTGTTTAAGGCATTCCGTCGCGATATCGGATTCGCGCATATAGACCCCTTTTCCACAGATAAACCTAGCAGTCGTGCGCCTAAGGATTTGCTTCTGTCCAGTATACGTTCGGCAGAAATGGGGTCAATACAAATACAGCGTGCAAGAGACTTGTCATGTTTGTGCAACTATCCCTTATCCACATTAGCTGTAATATTCAAGTTTGTCTCCTTATCTTCCCTCTTCACTAGTGAGTACAACATGTTTGGGTCACGAGCTGCGCTGCATCTGACATTCGGTAGTCGCTAATCTCACTGAACTTTTCGGCGATGTTCTGAGCATAGTTCTTGCGAAAGATTTACCAGTGTTTAACAGTCCGAAGACAGTTTCTTTATCTTTATGGATATTGCGTTCACAATGTTTACCTTGGGCTACGATCAGGCCCCGCGAAATTGGTTTGGTGTCAGCCCTACAGCATTCTCTTAATGGCTCGAAAACGTCATCACATACCGCGCTTGATGGTCTCAAGGTACTACGACATGTTTCGGTCCGTTTCATATTCACTTTGTTCCCGTAGGTCGTGGCACACATGTTAGATCATCATGCCAAGGACTTCTTCAAGTCGGCGTCTCAGCTGTTGCCAGTGGTGCTAGAGCACCTTCTTTCAGAGTCCGTTGATTGTCGCTTGCATGCCTCTGGCGTGTTATGGAGCTTTGCAGCACCCTTGGTCCGCGAATTCGATGCAATCCCTAAGCGGGATCGACAGGCAGTTTCCACATGCATCTTCGGTTTTCTGCGGAAGCAAGCTGCTCTCTCTGATGCACCTGAAACTTTGATTGGAGCTATACAGGCTGCATTCGATACTGGGTCTCAGATGTGCCCTGGAGATGGTCCAGTGTGGATGCTCACTGTCATAGCGTCTTTGATCATAACCTGTGGTCCTTTGATATTCTCTGACGGCCCACACCTTAGACTTCGTCCTTAGTGCGACGGCGAATGCTCTGATACACGACGCCTGCGGTCGTCCGTGGGCTTCATCCTCTTGTTTGGAGATGCCTCATTTGGGTTTATGCCCACATGCTTTCAGAACCTGGGGGTATCAACTTTGACTGGGGAGAACCTGGCCTTCCGTGCTTTGAAACAAGAACTCTGGGGAAGGACGGGAATTGCGCTCACGGGGATCCTGCTGCATGCTCGCAGTGCAGGGAACTTCAACTGCGCCCGTAAGAGAGGATTGGAGGGTGAAACAAGCATTCACTATCATCCGTGGCATGGTACAAAGCAAGAGCACACGTGCCAAGAAGGAGGGCATTGCGCTCCTCCGCACAATCACAGGCCCGACTACAAACTTAACGGAAATCTGCTTGTTCAGCCTGTTCGACGATATGCCCCCCATGGTTCTGTTTGATGGGACTATTGTCAATGCACCTTGTGACATCCTTCCTGACATCCTGCGAAAGATTTCCCAGTTCACAGTTGACCGTGTTTGCCCCCTCACCGATGGAGAGATCGCTTTCTACTACGAGACTATATTTGATGGATGGTGTGGATGCATGCCTCGTCCACCGACTGAACAACTAGATGTAGGTTTGTCGTTCATCGCCTCAACTCATACTCATCTTTCGCGAGAAGGTTGTTCTGGTTGACGTCTGGCGGTCCCTCCTTGTTTTACTAGCGCAGCATCATACTACTGTACAACAAGCATTCAAGTGTGCCGCTAAATCACTCGTTAAATGCTTGCTGCCGCCATGCGACCCACTGAAGCAGGGGCTTGTGGAGTGTAGTAGACCAGAAGAACTGCCTTAATGCCGTGGAGTGTCTCTGGTATGCAATGAAAGGCGCAACCTCTACCCGGAACCTCTTGGAGGCTGCACAGTCGATCCTATTCGCTATTTTGAAATACGAATTCAACATACGCAATTCTGAAATTCAGCGCATGTGGAGTGTAATCTGTGCGGATCTCATGGTGGTCGCTTCGCCTTTTTTCCTGGGGGGCATGACCGGTCTCACGGAATCACAAATGAAGGTCGAAACTCAACGCCAACTGTGGGGAATAATTGCCACTTCCTTAGTGAACAGTGCATCTAGTCTGCGGTGGGCGAGCATCGTTGACTTTCTCTCTATTCCCATCAGGTAGGTTGGTTTTCATGTACCGATATCCTGGCTCATTATTACAGTACACGGGCGCTGTCTGAATGGGAACTTGGTGTGTGGAAGTCTTTATTTCACTCTGCGGTGGTGTTGTCCGAGGATTTTCATGCCGTTGTCGATGCAATCTCTGAGCGACTGCAGGGGGGAGATGCGGGAGATTGGTGAACAAATTACTTGACTCGACAATTATATGCATGCTGACGCGGACGCCTCAGGGAGTTCTTTATACAAGTTCTCACAGTCATCTTGTGCAATTTCGTGGAGAAAGGTTACAAGCCACGTAACTCTGTCTTGGGACCCATTAATACTGCTTTGTCGCGCATTTACGATCAAAGACCGGCTGCATCAGAAACCTTGGCACACGTTTTTCACCTTCTGGCCATTCTTCGTAACTGGATAACCGCCTCTGTGCCGGAAAATGCTCTGGTTATCTTGGTTGCACTTCGTACTGGCCTTAGCCTTTGGATTGAGGATCAGGCCGAGATCATGCGTGAAGAAGACTTTAACGCAGTGGTAACGTTTTGTCTAGCTCCGAACCAGTGCGTTGTTGAACGAATCGATAGATAATCCCATTGTACTGCGACACGCTAGAAGTCCTCGAAAGACTTCCTCTATCCCATGAGGCGCTGCGGGACATAGAATCATTCCTCGCTTCCGGATTTTCACGCATACCGGCACCAGCCGTCGCACCATTCGCTTTTGAAGCTTTCTGGAGGGCAACATATTACCGTCAAACTCAGTTCTACGATGACCTTCCACCTAGGATCAAGCTTTGTTTGACGTGTTTCGTTGCGGCTTATGGAGGAGATCTGGCCTGCGGACTATCTACTTCCACAGAATCTCAATCACAGGATGCGTTGGGTCATTCGGCGGAGGTTGGTCATCTCGTGGTGACACGTGGTTCCCCTCTGAGTCATCGTTCCTCGACCCGTATATCCACTGGTGGTAACCACCGGGGCGGACCGTCATTCCCTCATATCGCGAACGAATCCAGCAATGAACGGGTTGTGGTGGATACTACGGTCGAGGTCGAAGACTTGTCTTCCATTCTGGACACCGCGTTCATTTTACCCTCGAGTGACGATGACGCAAATTCCTTTTCTCTGGACAATCTGCAGGAACGGACCGGATGAAAATGAACCGTCATTTGGAGAGCCGCCAGGTGTGCTGCATTCGAACGCATCGGGCGCAGGGTCGCCGTCAGGTCTAGACTTTCCCTTTGGGCCGGGGGAGTGCGGTAAAAGGTTGCGGGTAGCTGAAGGTGACTGTCAGATGAGTGTATTGACGTCTTATGCTTACTTGCGCAGAATATGAACCCAGGAAGCGATCCCGGCTCTCTGTGAAGGCGTCTTATGACCTTCGTAAAGTCAGGTCGGAGCCGGTTAGTGGTCGAAGTACTCCTCTTCCCTCCGCCCTTCGCCTTTGCTCTGTTCCTGTGGCAGAGAAAAAGATGGTATTCGATTGCATCGAGGTCCCTACGTTTCGTAGCATTGTACAACGCGAGAGGATGCAACGTTTACGAAGGATTTCAGAAACGAAGACGGCGTTACCACCACTGCACCGGAAGTCGCCTCAGAGGATAGCTAGTCGTATTGTCGGAAAGCCCTTGTCACCCCAACCGTCGTCGGTGTCATCTGAAGCAGACGTTGATGACGATGTTGGTCCTCGCCGTGCTTCTCACGGACTCGATAGAACACCCTCTGGTATGACTTTTGATCTATGGTCATAAGTGATCCTTGCCAATCATCCATCCTCTCTCGCCACAGAGATCGCCGTTGACGAATCGCTCGCCGAAACTTGTCCACGTTCTCCGCCTCCGGAGTCCATGACTCGTGGTGAAGTTGGGCTCTCCTTACCCAAGCTGGAGCTAACATATATGTTTAGATGACCTGCCCGCTCCTCAACAGTCAACCTCGCAGGTAGAAAGTTCCCCGCCTAAACCCAGTCCACCACCCTTGCGAAGGTCGAGGACAACATCTGCCAGACTTGATGCGCTACGGAATGCATACACCGCAGTCACGGAAAGCGCATCCCAAATTTCTGTGGGGGAATTAGTTCAAGCGACAACGCTTGTTCATCGTATTGGTGCTGCATTGAGCGAACAGATGAGCAAGAGATTTGGCAAGTCCGATTGAGAAGCGCGGTTTATCCAAACTCTGTTATATTCATCTCTTTTTTGGGGTCTAGAGTTCTGCATGGTGCAATTGCTTTCATTTTATTTTATTTTATTCAGTTTCAAGCAAGGCCAGAATTAGTAATGCATTAAAGACATCTAGATTCATGTAAGACGAATGCCTTGCGAAGTGACCCTGAGGCGTATAACGATATAAGACACAAATGTGCGATGAGTTTAGTGTACAGTGTATGGTAATTGTGCTTAGATATTAACGCTAGCTATGCATCAAGTTTGGTCTGCCACGCTACCAAAGCGTTGCTGGCGGCGTGCGATAAGATCTCTCGAAGGGCTGGAGGAAAAATTATCGCTAGGATGGTCATGCTCAAAGTCGAGACGACGGCGGGGAGCAGGGGACGCTAGATGTCGGGGAGAAACTTGGCCTATATGTAAATCGTCGTCCGAGCTTGGGAGCTCGGGCGCTGAGCCTGCAGCCAGGATAATGGAATCATCTGAAGGGGAAATTGGTTCAGCGTGACCAATTGACCATAGCAGAAACGTTATCGTAACTTACCACTTCCTGCTATGACGATGTCTTCGAGTGCCGTCAGGGAAGAACGCGGAGAAGCATCAGACAATTCAGCATCCTCTAGTCGCTTCAACCGCTTCACTCTGGCTTGCGGAAGAGTGTTACCATCGGAATCACAGACGTGAGGAAGTGACAATCTGCGATGGAGAAGAGGACTCGTTGAGGATACAGCATCTTCAGCGCTTGCACGTCTATGCAATTGCCATTGACGGCGCACATCGGCCAGGGGAGGAACAACGACAGCATCGAAAATAAGGCGCGAGCGTTTGCGCTTCCGACAGATAGGAAGTTCATCAGACAATTCAGGATTCGGAACACCGTCGCGACGGGGTCGTCTCTTTCCAAGAGGAGTGAGAAGGCAAGCTTCGACAGCCAATTCATCTTCCAAGTCGTCTTCATTCGAAGACGGAAAGACTACGGATGAACGGATGAAAGTTGCAGCCGGAGGTATGGTACGACCCTTTTTCGGTGTACTCTCGTATGGCGATTCTTCCGATGTCTGTCGCTTCCCGAGGACAGGGGAAGTCGTACTCGAGCTTGGGCCGGAGCTTGATTTGGCTGATAATCGCTCCGTTACGGACAGGAGACTGGGCGAGATGTTCTCTTTGTCGTGTAACTTGGCCCTCTTGCTTGGTGATAAGCTGGAAGCGGACTTCGGAGCTGAGGGTGTGCGCTTCGGAGTCGAAGGGGTAGTCGGAGGAATAGGAAGCGTTGGGGCAGGTGGACGCAGAATAAGCGACTGATACGATTCCGGAGTCGTGACAGGCTTTTGAGGACGGGGAGGCGTGACGGTGGACTGTAGCTTCTTGGTAGGCGTAGACAGTGCTGTGCCGACCTGCACACGAGGAAGAGTTGGGCACTTGACAGTGTCACCCAGATCCATGAAGTACGTGAAGGACGCGGGCCTGAGTCGACCGATGACGGGTGAGTCTTCCGATTCAGCCTCGGATTCGGATTCGGAGTCTACGTGCACCTTGGTACAGGTCGATTCATCGTCCCGCAGTAGCGACATTGCCCTACTAGGTGTACCAGGAGACACTGGAAACTGGGGACGCGTATACAACGGTGTCTGAAGGTGGTTCCGAAAGTCCACTGGAGAGCTCTTCTGGAACGTCATCCGATGAGAGGCCACAGTATCGGAGACAGGCTCGAATGTCTTCAGGCCACCCACCTTCAGGCTGATCGCAGTCGGCGAAGGAGGCAGCCCAGAAGTCCCTAAATGCCTCCTTGGAAACCGACAGCACTTCACCTCGCCCACTGAAAGTAGAGTGCAAGAAAGAAGAGAGAGTAGTCAGGACGCCAACATTTCCGGGAAGGTCCTTGAGGCTCAGCAAAGCTGTCTGATACAAAGGCAGCACGTCATATATGTATTCGTCTTCCGTGAAGACGCCACACTCGTCCGAAATCCAAATGCTGATGCCGTCCTGGATGGCTTGTAGCAACTCTAAGAGTTGGTCAACGGGACATGCGTCGACGATCCGGGTGAGCGTAACTATCAACCATGTGCACGGTTTCAAATTGCGAGGCTCGGGCGGATACGTGGAGACTAGCGTGTCGTTAACGAAGTCGAAGACGCTAGAGGGTATCTGTCTTGCATCTCCAATATCAAAGTGAGTAAGGAGGAGATCTGCAACCCGAGTAAAGGAAGCATATGCAGGACTAAGGTACTCGCGCCAAGTCTGCCGCGACATGGTCCAGGAGGATCACTGCATCCAAGCCACCGTCTGTAGCCCGGTCCATGGCATCACGAAGGAAATCATCCCACAGTAGCGAAGTCCTCGTTATTAAGCTCCCAGGCATTAGATTTACTATCGTCAGTGAGCAGATGAGACCTCAAAACGGAGGCAAAACACTTACTCGAACGGCACGCCAAGAAGTACGACGGCCCCCTCCCATGAGCTTTCTGCATCCTCTTTCCACTTTTCGATAAAGCACCGCCAAATAAGGTTCTGAGCGCCCGCCTCATATGGCATCAACGCAACAGAACGTGCCCTTCTCGCCCAGAACTTGCGCAGTTCGTCGGCATCACAGACCACCAGCGTCTCAGCGCAAAGGTACCCCCATTGCGTTCTCGCGTCATCAGTCGTTAGCTGCTCAGTGAGCGCTTCCTCGTCTTCTACCAAGCACTCAAGGATATTGAGACCACCAACATGAAGCAGGTTGTGGGGGAAAGTGGTGCGCATAATTGCCCATAGCTCGCGGACGATACTGAGCTTGATCGAAGCATTCGAGTGTGACGGGCGCTCGAGTCTCCGCAGCATAATGGTAATAGGCTCCGGGAGTTGATGGTGGTGGTGAAGGCACCCCAGCCGCCGAAGCAAAGTCGAGCGTGTGATCACCAAGGATATCAACTAACAAGTTAGCTGCCCGAGCACCGAAACCGACGATGCCATCATGGTCGTCTGCGTCTAATGTTCTTGATGAATTCGGGGGGTCGGGCCGGAAAGGGAACTTACATACCTAACAGGAAAGCCACGTTGGCCCTCATGAGACCTTCCCATATCCCAGTGATCTCGGCCTGTCCGACGTTAGCCACGCTTTCATATGTTTGCAGTATGACCTACCGGAAGATCATGCTTCTCAGTCATCCGCAAAGAACTGAGAGCAATCTTCCAGAGCTCTATCAGTTCGTCGAACACCCAATCCCGTGACAACTCTTCTCGAGTAAGCGAGCGGACGTCGATAAGCTGTGGACACTCGTCAAAGATCGGTCTCACTACACTCGACAATCCGCTGTATTCCGCTGTGAGCAGACCCGGATGAGATGAAAAGAGGGAATGGGGTAGGAGTTTGTTCAGCGTCCACGCTTGTCCGGTGTTCTCAAAGCTGACAAAAATCCTTGCAATTTCCATGCCGTCCTCACACGCCTGCGCACCCTTTTGGATCATACTCTTTACAAGCTCAATGGCTTTCCTTAGCCGATCTTCATCGTCATGTTCATCGGCGATCAACGCGGCAACTGTTGAAACACCAACCCCCATATCGACAACCGACCGGATTAGTTTCCAGAAGTTTTCCCGTGCCAGTGGGATGTCCTGATCTTGCACATCCACTGCCCCGTTATCTTGTTGCGCATCATGCTCGGATTTCAAAGGCGGCCGCATGTAGGCCCATGTAATGCACCGCCATAGCAAACATCCCAAAGCCCTGACAGAGCTCTTCTTGCTGCGAATCGCGAGCGTCAGCAAGGCAGACACTATGCGAGTGAGCTGGATATCGGTGCAGAGTCTCGGACCGAGAAGGACTATGAAGCATGCCAGCACACTGAGAGCCCATACGGGACCATGGGCTACGTGGGCAGGGTCGGGAGCGTTTAGAGTCGAACGTAGAGTGCGAACGATGAGGGGTTCGGCCTTCACGGTATTTCCACTTTTGGTTGTGCGTGGAGGGGAGGTAATCGATGTTGTCAAGAACGCAGCGACTGTGTTGGAGATGCGCGTGTGCAGAGTCGAATGTGGCAGAGCGACGACTCCAAGAACGAACCCTCCCAGAGCATGACATGCTTGCGTTCGTAGTGTCAGTGTAGGAGCAAGCAGATTCGATAATATCGAAGGAAGAAGCTCGACAAATGCAGGGACGAAAGTAGAGGGTTGGTAAAGTGACAGATCGTGGATGGCCTGGAGTGCACCGGTCAGTAATTACGCTTGAAAGTAAAGTCCTGCTTACTTTAAGGCCATCGCAAGCAGACCCTTTCTTCCCCTCCTTGCCGAGCTCCCCCTCCATACCGCGACGCAAGGCAAAAGCAATTCTGTCCCGCGCAGGCAATAGGACTTCTTCAGGTAAGCGTTGGACTTGCAGAAGCCATATTGAAAGCGCGCACGTCTTGCGTGCGTTAGGAGTGGGCAATGCTTCGGCCATGGGGATAGCAAGGACGTGCGTCAGCATATCTCGTAGTTGCGCCTCTGTGAACGTTCAGCACTCAAACATACAGGAGACGAAAAGCCCTCACCACTGAACAACTGGTACACGGCGGACGAGGTGAATATGACACTGAGAAGCCGGAGAACCACATGCGTTGTCGTGCACAGATCGCGTGCAAGTTTGACCTGGGCTGCGGACATTCCCTTTTTCTTTTTCTTGGGGCTTCTCTTGGGGGAGGGAAGGAGAGAGCAGGTTTCCTCCGCATCGCACGCGTCGCCACAGTCAGGGACGAGAGGCTCGTCATCTTGTATGGCGATAGTATCGGGTTCAACGAGCGCTCTTCCCAGGTCGCGACAGACGCCATCGACGAATGCCTGGGTATGTTTACGCAACTGGCTGGAAGAGAGGCCATGAAGCGTCGCCGTCGGTCGAATCAGCCACGGCGGCTCTTATACGTGTAGTGAGAACAGAATAAGCCTCGATGAGGTTGCGCAGGGAAGATTGCGGGTCAAAAATCTGAGTTACTGGCCGCTCCAGGTACGTCAAATTGGCCAGAGGGTCCTCTGGCTCTGGGGTGACCTCTCTTGTGTCATCCTCGGGGACTGGAAGGAAGGTCTGCGAGTACTTCTTTAGGATGGGCTTGGCCGGATGCTCCAGGTGCCTCGGAGGAGGTACATTGCCCTTGGGACTGGTCGTAAATACGAAGTATTGGTTTTGGTGGGACCACGCGACACGCGAGCCGGGCAGTCTGATGTCGTCGCGGTCGCGATGAGACGTGCTAGGGGGTGTGGGTAGGGCCATGGCGAGATGTCCACAACGACAGACAAGCCACGCTCAAAACGACCAACAGACTTGGTCGTCGTCGCGAAGAAAGCCACACTCCGTCCCAAATTCGCAATAATTATAATAAATTCACTTTTTTTCATTAAACGCGTCGACGGGACGCGTAGTTTGCACTTGTTTGCTACATGGGCACGTGATCGCATTGCACGTGGGACTCAATCCGAGAGAACCCTGTGCCGGCTAGGATGTCCCGCCCTGTGCCAGACTTCTCAAGGTGGAATTACGCTATTCTCCAGTGGTAGAGCACTGTTTCCTTCTATTAAGTGCACGTCTTGTTCCATCGCTTTTCTTCCATGTGTACACTCACATGAATCCATGCAACAGCAGTATCTGTACACACAGCGGGACACCCGCAGTTATGCTCACGCATGATGCAGTCGTCATTTTATCGGTTGTTCTGACAAACCCAGGGGAACGCTTCATGTCCGTTCCTACTCTTGGGATCAACACCGAATCCTACATCCTACCTTACCCCATCGATTGATCCAACTACCAACTTCATGCGAACACGAAACGAAAAACCCATCTTGATCAAATCATGTTCGAATGAACGACTTTGAAAGCTTCGAGCCTTATGAACGCTCCCATGCAACTTATACCGAGTTGACAAGTGTTGGCTTACGGAGTCGTGGACTACCACTGTAGCCACGAGGAACTCTGTTACATAATGGTACGTTTAGGATACCTACGCCCTGTATGGTAGAAAGTCCAATCTTTGAGTTCGACCAGCCTGTAGTATGTTCGATCGATACAAAATGCGCATCAACCGCAAGATGCCCGAGGAAAACGTCACGAGTTCCAGACACAAAAAAGGCTGTGGCATAGACCGGGACTGGCCGCATCGTCACTGGTCCCCTGATGCAAGTCAATCAAATCACGATTCATAAATTGAAACGACGAAGATAATCTTCTTTGATGACCGCTTTTCGCTGCAATAATGAACTCCATGCGAAGGTGGCTGGCCGCACTGGCCCCGAGTCCACGAGGGAGAGAATCAGATTGGGTGGCGATGTGCCCACTGCCCCGACCGCCGCGCAGGCGCACCCTAGCCCGACTACCGTCACACCATGAGGATGGTATCAGTTATAGTAATAGGACCGATCATGGTCTCTTGATAAGCCCGACTTGTGCCTCCACATGGTTATTAGCATTCTTGACTGGCAAGGCTCGTCACATGCGTAAGCGCTTGCTATGCAATTGGTGTTCCCGGTCGACGAGTGTGCCGTGCCATATAGCTGTGGAGTTGCGACATCATACACGCACTCCGTCTCAAATGAAGGTGCATATGGTACGTGTCTGGATGAGTCCAGATGACCTGTTAGCCGGAGCTCGGCAGCAAAAGGCAGTGTTTGGTCATGCGCAGAGTTCCGATCCGGCTATCTTGCTGTACACGTTACAGCTGTCTGAGACCCTACAAATACTCGGACCACACCATTTCTGAGCTGTGGGATACCTTCCAAGACCTTCCACATCCTTTACCTACTTGCTATCCTCCCAAGATGATGTTCACGAAGTCTCTCATGTACCTCATTCTTCGCTCTCATGTCCCTCCTTGCTCTGGTCATGTCCATTCCTATCCAGAAACGAGACGTCTTTGTCCCACCAGTCATATCTCCTCACCAGGGGACCGTTTGGTATGCTGGGCGAGAACAAGAGGTTATTTGGTAAAGCTTCTGTTACATCAATGGTGTGATCGACCAACATCGCTGACACGATCCCCAGGGACACTAAGAACGCTCCCGTAAACATCACCAATTCAGAAGGAATCATTTATCTCGTCGTGGATAATCTCATTGATTTCGGTAGGTTCTTCCCCGGCTTGACCGTAAATTCCTTCTGAAAGAAAATTCTCCAGACTATGAGTTGGCCAGCAACTTCAACATCCTCGACGGCAAGGTGCAAGTCATAGCACCAGACGTGGCAACTGGTACTTACGCCATCGTCTGTAAGTTCCTAAACTCGAGTCTATCTACTCACTATGTATACTGAATTGTCTATTGCAGTATTCGGTGATTCTGGTAACTTCAGCCAGAACTTCACCATCATCGCATGATCGCACTATATCTCCATATCTCGATATTTTTTGAACGATGTCATGAACAGTGATGAAAGGACTTTTGTCATCTAGGACTTGGTTTCACGGACTTCAGTACGACAATGCATTCGGAACGTTTAGCAAATGGACCTGTACCCTTCTTTCGCATTCTGCTGTACGTATAATGGACTAGGATGGACCGTTCTGCTACTATACAATCCCCAGTTACTGTAATCACTGTACGATACTCCAGCTGTTGGATGATTCATCATTACGTTGATCAATCAAGGTGGCAGGCATGCCGTTTCTCATGGTAATTACTCATCTAGTAAATTAACCGTGGCAACTGCAAGCCTGTCTTGAGATGGACGACCACAACGTCTCGACAGTCATACTGACAGTGTAGTCAAAGGGTTGTCGTATTCTAACACTAGATCATAAGCGCCACTCGAGTTCTTCCACCAGTATGTATACTGAGTCGTGCGTTACAGTTTTGGGCGGAATCGATCACGACACCCATCCATCATCACTACACTAACCGGAGTAAAACGGGTTTGCGTCATTGATTTCCTCAGTCAATGCACGTTCCACTTCCCACCGCCCGTTCCATCTGAAAAACAGGTTTGGCTGCAGCACAGGCCAGGGTTATCAAGCTGACATGGACCACCAGTTGGAGTGCACGGCTGCTGCTTGTTTGTCAGCCCAAAAATAACATAGGTCTTCGCTGCCAACGACTCACTGCGCACGTCCCAACTTCGGGCACATCGCTTGACGTTTGTGTGCAGACACCACTGCAGCAGAGGGTGGGCACTGACACGAGGCAAGTTGTTCCCGAAGAAAGACATGGTATGCAGACTTGAACTGGCGTTTGCCTCTCCACATTTCGGAGAGCGTCAGTGTCTCGATTGACGACACTGCCAACTGCGACAGTCACCAGCGCTGCAAGTATAGAGGAAAGCAAAGGAACACGCATGCCGATGTGACAGGTTGCAGCCTTTAGAAAGCCCGCAATGGAGAATAAGTACACTGTACAACGCGACCTTTTATACTTCGTCCATTCCTCGGTTCGGGCGCTGTCACAAGGATCAAGTTAAACGACAGCCTGTTACAAGCCCCGGATCATTGAAAACCAAACATCGAAGAAGTACGCGTTACTTTTCGGTTGAACATTCATCGTCACCCCTTTGGAAAGCTCTTTTGTGCACTCAGCAAAAAGCGTAAACACGCTATATATGTGCTTGCTGAGTTTTCAATGCTCAGAGAGTAAGTAACAAGTGACGCGGTTGAGCTGAGCCTGGGTTAAGCTAACCACTGAATAGACGAGCGTCAAGAAAAGATTCTGGACGGCGCTTGGCTTGGCACTCGTACGTACGTATTCGGACAGCTTTATCCAGATGAAGTTAAACCTTGCAATCCAAGCCCAACGGATGGAGACGCAATGCAACGTTCTTCGAAGACCACCATTCCATTGCAAGTTAGAGCATATAAAACTCAGCACGCTGTGGGGAACGTGCCCGACCATTGCTACATGAAATTCTGCTATTCGGCCGGCGTATGATCATATGGTAGTCCATGTGAGACGGGGATCACTTCGTAACCAATACGGCCTCCGCGTCATTGCGCTCTTCATGGAACCCACAATGCACGGACAACTACCACCAAAAGCGGTCGACTTCCTTGTCGGTATCAAAGCAGGATGGTGTAGGCGATCATCTCACGGAAGCCGGGAGAAAAGACATCGGTCGAACGTCATCGTTGACATGATTCCTAGGGACACAAGTAACGCTCCTGTAAATGTCACAAACTTGGGGGATGATTTATCTCGTCATAGGCAACCTCATCCATTCCGATATGTTCCATCCCTACCTTGGCTACGTGAATCTCACGGTCACCTGAAAAGGCTTTCCAGGTCACGAGTTGACTAGTGGTTTCAATATCCTCAAAGGTAGGTTGGAAATCGTAGTACGGGACGTGTCACTATTCTATCTATTGCTGTGCATGTATGCTGAGTCGTGCATTATAGAGCGGTATTTGGCGATTCCGATAACTTTGAGCAAAACTTCACCATCACCACATGATTGCACCATATCTGTACATCATGATGTCTCTGGGTGATACCATGAACAGTGATGGACACTGGCACGGCGATGCAACCAAAACATTTAGCAATGGACCTGTACTCCACTTCCGCATCCGGCAAACTAGCCATTAATGACAACCGTAAGCATTCCTTAGAACAGACGACAACACTGAATCAATCTCGACCTACGTAGTACTGACAGTGTGATCACAGGGCGTACCCAATTCCGGTACTGAACCTATAAACGACTAGCTGCTTAGCAATTGGGTTAGACCTATTCCAATTGCCATTACCGGGGCTCAATAGCAAACGTACCTATTTGGACCGCCCGACGAGGTTCCCCTAGGTTTCACTGCAGCGCCGTCCGGGAATATTCATGTCGCATGGCTGCCGTTTTTACATATTTATTACTTAACTCCGAACGACGAAGAAGGCAACCACTCGCCGAAGAGGTACTACCTGTATCGAAACTTATTAACCAACAGCCCTTAATGGCCCCAGTCTGATACTTACGCGGTCGTCGTCAACAGTATGTTCACGGGGCAGGGCTTGACCTATGATCACTGTAGTCGAGCACATACTATGTCGGGGTAAGATGACTTACTTGAAGTGTTTCTCCACGGTGCCCGATACGCCAGCACTCCCAAGTGTAGGTCAGTCTCACTGACTCCTATGAAGTACCATATCACCACATCAACGTACTTTTGGTTCCCTTTCCCAGACATGACACTATATGGTCTGTAGGTATGACGAAAATGAGAGCCCAATCATTTTATTCTGAGGTTATTCTTCTACTTGAAATCCCGAGTGTAATGGCTTACTAGGGTTGATGCACTCAATGTCGAGAGAGCACTGGGCAGAGCACAAGGTAGTCGTCGGTCGTCAAAAGATCAAGAACGGTATCACGAGGTGATGACCCGTCGTCTCCCATACGTAACCCAAGGGTTCGGAGGAAGGATAGCCCCTGTTAGTATATTTGCGTGGTAATTAGGCGACAGTAGTACGACTACAACGGTGCTCTGCTTTTTGTTCGTGTATTCCTGTCCTACATAGCGGTCAATGCTATACTTCCACTAGTTCCTAAAACCTTGACGCACAGGCTGTCCGTCGTCCTCCAGCCGAGATGTGCTCACGTCCACTAATTGACCATATCAGGCAATACCAGACTTGTACTCGATTCTCGAAATAAAAAAGTACAATATATGCCGCGTCCAGCACCTCCAAAGTCAAAATCGGCTGCGTCGCCGAGCACATCGCCCGTACGACCACCCGTGTCGTCGCGCTCCTCATGGAACACGCAACGCTCGAGACGACCGCGTCCGAAAGCTGCGGACTTTTTCTCGGAATCCGAGAGGGACGGTGTCGGTCATCGTAGCGGTAACGAAAGCCAGGAAGAGGACGCCGATACCTCTGAGGGCGAGGAGCGAGGAGTCGGATGAGTCTGCGTCCTCAGAGGGATCCAAGGAACAGGTGAGTATGATAGTGAGAGTAACAGTTCGGAGGGGTGAGGTCGAGGATGAGGTCGCTGATGCCGACGCCCCACGAATATCTCAGTGGGTCGACGATGATATGATAGACGGCGATATCTCCGGAGGAGATTCTGACTTGGAAGGAACGCACAAGGCCGAGGCGGACGTACAAATGGTACTTCGGTGGCTTCTTCTCCAGTGTTTTCAACATACTGACATGTTTCTGTGTCAATCCACAAGTGGTCTCTCCAGGATGGTAAGTTTCATCGCGAGATCGACCCATGTCTCCGTGTTTATTATTTCTCCTAATATTACAGATCTGTCGACGCTTCCGTTAGGAGTGTTGCGCAAAGCACAACGTTCGCTGGGCCAAGCTCGGGCACTCAGTGACTCTGAATCCGTGTCTACTTCTTCAGAAAGTGAAGTCGACGACAACGAACGTATCTCAAAAGAGGAGAGACAAGATCCCCCAAGACAGAAAAAGGAACTAGCTAAACGACCACACAAGCACGCGTATGTCCTCCTTCCTCATTATTTCAGGCGTGCGGTGATTTTGGATTGTTATTCCACTACACAGACCTACCGAAGTGTCGTCTAAGCGACCGGTCAGTCGACGTAGGACGGTCGTGGAAGATAATACACCGGTGAGGGCAACCTACGATCGATCTTCCCAGCCATTCCTCGTCTCATTCATGTTCCTCTGATTTTTTAGAAACCAAGAGACCCCCGTTTTCTGCACTTAACCGGTAAATACGATCAAGATAAATTCCGACAACAATATTCCTTCCTTCCCGAACTGCATACCAACGAGCTCGAGACTCTCCGGAAGAACTACAAAGCGGCACGCAAGCTCCTAGCTAACTCACCTCGCGACCTACGTCCGGCACGCGAAGAAGAGGTCAGGCGGCTCGAGCTAGCTGTGAAGCGAGCCGAGAGCGCCGTTAACCGAGATGCGAGGGAGAGAGTGGAAACCGAGGCATTGCAGAGGGTGACGCAAGCTGAAAAGCAGAAGAGGAAACAGGGTAAAGGGGCCTGGTTCATGAAACGATGTGCGTCGCGTCTCCTTCACCTTTTTTTTCTTCGCGAGGGCAGCGGGTGTGTTTGGCCTCATGCGTGGAGTGTGTGGCGATGACTTGTGACAAACGTCCTGTTTGCAGCTGAGAAGAAAGATTTACTGAACAAGGCTCGTTACGACGCCATCGCTGCATCTGGTGGGAGTCAAGCCGTCAAGAAAGCCTATCGAGAAAAAGCAAAAAAAGATCAGCCAAAAGGAGAAGAAGTCTAGGCCGTTTGCTAAAGGCGCGTTTGGCCAGGAGCCTGCTGGTGCCAATACACCAGGACGTAAACGGTCAGCAGGGTCGGCGGATGACACGAACAACAAGGGTGCAAAGCGTAGGAGGGTGTCTTGACGGCCGCTAGTTAGACTACATACATGTGCAACGTGGATTTTTGGTTGATGGCAGCGCCGCCTTATCAGGTCTGGACCAACCCTCTGGTCTTTTCGCAGGTACTGTATCCAATTCTGACAGAACCCAAATCTGAACGTGCGACATGCACTCCATGTTCCAGACTGATTAGTTTTTCCCTTCGCATTCAAACAAGTCAATCGCGGAAAACATTATCCATTGATTGTATCGTAACTTTGTTTTAGGCTCTGACTACTACCTGTTCTCTCTCTTTCGAGTCTTTCCTTCAAAGGGGGAAAAAGTTGCACGTGTAAGCAAGAAAAAAATGCCTTCATCGCATCAAAGTGGCGTGCGTAGATCGGGTACTTTAGTGGTCGGGGGTATGTCGCCGAAGGAATAAAAGGGGGAACCGTGGGTCTATGAACGGGAATTACGAAGTGGAGTGCGGAGTGGCGGAGGACAATGGGGCAATCGGTAGTGATGCCGAAGCCGTGCAAGCCTGCACAATGGAAGAGGCTTCCGAGTCAGGTACTATGGGTGTCGTTGTAGTTGAGCATGCCGAAACGATGGCAGGGGGTGCATCGGAGAGGATGTCTTCTTGCTCGTATAGCCGCAGATAAACACCAAGGTGAATCTGCGCCAGTCGTGCCAACCGCTCCGCAAGTAAGTGGATCTCGTCAGCGAGAGGCTCCATGCCGGAGGCGAGCCCGGCAGAGCTACTCGATGATGATGAGAGCGATGCCGCCCCGTGGATAGACAAACCCAACGCTGTTGCTTCGCTCGGAGGGAATGCAAATGCGATTACCTGGCTGAACACCGCGTCTCGCACCTTGTTCTTGAGCATGACACTCAGAGGCGAATTCGGTCGGATGTGAGTATCAGACCACCCCTCTGCAAGTCTGAGCGTTCGCTCATCTGGTGCATGTGAATACGGTATGGATGAGGCATTCACAGTCGACGACGGGTTCGAGCCAGCCGATTGGTTCGATGCGTTGCCCCTGGAACTCCTTCGCCCGCAGCGCCACCTGCAACACGATATCCCGCTTAATCTTACACCACTTGTCGTCAGCTGGACAGTCTCGGCCGCCAGAAGCACCGTCCGAATTGCCATATTTGAGGAAGTGCCCGAGATGCGAGGAAGATATATCACGTATCTCCCGTTTCAACCTGAGCAGCTCCGCATCGTTCACTCGATCCCGGGTTACTGCTGAGTCGCCGGCGTCGGAGAAGATGAGTTGACGGTACAGGAGTAAGAACATGTACATTGCAGCAGTGTCAGCTGCGTCCGTAGCCAGAACCAACAGGCGAGCACTATCCAGGTAGGTGGTCTCAGGGTACAGAGGTAACGGACACATGGCCGAAGGCGCCACAACGGTAGATCCGGAAGAACATTGCGGGGCTGGGGTTGGAGGAGGGTCGAAAACGAGGTCTGTGAGGCCTTTGAGAACGCTGATGTACGTCTTTTGGGTCTGGGTAAGATTACGATAATCAAACGAACCGGAAGGGATAGATGGATGAGTTAAGATGGGTGAGGCCAGAAGACGACGGTGTGATGATTCCATCCATTTCCGCGTGATATCAAGAGAGGAGCCCTGTCCTTTGCGGCCTTTGAAGGCCTTGAGTTCATATTGCCCCGAGGTATCAACCAGGCACGGACGCAGAGCCTGCAACTGATGGTTCGCAATATCCTGATGGAAACGTGAATCGGCGCTCAACCGGCCAGGTTGATACGTTCAAGAGAGAAAACTTACCAGTTTCATAAACTCGAGGATATCGAGGCACATCCGCACCGCCTCCACAGCGTCCGCCTTAGTTCCGCCTCCCCCAGGTGCACACTTCTTTGCCACATTCGACCATGGCATCGACGGCGCGGTCGCGCATCGGGGCACAGTGACTTTTAAGGGTCTGACCGATTACGACGAAGAGGCCAGAAGGGTCAAATAGATCATGCTTCAACTCCTGTTGGATGAGATCTGGGTCGAAGACGGATCTGAGATGCGCGGCCTGTGCTGCATGTCGCTCGATCTGAGGCTGAAGCGTTGATGGGTGTGCATATGCATCTGAGATGCCTGTCAAAGGTTGAATGACGAACAAAAGAACTTCAAGGAACTCTGTCAATAGCAGGCGCATACGGGAGGGTGTTCGAAAGGTAAAGATGTGAGAGGCAGGGAAGAATATGAGGACATGATCCTTGGGTACGGGAACAGACTGGCAGACGCAAAGACAGTCACAGGGACGGCCTTGCAGGTCGAAGGAAATGCACGTGCAACCAGTTTCGAGTTCCTGAGCGACGGCACGCCAGTATTTGTCTGAAAGGTCACGTTTTCTTCGACCCGAAGTTGGTCTGAACTGCAAGCCCGCGTCAAACATGAGATCATGACCTGGTGAAGGTTTATCAGTGACGATAGCGAGGTGCGAGGGCAGGATGACATACGAAGCTGCGGGTTGCGGAGGATGGCACTCAAGTCCAACTCTTTGAGAGTCCGACGGTTGATTAAAGGGCGCAGGGAGGGTATATGCGGGGAGGATAGATCGATTGGGTATGGGTATGGGGGGTGGACGAGCAGCTGGGAAGCATCCGTTGGAAGGAAGTAGCTATCGATCCTGAGGGTGAAAGGATGGGACGTTGTCTGAGACGGGGAACTGGGGGCTGCACGATATTCGGGTCTTTTGCGCGAACGGCGCGTGGGACTGGAGGGGATGAGAGAAGCCCGAGACGGCGACTGTCTTTCAGGTATGCGGAGATGACGTTTCGCAGGGGGAAGGTGTGCATGCGAGGTGTCGACCCGGGAGCGTTTGGGTGATCGAAGGGACGGATCGGTGGTAGGGGAGGAGGGAGACAAGGGGGAGGAGGGAGAGGAGTCGGTTGGGGAAGACTCTGAAGGCCAGACAGCGTGAGCCGTGTCCGTCGAGAGCCACGGACTGGAAGGTGGCTGGCGTGGAGCGCTGTGAGCGACGGTGTTGTCGCCTACGAGGATGTCGTCGGCAGTTGTGGGTACATCTTGAGAGATTGGGTGCTGGTCGTCTTCAGCATCGGCCTTTCGTTTTCTGCAGTTGACAGGGGGAAGCGGATGGCCGAGGTCGCCCATAAGCCAGAGAGGACAGAGCGACAAAGGGAGACGGGGGCTGGTATGACACGAGAGAAAAGGGAGAAAGGGACTCGGGTCTGACCTGAGATATATATACACGGACGTGAGCCATACGCCAAAACTGAAACTCAGGGCAACCTCATGCAAGGGAGACTGACTGACCTGCCGTAGGATATTCTGCAGTGTTGTATGGGATCGAGTTGCTGCTCTGTTTCCAGCAGGCCGGAGTGGCAGTACTGCTAATCTACGACGTAGGAGAAGACAGAAGAAGGAGGAGCTGACGACTGCCACGCTGTCGCCCCGTATTAAGAAGAAGCAGAAAAAAAAAAAAAAAAGAAAGAAAGAGAAATGAGCGGTGTACCGAATCTCTGATCGTGGCTTTATAACTTTGGTGGGCGTCCCTGGAGCTCAGGTCGTTGACAAACGTCGACTTACGCTGTATGGCAAATGCATATCATCGTGACGGAGCCTCGAGGCGCCCTCCCCCATCCATCCCTAGCAACCTTGGCAACATGCGCATGGAGCCTGCCAGTTCCAAGTGGTTATTGCGGTTAGCCACCGGCAGCATGCACACTTGGCGTGCTGTTATGTTCGTCAAAAACATACAGTCCTTATGACTCGTCCCGTCCTGGCATAAGTTTCCCCCCTCGCACCCTTTTGTTTCAATTCCCACCTCGGGAAGTATCGTACCTGACTGGACAGTCCTCTGAGCAGAGCAGAGCCGTGTGCTCGTCATCCTCGCCCCTCATCGTCTTCCAATCGAACCTTCCTAACAGAGCTACCCTCCTTTCATTTCTCATGTCCAACACAATAGCAACCCTGCTAACACGTCGCATCGTGCCCTCCGTGCGGCGACAATACATAACAACGTCTATTTGTCTCATCCACAGCATATCTCCCGTCTATGGACTCGACTGCTCCTTTCGGTCTTGGTGCTCATTGTCACGCCGAACATCGCAGTCACCATCCTGGTGTATTTCCGAGATTCTCACTCTGTCCGACGTTTTAGTAAGCTTCACAGCTCCTTATCTTTGGATCCCTCTTCCCCGGGGCACCCCTACGTCGGCCATCTCTGACCGCAAAACCTTTCCCGTAAGGTCACCCACGTCAGTCCGCGGCGTATACACATGAAATTATCCCAACAGCATTCCAACACAGCCAACCTGTTCAAAACGCCTGCTGACCAGTCAGGAAATACGCTCCCCAGAAGACGACTGGACTAGGCAACTCTAATGTCTCGTGTCAGCTCACCCACGTTCATCTTTGATCCACCTTTCGGCATTTGACGCAGACCATCCACAGGCTCTAAGCTTTGCCTTCTGCGTCATCTCTCCCCCTTCGTTCGTTTCACACCTCCATATGAAATTCCACCGTGGCCCTATCGTGGAGGCAAGATTATCTTTTGTCTGTTCTCGCTCTCTATCGTTCCTTCATTATCCTGCCGATGATCTTGTTTGATATCTGACAAGATCACTCCTATTTTGTTTGATTCATTGCCCACTGTGATCTGACAGTCACAGAATCAGATTCTTCGCATCCTTCGGGCGTTGCCGTCAGCTAACTAACGTTGTGTCAAGGGTCCGCGCTATACATACGCACTAAAAAATCTCATATCGCCACCCACGTTCAGGCGCAGAAACCTGCCATCCCATCATGATCTGAGCTGTGAAGATGGGACCAGTTTAATATGTGGCCCAGACTGCATTTATCGGATGCCTATCTGAGCACTTCTCCCCCATCCAAAGCTTGCGTTGGCTAAATCCAGGGTGTGAAAAAGGCTAAACCTGATTCAACGCTTTCTCCGATTGGCCTACCGGTACCCACCCTCCTCATAAGTAACCATCCTCGCACACTAACACGGATGCTCTCTCCCTTCGGAGCTACACACAGTGTCCAAGGGTATGTAACCGGGAATGAAACAGAAACGCAAAGTGCTTCCGCATATGGCCCCCTTATCGCTTATGAAACGCTGACGCTTCAAATGGGTGTATGTAACGCAAAGGCGGACAGCATCGCGCACGAGATAGCCACCGGTACGGCCCATCTTGTCCGATCTCATCATATCAATGTAATTATGTACATACTCTCGTTGACAGTACTTCGCATGTGTGAAACAAACGCCGCTTTCGAGTGGCATTTTCTCTATGCGTCGATGAGCTTGCCCTCCTGGTTTCCCGTCCGCTGTTCTTCTGCGTCAGCCGTCTTTTTGGTTGGCTTCCGTGCATAGAACTCCGCAATAATCTTCGGATTAATGCGGTTGAGCTGTTCCTTGGGGAAGATACGAAGCAAGGACCATGCCAAGTCTAGTGACTCAAAAACGGTACGCGATTCATATGGGCCTGCATCGCGCATCGTCAGCAGCAGTTCTCAGTACACGCCACCGGGTGAAATTTCCGCCCGCAAGATGAAACCTTACCTTGTCCTACGAACTGCCGTTCGAATTTGTCCAGGAATTCCAATGCCAGTTTGTCCTCCGCAGACAGCGCCTCCTCACCTACAACTGCCTTCATCGCAGCTGCGTCTCGTCCGATCGCGTATTTCGCGTACTGCGGTCGCGTGGCAACCCCGTGAGCATGGCCCTGCTGCGCGCGTGTACGTGTGTGCATGGAAACACGGGACTCACCAGCTGGTTGGATACGTCACCATGATCTTTCCTCGTGAGCTTTTCGCCGATCGCACTCTTCATCAACCGCGAGAGTGATGGCAGCACATTAATCGGCGGGTATATTTGTCGGTTGTGCAGCTGGCGATCGACAAAAATTTGGCCTTCGGTAATGTAACCTGTCAGGTCGGGAATAGGGTGTGTTATATCTGTGGACCACGACCAACACCGTCAACACGACCCCGGAACACGGAAAGCGTGAATCATGAAAAAGCACCGTCATTTGGCATGGTGAGGATGGGAATTTGCGTAATCGAACCGTTGCGGCCCTGGACACGGCCGGCACGTTCGTATATGGTCGACAAGTCGGTGTACATGTACCCGGGGTAGCCACGACGTCCAGGCACTTCTTCACGCGCTGCTGAAACCTAACCATCACCACCACCACGATCACCCCGCAGGAGTGTGAAAAGGAAAATGTGAAGGAATCCGTAAAAAGCCGGCAACACGTCAAAACGCACCTCACGCAAGGCATCGGCATACGACGACATATCGGTCAATATAACCAAGACATGTTTCTCCAGCTGGTAGGCGTAGTATTCAGCTGTCGTCAGTGCCAGGCGAGGCGTAATAATACGCTCGATGGTCGGATCGTTGGCTAGATTAAGGAACAGCGTCACTCGATCCAAACTGCCATTGGATTCAAAGTCCTCCTTGAAGAACCGTGCAGTTTCCATGTTTACGCCCATTGCGGCGAACACCACGGAGAAGTTGTCTTCGTGACCATCGTGTACGTCCTTCGTCGGACGCTTCACCAGACCAGCTTGACGCACAATTTGCGCAGCGATCTGATTAGCAGCAGGAAGGTTTTGATGAGCAGGAGGAAAGGCATGTAAAAGGGCACGTGTTCACCCGCGTACCTCATTGTGAGGCAAGCCTGCAGCAGAAAAAATAGGGATCTTTTGTCCGCGGGCAATGGAGTTCATCACGTCGATAGTTGAGATACCGGTCTGTATCATCTCCTCAGGGTATATCCGAGAATATGGGTTGATCGGTGAGCCTAAACTAAACCTTGCAGCAGAGGTCACACGAAAATGGTACGGAGAAAGAAACGCACCGTTAATGTCCAGGTAGTCTTCTGAAAATACTCTCGGACCCTGGTCAATGGGGTTCCCAGAACCGTTGAATATACGTCCCAACATGTCCTCTGCCACCGGAAGCTTCATGCTGCTGCCAGTGAATTCGACGTGGGTCGCTTTCACGTCCACGCCTGAAGTACCTTCAAATACCTGCACGATGGCCTTCTTTCCCTGGACCTCGAGGACTTGTCCTCCTCGCTTAGAGCCATCGGGAAGAGTGAGTTGAACGATCTCGTTGTATGAAGGGAACTGTCAAGGTTCGCGATGAATGCCAAAATCGGGGCGTCAGGGTATCTATCAGTCGCCGTACCTTGACATTATCCAACACGACTAGTGGCCTGCAAACCAGATGCGATGATAAATAATTATCTTAATGTAAATCGCTCGTAATTCTCCACGCACCCATTGATACCAGATACCGTTCGGTAATCTGAGTGGACAAGTAAGACCGAGGTTCCGCAGTCGAAAGAGCCCTTGGGGTTCAGAACAACACACCGAGATGAGGCTGCACGCGGTATTCGCGTGTCACCGCTGCTGCATTGATTGTGGCCAGTTCACTGTCACTAATGCGAGCGTCGACGACCATGGTTGGTTGCAATATGATGAATGCAAGCGCTGCTGCCCAGAGTTCCACTGACCAACTTTGGTCGAGTACAGGTCCGCTGCCAACCAAGCAAGGTAAAGCCAAAACTTCCCACGCCCGGCATCTTTCTCAAAACGCGCACATGTAGGCAGGTCCATACAAACATACTAATTACACAGGGGGGGAGGCGTGTGCTCAGTGTGACAACCTACTATCCTTCCATATTCGATGCCAGTTCTTTGACAAGAGCTTGTGCTGCTTCCTTCACTTCTTCCACATCCGTCGAGGACCTGTCGAACACGGGGTCAGCTCCACAGTTCAGCTGTTGCCCTCCAGGGAACGATCGTACCACCCCGTTTCCAGAAGTAATTCCTCAACCTTGTCATCAGGCTCCCAACCAAGGTCTCTGCTTTGCAACACCAGATATAAGTACTCGGCCGTCCCTGATCGAACCTAAGGAAGAAAAAAGACGACGGCCTCAGTCCGGACCTTGCCGCACAGATCTTTTCAAATACCACAAACTCGAGGGTAAGGATGCACAAGGAAGTCCGCTATCTTTGACAGACACGTTTTCGCAACCGATGGGAATGTGAGGAGATTCACGACTCTAAAGGAAATCGCAACTGCCCGTTCAGAAGCTAACTTCTCGGATATTGCCATTATGAATCGCGCGCGCACATTTTCATAGATTCATGCACCCGTTGCACATTCTTCAGGCGCGACACGTTTTTAGTCGCGATCGAGATCAAGCTCTCCATACTGCGAGTTGACTAGCACATCAGCTTTGCAACGTGACCATGTTAGATCACCCACCATGCTGCCCCTGTCCCCGATTCAGGGAGCCGTGGCACGGCATCTCCCTCGAGTAGCATGTTGAAGGTTTGAAGGACGGGAACCACGACGTTATTCGATGTTAAATGTTTCAAACCGTACTCGATTAGGTCTCGTGCCAAACTCGCCTGGCTGTATCCATCCCGATCAGAACTCACTGGCAGCGTCCGCACGTAGGCAGCTAAACTCGATGACGCAGGTCGTTGCTTTCGATGGCGTCAACGAAACGAGGCACGGAATTCATAGATCGACAACATACAGTGCTGTTCGTCCTCGTGGACACGCTCAGTACTAAGCCGGTCAAAATTGGCTTTCGGTATTCAGGTATCTCCAGTAGCCTAACAGCTTTTGGAAATAACCACTCCCCATTATTCCAATTTGTTTCATTTTCACGACAGTCCCTGCTGACCTTTAAGGACCCCGGTACAGCAAGTAGAGAAACGGACTTACGGCAGGAATAATTCCCGAGCTAGGTCTTCGCCTCGCACTCGCCAACATTCAGCGTCTTCCACTGATGGTAGCGAAAGTCTCAGAATACGAGTGAAGGATTCCCCCGCAATCTGGCGGACATTATCAAGCCTTTCTACGCCCTGTCGTAGTACACGCCCCACAATATGGTGATATCGGTGGGCTGGAAGGATGCTCGCAAAATTGGGGAGATTTTTTGACACGACGAAGAGAGTCTCAATAATCGAAGTCAGACCCTGGATACAGGCAATGCGTATCCAAGACCCCACGTCTCCGCGTTCATCGGTCGTATAATCATCTAGTCCGTTGTCAAGTGCGTCAACCAGAGCACGGACATGTGTCCTGGAGGGAGGTCTATTGAATTGTGAGCTTATTTCAATCCTCACACGATGCGGGCATGGTACCAACGTCGTTCTAAGTTCTGAGCTACACGAGCGACGACTTTCGGAATGGCAAGGAAGCTGTTACGGCGCGCCTCAACATTTGTCATCCTAGTTGCGGACTATAATCACCGTTTCATAGTGATGACATGCGGACAATGGGCCCCTTTCTCACCTCCATGCTGACGTTGTCCAGCAAGCATTCCACGACCTCCGACAAGCCATGAGGGTGGGCGTGATAGTCAAGGACGCCTAGCAAATATCCGAGACTCTGTTGCAACGGAGGCAGGCCACGCTTGAACTCCCTGATGTATGTATAAAGTGATCCCACGTCAGGGTGAGCTGGCAAGCGAACGTGTACGAGTGTGACGTATCTTTGAACTGCGCTGGAACAATCCGTGAGAGAGCTAACAGCGGCCAAAGCGGCTGCACCAGCCTCCCGCACATCACTGCTCCGGTGGTGTAGCCCCTGGTCGGCGAACTTCCTCCAATTTGGAACAGAAGAGGTGTTCTCTGACTCGACCTCCTCCCGAGTAATGCTAGCGGCGATCAGGCTACAAATCGCGCCAAGAATTTGCTCATTACGTGGAGCAAGGACTAGGGATTCAGGGATACGGTTGATGAGAATAAAGATCTGTGACAAATACAAAATAATAGTAGGTGAATAAAGGGAAGAATGTGGGGCAGAAGGTACCAACTTCTCGTCGTGTCCCATCCCCTGAGTAGCTAAATTGGTTGTACGCATCAGCTATCTCGGTGAGTGCCGCCACAGCACCGTGAATGGTTGCCACATCTACCGAAGTGAGCAGCCGCGCCTTGTAGGTGTGGCTTCAGTGCTATGATTTTCTCGTTCGCCAAGCACTCACTAGGCGTTGTATGCATGGCAGGACCCAGCTTATCCAAGTTAATCTCACATATAAGCCTCAAGGATTTGGCGCCCAGCTGCCTCATCACAACGTCCCAGTGGCGTAAAGTAATCGACATTAGGTGGTCGAGGAGTGCCGGCCGATATTCTTCATGCCTATCTTTGACCGTCAGCATCGCCTTCCAACGAAGTGAATACACCGGACTCGCTCAGCTACTTGTGGCGCCGCCGTAAGAATGGCATTTCGGCGTATGCTCACGGAATAGAAGTCTGTCTTCCTTAGCACGTCTATACCATGAGCAAACAAACCCTGGACCACAAGTAAATATAGACATCCTCCGCGGAACAAGGGTCCTACCATTCGCCCAACATGTTCTTGGAAGGCCGCGCTCGCTGCTCTCCGGATTGATACATCCCGGTCAAATAAAGAAACTGCGACAAGCTTCTCTGCTAGTTTGGATGCATGTGGGGAGAAGCCAGACCGGTCTTGTGACCTAGCCAGAGCCCAGATCACGTAGGCAGCAGCGTCTCGAACATTGGAACCAACAGAATGAGCCCCTTTTCGGATGTCAAAGTAAAGTGCTTGTGATAACCAATCGAGAAGGTTCGGAAGTAGAGTGGGAGGGACAAGGGCTCTGCGTGCCATTTCAGCTGACGCAAGGCACGCACCATGCCATGTAGCTTCGGCAATGGAGGGCATGTCGTAAACGGTTGCCCCGGCGACAGTGTGGATGGAGAAGAAACGTAGGATGTTCTCCATGACTTGACCTGCGAAATCGCTCGGCAAACGCTCGGAGAGCCTCCCGATGCCTTTGGCTGCTGACCATCGTACTACGGTGTCCTAACCTCGTCGTTAATCTTACCCCTATTAAAAAGTCGGTCAACGGTAATTACCCGATCTTGGACAGCTTTGAATAATGCATCCAAAATGACCTCCAATTCTTCCGGGACGTCGATCTCGTTACCGTCGTCACCGCCATGCCTTCCGCTTGAATCTTGGTTGCTGCCGTCATTCAAAGTGCGCACTGGTTACCTTGGTTCGAAGTAGATGTCAATCGTCGATGACAAAGGGCTCACATTGAACTCGGGAAAGTCTTGGCCTTGGGAGAAGCAGTCGGAGACCAATCCTGGATAACAACTTCGTTCGATACTTCCGTACGAGCGTGTTTTCCGTCAACGTTTCGCTATCATTGATAGTTTCCGACATTTCCATCAAAGCCTGAGCAGCTGCCTGTGTATCTTCTGGTGCGCCTGATTTAACAAACTCACACAACACCTGCAGAACACCGAGAGACTGCCGGACGTTGTATGTGATGTATCACGAAAAAAAAAAGCAGAGCATTGTACCTGAAGGACATCAGTGGAGTTGATGACGGACGATGACCACTGCAAAAAGGTCTTGAATCGTTGCTTAGTGTCCTTTCTGTGAGGGATCGCGTGAGAAAGGTTAGTAGATGCGGGTTTTGGTCTCCATGCCTCATGTAAAACCGGGAAAGCAGTATTGCAGCACCTTCGCGCTCTAACCCAGCCTTACCCAGGTATTTCATGGCCGTCGATTCCAGTGCGCTGGCCGTTCCTCCAATCTGGCCATCTTCGTCAAACTGATCCAAATCAAACGGAATCCGGCAAACAAGGGACAGCCACAAAAGCACTACGTAACGGAGAGTCCATTGGGACGGCTCAGCAGAAGGCCCATCGGGTAAACGCATGAACTCAATGGCAATAGTGACGTCTGCGATTTCATGGGGAAAGAAGCTGGCTGTTTAAGCTTTAGCATACGGCGACGTGTCGACGGAAACGAACGACCGACTGATCGTCTTGTATCCTCTGAGCTTTATGTAGTTGTAAAGAAGCTCTGCCAGTCTTCCAAGGCGAACTATTGATGATTTTGAGGCTGGATCAGACGTACGCGTTCTCGCGTGAACCCTCAAACATTCTGCGACCGGAACGACGAGGTTCTCGAGATAGGGATCCAAGAGATAGGACTGTTCTTGATACTCGCCCAGCTAACAAGACATCGAACTGGAGTTACGGGGGAACTGCTGGATGAGAGAGGGATCTTACTATCGTGGTGAGCTTGCGCATCAGTTCAACCTCAGTGCCATTATCTTGGCGACTTGGTTCGCTAGATAGATCCACGGCAAGCAACGCACTCTGGGCAGAGGCGAAATCACCGTAGCGCTCGAAAGACGCGAATTGCTTCCCTTCGATTAGTTCAGGATCGTCCATGTTTTTTTGGGTGCTGAGTCGAGTTTACGACGCAGTCGCTGGGCATCAAAGACACGCGCACTTCCCACCGTGAGAATAAATGAAGTAGCTTGCAGTCTGAGTGCGACAACGGCAAGTACTGTGACTGCTAACTTGCAATGATGCATTTGCCCGGCAAGACTCGCGGTATTAAGAGAAAAAGACCCCTCGAGGTTGGATAATAGTCTTTCAAAGCGTCCTCCGCGTGCACTTATACTCTGGACAGGACAACGACGAAACTAGATTGCGGCGAAAACTGGTACGTTATTTCGACGCCACCCCTCTCCGACATCCACAGTTGACTCAACGAAGTGGTAAACATCAAGCACCACGATAGTCAGAGAGATTTATCAAGTCACCAAGAAAACAAAGGCTTTCGAGACTCGGAGAATGTTCAAGAAGCTAAAGAAAGCTAGGTGTGGCAAACCCAATGTGCTTGTTCCTCTCATTCAACTCGGCGTGCGCCCCTTTATCAGACATGATGACCCGACTGGTGAGGGGACGAAAGACCTCGAGCAACAGCTTGAGGCCCTCAAAGTAAGCAAAACGCACCTTGTCTTGAAACTTCGGGATAATGACACTCTGCTAGCACTTGGATTGCAAGCAAATAGCCAATACTGCATTAACCACGAAAATCAAGAAAGACAAGAAACTTTCGGAACATGCTCTTGTCCAATCTGCCGTCCTCGCGGAGCTGACATCGAGTACGGTCTCATTGGTGCCGTCTGGAGCGCCGACAGCAAAGGCGCAAAGTCGTGTACTCAGCTCTAAGTTGCTCGCGGCCGAGATCGCCACAGTCTTGGAAGCTCTTCGGAATTACTTAAGTTCCACGTCTGACATGGGTGAAATGCCTAATCAGAAGGGCACGCCTGGAAGCGCGAAGGGAAGAAAAGATAAGGATCGAACGAGTAGCCCGGTATCTGCATCGGACTCCGATTCGGGTGAAGGTCATCGTTGTCAAGATAGCGAAGAAAGGGTGGCGACAGAAGATGACGGTTGGCAATCAGGTACCGTAAGTGACGAACCGAGCGTCGCAGACGGGTGGGAGTCAGGTCGCGTTCACGACAGCTCTGATTACGACAAAGTGTCGGACGACGTAACCGATTTCGGCGATCAAACAACCTCACTGAACAGAACGAAGGCGCAAACGAGGAAATTGGTATCGTTATCTAAAGATGAATCCGTTTTCCTCCCGACACTTTCGGTTGGGTTTGCACGTGGTGGTGGTTCAGATAGCGAGTTCAGCGATAGCGAAGCTAATGTGGCTGATGGAGTAAAAAAGAACCGTCGTGGACAGCGGGCCCGTAGGGCGTAGGTCTTCCTGCATTAACTGGTGTCATTCAGCCTAACGGGGCACGACAGGATATGGGAAAAGAAATATGGGAAGAGCGCCCATCACCTCAAGAAACGGCAAGAAATAGCGCAAGGAACGAAACAACTCCGTTCTCCTTCCAGGGGTCAGAGGACACAGAGACAGCCTGAACGTAAACACGATTATGATGCTCGCATGCTGAAGCAGACGAGTGTCGATAAGCCGATGTCCGATCGGACAATGCGGAGAGGGGCATCAACGAGCACTGATCCGCCTCGGACAAGACAGGAACAGCGGGATGAGCGGCCGTTGCACCCGTCTTGGGAAGCAAAAAAGAAACAAAAAACGATTGGAATCGTACCTTCACAAGGAACGAAGATTATTTTCGATCCGTAGCACTAACGTTAGGGACATCCGTACAGTACTGACACAACACTTTGTTCGGGCCATAGATACAAGCTGTGTAATCAACGGAGGTTCCAAGCAGCGCAGAACAATACAACAACAGGGTATGGGAGGAGCCAGAGCATTGGAACGGAGATCTTTTTATCGAGCTATGCAGATAACGCGCTAGTCCCTACGGGAAGGACAGATATGCTTTTTGCCTCCTTGCAGCCTACAATCACGGGAGCACCACGTTTGTCCACAGCGCCCGCAACGCGGAAAGTCCCTTCCGGGTTTCAAGCATGTGGAGCACTGTGAGCTGCAAGAAACTCTGGACTTTCTCTCCAGCCCCTCCAGCACCGGATGAAGTTTCCGAGTCTCTGCCGGAGGCGGGGTGGAATTTCCAGGGGATTCATCCCATGCAGGATCAGGCGGCAGGGACGTGCGGCTGATGGACGGGCTCCTACAGGAATCGGTTTGACTGAAAGACAACGGAGAATCAGGGGGTGTATCGTTGTCCCAGTGAGTTCCGGTATGTCTTTGCTTCCCTTCGACGGGTATTTTTATTTTCAACGAGGAACGCATCCAATCCACGGCAGGCATAGTAGCGGTGAAGGAACCGTAAACGTTCGTGAAGCCTTCGGAAATATCGGCTTCGGACATGCATTTGGACAGTTGGCGATGGACGTAGTGAGAGGACATGTGAATCTTCGTTATACTGCATGGGTAATTCCATATCCCGGTTCGTGCACCTCTGAAAGGCGCATGGTCATGCTGGAGAAACATTTAGCCTGGCGATAACGACAATTAGCACGAGACGAAGAACCCACAATGAGGTCAGACTGCATCATGGAAGATAGTTGGCGAGGTCTCTGAGACGCGAAGCTTCCCGAGAGACTACGCCTTGAATATATACTCGTGTGACCAGATTTTCAGATCCAAAGATCGAAACAGCTTTTTACGTTGTTGTGGAACGTCAGCACCACATAACCCGACCGAATGGCAAGATATCAGCCAATTATCACTACAATGGAAATCAGAGTGGGAACCTACTTGGATTTGCCTGTTCTTCTTACGTGTAGAAGTCCTGAGGTGATTTGACGGCCAGGACGTAGGGGGAAGGTATCACACGACCTGATTTTATACGGAAGCAGAGAAGATACGCCGGTTAGCTGGCACAGCGGGTATTTGAAAACCGTTGCCTACGTGAACGCAACATCATGCCATAGGGTGATAAGATGCAGATTGGTAGCCAGAACGAGCGTACCGACGTCGTAATGACCTCACGTGTGGTGACGATGAGCAGAACAACACTGCACAAGTGGACCATTGCCGATAGAGTTTGCAGGGGCTACATATTGTCTCGGGGTACTCTCGTGATCAACACCCTGGAAGTGAGGTAAAGCTTGGATGACCACTCTCACGGCAAGTCACGAGCAGGACTCGGCAGTCATGAGGCCTTCCACCAGACCAGTCAGGCGTCCCGTCGAAGAGTGGAGGCGGAGGCTATACGCACGCCAATGAGGTACAGAGTTCTGCAATATTGCGCCAAGCGCAGGCAATGTAATGAACGGAGCGGTCGAGGCTTGTAACATAGCTCTTCGAAGTTGTCGGCGGACCTCAATCAGCCGCTAGCGCAGGAGCCGATGCGGATGAACGTTTAGCGGTAATGAGGCGTCACGTCCTTGTGTTCTCGCTCGTTTATTGGACGATGGAAGCTTAGATATACTTATGTACCATCTAGAACCCCGTAAAACACAACGAGTGCCCACACACAGACGAGGTCATTGGACCGTGAGGTTCATTCATTAGTGAGCACACATTAGGATGACGGTGAAAGAACGACTACTGGATTCATGACGAAAAAACTCTCGAGCTCGACGCCCATGATTGTCCTCGCCCCTCGACCGTCAATTCTCAGCTGGCAAACGAGTCTGGGGTCTACCGCACATGCCCCGTGTCCGTTCGCTTTTGCCCTTGACCCTTGCAGATAATAGTGCAGCGTGGAACAAACAAGACCAAACAAGAGGCTCCCATCTCCTGGTCGAGCGTATTCGATTTGGGCCTACAATACAGCAGCCAGCGTCACTCGTCTCCACCTCCTCGTCCTGCCATTCTTTACGACGTATTCGTTACTGGGGGCATTCATTTATTACTCGATTAGCTGGGCTGTAATCCATTCTCATCAACTTGCTTTGCTACCTTTTACGTCTTACGCCTCACTAACGAGTCATGGTAAGCTGCAGGCTGCGTGCACGATCATCAGCTTAATTGCTCACCTTCGTACTTTAATATCATTAAGGGTCAGACACTCTCTGCACCGGGTCAGTATACGTCTCTGAAAAATACATACAATCCCCATTTTCCTTGGTTCCGATGAGCCTTTTGCGGTCAGCTCATCTTCTTGACCCTCAGCCACTAGCAAGAAAACAGAGTCAGGTGAAAATGATCATCTTTTTTTCTCAGTGACAGAGATGCAGGGATGGAGGATCAGTGCGTCTCTTTCCCCTCGTCCAATGATACTTGTCTCACAGTGTATTGGTTTCGCCCTTTCTGCTATTTGTTGCTATTTTTTATTCAGGTATGGAGGATGCTCATGCTGCTGTCCTCAACTTGGAGGAAATTGATGACAAGAAGAATTCCTTTTTCGCTGTATATGATGGACACGGCGGTACGTCTCATGACCGTTTCTTGAAATCGCTTACTCACGGATATCCGCACATCAGGCGGTACAGTCGCCAGATTCGCGGGACAGAATCTTCACAAACGTCTGCTCTCTGAAGAAGCATATCGCAAGACGCGTTATGAGGAAGCATTGAAGAGGGCATTTTTGGGGACAGACGAGGAACTCTTGGCTGGTGCGCCCATGATAACTCGGTGTCAGGTACTCGTCTGATGCCGATTCTTGACAGATCCCACGCATACACGCGATCCCTCTGGTTGTACCGCAATTGCTGCGTTGGTAACGCACGATCGCACTGATTTATGTGGTATGTATTCATCTTTTTGGTCATCCCTCAAAATTGACACGGTTCTAGGCAAATGCTGGAGACTCTCGGTCTGTAATCAGTGTCAAAGGAGAGGCGCAGCCCCTGAGTTATGATCACAAACCATCAAATGATAGTTCGTCTTTTCTTGTTTCCGGGATGTCCCCCACACCTGACCATTGCTCTTTGCAGCCGAACGTGCACGTATTGTTAACGCAGGTGGATACATAGAATTTGGTCGTGTCAATGGTTGGTCATACATTCTTTATGACACTCTGATGTTCAAGACGTCTCCTAGGAAACTTGGCCTTGTCAAGAGCACTGGGCGATTTCCAGTTCAAAAAGAATTATTCTTTAATTCCTCAGAAACAAGTCATTACTGCGGACCCAGACGTAATGGTACACCAGCTAAGCGACGAAGATGAATTTTTTGTGTTGGCCTGTGATGGTGAGCAACTCTCTCATCGTATGACGCCACTTTTATTCACTTGCATGCCAAAAAGGTATTTGGGATTGCCTGTCGTCACAGCAGGTGGTCAACTTTATCCGACTCAAGATAGCCGAGGGGAAGGAATTGACCGAAATCGGTGAAATGATGTGCGAGCACTGTCTCGCTCCCGATACTTCATCACCCGCGGGCATCGGTTGCGATAATATGACTGTTCTTATCGTCGCCATTCTCAACGGGCGGACAAAGCAAGAATGGTACAACTGGATTGGCGATCGCGTCAAGAACCAGTACGGCTTCCCGACTCCCTCCACTATTCCCCAGATCTATGCAGCAAGTCCGCCTTGTGGCCTTCAAGGCACGGAGAGAAGCCATGGAAGAACGCGACCGGCAGCGGAAAGAACGCGGTGATGAATATGTACCGCCGAACCCATTTGGATGGTTTGGGACCACTCTCTGGGATCGCTCGTGTTCTTGGGAGCGCCGGAGGTATCTCGTTCAGTCCTGAAACGGGTATCGTAACAGACAACGGACGGCTCATGTTTACTTCAGAGGACGATAGCGATAGTGAGGACGATATAGAATCAGACACAGCCAGCAAACTGGCCACTCGTCCTTTGGTTCGCTGGGGAGTAGGGCACCTGACCCTGCTGCCACTTTAAGGCATGACCTTGCCGCATACCAGAACGCAAATGCCCAGGAATCTGGTGGCGGAGTCCGTGGCATTGAGGGAATGAAGTTGACGATAATTGATGACGACGAGGATGAGTTGTCAAACGGCACACGTGGTGCCGCCGCAATCTCGAGTCCTTCGAGTCCTGGGAGAATATTGCAGGGGGAGACTCCACCGTCCCCACCGAAGCCACAGGTGAATGGTGCTATTACGCCGGTCCCCCAGCTCGCCCCAGAACCGCTTGGGGACAAACCACATCCAGTCCTCGAAGCGGAGGGCTTGTTGGATACCAGTGAATCTCCATTCAAGGTATAGTCTCGGGTGTTTTACAAGTCTCTTTATCGTCGTAATGCGCACGCTCCCTTTCATTCTCCACCTGCTCCGCTCCGCCTTTTCTTTACCCTTGACAAAACCTTGTGTGCCTTACGGTTTTGGTTGTTTTCTGTTGCTGCTATCTATTGTATGTCTGTACGGTAGTGTTGTCAATTTGGTCGCCACCAACCTTGCGGTGCACTTAAGGTGTTCTACAGTTTTCCGTCTCCTTTCTCTCCCGTAGCCATCATGATCCTCGTTCTTGACTGGTTCACGATTCCCTCCCTCTCCGTATGCGAAGATCACCGGAACTTCAGTATCATACATACTCCCTTAACTGGTTGTAAACAAATGAACTATCCATACTTGTTTCCTTCGGTCCGTCACCACCTTCAAGAGACATCATATAAGACTACCAGTTGATTTTCGCACAAGCAGACGACAGTCGCGGAGTCGGATTTGTTGTTATTCTTGAATGCGCCGACGCCAAGGAGTGACCCAGGCAGTTGCCATCACCGACCTTGAGGAACAGCTCTGCTTGGCCCAGAGCTGGTTCGGCGATGAACGTCGATAGATATATACGTTTCCGCCACGATCGACGGACCCGTTCTCGAATGCGAAGATAGCATTTTGCGTGTGGTGCGTGAACCGTGTATCGCGCTTTGATGCGAGCACGAACGCCAGCGCAGGGAATGTGCCCGTATGTTTCCATTCGGGGGCAATCGTGTCGCTGCTACATTGCGTTCCTCCTCCTCCCTCCGTGACATATAACAAACCATCGATCGAATTCTTGATCACCAGACCGGCTAATCTAGCGTCCGTGCCAGGAAGGGGTGTAGAGAGGAGGTTGAAGGGTGATGTACTATTTTTCTTCCACCAAGGCGGCGTAGATCCGTCCTCGGAGACCCACGTAAAAGCGGCGGGGCGTCCTACCGAATCGTCGACTTCGTCATCCATCTCGCCCTGGGCTAACGAGGGGACACCACGGACCGAGTCCGAGCCCGCTCGCATCTTCGCCTGTCTTGAGTGCTTCGGTGTATTTCTCGAAGGCCTCGCGGATGAGATAGAGTTCAGATGGATCGAGCGTTTCCGGAACGTCTATATCATCATCTCCACCTCCGCCCGTGGCTTCGTTCCCCGCACTGGTGGTGGCACGGGTGGCACCACGAGTACCGGCTGCAGCGAACACGTGCATCCACTTCTGGCCTTCGGTCATTTTGTCGAGATGCACGCTCAAGATTCCAAACCTACTGTCCCCCTCGCGGTCCCATGTCCAGAAGCTGGTGGAAGGGCGTATACGGTCCCACAGTTGCTTAGCAGAGTAGCGCGGTAGTCGTATACCCTCATGCATGTCCGGTACGCCTTTAACGTGCATCGTCAACGTGGTGGGTGAGAAGAGGACAGTGATGTTGGATTTCGGGGTTGACGAGGGGAGTGCAAAAGCTACTGTCACGACGTCGGGGGTCTGCGTCCACGAGTAGGGGTAGGGTTTTGTAGACGTCGTATTATCGCCAGCATCCAGATCCTCGCCCGCACGTGGGACCGGTGCAATTTCGTCTGGGGAGGGCTCGTAGGCTGGCGTGTGCGAAGCGCCAATCTCACGGTACGTCAAACTGCCGATGAGGACATAAGCGTTGCGAGACGCGTCGTAATCGGCGAGCATTGGCACGTCCTGCCCACGCCTGCGCCAGACGATGTCAAGCATACCGGAGTGGACGTGCATCATGTTGAGCGGAAAAGTGAAACGCGCGGCCCATACGTCGAATTCAGACGAGTGGAAGTGATGACGGTGTTGGTGGTGTGTTGAAGAGGTTGCAGCTGTGTCCTGTGTGAGGAGGGAAAGAGTCTCCGCATCATAGTACCGGGAGGAGAGCAAAGCAATGACTGTGCCATCCGATACCCTCGCGACACTGTGGATTCGGAAGGGTAGTGGAAGGGATGTAACCTCCTTGTCGAAGAGCTCGAAGGACGACAGGAGTGTGGCAGGGCCGCGTGCAGGGATACTGAGAATGTACAGGCTTCCGCGGCCATCGCTCACGAAAGCGGTATTGTCCGCCAGGAATGCCGCAGAGGGATACTCGCGGTGTACCGACTCCGATTGCGTCTGGGCGGTGGAGATTGCGGCGGGGAGCTCGTAGACGACATCGAACCTAGGAGACTTGGTTATCTAGTACCGTACGTCAGCGAAATTAGGTAAAGGGGGAGGGGTATACACAAGTACTGCACTGCTCACGTCAGTGGGGTCTACATCGACGACGATTACTCGACGATCAGCATCGATGTAGAGCACTCGCCCAGATGCAGGAGAAAGAACGAGGTGGTTGTGTGTGATTCTGCTTTGGACTTCTTGCAGCGAGAGCGGAGATCTACCCGAGGCAGTCGCTTGGGTGGGCTTGTACGGCAGGCCGTGTCGAGCTATCCCCGGCGAGATCACCTGCAGCTTGTAACCTTCAAACTTGGGATTGAGAAGTTCGCGATTCGGACTGAAGTCTGCCATCTACACCGACTATGGTGACCGTGGCATCATCCAAGGTCAAGTACGAGCCATGATTACATCACTACTTGAGCAACAAAACATCACTGGCTAGATGTTCCTCAGCTCCACCCTTGTCCCTGTTGCGCTTCTTACCTGGACTTCTGCAGTTCATCTGCACTCATTGTAGTAGCCCAGCCATTGTCAAGTAACTCAGAAGGCGTCCTTACTCGTCAGGGTCGAGCAGCCCCGGGCAAAAAAGAGTAAGAACGAGGGTCGAGTCTCTAACCCATTCCATATACCGGTGCTTGCATTTGCGTAGCCTCACTGTACCCGGTTATAGCACGCGTTTTCCAGTGGATAAGAACGTGGTTACCTGTGTACTCGATATACTACACAGCTTCATCGTGAAGCAATACGTATTCTCTATCTGACAGTCCAAACTTTATGACTACGAAGACGCCACGTCGTCAGGATATAATGGTTCGGCATGATGGAAGAACGTACCGTCGCTAGCTCGTAACTCGTAGAAACGCGTGGTCGGAATCGTCTCGTCGTTGACGTGCGTGTGGTTTGTGGACTCGAGATCGATTATAAAGGGTCTATCCGGTCCACATAGTGAGTATAGTACGTGACGGTAGAAGGCTGTTAACACACTTTATCGTGGCCTTGGATACGCCAAATTCATCTTTCACTTGAACTTGCCGATCTGTGTGCCAAGAAGAGAGTAGTCAGAAAATGAACTGATAAAAGGATACAGAAGCAAGCGTCGACGATGTTCACTCACGTTGGATGACTGCGTGCTGCTTGGAACAGGATGGATGCTCGATGAGGATATCTACAACGGTGCGATCTCTGCCAAGGAGGTATGCGCTTTGTCGGTTTATATGTAGCAGATCTGGAATAAGTTTGGCGTTTAGCTGGGCATTATGTCCAAGAGGACGACGCTCACCGACTTGGTCTTTTCCTTTAAAAACATACAGCCTCCACCCTAGTGTCGGCTTCCTGGCCTCTGGCGGTTCGTTGTACTTGAGTACGGTGCTAGTACCGTCAGATAGCTTAACTGTATTGGTCGCTGCTGCGAGCAGACCTGAAGGATTGAAATTGGGCTTGGCTTTGTCTTCAGGAGGTGCAGAACCAGATTTCGAGCGTGAGCGGTGGCGAGAAGGAGAAGGAGAACGCGGCCGGGGTGCAGGCGATGCAGAGCGTCGCGGGCGGGTAGGTGGTCTGTCGTAGTCTCTTCTCCTGTCTCCGTCTTCCCTGCGTCGTTCTCGTCCTCGCTCTCCCTCCCTGTGTCTCTCCCTCTCCCTCTCCGAGTCTCTGTATCTGTCTCTGCCATCGTGCCACCTCCGGTCGCCACCACCGCGTTTGGATTCGTATCTACCACGATGGCCCCGGTCGTCGCCCTCGCGCCTTGAAGCGCTGCGCTCCTCGGGGTCGTATCTCCGGGGTGGACGTGCGGGCGAAGACATAGCAACTTTTGTCGAGTGGTAAGTTGGTTGCGAGAGTCTTGCGTGCGAAAATGTAACATACAAATTGCCCGCAGACCGTAAGTAACGATACACTAATACAGCATACAACTACATAGCCTGTACCCTACATGCCCAGTCAGAAAAAAAAGCCAACATGCATAAGCCGTGAAAAAAAGCTGCGAGAGTAAGGGTCCCTAGCCAATTCCAACACTATTCCGCTCTTCAGTCATGAATGGAAGAACTACCAGTGCCCGACCTCCCAAGAGCATGCGAAAGCGCGATGACACCGGACTTGAGAATCTCGACGGTGATCGGTCGAGGAGTTGCGTAGGCGGTCGGCAGCGTGGACATCATCGCGGTCAAGTTTCCATTACTCACGAACTCTCCCTGCTGAATCTGGTCCTTGCACCCTGGGCTGGATAGGATTGCCGTACGCTCGCAGCCACCTGGAGATGCTTTATTCTGGCCAGCTGGGCCTCGTCGAAACCCAATCCGAGGAGAGCACGCATGAGCACTACGAAAGCACAGAGGAAAAGAACAAGTAGAAGCCTGTCGTATATGCTGTGGGGGACAAGTTCATGATAGCAGTATGTTAAGATTCTGGGGAATAGAGGCGCGCGTGGAGGTGGTAGGCGCGCATCGACATGGTCGTAGGAGAGGACGGGGGTCGTAGCGATGGAGTCATACTTGACGAGAGGCTCTCCAGATGCATCGCTACTGGGAACAAGACGCGTGCGTACCGTTGGGATGTCCGGTGATCGTCTCAGCGTGACGGTGGCCGTTCTGCGGTGCATCGTACTAGTTGATTAGGAGTTGCGACTACCCCCCTGCAGTTTAGTCAAAACCTATATAAAGAGTTCATTAGGGTGCATCGCGATTCGACCATCGTGTACACTCACAAGGTTTGGAGGGCCCCGGTGGTAGTGCGAGTGGGCATGCACCGACTCAATGACAGTCTGAGTGGGAGGCACGTTCCTGGATTCCGTTCCAGTCGCCCTCGCGCTATTTTATACGCAGGCTAACTGATCTGAGAGATTATCAGCATTGCAGTGTTGCTCGGCTACCAGAGCAAGTGGGATCATGATACTTAGTATGTAATTTCATAAATCATTTCGGGGCGTGTTCTCCAGGGTTGGCTTGATGTTCCGTGAGACTTAAACGTTTGCTGCATCATCATTCACTCAGACGTCCATCCCTGCTGGTCCCATTCTCATGCAATAATATAATACGGCTGATGTGACACGTGTAAGCTGCGCAGAGGGGCGCTATTCATCCAACCCATTCACGACAAGGATTTAACTATAACAATGTTCTCCGCCACCAACAAAGAGTAAGAGAGCGGCTAGGGCAAATACAAACGGAAGCGCAGAGAGCGTGTGCCTAGGTGCAAAACAAGGTACCGATGTATATCCCCTGGTAAGGTCCCAGGTGATCCAGGATATCACTGTCAAATACGTTCGGAACGGTCATGATCGTACAGTCGGCATCTGTCGCGTCATCGTTACCTGTTGCGTACGTGCAAAGGACGGTGAGTAAACGGCGCAAAGGGAATGGGAATACTGACCAGGACAGGAAACTACATAGTCCGGGTTCACTATGTGTACCTCCCCGTGAACCTGTGAAAAGCCCATGGAAATTCCCGGAACGATAGGTATCGGGTCCCTCTCGTTGTTTACTCTCTGGAAATCTGGGACCTGTGCATGTGTAAAAAGTCATGTGTCAGAGCATATCCAGTTAAAGTATATGGGCAGGGCTGCGGGAATCTGGCAACGCACCATCGAATCAAAGAGGACTAGCCCACTGCTGGATTACCCACACGCGGCGTTCCATACGTGACCCCCTTGATGGAAATGCTGGAGGGCAGGTTAAGGGCTAGGAAGACACAATCAAGTTCGGCGAGTGCACCAGCCGAGGGAATGTCCAATCTATTTTTGTAGCGGCTAGTCAGTGCTAGGGCAGAGTTTAACTGCGTGCGAGCGCGTAGTTGAAATCCCACCAGCGTAACGGACTCAGTGCTGTACTGAATCAACAGCTTATTTACCTCAGCGAGGATTGTAGGTGCAGTCTTGGCATGTTCGTTTGCGAACCCGCTGTGCACCTGCACGCTGGAGCTGACGCCCGGGAAGAGTAATGGGTCCAGAGATTCAAAACTTATGTCAAGATCCGTGAGGTCTGCGAGACTACAAGTTGGGGATTGGTACGTGCTATGGAAGAAATTGTATCTGAATCCTCAAAGGTGCCACACTTACAGTTGGGTTGGGTCTGTCCCTTGGTGGGCTACGACCACGGTGCCCCCAGAGGGCCAGTAGCCGACATAATCTAGAATAATGAGTATGGAGTCTGTATCGGTCCAAGGGGGAAAGAGTGTGTACAGTATTGGATGTCGTCTCCGTCTCCGCCTGTAAGCGACACCTGGAAGCCTGGTACCGCCTCACACGCTTCTGCACGTCGTTCATTGTCCTGATGTACGGGCAAGAATGGGAAAAGAACGCACGACCACAGTTCCAGCCATCGACGATGTTGGGGGAACAGTATGCTGCACGGGCAAATTCCGAGTAGGGTGCAAAGCTGGCGAGCTGGGCCGACGAGAGAACAGATACACTACGCTGCTGAAGGTGGGACACGGTAGGATTAGGCAGAGCGTCGACCGCCACGAGCACTTTACAGAGTGCTAACAGCGGCGTAAAATGAAACGTACGCATCGCGCGCAGGGCGAACAGGGACTGCACTGTCTCTCAGATATACCACATCAATAGAAGTCTCCGGATCGCCATTAGGCGTGCCTTCTGAATATCTACAGAGATCAAGGGCTGATGCCCGTGGCCGCTGCTGCCAGGGGAACGGACCGTGTCCGTCGGTAGTCCGATTGGACATTGCACAACTGAAGTATACTCAAGGTCATGGACAAGAAGACATACCCTTCTCAGCAATCACTGCGCAAGTGAGACCGGCAAGTTATGAAGGGCCACGTGTGATATATGAACGTTGACGCTGAGCGCTGGTGCAGGGCGTCCATGTGGGGGGCATCACGATGGCGCGTAATACATGATATGTCACCCTGCATAAACGATTATAGACGACCCCAAAAAGGCAACTGTTCAGGTTAAGAATGATAGTGCTGACTAATTTGACATGCCATCAAGCCGGCTCCACGCGGCTCTACATAACCCGTTGAGGTCGTCGAGGACGAGGATGATGAACTGCAGCCGTGCAGCGGTGCTGCAGGAGGACGGGTAATGTTAATACTGGGATGAGTTTTCTCCTGTGACGTCAAAGATTTGGGACGGACTGAAGGAGACCCCGCCGGCAGTGAACATTTTGAGTTGTTGCAACGAGGGTTGGCCGTTGCAGTGCAAGTGCGGTGATTTTCTTGCCCCGAGACGTACGCTGACGCAGCAAAAGTCCCAGCCGATGTTTTTCATCAAGTTAAGATAGTCCGTGCGATTCCCACAAAGTCAAATAATACTTTATACTCCAGCACTTCTCCATCTCCACAGTCGCCCCTCCTTCGTCATGTACTACCGCCAGCAAACGACATCTCATGTGAGGGCGGACGATTCAGACACCCCCGATCACGATCGCGGACAGCCTAATCAACTGCTTCCTTCTATCAATTCGATGTCGTTACCAGGCATACTTCGGGAGCAGAATGTCCAAGACTACCGCACGAGCCCTGATGAGGTGCCTGCATCGGCATATCATTCCTCTCCCTCCCACCTTCTTTATCCATCCCATCACCAAAACGTTCAGCAGAGTCTTCAGTCTTCCCCATGGAACCGGCTGCCATACACGCTCGACCAGTCTGGCGATCCATCTGCAGTGAGGGATTTCATGCACCGATTCGTCCCACAGCACCAGCACCGCCCAAACTCGCTCCACTGCACAGAGGATACTTCCGCTAACGTGGCTACTCTCGTGCCGGAGGATGGTCCGTTCTCGAATGCTGTGCAGTTGGATCCCAGTCTTATGATGGCTCATGGCTCCAACTATATAACCAGACACCGTCCGATGGCTGAGACTTCTCCCGTTCAGTACTCATCACACCCGGCGCAATCGTCTCAATCACCCTCACAAACTCAGGAAAGCTCCCCACCTGCAGGAGAAGAGTCATCTAGCAAGCCGAAGAAGCTGCGCAGGATGAAACCTCGCATTCAACTGGCCCCAGATCAGCCGCTCACAACCCAGGGAAAACCGCGTGCGAGAGTCTATGTAGCATGTGTGCAGTGGTCCGTGTCTTGCTTTCCATCGTCATCCAATCAAGTGGTGCTAACTACTCGGTGTTTGACACATTTGTGGTTTATATAGCCGGACGAGAAAGATTCGGTGCGACGGTGCGAAACCAGCATGTCACAATTGTATGCGCCGTGCCAAGGCGGATGATGAGTGTACATACGACACGGCTCCTAAACGAAGGGGGCCCGATAAGAGACCTGGTGCGAGGCAGCGCGTGCTAAGGGAGACGAGAATGGACGAGGCCGCTGAGCTCGGCACAAGTTCAGGCATTGCCCGCACGCGGCGGCGGCGGCGGAGAGACGAGGACGATACGAATAATGAGAGTAACACTGGATTTTCGGATGACGCGAGTGGGCGAGATGAGGGTATCGGTGGTGTGGCGACCTCGTCGGCACTCCCACCCATCCGTCCGCCTTCCCTCATACTAGATCCACAGTTGTCTGACATGGCGACCTTCACGGGTGGGGTTGGCGGTATTGTAGCGGCGTCCACGTCCGCACCACCGCAGATCCCTCACAGTACCTCGACAACAACGTCCACGACGGCCATGTTGGACGCAGGGTTGGGGTCAGTAAACCCAAATTCAGCAGACTTTGCTGAAGAGATGTTGTACGCAACGAGCAGCCAGGTATTAACTTGAATCATTTTCATGGTTCATTTTCTCACCCTTCCCATGTCGTCTATGACTGAAGGGTTTAAACAACACCCAAGTATATGATCCACCACTACTACCACTGCCACTACTACCAAGGGGTGCAATTGAGAACGAAAATTTAATAGACTGTTTCTTGCAACAGCAACAACAGCAACAACAACAACAACCGCTTCAGGTAGTTGAAGGTGACAGCGAGACTTCAGAGGAAGAAGCATTTGCACTTTCTTCTGAGCCCTCCCTCGATTTTGCTCGCAAGACATGGTGGGAATCGCTCCTGGTCGTATATTCGACCGACTTGTCCCTCTTCCCAAATACACTCACGATTACGCAGCGCAACCAGGCTGCTAGTTGGATTACGGCAGATCTTCGTCTACTCTTCCGCGTTTCCGGCTTCTGGTTCTCATTCATCAACATACCCTCTTTCCTGTCCACCTTCGTGGACCCGCGGAGGAGAGAGAAGATGCAGCCAAGCTTGGCTTATGCCGCCTTGGCTGTTGCGACTCTTCTTCAGGGTTCGGAAGTCGAGAGGGGGAGTGAAGGGAGAGAGAAGGCGTTGAGATTGAGGGATATGGCGCAGGGGGCGCTCGAGGCAAGTCTGTGTGCACGGTGGGTAGATGAGGAGTTGGCGCAGGCTGCTTGGGTAAGCACTCACTTCTTTATCTCCCATGCTTTGTGACAGTTGGTGGGACGATGATGTGTGTGTCTGATCTTGAACTTCTGGAAGCTTCTTGCCTTTTTCGAAGTCTGTCCACATCCACGCCACGGGGGTGAACGAACCAAGTCTAGCCTGTTCATGCTGGACACTATCATTCGCACACTTTCACTTGCGACCCTCGACAAAGAAAATCCTGCTGCCGTACGCTTCAAGCGCAACACTGTCCCTGTGGTTCTGGGTCCTCGTCACACCTCTCCTCCGTCTTCGTCCTCTTCGTGGTACAGTGGAGACGAGTGCGTAGACACAGTTGATAGGATGTCGCAATCCTACCCCATCCGTGATTGTGCTTGTGCTTCCCTTTCCCTTGGCCAATGTTGGCCCGCTTCTCACGAGCATTCCCCATTTTTGGTCGCCTCGGCCGGATGGGATGATGCTTGGACGCCTGGAGAGGTTAGAAAAGAAACCTGTAGGAGGTTGTATTGGAGTTCGATGATGCTTTCTGCTGGATTTTTGTCGTACATGCATTCCGCGGGATTGAAACCTCCAGACCTTTTCGTTGGGGAACCTGCAAATGTAGGTGGATTGTTTTCTTCCTCAGAGAGCTTCTTTAACCCGTCTCGATGTTAGATCGCCCTCCTCTTTCCCGGTGAAGCAATGATTTCACGCTATGAAGCATACTGGGTCAAGGATACAGTGTGGGCATTGGTCTATCGCACTGTTCTTCTTTGGCATAGTTGTCTGCGGATGCGAAGTAACCAGGGATGCGAGCGAGGCTGAGCGGGCGAGCTTTGGCATGAACGCGTGGCTGGAGGCCGATCAACTTGAGCGGGAGTTCGATTCCCATACCTGTGGATTGGAGAGAAGTTATTTTTTTCAAGGAAGGGAGTTCTTGTTTAAGTGAGTGTAGGCATACTATCCTTTCGGTCCTTTTTTTCTCATGGAGCGGTCGACTAACACTGCGGGTTGGACAGCGTGAGGTTGATGATCTCAAACGAGTTTCAAAAATACATTCCGTTCGCCATGATGTGCGTGTGCTTTCTCATCTCTGGTGTTTGGTGCGGGTCGGCTGACGGATCAATGGTAGTGAGACGAGTACCATCTTTCACCGTGGCAAAGCCGAGGAGTGGTGTATGTCTTGATCGTTTCTTCAATCACGTGCGGTGAATGTAATTAACGCGAACTTGGGCGGTGAATTCGGCAGTGAAACATCAAGCCAACGTCGCGCAGCGTATCGTACAGAGGATGAGCACGTTGACGGGGCATACCGGGCAATCACTCGTCCACCGACCGCACTTCTCGTTCTGGTTCATGAGTCAGATGAATAGGTACGTCGGCGCACGCGTTCCTTCCACGCTCTCTCGATTGCCGTTTTGTCTAATTTCTCGTAGGGCACTTTCTCTTTGGGAGCGTGATAATTCGCTGACGCTCGCCGTGGACGTGTGTATCGCGTTCCTTAAACCGATTGATTATGTGTCTGCGATATGGCCGTGCTCAGGTATGATACCCTTAGTTGAACTTCTCGCATTTGAGAGTTTACTGACGCTGTTTATGTTTCGCTATCACTGTTAGCGCTAACAACCAAAGCAGTAGCATTGAGGCAGCGGATTGGCGCAAGCTTGCGAGGTGACGGGGAGGCCCTTGCCGCTCTCTGACCCTTTGAGCGACTAGAGTGTATTCTAAACATGTTACCCTTCTTCTTTCTATCTGGAGTTGCTGACTTTTCTCTCTTGCTATCCGTGCAGAAGTTTGTTCCATTGCTTTGTCCGTTTGGTACAGTACTCGTGTGTAGATTAGGCACCTTCCAATTTAGGAAACTATTCATCCAAGGTTATTAATGTTACAAATACCATCCCTCTACTGTCTTGAGCCACTTGTTGCACTACTGTTCGAGCGTGGAGCCAATAACTGTTAACATGGATCAGGAAGACGTCCTCATTGCAATGGGCCGCGTGCCATTCGGCGGTGTGGCCACGACTGCTAGTATGTCATTCCAGCTGGCGGACGAGGCTACCAACCGGCCGTCGTCAGCCCCCACCACAAGGTCGAACGGGGTCGAGCACAAAACGGGCTGCTTCTCCTTCGTTCGAGGGCCTCGACAGGTACGGTCAGTAGAAACGCTTTAGGGAGAACACGGAATCTTCACCATCGATGACATCGAACTGTGATGTACACGCGGAGTCCTCTAGTGCCCTTTCTGCCACCAGCACCACCTCATCACCGCATCTCTGCTCCATGACACCACCGTCGCCCTCTACCACAACAGCCATGACCAAATACAGTGCGCTCGTCGAAGACCTTGTCCAAGAACTTCAATGCGGGTGCTGCTCGGAGCTGGTGTATCGTCCTGTCGTAGTCTCGCCTTGTCAGCATTTCTTCTGCGGGAGGTACGTGTGCAACTGGATCTCATTGATACTGATTATTTATCGATGGCATAGTTGTTGCGTGCTTTGGATAAAGGTGAACTGCCTTTCACCATTCATCCCCCCTATTGTCCTGTTCGGGTGCACACCCCGGTCAACGCAACAGGTTTCTGGTTTCGTCACTCGTGTTTTCCGTTGTGATTCATGGAATGACGTGTTTGATACTGACACGGTGTATCCTCACAGAACGGAGGCACGAATTGTCCGGCATGCCGCGGAGTGTCGACGCACGTCACATCTTCACGGCCCCTCCAAATGATGTTAGATATCATACTTCGCTCAGATCCGTCTAGAACGCGCACAGAGCGGGAGCGGATGCAGGCAGATGAAGTATACAAGCCAGGTCAACCAATGAGGGTAAGCAGAACATAATTGCCATTCGTGTATGGTTCGCCAATCTGATATCGCGCTCGTGAATTCTCTGCACTATCCGATTTCTTTTGCATCCAGATCCCGGCGCCACGCGAGCCGTCTCCAGAACCTAACTTTAACGATACACCGGATTGGGATTATGCACGACCATGTCCTCATTGCGCAGCTGATAATCAATTCGGGTGGACGTGTCCTCAGCCAATCGTCGATTACGCTACGGACTCTGAGCGAGCATGGCACTATCGATGACGGTGCACCGCCCGGCCACGCGTACTGCGGGAACTGGTATGGCTACTTTCCGCGCGCGTAACGTGCATGGTGACGTATTGTTTTGCACAGCGAAAGCCTCCTCGCACTACAAGCCCCTATCACGACCAAGTGTGATTTCTGCCAGACATTATTTTGTGGAATATCCGTGCATGGACGGTGTATCGCGTTGCCCTTGAATGCTCAACAGCCTCATGATATGAACGATCTGGGCTGACTTTGTACAATCATCAGAAATTTACGAATGTTTCGACAGCAACTTCGTGGAGGTCGAGATCTTGTTCGACTATCTGACTACTCGCCAAATCACTCCGAAGAAGATATATCATGACGTTAGCATGCACGTTGTTTTGGAGTGTTCCAAAGTACTTACGGAGTTGACCGTTCTAGATCGTGTTGCACATTCAAGCTCAGCCTCAGGGGTTCCGGCCGCTAATAGAATCTGGGGTTTTTGCTGAGATCCACGGTATTACACTTGGTGTCGATGAGGACCCAAGTGCACTCCGAACCCGTATTTGTAGGCACTGCGCCGCAGATATACTCTTGTGGGGACTGAAGGAATGGTGGGTTCGAGAGCGAGAAGTTGCAATCCAGAAAGGTTTGCTACAGCGTCGGCCAGATTGCGAAGCCGGAAGTTCGTGTAGTCGACAAAAGGATCTCGGTACGTGTCTATGAGACATCTTTGAGGCTCTCAAGTGCTAACGTGTTACCTCGCTTTAGCACATACGAAAGAGTGTATGTTCCTGGACCCTGAAACTGTCGATAGAACTATTTGACTGACGAGAGGGTTTGCAGTTAATCATGTCACACTAGGAACCCCTATCCATACACAATCATCTACGGGGGATGTCTTGTCAAGGGATGGATACGTCTCACTCAGGGACCAGCAACGCAGACAGCAGTGGGAACGTCGAAGGACCTAGCAACGCTGCGGGAGACCGCGATAATGACCATTATAGACGACAATCCCGATTCTGTGGGCCGGAGTGCCAATTCGTTGCCGCCAATGCTGTCCGAAGAGTTTAGTCAAGCGGTATCCACTGCCCTATTTCTCTCGGATATCGTATCTGCTCAGGACTGATATGTCCTCGAGTAGTTATGACAAGCTCATAGGCATGATTATTGACTCCCACACACGTTCACGCCTTGGTTGTACTTCTCCCTTCTCGGCACTGTTGCATACGGTATATATCGGTTCCCTTGCATTGTTCCTAGCACCATGTGTCAAGGAACACAAAGGTGTACCTAACAATGAAACTGCACAAGATACAAGACATTGAAAACCTCTACAGCGGGATGAGATATCCAAAACCCAGTCAAACAACAGATAACAATAACAACGACAACAACGAGAAGGGGTGCGCGAACGGTAATGACAGACGGTGATACACATCTACAACACAGACGCTGTGACAAGGGAAAGAAAAACCAGCATAGATGAAAACAGACAACAGAACTAAAGCACTGTACCCGCACCGAGACCATCATACATCGCACGATCGTCGTCCCAGTGGCGCCTACTTCGTCCCCCTGATTTATGTGAATTGATGGAACGCCTATCCATTGCAAGCATCTTGCGTCTCTGACGTTCCTTGAGTTCTTCGGCCAGTCGTTCCATCTTAGCCTTCTCCTCTGCCTTCTTCATCTTCTTTGCCTCTGCCTTGCGAGATTTGATTTCCTTTAACTCTTCCTTCTTGGAATCTTTACTCGGTATAACACTAGTCGGAGAAGATGATGGCTCCGCCGTGGGTTGGGAAACTGACGACTTCCTAGGTCTGGACGCAGGAGAAACAAATTTGTTTATCGAAAGTTTGAGTGTACGATTGCTCGTTGTAGTAGGTATTGTAGATTCGCTGGAATTAGAAGACCTACTCCAGGTCGAAATGGACGGTCGAGATTCAGGGCCTCCCCCAAAGGGTACCATGCTGGGGAAGTGTGCCGGAGGTGGCGGCACGTTAAGCCGCAAATGCTCGACGTTGCGAGTCTTGGTAGGCGCGCGCGGCTCGACGGCCTTGGGCATACGTGCGCATTTTTCTGTGTCCGACGGGACATCGATGGGCGCAAATATAATGCTACCCGAGCTCTGAGAGAACCTGCGAGTATCGCGCTCTTCGTCAGTGACAGGCGAGCGCTCGCCCTTGACAGCAGGTCGGTGCGGAGGGACATGATCAACCGGGGTCTTAAGAGTCGCAGGAGAGCAAGGCTGAGAGTATGTGACGCTCGAGACAGAACTGTATGAGGCGGAGGACGACAAAGAAGGGGTATCGCTGTCACTGGCACTGATGCCAGTATTGGAACGTGCTCGTGTCCGGTGACGATGGGACAAGTTAAGGAGCGCCGGGCGTGGTAGGGGGTAAATAGTCATCAGAGTCTTGCTCTGACTCTGAGTGTCCTGAAGTGGAATAAGGGAAATGTGCATCGAACGGAGGAGATAGAGGTTCTTCGTGCTCTAAGAGAATGTGAGACCGGAGGGACGTGTTTCGAATAGCATGTATGAGCGGGTCGATGTCCGCGTCTAAGTAATCGTCGCAGCCGTCGTCTAGCGCATCCCCTTTAAAGTCTCGTTCGTCGAAAGAAGGCGTGTGGTCGACGGAAGGTGATAGCAAATCGGCTACAGCGCAGAGCTCGAGGTCTGTGTGGATCGAGACCATACTGGGTACTCTCAGCAGACGAGAGGACGTCGTGCGCCTGCGTCTTGGTGGCGTCAAAGTTGATTGGGAGGATGTCGCTTTATGACTGGATTGCTCTGTCTTTGAGCGCGACACGACAGGTCTGGCCTTATCCGATATCTGACGCGGCTGGCTCAGCGGCGACTGTATGTCACAGCGAAAAACCACACAATTAGAATTCTATGGACTCGCTGACCACGATGACAGATGCATTCTACTCACTCCGGTTTCCCACATGCCCCCTGGAGTTCGAAGTCGTACTCTGCTGGTCAACGGTACCAGGGAATCTCACATCGAGCGTTCCTCGTGCACGGTTTGGCGACCCTAGTGCGTCGTCCGAACCACGGCCTTGGTACTTCACTATCACCTTGGTCCGGATTCCGACTTCCCCCTCCACCCCCTCCTCTGCTATCTGCACGCGAACGCTCTGTCCGTCGCTGACTGTAAGCCTGTAAACAGCTGAGTTTCGCTACCAAGTCAGCCTATAAAAATATCGCACGTACCATCACAGTCTTTAGGGCGCTGTGTACCAAATAAGTCAGCCGCTCCCCGAGAAATGACAAAGAATGAACATACCGGATTTGAAGGCTGCGGCAACTGCAGAGCGTCGCGACCTCGTACACACCCACAGACGTCGAGTTTGACAGGGCGCGATGCATGGCATGCTTGACTAATGATTGTAAGTGGGATATCTGATACGTGCTTGAGAGAATCAACAACTGGCTTAGCACCGCAGGAGCATGCTGCAGCGGGGTAATAAGGGCAAGGGAGTAAAAATACTGCAGAAGCGCCAACGTGATAGGATATGGTTCTGATAAATTAAAGGCCCGAGGCGTTAGACGTGGGTCTGGTCGAGCCTCGGGGGAGTGCGGAGCTCCTGGCAAGTCGGGCAATCCAACGTCCATCGATGACACGGGAAGAGTTTCCATAGCTTGCTTAGCGCGATCCAAGAATTTAGCCCTCTGGTCCTTGAACCATGGCCACCGGTCTTCCAAAACCTTCCTTGAGCACTTTATTTTGCGACCGTCGTCACAAACGACCTCAAAATCAGCCAAAAGAGGTTCCTCGAGCGCAGATATACCGTATTCTTGCATCGAAACGTCTATCTGTAACGGTGGAGGTTGGTAGATGCCAAACGACTCCAAATCGATCACAGCCACATGATCCCAGCTTAGGAGTCTACGGTTGTAATCTTCGACCAGGTTGCCGTTGCGGTTACCAAAAATCACAAACTTGTTCGTCTCCGCCCAGAGGCATGCCCTAAACCACGACCCAGCTGCAAGCGCATTGCCAGGATCTATACGGGACCAAGTCATAGACTGTAGGTCAAGGGCCCATATTGAGTATGACTGATAAGTGTGTGCAAGATAAGTTCCCGCAATGATAAAGTGAGTGCCCAAGATAGCGCCGGAGGGAAATCGTAAACCAGGAGGGAAGGTCGAGCCGTTCATCGATGATGATCGCTCAGTAATAGTAAAGTCGGTGTCCGGTAGGGGAGAGAAAACTTGAAGTTCACGCTTGACGTCTGTGAACTATGGGATGCACATGTCATGAGCTTGATGCAACTCGAAAGAAGACGGCTCACGTTGTAGTTACTATAAAGGTAGATATCGTTGGGAAAATCATCCGTTGGAGCAGCGGAGTATGGAAGATGGATAAACGAATCGGATGGAGTGACTTCGGACGAAGGAGATTTGTCCGACCGAAAGTGCGATCCCGGTGAGGCGAGTGGCGCACCAGCATCCGAGGGACGTGATTCATTTTGGGGAATGCGAACGCGTAGATTTCCAGATACGGCGACGCTCCGATAGGTGCCACAGTGATGGGGGAAAGTCCCCCGTTGCACCCAGACCTTTCCTAAAAGGTCGTACACGCAGACGTCGTCTAACCACATATTGGATAGATCCTGGCCACCGATTATGAATAAGCGGTCCGCAGTAACAGAAGACAGATGAGCATAGCGAGGTTTTGGAAGGAGTGTTTCAGAGCCTGAATCGCGCGGGATTCCATTTGTGGACAAAGCAGGCAGCCAGTGCATGGTTGATAAATCGAGAAAACGAATGTCATTTAATACGCATAAATCTTCGACGCTGGTCGAGTTAGGGACGTTGCCCATGCCACCGAATATAACGAGTTGGTTGTTCCCTGTGGTTAGTTGAGAACGGAAAAGCGGACACGATAAGCGAGTGGTGACTTGCATGTTTCCGTACTGTGAAAGTATCGAGGCTCCGGTATGTCGTCGTCTTCGAAGGGTGCTATTTTCTTCCAGACGAAAGTCTCCAAGTCGAAGACATAGAGGTCACAGACCGTGCGACGTTCGGTGACCAGACGACCACCCTGAATCGAGTAAGTATTCTTGGTAAGGTTTGGATAGAAATAACGCACGAAAAGATACACTTTCGAGCCCACCACTGTAGTGGATGCTCCCTGGCATAGAGTGAGGGCGTGTAGGAGACAATGTTGTGGTAGGACGCACCACTAGATTTGGCGGGACATCGCCCGTTGTTTTCCTGCAAAAAGTAGTGAGATCAGATATGGAGTGCATGGACGAGGCTGAAGGGACGAGCTACGAGGACGACGCGAAGGGTAAATAAGCTCTGCCATAAGGAGATCTGAGATCCCCCCAAACACAGCACGTGCCGGCATGCCATAAGCACCCAAACACGTGTTTTGAGTCTCGAGACCCACCACAAACAAGCTGCCTGGAATGTTTGCTCGCAGGTACACACACGCCTTCGACAATCAGACTTTTTACTACGTAGTCGAAAACTGTCAGCAAAACTCGTCACGCTTACGTTTCGAGTTTGTTTACTGTCAACGAACTCGATAACACCATTTCTGTCCCAACTATACATAGGCAATGTAACATACATGAGCTTGGGTTAATGTGCCTCGACTGCCAGCAGCAATGATAAGCCATCAGTCTGCCGATAACTTCGAATGTCTGTCTCAAACGTCGACAGCCTCCCATTGGAAAGCCCTCAACTGGTGCGAGAGGCTGAAACCAACAGGAATTTTCGTGACCAAGGGTTAATCCTGAATGGAACCATCAAACAAACCTGTTCCAACGGCCCGGGAATCGTTATCAGTCCCCATCACGGCTAAGCGGAGTTGAACCTTGCCATTTCCGCTCTATGGGCCAAATGAAAAGCAATGAACTGTTGGTGCTAGCCACACCCTGTGGATTGAAAGCGAAAGGTTATCGCGGATACGTAGTGAGCGAGCCGCCCATCTAATCACTGTACATAACCACTGTTTACGTACGCCATCCGCAGTTGGGCAATTGTTCTTTCGGGGGCCATCAGCACCCAGGGGAAGAAGGAGCCTGGCAACAGTTAACGCTGCAATTTAATCCTCGCGGACATACCAATTATACGGACAGCCCATCTCTCTAACTCGTCGCAGCTCGTTCTTCTTTCTTTCACGTTGGAGGATGCGAACGTACCATATCGTCGTACATACCTCAGTACACACACCACTTTTCTGGAATCGGTATCCACAGGCTCACTGCAGCTTGGGACCTGTACAATCGATGAATGGAAGTCAGTCGGAGATTAATGAGTTGTTCGCTTCAATCACCCCCAGTCGCATCACAGGGCTAATATTAACAAAGTTCAGCAGAATCCAGTAAAGTTGAGGACGCATGCGAAACAGGACCGCTGAGCAAGCCACTGAAGTTTGGCCACGGAACTGGAACACGCATATGTATAACGATGATAAATTACCCTATCATGAATACGGTCACAGTGTACCTGACAATTTGTCAATGCCACCGAAAGTTGGTCGGTAAAACTTACAGAGTCAGGGGAAGAAGTCTTGAGAGCCTTCCGTCTTCTTAGAGTTCAGACGCATGTACATACATGGAGCCGTAGGTGACCACCCGCGCCGCTCAAGTTAAGGGGTCATGAAGCCTTGAAGAAAGGTCTGCACACATTTTGATAAGAGACGTCCGCGATCCGACGGGACCTTTTTGCATGTCGAATTATGTATCTGGAGTCGCACATTATCCCCGACAGGTTTCCGCAAAGCAATGTCGACATTCGAGTGGAGCTGATTACGGAGTGGATATTACGCGGTCTCGAGACTTTCCACAGAACTGAGCGCACCGTCACGCATGCGGTGAGACAGTGGTTGGAACATTTGAATGCCGGAGCAGTACGAGGTGCATGTAGTGGTAAGACCGGAGTGAGTGGCTGAGTGAGAAAAGTGGCGACTTCACCCGTCGACTCTCACCAGTTTGGTGCATCTGGTCAGTGGATGTCTCGAATCTTCGCTCAGTTTCCACCTCTGAGTTTCCTTGCACGTCCTAAGGGCACCGCTAGCTTGATACCCAATCCACCAGCTATGGATCTCGTGGAAGTAGCAGAGACGACAGACACACTCCGTGTCCGCTCGCATGTCCAATACAATACTCCAGACCACATAACACCAACCAACGTCCATCGCTCGCCTCTAGAACAATTTCACATCTGGTTTAATGAGGCCCGCATCACAGGCGTAAGAGAACCGGAAGCCATGTCTCTGTCTACCGCAACGGCATCGGGCATACCTTCTTCTCGTATGGTTCTCTTCAAGCAGCTGGACAAGCATGGCTTTGTCTTCTACACAAACTATACCTCACGCAAGTCGAAGGAATTGGAGGAGAATCCCAACGCTGCACTCCTGTTTTTCTGGCGTGAGATGTCACGCCAGGTTAGGATCGTCGGTCGCGCGGAGAAAGTGAGCAAAGAGGAGAATGAGGCGTACTTCAAGAGTCGCCCCGTGGGCAGTCAGGTTGGCGCTTGGGCTAGCAAACAAAGCAGTGTCATCGAAGAAGACGTCCTTGCAAGCAGATTGAAGAAATTTCACGGTCGCTTCGGTGTGACCGAAGACGCCAACGAAGGAGATGTCCCTACTCCAGAATTCTGGGGTGGCTGGAGGGTAATTCCAGAGTAAGCGCTTGATTTCATCTCCATGGATTACCTGCCGCTGATGTCCTCCGGAAAGTGAAATGGAATTCTGGTTAGGCAAGCCATCTCGCCTGCACGATCGCATCCGATATGTTCGCGTGAACGGATCAGCATCTGATGAAGAACCTCAATGGAAGGTAGATAGACTATCACCATGATAACACTACTAGCCGATGTGGTACCGCCACGCAGTGCGTTACTCGGCTCTCGTGCTTTAGACGCAGAGAAGTATGTTTGTACATACGATCTGAATACTGATATCTGGTCATCCGCAGACCGTTGGTCACCAGTCCACAGTAACTTCAGCAGTGGCCTAAGCCTGGGTTTAAGGTTGCCAAGCACACCAGAATTCAGTCGTTCGTGACTTTTTGACTATAGGGTAACATCATAACATCGCATACACAAATAATACTGGGGCTGTCAGGAACTCCGGCCAATTCCAGCGTCACTGAGGCGAACAGCAGGATTTCGCTAATGGTTGCTATGCTGGCCAATCCAGAAAACCGTTCGGCAGCCTCGACCGAGGTGCACAATCGCCAATCAGAATTCAGAACTCGCGTAGATCAGTTGGTGGACATAATACGCTGTTCTCGGAATTCCTATGTCTTACATGGTCTTTCAAGTGCACCGGACCGATTTCCGTTCCAAGGTGCGAGACAATGAGTTTTCGTTTGACATGGGAACGCATCGACGCTCCCAACGTTGTTAACCTTCCGACAACCAGCATTTTCTTCCCTGACTTGCCTGATGTTTCTTTTCAATAACCACACGATCACCTCACGATTGGCAAACCATATCACCATTACGGGGTCTACCCAAACTGTCCAAAGGCGCGCTGTGGGTGCTCATCGCCCCTACTTAACTCCTCGTGTAAGAAATATCAATTAATCATCCTGATATCGAGCGGAAATTGACGGGCTTGCGTACTCTCAACAGATATTTATCTTCATGTTCTCCCACCTCCGCCGGTACGCTGACGAATCAGAAGGCGCTGGTCGTCGGTCATTTTGATCGCTGTGGACTATAAGGCAACGGACAACCAAAGCATTGGACTTCCAAACCACACATTGGACATAACAGTTGAATCTGCCCGCCGCGCGATGATACATTAACATTCATATCGCCAGTATATGAACGACTTCATCGGTAGCGAAAGCTTGAGTACGGCTCTAAGCGACTCGGGTTTTCGGTGTTGCCCACTGTTCCCAGTTCCTGCGGAATATTGAAGTGTTTGCTGCGAGTACATGTCCGGGCGGTGTTTCATTTTAAGCGCCAGTACACGTGATTATGAGATTGGTGCACGTGACGAAGTAAGAATCTGCTTACTCAGCTTCCCGGTCTCATTTGAGCAATGAAAATCTGTTCTTGCACCGGAGTCATCTTTGTAAACTCTAAGCTCGTGGACTGGCGGGGACACTGACACGATTATGCACGCTCTTTGGGCACGAATATGAGCCTGAGGACATGTAGCTCGTACCCGCACATGGAGAGTTCTTCATATATGTCATATATTCGAGGCCATCCACTCAGCATTCGTGGCGGAACACGGGAGATTTTGCAGTCATAACACACGACTTGTTCTTAACAAGTCACCTGTGGGCGGTGACCTGACATTGACTTGGTTAATGCTGGAGGCAAAACTTGAAGCGTAAGTGGATTGTGTCCGTACCAATGTGATCTCCGATACCCATGTTAAGTCAGTTAAGTAACTTTACATCTTGGGAGTAGTATTTCAGGTATGGTTGGACTAACATTTATGCGAACCGCTGCAGTCTATCTTCTCTTCCGTACTCGAACAACATAGAAAGGTGGTGAGTTCGCTCATCGGCTTCTTGAATTTATCCTTACAAACTAGACTTCTTTAGATCGTTAAGAAATTACGTCACCTAACCTGTGGCACGTTCCCAACCACGGTAGACGGGTCGTGCACAAGCCAGCAGTCCTTGATGGCTATATTTACGACCAACTTACCCTAACTTGTGCTGAGCTACCTCGCGACGAGAAGAAATATCTGGATGATCGGAAGTTCGCTCCAGTTTATCCAGGACTCGTTTCAGCACCTCAGAGGACGATCCAGAGCTCTTCATGTACTTCCACACGATGTTTGATGAAGCGCGGCAACCAAATTGCGAATGTAAGTAGTGTGTAGTGACATCGGAAGCCTTCGCTGACAAGGATACAGGTTAACGATTTCAAGGGATTAAATACCAACTACTCCGTTACGATGTGGACAGTTTCTTATCCGTGCAGAAGCCTAGTACCCTATGACGTCTCTTGCCTGTATCCAAATGTAGTCATGGTTTATAGCTTGACCTATGTTGATATTTCTGTCTTCGGCATAACGCTTCTGAACTGCAATCGCTTACAATGATGGATGATCGTGTTTCAAACAAAAATGGTACAACATCGTGGCACCCCCGGATTATGCGACTCTAAGTTGAATCAACCAATCATCCAATGATATTGTTGCACCGAACCCCAGGGATACTTTAACTGTGGATCTGCGGTGAAATATATTGAGGATGACTCTGAGCCTGGTCGCGGGCAGGGGGCAGCGAGGACTATTTTATGTCTACCAACTCACAGCGAAACACCATATAAATTCTTATGGTTACCTTGAGCACTGTTACATGTACATATCAAGCAAGGTTGGCGCTGCCGTAGGCGGGAACTTAGCGCGGACAGCGACAGAGGACGCATGAGCGTAATTCACACAGGGACTTCGAAACAGTGCGCGTACTACCACTGTCCACGGTTCTGTTTATACGAAATTTAAATAATCCCAGCCCTTCAACCAGTCAGGCTAGAATTTCGGGATTTTGCTGACATCTCATGAGAGTCGCGTCACATGGAAACCTTCCGCGTGGGTGACGACGGAATTCTAACGTCGATATGCAGAGGTGACCCGACAGGTACATATGTACGTAAGGGCTTAGGTACGTGGAATATATACAGGTATGCATATACAAAACAGCCCCTATTTACGCATTCTCTACTACTGGCTTCAAAGCAAGATGAACGACCTCTAAACCGGCAAATTGCTGCTCCATGATTTTGCCGATGACTTCCTTGGCTAAAGGCTGTTGAACAGCATACTGGTGGGCCTGGAAGGGGAAATTGAATGGCATCGATACGCATTCATCAGTGAACACCACATACCTCGATGCTATCCCAACCTAATATACTCTGATACATGTTTGGCTTATCGAGGACCTCACCCCAGCCTGATCCATAATGCTTCGAAGTCTTCGCAGCCTTAAACTTATCGATTAGCTCATGCAAGAGAGCCTTCAATCGCTCCACAGTGTCATCCTCTTTAAGCGTAAAAGTGGCATATTCGACAATAGGAGCACTCAGGGCACTCCCGTCCTCGTCAAACTCCACGAAGAAGCGTACGACTGGAGAGCCGGATAACACTTGTAACGCTGGTTCATAGGCGGTGCCATTGGGTGAGTTGAGGAAGGCAGCATATGCATCTTTGGATGCCCATTCTGATGGTGCATGAATGTTATACACCACGCCGGAAAACTCATACAGTCCCACTAACCATTGATAATGTACAAGACAGCGGGATCTTCAATAGTGGGTCCGGCGTACGATCTAATCAGTTCATGTGACTAACGATGAGAGACATATACATCGTGGAATGAATGGCATGTATGTACCTCTTCAAACCCTCTGCTTTGGAAAGGAGGTCGCGAATTCCATCGAGGGTAACTGTGCCGGCCTTGAGGTCTTCGACAACCGTGAAGTGTAGTATTTCAGTGTATTTCGACATGGTGGAAGCGTAAGCAATGATTGTCGCGATTGAATATGGGCGCTAATACAGGGAACTATCGGATTACCACATATGGGTCTTCCAACGCAGATCAATCCCTATTACTATTGGGTGCTCGCAGTCTCCTGCCCCAAGTTCTGGCGTTGTTGCTACATCCGCATACCAGGCAAAGCCACCGCGTTGTAACTCCAGACTTCCAGCGGGTGAGGAGTGTGTGAGCGGTGGACCACCCAGTTGACGCTGTCCGAAGGTGCTGCCGTACATTTGAGTTCGGTCTAGGTACATCCTCAGCGCTGTACCATATACTCTACATGCTTCGATTTGGCTTCAACCATCGTTGCCCAAATGTACGAGTTGGTGGAATAACAATGTGGAAGTGAGTATATACAAACATATGTAAACATTTCATCAGCCTGAACTTCGAAGACACAGATACGAGAAACTTTTGAAAGTAACAGAAGGTAATGTAAGTGACTCGGAGTATCAGCAGGGATAAGCAATGGCGGAGAAAAGCACGGGGGTATTACCCACTTGTATTTTCCTCAGATTCTTCCAGCCGGTGGAACGGGGGAGAGGGCGAGGGCGAGTAGTGGGGTAAAGGGGCGAGGAGGAGGCGAGATCACGTGACCGGGTGCCAGAGGTCTTATGTTGTGTTTCTACAGACTGATAGGTAGCAGACTTGAACGCGTGTACTACGGGGCGACCCAGCAGTCCTACCCTAGCTTCCCCACCGGGAAGGTACATTAATCATACCACAGGTTATTACTGTAACTCTCCGCGTGTACAACGGCGCAGTAGAGATCCGTAAGTAACGTGCCAAGATAAAATGGGATAAGGCCATCAGGGCACCGGCAATTAGTCAGGACTGGTCACAAACCGGTTTATCACTGGTTCTAACTAAAATCCCGTTTACTGATGGACCGAGGCCATACGGATGAATCATCCATGAAGAGATGCTCAGCGACGCGAAAGGTGACGTGTTTGCACTTTACGGCCTCATCGCATCTGCCGTTGCTCTGCCACAGCACCTACCGTAACGTTGCTTACCGACCGCCAAAACGTCCCACCTACGCTTGGGTGCGGACCTCCTCTCCTCGATTCATGGACTTCCCTGCTGACGCAGTACGTGCACCGTTGGATGCTGTATTTCACTCACATCAGTAGAGTACAAGAACTTCCGCTCACACTTCTGCGGCGTCCACCAAAGCTTGCGCAAATGATGCGTAGCCCCTATTCACGTTGCTTACATGATCCCAATTGACTTCCCATGGAGCACGCTTTCAAATTATATGGCGCACTCGAGCCTCGAGTGGGGATCGTTTAACAATATCGTCGTTACGGCTCATGTGGTCAGGTCTTGACGACATGGATAAGTGCGCTGTGAGTCCCTACGGTGCGTTTCGGGGAATGTAGTATGAAAGGTATCGTTCATCTCATTCAGGTAAATCGCACTCCACTTTCCTAACTACATGCACCCGTTTCGAACTTCTTCACAATACAGCCGCTCCAATTCCCTCAGTCTCATATCCTGTGCCCTTCGAACTCGTTTAAGAGGGATTTAAATACATGTTTTACAATGCCCTAGCCACCGTATGGTCCAAACGCGGTTACCGTTATCGATGTGGGAGTCGGTGTTGATGGTGAGACAAAGTGGGGAGTATGGCGTTAGTGTATTAGCCTGGTGCCTGTCAATGCGAAAGAGAAAGCTGTGGGGGGAAAGAATGTGACGACATTCGCTCCTTATGTCCATTGGTGGTTGTTCGTAGGGCGTTGGGCTAATCGATTGTATAATTTATCCTGTAATGTTTATTATTTTCAGTTATACTGGCAGTCTTCTTGGTCTTGACATCCGATGGTTGTGAATGAGAGGTGTGACTCAAAAATGAGTACTGTAATCTACCTCCGGCCTCTTGCAGATCAAACGTTCATTCCTCCGTACATGGCGCCTTCGCCCTGCATGACATCGCCTCGAATATGTATAAACTAGGATACCTTCCGCGTGGCACCATGCCACGGTCTTTCAACGTTACACGCAGCTCCCTTGCGGCGACCAATGTTCGAGATATCAAATTCCCGCTAAGGGTCCCGGACAGTTTTGCTTTTCAAAGTTTAAATATCGTCACGGTTCTTGCATAGGGGACTTGCTTATAAACCCGTAGACTGCTGAGGAGTATGAACCGCCTCCATGTCCATTTCGATGCGTTTCAAATATGCTGACGTGGTCATGCACCTTCTTTAGGCACGAGTCTGAGCCTGTACTCACTGAAGGGCCGTTTATACATTCGATGACATCCACTCACACATTCGTGGTGGAACACTTGCTACCGCCTGTCCGCCGATGGACACGGCTGCCAGACCTGTTGGCGAGTCGAGTGGGTTTACGTGACCTAGTGGTTTTATAGCGATCACACCAGTAATATGCGACTTATTCCTAGTAAGTCGCCTATGGGTGGTGACCTAATGTTGGCCCGGTAAGAGAAGCCTTCTTTCTGTTTTCTCCATGACCAGGCTGATCATCTGGGGAGAAAGCCAAAATGGATTGTGTTGGCACCTGATGCCCCTTGTTCAAAACACATCTTGGAGCGGTACTCTTCAGATACGGTTGGACCAAGATTCGCGTGCACCGCTGTAGTCTATCTTTCCATCAACAATCAAACAGTGAAACAGCTTCTTGATGGGCCATGTGACTCCTGTGCCAAGCGCAACCGCTTAAATCCCACTGCTGCATTGCCCTGTAGTACTACCTGAACGATCTTATTCTTCTATCGAGTCGCTCTTCCTGTTAACGAGCGTGTGGGTGAAAATAATCTCACTATCTGGCCCAGCTTCTCCGTGCATGCCCACGGACAGGCGCAGTGACTGTTATGATCCAAAATGAACAACCCGTGCCCACTGCTGTGACAGGGTTTCCGTTCAACTGCCGCTGGAAGTCACTTTCTTTCCAATTGCAGTTAAGTCGCGCGTCCGCGTCTGCTTGACGTATGACCTGTCTCCGATGTGCTGTCGGCTATGTAGTCACTGGTGAAGTTACCGTCTCCTGACTGTCTGATGAAGTATAAAGTCGTAGATACTTGTCCACCATTATCATCGTACGTCAACAATTTCCCTCCAGCGAAGCACTCCTCAGACATGAAATTCACCGCGATCTTCGCCGCGCTTGTAGCGTTTGCCGTCCCTCAGGCTGTTTCTGTTCAGGCGACGACATTGTACCCAGTCACCTATAGCGTTGACTATAGGCTTGGCAACGCCTCTCTCGACACCGTTGCATGTTCCAATGGAGCCAACGGACTCATTACCAAAGGATACACTGACTTAGGGTCCCTGCCGACATACCCTAATGTTAGCGGTATTCCAAACCTTGTCTGGAACTCCACCTTGTGCGGGACCTGTTGGGAACTTTCATACCTGTTTCCAAATGGGACTGTCAACACCGTGGTAGTCACTGCCATAGATGCCGCATTTGATTTCAACCTTTCTCCTCAAGCGTTCGGCTACTTAGTCGGTGAAGCGGGCTATATAGCGGGAGAAGTCACAGCAAATGTGACGCAGCTGAATGCCAGCTCCTGTGGATTTTAATGTAAGCAATGACCGATTGAAGTGCCTTCGGATCCTAATGCCAAGTGTAGGCGCTGGTCCGGCGTTCAGAATTGCAGCCAACATCCAAGCTTGTTCGTTTATGTAAAGTGTATACCGATCCAAGCTTAGGCACGGTTCTGGAGCACTGGTCAGTAGAAACTGCTTTACGAGTATATGCAATGTAGAAGGATTATGGACAACGAAAGTTGAGTAGTTTGCCACCGAAGGAGGCCTGGCGTGGGTCAGGGGCTAATTGCAAGTGCGACAGCTCTGAGCTAGGTTTCAGCCCGAACACATTGGATATGGTTCCCCTGTTCCCCCATCGCCATTTTCCTTGGTGAAGTATCTGAGTCACCTAAACGGATGTTCTTCAGTAAAGATTGTCTTTCAAGTTTCCACGACTGCAAGGTCTTATTTACTTAAGTAACCGAACACAAAACAAGCAATGCATCTCGTCTTTATAATGAGCACATCGTGTAGCAATAGTCCATTGAATTCCTATCATTATTTACGACTTAAATCGTCCGAAGATCACGACCGTGATAATCCTGCTGAAAGGACTCACTACTAGGATAGCACAATTAGCTAATCGAAGTTACTGCAGGCTGCGCGTGAACTGACCAAAATTACTACATCCCGCAAACGCTAGGAGACACTTGAGTCGCGGTGGCCGTTACGGTCCCCTTTGCTTCGGCGATCCCACCAGTTAACGCGTTCATTGCCTCCAACGAGAGGTTAAAAGACCACGCGCCATCGACACCAGTGACTGTGATTGTCGTGGTAGTCCCGCTCGCGTCTGTGTACGAGAGCTCCCAACAGGAACCACACTCCGTGGAGTTCCAGGTGAGACCAGGGATACCCCCAACGTAAGGGAAATTGGGAATTTCCCCGAGGGTGTTGTATCCTTTGGTCTCAAGACCATTAACCCCGTTCGAGCAGGCGGTTGCGGAGAGTGGGGTATTGGGGTCATCATAGATGGTGTTGTAGGTGACCTCAACGGACTCCGCCGCGAAGACAGGGAGGGAAAAAGCAGCGAGAGCGATGATGGCTGAGACAAACTTCATATTTGTGGAGGAGATGTGGATGTTGTCACTGTGGTGGTGAAGCTACATGCCTCTTGCAGCTAATGCTTTATACAACGATGGTCACAGCCCTCGACGGGACTTGAACCCCGTTCAGCTGTCAAGAGTATGAGCTTGTCAACCCGTGACCCAGTTGCTAGCGGCAAGCCACCTCATATGGAGAGGCAGACTCGGCGCATGACTTCGCATCGCCATTGAATCATGACAAGAACTTGTGGTTGTGTCCGCTAAATTTCAAATGGACAGGATCACTGAAGACTTACCACCTCATGGGTCCAATCAATGTATTGACAGCTGGCGGGTGGCACAAGAGATCAGGTAATCAAAACAGCATTCCGAGTCGGCCACCAAAGAGAAAATACCATTCGTCTGGACCAGTCTTCCCAGCCTCGGGGGAGCCTGATGCTAGTGCTCAAAACGCAGGACGACCGAAGTTACTGGCCACTTACAACGGATGAGAGCCACATGTTTAAGAATATTGCCTGGCTCCTCCGGAGCGGGGTGGCGGCAGCCAACTTCACATCATAATGCCTCCAGTGTATTAGGCTTGGGTCGGCCAGGGGTACCCGGCATTGCCCTTGGGCCTTGGCAGAGGTCATCAGCGCATTTTCACTCGGCGCACATTCCCTAGGACAGAGCCATCGACTGATTTGACACAGACAGCAGTCAGTGCGTAAAATTCCTAGCCAAGGGCGACATACCGACAGGGAAGGTTGTTCAAATTATGTGCCACAACTAAGATGCTGGTACAGTGGATGACCGGACCGGCGCTTGGTACTTGGGCTATTATGTAACAAACAAAAAAGGGGTTTAGAAAATATATATATACGAGCGCTTCGGGTGACGCCGGCCAATGGCGCGAGTCTTCAGAAATTTGGGGTCGCTGGAAGGTAAGCAATACAGTACACTGGCTCATATTGCATGGTGTAATAATGCATAATTTTAATAATGCATTAGATTTTTGAGTTCCCATGTTGAGCACACTGAAAATACAAGGATAATGCATTGACCCACAATGGTGGTTATGCATTAGGAGGAGGGCACAATGAGACAGCAGGACTGGCTGAATAATTCTTGAGCTCATATGTGAGATAACTGGGTACCACTGTGCCCGTCACCTAACACACTAACTAGCCAATCACAATGCCAGAAGCCTTGAAGTACAAACCATGCAATAAACCCGCCATTAATTTCTGCATGACCTGCTACCTCCACTCCAAAGTTAGTTCCGAAAATTTTGCAGTGGCAGTGCACACTGCCACTGCAGGTTGGCATCCACTTCTTGTATACACCTGGTACTTTCGGATTGGATTTCTACCTACAATTTGTTGATGTTCACCCTCACATGACTCAGTCAGGCAGCATAATCGAAGTTGAGGACGACAAGGATGACAAAGGACCTGCTTGTCGATGTTGCATGCTGAGCTGATTGTGCTTTGTCAGCAGCTCAAGGTATGCTAATCCCCAGTTCTCACTCACATTGGCAAACCTTTTACCAGATAATGTTATGATGGGACACATAGTTCTACCCAGACTACTCTAGACAAGTATATCCATTGTAAATAGTTGTTATTTCACTGTATTTTCTTGGTGCTTATAGGGGTGTCACAGGATGTCACAAATATGTGACCAGCTGCTGATGCATAGACCTCATAATGCATAGGCACTAGGGCTGTCCTGACCGTATGCAATATGAGCCAGTGTACTGTATAGCAGAGTAAGTGCTGGACTTCCTCTCTATCATGCATCCCCCTCCGTTGACATTTTCTGCCAAGTGATACGGAATTTTGGCTAGGCAAGCCATCCCACCTTCGCGACGAATCCGATAACTTGATGTGGGCGGGCCAACATCTAATGAAGAACCTTGTTGGCTCGTAAACTATCCCTGTAATAGCACTACTTGCCGGTGTGACATCGACATACAGTGTGTTATTTGTTTTTTCTAATCTCTTATTTAGATTCTGGATGGAAGGAAGCTTCTTACCATGCAATCTGAACGCTGATGTTTTTAATTATGACAGGAGTGCGCTACCTTCCGTAGCAGTTCAGTAAAGCCGAACGCCGGGTTTGCTATAGCCGAGCACCATCCTATCGTGTATCAAGCGGTATCCATACTCTTCGGAAATAAGAGAAGGTATCATACTCCATCAGAAGAGTGGTTACACACTAGCCAATTTGCGTTACATCGCTGAAGCGAGGCATACAGTCCCTCGTGGTACCAGCGGTGATGGAAAGCAGGCGTCTCTCGAGGAGCTATACATCCCTCGGTTCTGAGCGCTCTATGTATCCTCCGATATTGTAGAGCTTACTTCTATGAAGTATCTCTGCATGCAGCTAGACTATTCCCGCGATAGTACTAGTGATCGGTGTGACACCAACCGTGCGGTACGTTACCTGTTCTTCCTGATATTTTAGATGAAAGGAAGTTCTCTCACCGAGCGATCTGAACGCCGATATTCTTAATTATGGCAGGAGTAACATGGCTCCAGTAGCCGCGTAGCAAAGCCAAACATCGGGTTTACTGTGGCCAGACATCATTTCATCGCCTGATCAAGTCACATCCGTGTTCTTCAGAAATGGGAAAACGTGTTATACCCTACTAGAAGAGTGAACACGCTAACCAATTCGTGTTGTGGTGCCAATGGTGATAGAGAGTGGGCATCTCCCAAGGGATCATGACCTGAGAGTGCCTTGAGCCAACGGTAACCAAACTTGCTATACTTATGAGTGAACTTGGAGGCTCGCCGGTCTCGCGAAATCTGTGGTAGGTCGGCGTGACTTCCATACCAAGCTGCGAGAGCGAGTCTGACAATGATCTTCAGCATTGGAACGTAGCGAGTTGCACGTTTGACCAACAAAGGTCCGTCTTCTCCCCGCGCGATCGCCCCCACGATACGAACGAACACGGAGTTTGCCGTCGAACGTTGAGGCATGTTCGGGTTTTACTTGCTTAACTTGTCTTGCGAATAAAATTCTTTGAAGGACATCAACATGATCATACTCTGACCAAATCAGATAGAGAATGATGCATTCCTCGATTTCAAGCCTCCTATCTGTCCTCCCGGGATACGAACCGAAAACCCTCGGGCTCACTTCCAGGCAGCGCTTCTGCATCCAGCTGTAGCCGCTAGTGCGCTAGCGAAGTAAACAGGCGCTGATCGTTGCCACTGGCTTGGTAAAAACTACACGCTATACCAGATGGGTCTCCTCCTGAGTGAGGATACACCATGATTGATATTGACACTTCGGGATTTTGATGGTAGTTTGGTCGAATATCTGCAGTTTTTCATTATCAGAAGGTTCAGTGCGCGCCTGCGGAACGGAGCGCTTACTGGGCCGAATGTGCGTTTTGCAATAGTTTTTGTAATCTTCTAATCAGAACAACCGGGAGTTCGTTCCTGTCGGTGGGTAGGTTTGTATCGTCCTTGCTTTGCGGCACCCACTCGATCCTCGCAAATCACCTGTGAGAGAGTCTGACCGGAGAACATTTCCTTGTAGCTATGCAAAACCTGACACGTAGTAGACGCTATTGTTTCGTCATCAGCCCAAGCTTCCGACGCCCCGGATCTGCCCTCAGTTTCAGTGAAGCCAATGAAAGGGATGTGCCATTCGGTCGTTACCGACAGTGCCAACCTGCCCTGAGACATCCCGAACCTTACCTGAAAGTTCCACATTATGTAAAGAGTGCTGGGAGCAGTTTCCGGATGGGACCAACATCGCGATGGTCATTGGTCACCACTACGGAGGCATTGTACTTTCAAGCTGTCCCCTCGGTCGTTTAGCTGCCTGGTACCACGAGTTCGAGATTAGTACGAGGTGTTTGTCAAGGTAGGACATCTTGCAATGCGTACCTAAGTTACGGGCTGTTCGAAGAGGGAGGGATTAAGACACGGTTTACCTATCGCACACGACTCTTAGAAGACTGCATGCATATGATGCGAGAGAGTCACACGCGCACAGTCGGCCCACGGTTGAGCGGGTCGTTGGTGACGAAACCTTGTACTCTGAGTCCAGCGGATCGCAAAGTCTTCCCAAGCTCAAGGAGCTGGTTGGTGATGCCCGAAACACGGGACAGCCAAGATTAGGTGCTATTGGCAACAGGTGAATGCCATTGAATGTTCAAGGGCGATACTCATTTCTCAGCCTCTCAAGGATACTAGCTCTAGATCATAGTCAGTCAGGGGGCCCGCTGTTGCCGTGTTAAAGACCATGGCAGCGCTGATACCAGCTCACTTTCCCTAGTGGGCCATGAACGGAGACATTTGAAACAGACGACAACCAATAGGCATTTACCTAGCGAAGGACTTTCCAGATAGACATCTCGGTGGCCAGCACGGGTGCCATACCCGTGACGAGTCCATCGGCCAAGAGCAGCAGATCGGCCCTCAGAGAACTTGCTGTGTGTAGAGGTATGCATCGGTTCTAATGGTTATCCATACGTCCAGGTGGTCACGGTAACATCCAAAACGAAACTAAACTTCATGACGGTTGGAGGTCACGCCTCCCCCCTAGCAGCTAAAAAGCATGCTTTAGCTCTTTCCTCGAACGCTGCCTTAGCACCGGCTTCATCACCTCCGACCCACTTCTGCATAGCGCTACCCTGTAAACCACGACCGAACGAGAAAGATAGGTTAGGCAGACGGGACAAACATAGGGGTGAGCCAGAAGGTGCATTATTGACGACGACATTTACAGCATTGAGGTACTGAACGGAGTCAGAGTCCGAGAGTCCACCTTGTAAGAGCATGGTAAGTTCCCTTTCGCTTCTTTTCTGGCCTCTTGGAGAACAAAAGGTGACCACTTACCAGATAAGAAGACGACGCCAGCGACAGCGACGGGAAGGGAACGCGCAAGGACGGTGGCTGTGGCGAGGCCGACGGCCTCGACAGAAGTGTTTGGCCGAGAGGGGTGCTTCAAACCCGGTTGGGGAAACGATGGTTTGATCAGGGAGCCTAGAAGCCCACGGGATGTAGATGATTGGAGCTTACTTGGGTGGAACATACCTTCGAGGAGGACGCCGTACGCAGCACATCGGGCGTAGATCATGGTGATAATCTTGACGTGGACTTCGACACTACGCTGTAGGTTGGCATCTTCCGCGAAATCGACATCTGGCTCTACGATGGGAACTAGTCCCGCTTGTTGACTAATGGCGGCGAATCGAGCCAGACTCTCTGCCTGAACTTCTAACGCTGCTTGGGTAGGAAGGGTAGATGAATTACAAAGGATAGGAGCTCGCCATTTACTGAAGCGAGCACCAGCACGAGTAGCTGCTTGGAGACGTGGCAATAAGTCATCGAGGCCTTGAGTTGCAGGCTCGGAAGGGGAAATTGGAAGCGGATGTGCATTTGTCTCTGCACGCACACCGGGGATGATGCCTCGATTCGACAGGACTGGTCCCATTTGAAAGTCCAGAAGGGTTTCGTGGTAAAGAATGACGCCCGAGATGTAATCTGATGAAACATGTGGGTACACCGGCGGTGTATCAGATCCAAGGAAATAAGGGCGGCTCACCAGTTGGAAGGGATTCGTAAAGGCACTGTCTAAAGCGTCTTCTACGGTCTCTCTTCTCAGCGTAGGTGTACAGTTTGCCCACGATACCCTCTGCGGAAGCGAGCCTCGACTCGATGTCATCGGTGGTCTCATCTGTAGCGTAGATGCCCTTTCCACGGGGGTTTACCAGAGCTTGTGCAGTCTGTATCAGCGACTTTGCAACAGCTAGAGGGTGATGAGGATAGAGATAGGAGTTTAGATCGGTGTCCGATCCAGTGGTAACCTGAAGCGGGAAGGTACTGCCGGGGGTGTCCGTCGCGTTCGATGGCATGGCGGTGGTTAAGGGCCAAGACCTGTGAAATCATGGATTAATACGAACAAGTGGAGTGGAGCACTGGAAACATAAACGACGCTATTACCTCAAAGTTCAAGTTGGCCTAACCTGGCTAACATGAGTCTGCACGGACACTCTTCAAAACAACACCCAACCAGTTCTCCTCAGGGTCTTGTCACTGAAACATGCCCGGACTGAAACCATTTAGCAGGCCTCTAAGAACGACGCAGCTTTTCAGGCCTCAGGTGCGGCTTTACGCGTCCACCAAACAGGACAACCGCAAAAGTCCTTTCTCCAGACAAGAAATCGAGGATGACACCACACAGGACTTCAGACCACCTTGGGTATACAGGGCGTCAGGTTTCCTGATATATACTACGATACCCAGTGCGTCTCCGTTATTTATTGCAGTGCAATTTGACTGTACACTGACGATACGGGTGCTCAGTTGCCATCCTATATTGTGTGCTCGTCGCTGATTACGGTGACCGGGAACATGTCTTCTCGCCAGTAAGTCGAAACATTACCATGGTTGGCCGTGCTACGATGGAGCGTCGTTCTCTGTAGATACGAAGATGGGCACAACGACATAAGGAATCATTCTTGTCCTTGACGCCAGAAGAAACCGCTCTAGCCCAACGAGAGGCCGCGACCAACGCTGTTACCAGTGGGAAAGAGGCCTCATGAGACTGGTGGATACTATTTTACAGTCGGCCACTGTGGTCTCGCCATTTAACTTAGATTTAGCTTGAGACATGGATATTTGAGTATTGAATTGCCGTGCGCTGTGTGTGGCTGCTGAATTGTGTAAACCTTGAAGCGAAAAACTGTGCAGCTCTCCGGGATGATGCAGACGACGAGCGCACCTCCCTCTTATGTGTATCCGCCGACACAGAACGGATATCAGCCGTTGACTGGTAGGCAATTCAGCTATTCTAACGCGTAACCAGGCTGGTTATGTCCTGCAGATTCAGAAATCTATGCGATCAAGAAACAATACTTGGGCTTGTTGCCCCCGCCACAGGTCATCGACATTTGTCTGACCTTCGAAGCTCATGCGCCGCTCCATATAAAGAGCTCAGTGTGGCCATACGATATTCGCGCTGCCATTGCAGGCATACTGTCCAAGAAAACCCAGGAGTCTCAGACCCAGTCAGAGTCAGCCACCACTGCTACAGAACAAGCGTCGCCCAAGGAAAGGACACCCCATCCAGAGGCTAATACTTCCCAACCCTCGTCACCAATCTCGAATGCTGCTGCCCTGCCCAGTGCATCGACATCCCCTCCTGCAATTACCCAGCCGCCGGCTCAGCCTCTACCACTGGCGCCCGTTCAGTACCCTCATCAGCCATATTACCATCCTTCTTACCCTCATGCTCCATACTATGCTCCTCATGCGGCGTATCCTCCGTATCCTCCACCACCCCACATACCTTACCCCCCAAATTTGCCTACACAGCCGTCCCTCTTTCCAAGTGCTGCGCTGACATATCCTCCGCACTCCCCCCCTGCACAGCGTCAGGCGCAACCACAACCGCCGCCACAACCGCCACTCAATGCTGTCGATGACCTTCCTAGTTACGAGGAGATGATTGTCGAGGCTCTGCTTGATTGTGGAGACCCAGAAGGTTGTGTACCAAAAGATTTGTTTGGTTGGATGGCAATGCATTATCCACTGCAATCCAATTTTCGACCCTCAGCGAGTCAAGCGCTACAAAAGGCCTACAAGAGGGGTAGACTAGAGAAGGGTTCCAACGGCAAATACAGGCTGAACGAAAGCTGGGAAGGAGGTAATGTAAGGACATGGGTGCAATGACTTCCGCTTCGTATGTTAATGAGTGACGTATAGACGTCAAGACGTACGACTCGTCGACCGCAAACGCACACCCAAGCGGTGATGCCTGGATCTCAGGCAACTTCCTCCGCAGCGTCTCCCTTTACACATACGCCTCTCATCACACATGGATCGCAGAGGCGACCGCCACCCCCTGGTCAACCACCAGGTTATCCAGGTTATCCTTACGGCTACTACTATCCGGGTACACCCCCACCAGCTTTTGCCCCTGTGCCTGCCACTGGTCAACCTAATTCATCAGCTCAAAAGCAATCTGCCGAAAATCTGGACCAAGAAACGGGGGAAGGGACTGATGCCTGGGAGGCTGCTCAAAATATCCTCAAAGCGATTAATTTTGGCCAATTGCTTCGTATGAGTGAAGGAGACACAATGGACAACTCAGGAACAACGTCAACCGAGCGGCCATCAGGATTATCCGCCGAATCTTTTCATAGCCAGGTTGTCTCAAGGGACCTTGTAGTAGGGGAGTCAGGGCCGCAGGTGGATCTCACTGGCGAACAACGAGCTGCGCTACAGGCTCAGCTTGCCCTTTTAGCTGCTCAGCTAGCGGAACTGGCCGATGTCAGCGAGGACGAGTACTCTCATGGTGTGGAAGGTGTGCAGGGTAACGACAGGATGGCAGTCACTGGTGTGCCTGAGGGTGCCGGATCAACAGAGAGTACTGAAAACGAGGATGACGACATGGATATGGTAGAAATTCCGATGTCATCGCTGACAACTTGATCCCATTTCCTTGTCTCTTACGGCACCTTGGGTGCAACGATTAAGGCAACGACGAAGCGTCCATCTTTGTCCTATTCGACATTTGGTAGGTCGCTCTTTAGTAATCCGTCTAATCACGCTAGATGAATCGTGAACTCCCCTCATCGACTCATAAGATTTCTTCATTTCTTACTTCGTACTGAAAGGGACCGTTCCTGTAAGCTGAGATTTGTCCCTCCACAAATTCAGGACCACGTTTTAGAACGCCCCAAATCACTTGGTATGAATTTGGTTGTGGGGTTGTCGTAACTTTACCCACTACGGTGAGCGTTATAGTTGCAATTAACGCCTGTGTTCATTTACGAGAAGATAGGGCCCCCTCTCCGCTTGGCTGATGTGCAAAGTCTTTTTCAAGGGATACGATAGAGCTTTCGAGCTTCTCGCACAGGATGGTGCTGCAGTTCTATCGATACTTCCAAGATGCCTTTCTATATAGAACAGGCAGGGCTGCTGAGGATTTTGCGGTGTGGAAGTGAAAAGATCACAGCCCTGAGCTGAGACACCCACTCAGATGGGGGAAGTCCTCGATTCTAGCAAGTGGTCCCCGAGAGTCATTCCCCAACGTTTTGGAATCAAGAAGTGGGTTCCCCGTCACGAGTCCGAGACGATCTCGGGCGAGCAATTTTCTGAAGATAGACAACCACTGTGGTGGGGAAGAAACTGGTCGCGTACAGAGGGAAGGCCAGAGTTGGAAGGCTTCGCAAGTCTGAAGAGACACTTCTTTCCGACTGTCATCGAAAAGTGGATATTTCATGTGAGGTCTGTGCGGTACTATTTACTCATTCAACTCTACCAGCGTAGAAAAAGAAAGAGTCAGGCCAAACACGTCATTCACCGCTTGATTTAGGTCCTCTGCCCAGGATTTGACTACACGATGCAGTGTACATGCCAGTACACAGTACTAGTCTTCCACCGTGGCGCGACGACAAGAACACACTTGAATCTGCAACAGATCACTTTCGTCGCCCTCGCGGTGCGCATTCGTCCTTTACATCGCAGACCCTTCCAGTTACATATCCCACCGCATGCCTTGAGGTAACGAATGGCCGGACCGCGTTGCAGGGCTATTTTTACTACAACGATTCACCGTCAGGTATACGTGTACAAACTCATTTATCGGTCAGCGTTCAACCTTGAAAGTTATGGTCCGAGTAAGATACCTGTCGCTATCTGCTTTCGGTTTCTTCTGCCTAAGTGCCTGTGGTACTTGTTCGGTGACCACGGTGTCTACCGTTTATATGAGTCTTCGGGTAAAAATTAGATACCATGCTGGCCGGACAATTCTGTCATCACCGTCCCCTTCTCGTGGATGCGTGTTTCTGATCCGATCCATGCCTTGCGCGGATAAGTCACTGCTCTGGGATCTCGCCAAATCAAACATCTTTCAGTTGTAGCAAACCTTCCCAGCACACAGTTCGGCGCATCTGATGGAGATTCGGAGTGACTTGCCATAACATGCCTATCATCTACTCATTCCAGTGTTTGTGCCAACCACACGCGTCTACGACACGTGCGTGCAGACCCAAGTTCTCAATCTTCTCGTATGATGCAGATCGGAGCAAGACGAATGAAAATGATCATTGTATTCCACATATTTGCCAGAACCCTTCACGCCATTAGTGTAACCTGATTCTGTACGGTATTGTGGTCACCGTATCACCGGATACAGGTGTAGTCTTGAAATGGTAGCGCCCGATCGATAACTCTGATGCGGTCAGCAATGACGCGGTGAAATAAAACAAGACAGGAATGAAAACAAAGACAAAAAATACACGGTGCCGGGGTCGATCATCCTATGCCTTGGGAGACTGCCGTATACAAATTGAAACGCAACGATAGATGTCAACATATCAGCGACCGATAATCGATACCATCAAGCACTGATATGTACGGGGATGAGGGCCCGCTGATTACGGCGACGATGCGGGCCCAACTTATCGCACTCGAACTGGCGATCGCGAGCGATACTGCAATGCAGGAATCGTGAGGGCATGAGACAACATACAATTGACGTAGGAAGCCGAACGAAGGAAGGATAACCGCAGGTGGCTACTAGACGACAAGCCATGACCATCATACAAGGCAACAACACGTAGACGCGACTCGTCTAACGGAAAATGAGATAGACCTAGTTGATCTTCAGTAGTTCAACCTCAAACTTGAGCGTGGAGTTTGGCGGAATGACTGGTGGGAAGCCCCTTGCACCATATGCCTAAGAGTAAAGACTCCCGTTGAGCGCGATGTTCGTCTCCTGAAAAGCACTCGACCCACATAATCGGGAGTAGCGATCAGAATCGCCTTCTCCCCTAGCGATAGTTGAGGGACACCTTGTTCGAGGACCAAATCGTCAGTGTCTCGTTCGCCGTCACGACGCACATGAAATAGCACCTTCGTCCCACCCTTTGATCACCTTCCCAACACCAATATCCGTGACGAAAGGTTCTTTGCTATCGAACGCTTCGATCACGGCGCTGATAGAACACCAGCACACGGGATTACGCACCGATCTCGACTCGAGTCGAACTTGCTGCCATCCATGAGAGTGCCCACGTAATGTATCGTCACTTTATCTGGGGGATGAGGCGATCTCGTCAACCGATGCGAGCTGAAGGGAGTCGTAGGCCGCACACACCCCCTCTCTTCGGGAAGGTCTTGCCATCACCGGGTACTAGCCTTTCGATGGTGACACCCTGCATCAAGTTGAAACCACATCACAAGTGACAGAGGTGGAACTCACCATTGTGCACGATGATGAATATCAAGTGTGCGGAAGAGATGATAAGTTGATTGTGACAAGACGATATATAGTGGCGGCGGAGTGCGGATCTTGATCCGAATCTGGATATCCTCAAGTGACTTTCTCAAATCATTTTCGCGCGATTGAGAGGGCTGAAAAACTGGCGACTCGCCAAAGTTAGTTGACTTACCATCAAGCCCGGACGATCGCCCGGGCAAGAGAGAAACACGTGTGATGATCGAATCATGTCGGAACCATGAAAAATCACCCTCATCGCCCGTGTCCGGCGATTGACCACACGATGGAGATCGAGAGTACTTGTGGTACGTTTGTGTATACGCGGACCCGTTCAATGCACAGCTTATCGATAGAAAGTCTATCGTACCTATCGCGACATCCAAGATGGGCAGAGGGGAGAAAATGATGCAACATGTCATCCCTCTGGAGAAAACATGAAGAAAAATCGGACACGAGACTTCCTTCGTAGTGTCATCTTTGTGTGATTTTATACTCTCGGCTACGCGATGCAACGAGGCCAACGTCACGTTATCCGGTGTCCGAACCATGCAAAGAGACTCGTTGCCTCTGAACATACTGTATTAGGTATTTCAGAAGCATTCTGGACAACATTCACTCACTACTCTGCGACACATAGGCAGTTTCACAACGGAGCAGACGAGGCTAGGACACAGTATTCCATAATCAAATTCGAAGAGTGTCACTTGCTTCCCAACCGCTCCAGAAGAGATGTGCAGACGAGTATGGAAAAAATGCACGAAAAGCATGTTCCCCGTGGAACACCGAAAACTAAGACCGGAATTTCACGTCCTCGGACGTAGCAGGACAAACCCTCAAACTATATCTACGATCCGTCAGAGTCTAACGTTGAAAAACCAGTAAAGCAAAAATTGCGCACCGGAGATAGTAATTAGCTTCCGTCCGTCGAAAAGTCTATCTCGCGACACCGGAGCACCCGTCTTTGATGGAAAGGTGGCTGATACAATAATTGTATGTCCTCCCTGACTCGTTAGTCGCGTCAGTCGACGGGGCTCGAGCTTTGCCTTCGCCGTCGACGGCGCAATGCAAGGGATAACGTCTTGCGCGAAATTTTCTTTACACTCATGGGATCTAGGGACTTGCTAGGGGGAAATGGGGCCCTTTGGGGCTCGTGAGTCCCCCTACTAAGTAACTTGCTTCTTCGCAACCAGAAGTCAACGATTACGTCAGCCCACCGTAGGGCAAACATACAGTATTAATACCGCTTCTTGTGTTCCCCCTTCTGCTTGCGGATTTCTTATGTGCAATGTCTCCGTAGCGTATGTACACTTCTTACCACTATGATTTGGGCTATCGAGGTGCTTACTGCTGTCTGTACCTGAGCTACCGTGTGGCCTAGGAAACTTCTCTTACTCCTGAGCTACAATACATAAGTACTTTGACGGAGTCCGTCGATGATTTGCAACTCGTTTCCGACACGTAATCAACGCAAAAACGCCGTGACGCATGGTACGTAGGCATCGAGTAACCTCGTTGAGTGTCCCAGAGGGGATTCCTTCTGCCTCGGGAGGCGCAGCGATGGAGCGCAAAATGTTCATAATGACGGTTACTTCAATCATCCTTCTCTCATGGCCTTACAGGCCCCGATACATACACACGGAATCAAAGCTTATCGATTGTCGATATATCTCCAGACTCCCGTACATACTCGAATTCATGCGCTACACGTGTATCTCACGTATCCCAAGAACTTTCTCTCTGTCATGGGCTGCCTTCCTTTCGCCCAGTTGCTGGAACCATCTGCGTACGTATTCAAAGATCTTGACCACTTACAGCAAAAGTCCGACCAACCTTCGCACCATGTATCTGGGGATGACCCTTGCGGACTGCCTGGATACCAAATATCACTGCCTGCATCTCACGACCGAGCGAGGTCGCCCTAGCGACGACGACCTGTCATGAAAAACTCGCTGATCACTCTCAACCTCAGCGAATGCAACTTCCGCTCGGAAGTCCTACACGATGAGTGCATATGTATACCAGTACTTGCAGTACACCCTGCCGTCCAGATCATCATCTGACCCTCAAGCTCCACCACTTTCTATGCCTCATTTTCAGGGTCCTTTCTCGTCGACGTGCCTAATCTAAGTTGATTGCAGTATGAGGTCATTAAACCAGTATACGGCAGTGGAGCACATCGTTGCTGGATCGGTCAGTGGATACATAGTGTTTCGCATGGCATATCCTGCTTTGGGTCGAGCCAATCTAGTCAGTCAAAGCCTCTGAGAATACCCACGTTCACAAAGGTACGATAGTTCTCCCAGCGTGGATAGCGTTACTGTATAGCTTGTGGCGCGTAGATGAGTTCGAAAACGCAGTGGAGTAACACGTACGTGCATTACGCGGTCTGCAGACTCCGTGGACCACTGAATCGAGAGGCCCGCTTGGCGTCATCCATTCGCGATCCTGACGCAACCAGCTCCTGTCTTGCCTCCCGTTCATAGATCGAAGATGCAACATTACCAAAGCCAGCCGTTGGGCGTACGTACAAGCACTGATCGGTGCTGGCGGCCGTCAAGCCTTTCAGGACGCCCCTGGGAGCTCTCCCCCACACTGACACAGCGCCCTCATTCCTAACGAGTAAGGCGCGCACTTTACCTGGCACTTACCAGGGGGACCTGGCGATATGGGCTGACACACGTCGATGATAGGGTGCGAGTTAAAATAAAATCATTATTGACTTGACAGAACCTCTGGGAGAGATATCTGGCGACACGACCCAACAGTGGTTATGTACTGCAACAGCGTGCCTGCTGTCAGTCCACCAGGCTGGCGGCCTCGTGCACTGCGATTGGTTGCTGCTAACTAGCTAACAATTTACATAAGCCCGCGGTTATGCGTTATCCTTTTATTACGTATTATTATAGTAATAATTGCTACTTGACAACTCCCGTAGCGTGGACGCCGATTGGAGCGTCGGAAAGAGTTTTTACGTTACCCCGCACCGAGAAAAGCAGGGCGGGACCAAAGCTCGGGGGCAGGTTGTGCTCGTCGGAACGTGTGTCCCGAAGGCTCATAGGATACTCCGAGGCCTTTGCGACACTGAAAACGGAGACGGAAGACGACGAATAATGAAGCATTCTCTTGCGACCTTCGGACGGCGTGTTGGATCAATCGTTTATGTATGAAAACCAGTGGACGAGACGGCCACCGACTCGGAGGCCATGGTGTGGCGCGATATATAGGTAGGTAGCGTCCGTTGTGTGCCTTTGTGGGTCCCTCTCTCCCCGGGCACACAGATCGGCAGCTCAGTCATCTGTATCTACAGACGTACTGTACATATGTGTGGTGGTTGACCCTTGGGCATTTTGGGATGGCAACATCCGAACCCGTTCCTTTCCGCAGTGACAAGCACCATGTGGTTCACAGTCCGGGAGAAGAGAAAGAAAACAAGGAAAAAAAACGTGGTTGCAACGGTGACTATTAATACCACCGATGCAGTATGTGCGTAGTGTCGCTTGCCAGCGATGCCATGATCAGCGTGACGGTGGACAGCTGTCCGCTGCTTGCCGCATTGCCGTAGTACTGCCCGACGCAGCGACCACTCGCAGCAAGCCGGAACGGTACATGCCAGCCTTCGCCGTAGATCAGTGATGTCGATGGGTCTTGAGTACGTCTCGGGAAAGTTACAAGGCGCTACGTGTATACAGCATAGTTTATAGTTCCGACCGACCGACTCATGGCAACGTCAGCACACAGACCTCAATTAAGTTCCGATCCCTTGGAGACATGGTGTTGCAGTCTGCGGAGGAAGGACGCCAACAATGAAACGAGACGCGTCACGGCTGCAGATAAACAGCACATACATATGCGCAACAGAGATCGAGACCGCGTAAAACGCTAGTCCTACGCCCAATAAACAGCCCCCTGACCAGAAATGGGGCCATGGGTCCACATGCTACCCACAGCGGCTACATGCTATGTATACCCCGAGCGTCTCTGTCCCGATCTCGTGATTCATTATGAGACCAGTGCTCATCCTGTGCTCACCATGCTTGGCAACTGGGGTGGGGCCCACCTGTCACGTCTACGTAGAACTCGTCCGATAAACGTGCCTGCCTGGCCAACGAGTGGTGACCCGAAGACCACTAGTGCCATACATAGATATCATGTCAGGCGCGTCCTAGACTTTTCTGGTCTGGTCCTGTACTCCTGCCAAAAGGTCAACCAAGACAAAGACAAGGACAAGAAGTGCCACAGCATAACTGCATACGGGAGGTTACATAGAATGCGATATTGCATCTAGATGACACAAAGCGGGGGAACTCGGCTTGCACGCTGATCATCATAATCAGCGACCAAAGCAAGAGCCGACGCCGTCGGCCTGTCGCTCTGCAAATACGCGCAAACCCGTCAAAATCGTTTATCACAAAAACTAAGGTAGTGGAGAATCTCGGGGTTGGGAGTCTGGAGCCAAGTGCTAGAACTCTGGTAGACAATTTGGAATACTGCGACGAAAACAAAGGATCTAGATCGAGGGGTTGATTCCATGCTGCTTAGTGTTTAGCAAGCTCCGTGCGTGTTTAATGGGTACGCCTGGGGCTAGAGCCAAGTGTGAATGTGGAGAGGGGGGTGGGGCGCAAATCTAGATCGAGAGAGACGTTTACAATAACGGTCGATTCGAGCATGTACATATGTATAGCAAGTTCCGGTGCGTTACAGCAATTTAGTGTGCAAATTGGCTGCATTTCCGCGATTTGAACCGCCACCGCAGTCAAGCCTGCAATGCTGGCTGGCTGCTGGCTATGCGGGGACTTTCGGAAAGTGGTATGTCGAATAAGTCCGGGCTAGATTCTATGGAATTGAGCCCCAAGGGCCGCGATCCCACAGGCGCGGATTGACCTAGAACCACACACACACACACCCCACCTATCACGATGCGCACCCCCTATTAAACACTAGTACGGTAAGTCAAGGTACTTCCAGATTGTGACACAGGTCCCGTCGGTGTTTGGCCGGTTGGGCTAGCGATTGATACATCGGCTCATTCACACGCCGGTGAACGGCGTACGGTGCAAATAGATAGATAGGTAGTTCGCTGATAAGCAGCATCAGCGGGGAGTCATTTCATCAAATGACCGGTAAGCAAGCACGGTGGGATGTTCACTGCCTGGCACGACGTCCAGTCATGGGCGGAGATGACTGCATCCATTCTAGTCAACCTCTCTGTCAGCTAGCACCATGGAGCTCAACCGTTCTTCGCCACATCGATGAGTCAGATCTGCAGCATGTTTCATGGACGTTCCAGATGGGTCTTGGGAAGAATGGCCGCTGCATTGGACTTTGTGTCTCAGCAAATTCGGCCACTCGCTGCACGCGACACACATCCGTCAGGGACGACGGTTTCTATTACGCGCATTTCCCTCGCATGTCATTGTCATTACAATATTCCGCTGGTATTCGAGGACATGTTGAAATTTCCCTCGAGGATATGGGGGAAGAATGTACAATGCTACTTACAACAAAACGATGTGTGCGACGCAATGGAAGAGAAAGAAAAAAAGTCACAATAAACAAAGTCACTGCTGAATCAGAAGACCACAAGTGATAGCACACGTCAGACCATCCCGTCATCGAGTAACGTGCGTCCAAACCAAACCGAACAAGAAACTGGATACCAATGAGTCCCAGTACAACGGAAGAACGATTACTCCACGGTGCTAAAGTATTGGTAGGGTAAAATGAGTAGCTGATAGTACACGATTTGAACAGAGCCGAAATGAAAAAGAGAGGGAAAAAAAAGGAAGTATAATGTACAATCCGTACGGCACGACCGATATGGCACTTTTGTGAGGCGAGTTGCGAGCGAGATATATATATAAAAAAGCGATGGCGATGCGACGCAATTAGGCAGTGTCGACGAGGTCGTTAAGATGCATAATTATCGTGATGTGTGGTTGGCGTGTAGATGTGAGGCAGAATAGAGAGAGATGCAGCTGAATAAATCACGGGGTACGTGTTGCCGTTCCGACCATCATCGAACTGCAGAAAAGAATCCGGGGTATAGAAGATATCCTTGCTCCGAGTCACATCGATCATCATTGTCGTTGCTCGCAACTGGCCTCCTTTCCTGCAAAAAGAAAGAGACGTTTGACCTGCGGAGTAACCTCGACCTCCACTTCGACCTCCTTGGTCTCACCATCGATGACGCGAGTCATGATACGTTTTTCCTTCTTTGGAGGCGGCATCATGACAGGGTAGGTCCTGACATTGTCATATGACCACGAGCGCACTAAGTATAGATCCGATGAATACACGATGTTCCATGAGTGCATGCTGTGCCACGTACCTGACACGGATGGTTGCGAGGGGACCGAATCGGAACTACTGCGCTCCTCGTTGAACATGCTGTCCTCGCTAACTTCGCTGGGGTATCGGCTAAGCGGGCTGCTTATGCATGAGGACACGCTCTGACTCGATGCACTATGGTGAGGAGGAACGGTGACGTTGGGGACGAGCAAGCGACCGCCCGCCTTCGCAAGAAGGTTATCTCGACGGCGACGTGTCGATGTCGATGTCGACGTCGTGGAGGAGGGAGAAAGGGGCGGGACGGGATTGACTGGGACACGACGTGGAAGGCGTAAAGCTAGAGGTGCGGGGTTCAGGACAACGCGAGAGGGGGAGTACTTTCACATCGAGTTGGTCTGCCTCGGACCGACTCGAACGAGGTAGCGAGCTGGATGATTTACATATGTCAAGGTTGCTCGAGGACCATTGCACGCCGCGATGGGACGAGGCAGCAAAGGACGGCTTTGCCTCCAAGCCAGGGGCGACTATGGAAGAGGGGCGGGGAGAGAAACTGTATACAGATTCACGCCAATCTTGGCTGCCATCGGTCCAACCAGGGATAGGTTTGCGAGGTGGCTGTGGCTCGTTGAACCAGGGGCGTTTCGTTGATTGGGTAGCGCAGAGGGCAGCTTGGATACGCTTTGCGGACATCATTACGCCACTTTGGTAATCGTGGAGATGTTGAGGTTCCGGTGGGGAGGGCTTGGCTGACGTGGGTAGAATGGGTGGCGCGGGAGGCAAAGGGGGGAATCCGTACATGGCAGAGAGGGTAGTCAAACTGGGAGAGACGGGACCCGAATCAGGAGGAGGAGGAGCGGGAATCGAGAGAGAAGGATGCGAAGCCGCTGGACTCGTCCTCGGACTCGCACTGCACCGAGCGGTCGAAAGAGTTGTGTGGCTACGGGTGGGAGGGGCGGGGAGGTGCTATTGGGGTTGTAATCGATAGAAAAGGCACCATCGAGTCTGGAGAGATCCTTGAGCCTGCACTCGTCGGAGCAGTACAAGTGGGATGGGGCCCTGGTCGATGACTGTGCGCAGTTTAGGCTGAGGGGCCGATTTTGAGGGTTGTGGCAGGGGTTGTTGGGGGGGAGGAGAGGAGCGATTCTTGCTGGCCGTCGAGTCTGACCGGTTGATGATGGCTGGTCTGATGCGCCCGGTGCCATGAGCGAGACCGCCGCCCTTTACCTTGGTGGCCTTCGTGCGCGGTGGATCCTCTTTGGCTGTGAGGAGAGTAATAAGACGGGGCGACACAGACCAAGGCAAGGACGACTCACGGGGTTGTTGTTGCACGGGGACAGTGTATCGCTTGGGGATGATTTGTCTGTCGCAGACCGGACACCAGGCCTCGTCGTAGTGGACGTCCATGGGGAGCATCATGGGGGAGAGGCACGTGACCAGGGATGGGACGAGGAGGAGAGAGGAGAAAAAAAAAGCAAGACGAGGGGAAAGAAATCGAGAGCTTTTAATATTCTGTTGACTCTTTCTTACCCAAATTGCCTTTTACGGCATCTGCCCATCTGGGGTCGTGCCGTGCTCCCGTTCTTTTCCCGTTGTGAGATTTCCAATTTCCCTGATCGGACTAACCGCGGGTCCTCGGCACGCTGACACCGCATGCCCTTTTCTGGAACACTCGTCCGTTACGTCCAATGAAATATTATCGTTTATTTTATTTTATTTTTATTTTCTCCTACCCCATCCAATCCCGTCCATCGGCCTCGGCCCGCGCCTACCCTCGGCCTATCCCGTGTATTTCGGCGACTGCCTGCAGAGAGGCCAATTGTCGTCCTCCCTGCGTGTTCCGATTATATTTCAGTGACAGGCCGGACGTCTCGATCGTTGCATCCCGGCTTTCGACCGCATCCACTCGACCCTTCCCTCGCTGTGCCATGTCTGCCTCAGCATTGCCATATGCTGGGTGTTCATTCTCGGCGTTCATGACTAACGCGGCGCTCCCAACTTGCGTGCCTGACACACACAGTGCCGTCCGCTCCCCTCTGTTCTTCAATTACCGGCCGCCGTCCTTGTCACCATCACCATCAGCCACGTGAATCATACTCCACTGCCCCTCCCCGTGGGGTTTGTTTTGCCTTCTGGTCGCAGCACGTCTAGTCAAAACTCGATGCATGGCAGCCACCCGGCATTTCATATATATCACCGTCCCCGCGCGCGCCCAAGCCACAGTGCTGTCCTTTGATCCGTCCATGTACGAAGGGAACGTGGGACACTGGCTATATATATATTATGAACTTCAGCCACCCCATGGATGCGCCAGATTGCTATGTCCATTTGTTGTGAACAGGGGCTGTTCCACAGGTTCGCACGCCGCCTGTAGTCATCCTTCTCAGGAAAAGACTACCGTGCAAACTCGTATCTCTAAGGACTCTCACAAGGTGGCGATAAGCGGTCGGACAGTCACCTCACACGCTCATTGGCATAGCCACATCAATGTGTCGTGTCTACCGCTGCGAGATAGTGGACATGCTGATTGCAACACTCGCTAGGTACTTGCTCTGATCGGGGACGCGGCGAGACACACGCCTACTACTTCGTACGTTTATCAGTCGAGGAAGCTCATTACGTTGCCTTTTCTATCATATTCGTCATTTCATTCGCCTGTACGATCCGAGTGCGGCCAAGGCTACGACAGCGTGCACACGGCTTCCGAAACGTCTCCGCAGGACAGCGATCAGTTTGTTACGCCGCATATCCGCTATGGTCGACGTGCCGTGGATCGGTCTGCTCTAACTCCGCCAAAGCGATGCTCCAGAGATTCCCTCGAACAGGTACACCCTCATACAAATCGATGCCGGTAGATGTAAAACTGACCCGCGGGGCATCCATTCGTCGCCGAACAAAACGGAGAGGTCAAACGGGCCCAATTCGCCAATCCCTCTCTCATCACGCCATGGCTTCAGGGCCACGTCCCTTCCTACTCCATGCGCCAAACTCAAAACACCAATACTCTCGATCGAACCGTCGGAATACCCGGTCTGCGACATTTAGGATGTAATCGCTTTTTGCCGTAGTAACTTTGGTATACCCGAAAACGGCTCATAGATGCTACCATAAGAGTGCCTTTCGCGCTCGGACAAACAGAATGTCTCAAATCGGTATGTACGTGATGCGTTCACAGCACCGTGGGTGGCCTTTGCAGTCGACAAAAAATTCTTTCACTGCCAGCAGTCGAGATAGCCAGAACACTTATGGTCTTGACAATAGTAATCACATGATAGCAACACAAAGCTATCGATTGTACCGGCCAGCTCTTTGTCTGGAATCGTCAGCATAGGACTTCTTAAGTAGTTGTGGGATATGATCAAAAGGATGAAAGTCAAACACCACGGCAACTTCGTTCAAGTACCGGTGAATGATCGTACCTTCCACTTAGCCAACCTTAGCTCCGCTGAAGCCGATATGTACAGTTTCAAAGTCCTGTGCTGGTATCTGTACGCGTGCACCTTGTACATACGACAGTCTCATATCAACTCGTCATCAACGCTGCCATGAGACCTTACTACGTAAGGGTTAATTCAATCATTGGTCCTGTAGGGAGATGTGGGGAATCCGCCAACGAACCGCAGCGGCGTCGCCGTTTCAGTATTTTTTTCAGGAACGACTCGCATCGACGGACTCGGAGCCACACCATTGGACAGAGTAGGTACATACCCCAGGTCGGCAAGTACATGCACCAATGCATCAGCCCTTGTCGTCAGGAGTTCTTTACAGCAATGCACTTGGTTATTGGCACTGCCTCGGCGTATGAATCAAAATGTGAACAATAAAAGTCTACATATCTGCAAGGAGGAAAAAAAAGGGGGGTTTCTGAACCTGGTCTCAGACAGGCTAGCCACAGCCAGTTTGGGGGGAGCCCCGACGGAGGAATGGAAATAAAATAAAATAAATAATGAAAAAGTTTCTCTTCCATTGCTTGTCTCGGCAAGGTTCACCACCCGCGACAATGGGTGTCTTGTTATGAAGTAGAAGTACCACAGGCCGAAGCGCTTTTGTTCTGTGCTGGTGATCTGACTTGCGTGCATTCCGCCGTGACAGCGTTCTAGCATTGCACGAAACGAAGGAGCGTCATATTTGAATCAAGTGATTGTTCCCGCTGCTTTTTGTATAGGATGTATCGTTGCCGTTAGAGGAATGTTGATGACTGAGACAAGCGCGTCTCAAGCATAGTTTATGTAAGAGTATTGTTGCTTTTACCTCGTCGATCACGACAAAGTGAAGGAGAATGAGACCTGAAGCACCCTTTCGGAATTATATTCTTTGACTTCCCCGTTGGTTTTGCTCCGGTTCTCGTGAATTTTTACGACGGTTATGTACGTAAGTCGATGATAAAGCAAAGAGCCGAAACCTTGGTTAGGTCTGATATCAGGGGTTATCGATACACTCGGAAGGAGCAGGCTCCGGAGAAACAGTGGGAGGGTACGGAAGGAGCACGACGGGAGGGCAAGGTTAAAGTTACTTGCTTACTACGATGGACCATGGATGTTGCCTTGCCGACACGATGGGGAGTGCTTGGGAACGTGCTGTCTGAGGACTTTTTCTCGCAGGATGAATTTTGTGTCTGTGGAGTCAATGGGCACGTTCGTTCCTTGCATGGCGTGTTAGGCTGGCGCATTCGCACACTTCCTGTAGATTCTTTGGAATTTTCCCAGAGAAAGATGCGGCCAGTTCCGATGGAATTGGCACGGGCGAGTTGGTCATTTTAACAGTAAGTTCAATTTAGTGCGAGCTCTCAGCAAACGAACGTGCGCGCTGTAGTATGTACTGCAACGCACGAGATTAGGGGGGATTTAGCGTGGTTTTCTGGAGACAGCGATTGTAACTTGTCAGGGTGCCTTACAAGCACGTGGCGTCGAATGGGCCCAACTCGGGGAGTACGTACTTGCGTGGCACTAACTACGGATGGGATGGTGTATGTCTTGTTTGCGGTTCCATCTAACCAAGCGTTCCGCTAGTTAGGTCCACTTTGTCGAGGGCTTTTGGTGATAGTGGTGGCCTGGTCCTCGTCGTGAATGCCGCCGTCTGGCGTGTGTCTGGCAATACGCCAATAATATCCGTTCAATTAGGGTTTTAGGACTTCTATTTAGATACGGTGTAGCTTAACGATAAGATATACCAGTTAACAACCCTCAGCCTCAGCTGTGTCACACATATGTGGCACAGTTACCACAGTCCTGGCAGCGTGGCGTCGCTACAACCCTAGTTGAGCTGCTGTCACTGAAGACAGCTCTCGCTCCAGCTCAAGGTTCCCTGCTGCTACCCTGGATACCAGAGTGAAAGCGCATACGTCCGTGACAACGCTAGCGGCGCTTTCAGTTCATCGATGGCTGTGAATCTACCTCGTGATATCCGGGCCTTCTTATCGGGCTACCGCGGCCTAGCAAGCTCTCCTCAGCAGACCGAATCTAGCGACAACCTTGATTTCTACAGGAACCGGTTACGATGCCAGCCGGATGGCCTCTTGGTAGAAGAGATCCTTGACCAGTAAGTTACGGCCGATACGGATGCCAATGGCAGAATTCTCACCAGGGGTATCTGTTTCTCGATCTTTCGCGGCCATATCGCGAACAGATGGAAAGGCGATTATAACAAACTCGAGTTCGGCCATGGCTATATACAATGGTTGTGAGTTCTGCTGCTACGACCCTGCGTCGGAGCAGATCCATTAAATAGGAACATCGGTACTAGATTTCCGATCCAAGAGGACGGAATGAACTTTGCAGCGCAGAGGCTTATGCCTCACGAACTATCGGCCATGAGAGCCGACGCAGAGGTCATGCGCCGCATCGTCAGGGCATACACGATGATGCTGGATTTTTATGGCATGCGACTGCAATCGGAGGAGACAGGGCTCGTGGGGCGTGCGGTGCCGCCTGGGAGCTACAGCTCGCGCTATGTAAACCTTCTTTGTAAGTGACGCTACTGGTTGGATTGGCGTTGTCGCCCTCGCTGGACCGACCATTGGCTCTGACGCAACACCGACGATCATATAGTCTCACCACACAATAATCTGAGAATCTCGCGTATTCTCAAATGTTTATCGGAATTAGGCCTTGAGCACCTCAACGCTGGGTTTCTCCTCCACTGTCCTCAACGAGCAAAGCGAGCATGAAGAGTTGACAACACCATTCATCCGTGACAGCATGGATAGATGGTGGGCCAACTGCATTCGAAATGACCGCGAAAGGGAATGGATCGCACAAGTCATTGCCAGGGTTAGGTCTGGGCAGCTGGTGTTCACCAGACAGATGTATGAGAATGTCTTGGAAGGAAGGAGGCAGACTGGAGAATTTCCTACTGAAGTACTGGATAGGAATGCGTCATAGTGGAGTTCTGAGCGTGTTAAAGAGGCAATTCTATATACATGGGCGATGTCCCGGAAAGGGTAACTATCAATGAATTTGAAGTTGTCGGGGAGCATCTATTCCCCATACATAGTACTCAAAAAAGAGTCAAGTAAGGAAAAAATGACTTTGAATACAAGTCAATAAATGGGAGTTCAGTCAAGGGTGCTGTAAACACAGGCGGAATATGATCGATAAATAACGGGGGGTTAACTAGCAGCTCGTGGTCAGCCCAGAAGACACCTAAAACCCGCAGGAAGACGGCGTACAAGCCTTGGGCGGTCTCAAATACTATATTTTGTTCTTATCACTGGAGGTCTTGAAGTTTGGCGAAAAGCGCGTTGGATCGCTCTTGCGCATATTTTGGACTGACTGATGTCAACAAGTCTTCGATGGCCTCGAATGTTTGGCCATTGCTGAGCTGTGAATTACGGTGTGTTCAGCGCAATCAGAAATCCTGGCGACGCCGGCACCTACATGATAGCCGCGGCCGGTCAGAGTGACCGAAATACAGGGGCCCTCGAGTACCGTGACTGCAGCCGTGGCTTCGTGTGGTGAGACAGGGGCAGCGACCTCATACCGAGTGATGCCAAATGTTTGTTCGGAAAGAGCGCGACGTAACTCGTTGTGATAAAAGCTGGCCATACTGTTCGAGGACTTGAGCCTCCATCGTCGAGAGGAGACCCGTTTATATATCGTGCACATCCACCTCCGGGAAAACATTAAGGGAGGGATTATTGTATGGAGTGTCCAATCCTGACGGACGGCAGTGACAGCGAAGAATTGACTCTAGAAGATGTACATGATTGATACCCTCGTATGACCCTGTGTCCACAGCTCGGGGATAGCAGTATGTGGGAGGCGCCAGAGCTATGGTTGGCCTCGGGCCAGGTAATAAATGGGGAGAACGGACGGACCCGGCGGTTGCCGCTGGTACAGCAAATCACCGCGATTGTCATGGGTTTGACAGACGGACATAACCTGTTACAGTGTTATGTTGGGCGCTCAGTCATGGAGTGTTAAGAGTACCCCTTGATAATACGTAGTAACATAGAAAATTCGCTGGGTACACTGCGGAGAACGTCCGCCGCCGGCGACGATGATGGTCGCCTCTAGTAGTCGGGAAGATAAGCTGTCTGGTGCGCCAATCCATCAGTGGCACGCGGGCATTACATATATCACATGGGAAGTGGCAGGAACGCCATGTCCTCGTATGCGTGGTTCGGCTAAAGATCCCAGGACCACTATCTAGCATTCTATTGAGATTAACAAAAGCCGCTCCTGCTTAAACACATCACGCTACGTAAGACTATGGAAATCCGGGTAAACCAGGTCAACGAGTAGCTTGTCAGAACTGGTAGGGTTGAGCATATGTAGAAATAACGGAGCAGTCATCCATTATCACCACTGGTTTAATGTTTACGCCGTCATTAGAGGCTGTGACGCCCATAGACCTTGTTATCACAGGACTTTGTTTCCCTGAATAGACACGTTCCATCGTCACGGCTGGCACTTCAGCCATCGGGCCGGATTGGTCTGGACATACGAAAGCAGGGTGGTATACTCTAAAAAACTGGAGCAGTTCGGCCAACAAAATCAACATGGCCGTTTCTCCTGCTGCTTCATGATATATCTCGGTTTCTCTGGTTGAGGGCTGGGTAATTTTACGCACAGTGTTTCCTTCTACCACTACAGCTGGCTTACCATAACCTCGATGCCTTCTATTCCATTAGTCTTGATGGAGGCTCAAGCGATAACTCGGGAAACAGGAACGTTGATTTTCTACATAGTCTGCTGCCCTGATGTCATTCTGATGTTGAACCTAGAGTCCCTGGGGCGATGGGCGCTATTACCAATAAATAATATTCATTGTGGACCTAGAGTATAAACACGCTAAGAGGAACGTTACCAGGGTGAACATAGAATCACAGGTCCTGCGCAAACCTTCGGTTAACTTAACGGGCGGGCAAAATGAATGAGGCATTCATTGCTCCTGGAAGCGAACGCACTGCTTAGTATAAGGGGATGTGGATGCCAGCGAGTCCAGTAATTCAATCGCGTATCCATTTCTCCAACGTTGCACCATAAGGTGGGAGATCACACTTACTAACTCTTCCCCCCCTCCCTTCCGGGATGTACGGTAACCCTGTTTCAGGGAAAGTATCCCCTTTGGCTTTCAGAAAGTCCGGATCCAGACTGAAAGCAAGGGAAGGGGTTCAGCTCCGCGGATCGAGCACCTATGCAAAGATAAACATCACCGCGGAGGGACAGAAGGGGAGGTGGGCTTCGCGCCATAGACACCACGGAATGGCGTTTCTAACTCCCAAAAAAAAGTAGTCAGAGATTAGGTTACCTGGCTCCAAATACCCGTGAGTGGCTGAATTGTCCAGAATCATAATCATGCGGCTCCGAGGAGCGGAGAGGGAGGCAAGGGAGCCTGAAGTTGAGAGGTACATATGTACCTTTGCAAGATCTGGAACTACCTGCTGGTGAGCGATGCGTAAGTTGCTTCATGTTCCTCACAGGGCTTAACCTAAGCCATGAGAGGGGCGAGCGGCACAAATTCCAAATGTACCTGCTTTGAAGAGATATCGCTTACCGTTGCAACTTGTTTTCTTTTTTCCTGCGTTCCACGCTGTCTCCGTCAGGGTGGTCCGGTGGTTTTGTGAGGAGCGCTGATGTAACTGCCTGATTGGGATGAGCGGCTACTCTGTGAACTCTGGCACTCACCCGGCGCAGCTCCCAGTTTGCCTTGCATCGTTGGCTCCTTCGTAGGACAGCAGCTTTACTTTGGCACACCCTAAAGTGTCTTAGAGGACTTCTCGGCATGGACGTAGTGAAAGCTGTCGAGACCTACATCACCAAGTTGGTGTCCACCCCATCTGTTATGAAGGTGTTGCTACTCGATGCACACACTGTAACGTCGATCTCCCTGTAGCCAAGTATCCCAGGACTCATGCATTTGATCTTTTTAGACTCCCATCGTGTCGCTTGCAGCAACACAGTCAACCCTTCTCTCCCATCAAGTCTATTTGACGGATCGCGTTGATAATCCCCAGCGAAACCGAATGCCTCACATGAAATGCGTCTGCTTCTTACAACCAAGCGAAGAAAGCATTCAGGCGGTGTCCTCAGAGCTTCGAGAACCCAAGTATGCAGACTATTATCTCTGTCAGTGCGTGAAATCCTTGCCACGATTGTTCCAAATGTTTATAATATCTTCCATCTGGTAGATTTTAGCAATGTTCTCTCGAAGTCAACCATCGAGCGTCTTGCAGAAGCCGACGAGTTTGAGGTAGTGAGAGAAGTTCAGGCATGTAACTTCTGCGCTCTACGATATATCCTCTTCAACATCCTCGTCAGGAATACTTCGCGGATTACGCGCCTCTGTTGCCTTCCCTGTTTTCCCTCAACCACATCCCAACTGAGGATAGGCCTCTTTATGGTTCTTCGCCCAATACATGGGACGACGTTGCACTGGGACGCTCAGTGCAGGGAATCATCGCCGTTCTGTTAAGCTTAAGAAAGAAGCCTGTCATCCGATACGAGAAAATGAGTGGTATGGCCAAGAAGTTGGCGAACGAAGTCCACGTAAAGACTTAATCTCTCTCAATGGGTGCACTTACTTATTCTCATTTCTAACAGCAACGGATCCAGTCGGAATCGACCTTGTTTGATTTTCGGCCCGCCGTAGTATCGCCCCTTTTGATCATACTGGACAGGAGAAACGATCCTGTCACTCCACTACTGACTCAATGGACTTACCAGGCCATGGTACATGAACTCCTGGGTATTCACAATGGCCGAGTAAACCTTACTATGGTTCCCGATATTCGTCCCGAGCTTTCCGTGAGTCGTCTTCCGTCTGCTTTGGCGCGTGCGTCGATAGAGAAATATCATAGGAAATCACGTTGACTACGTCAACGGACCCGTTTTTTCAAGCTCACCACTTGGCGACGTTCGGAGATTTAGGGACTTCCCTCAAGAATTACGTCCAGTCCTATCAGTCGCGTTCCCTTGCCCAGTCACCCTCCACTATTAATTCGATATCCGACATGAAGAGATTTGTGGAGGAATACCCGGAATTCAGGAAATTGGGAGGAAATGTTAGTAAGCACGTCGCCTTGGTCGGCGAGCTCAGCAGGTTGGTCGATCGAGATCGTCTACTTGACGCTGGAGAAATAGAACAAGGCCTGGCGACAAGTTCTGGGTGTGACTTCAAGGTATGCTTGCTTCGCACTTTTGATAATTGCCAATATAACATCGTACACAGACGGTTCAAGCCCTGGTAACGAACAATGCCGTTCCAGCATGGAACAAACTCCGTGTCGTGATATTATACGCTCTGCGTTATCAAAAGTCACAGACGAGTAACATCGTCTCGCTGATCAATCTTCTGTTGGCGAATGGAGTATCGAGAGAGGAAGCAGGAGTTCGTTCATGCTAAGTTCATGGCCCTGATTTCTGACCATACGTTTCAATTGTGCAGCTCGTGTATGTGTTGCTGAATATCGCCGGCTCAGATCAACGGCAAGACGATCTATTCTCGACTGAGTCATTACTGGCGAAGGGGAAGTCGGCGCTGAAGGGTCTGAAGGTAACTGTCTCAGGTGGAGTGGGTGTCGTGATTGATCGATCAAGCAACAGGGTGTGGAGAACGTATATACGCAGCATAATCCTCACTTATCACAGACATTGGAAAATCTTCTCAAAGGACGGCTCAAAGAGTCAAGTTATCCGTTCTTTGAGACCTCCGGAACAAATCTTAGCTTGCAACGGTAAGTTACTGTATTTTCTGTATCTGAGGAATATATTGCTACCATTTGGCTAGGCCCCAGGATATTATTATCTTCATTATTGGCGGAACAACGTACGAAGAAGCAAGAACGGTCGCGTTGTTAAATCAGGAGGCAAATAATGCGGGAACCCAAATTTTACTTGGAGGGACCTGTGTCCACAATTCATCAAGGTCAGTTTAGCGCTTTTGGTTTGGTCATGTCATGTGTTGACGTCATATCAGCTACGTGGAGATGATACGAGCTGCCGCAAAGAATTTTCCGCCATCGGTTTACGAGCCACCTCCAGAATCGGCATCTAATGCACCGTCCCTCAATCTTAATCTTGGCGGGGTCAATGTCAGTCTCGGTGGTCCTGCTGGAACTGGCTTATATAGGACTAGGCTCGGATAACGTTGGCATGCAAGCAGAAGGGATCAAGGACGGTGTCCGTAGTTTGTTCGATAAGGTCAAGCAAGGAGTGGACAAGATTGGATTCTCCTAGAGCCCCAAGCCACACGATCTCTTTCGCAGAGCCAACCTGCGTCTCTGGAGTCCATTGTGTCACTGACGACGATAGCGAGGCTGCCGAGTAAATGGTATCTAGTGTAGTTTTGGCTTATTGTGGGTGATTACCTTGCGTATGCATACTCTCCTTTTGCAGAAGTTGTAGGCGGGGCCGTGTCCCAGGCTGAGAAGTTTTCAACCAACAGAGACGAGGTGTATCAGCCCCGTGGAGTTGCTGGGGGTCGTCAAGCGGGAGTGTGGTCAATTTGTGTTGCCTGTGATCAGATACTCGTATATACCTGGACCGTGCCCGAAATATTTCCGCATAAGAATCGAAGGACACGTATGTTGGGTCACGTGCCCGTTAGATGACCCAGTCGCCATGCTAAGCCTCCTCTCATCAAAGTTCGCTCCCAAATACCCTCAAGCCCGATTGCTCGGTTAGAGCTCAGACGGTGAGAATGGCCAAGGGTTTTTTGGCGGGTTTGAAAGGCATCGATGCCTTTGGCAAGGTATGCCTTATTTCACCGTTTGCACTAACAATTCGGTTGCCGCCGACTAACTTTCTCGACCCACCACAGACTACGGAGGACGTAAAGGTGAAAACGCGCACCGGCGCATTTCGTGAGTTTCGACTTAACTGGATGCGCTGTCGCTCTAATGCCATCCAGTGACGCTCATTTCCGCATGTATTATACTTGCATTCACCACCATGGAGTTTTTCGACTATCGACGAGTAGTGGTCGACACTTCAGTAGTCGTGGACAGAAGCAGAGGCCAGAAACTGAGCGTGAAGCTCAATGTTACGTTCCCACATGTTCCGTGTTACTGTAAGTGCTGTGTAGGCTATCATTTCGGGTCATGGTTTTATTTATCCTTCGGCTGCAAACTAGTGCTGAGTCTGGATATCGTGGACATATCTGGGGAGCAGCAGAGAGATATCTCCCATAACATAATGAAGAAGCGGCTTACGAAGGCTGGTGCCGATGTTCTGGGGATACGTACCGGAGAGTTGGGTAGCGAAGTCGACAAGATAGCCAAGCAGCGAGGACCAGACTACTGCGGCTCCTGTTATGGTGGTATAGAACCTCCCACTGGGTGCTGCAACAGTTGTGAGGACGTGAGACAGGCGTACTCCAATAAAGGTTGGAGTTTTGGGAATCCCGACGACATCGAACAGGTAAGCCGTAGTTTACATTCTGCGAAAATTTGTTTATGTGTGATGACTTCCTCATAGTGCGTTCAAGAAGGGTGGTCAGAGAAACTCAAAGAACAGGCGGAAGAAGGCTGCAATATCTCGGGTCGTATCCGTGTCAATAAGGTCGTTGGAAGTATTCACCTATCTCCGGGAAGGTCATACCAGACCAATTCTCGGCAATTCCGTGACCTGGTCCCATATTTGAAGAATGACGGTAACCCCCATGACTTCTCTCACATGGTTCACGAGTTCTTATTCATGGCCGACGATGAGTACAACCCGAGGAAGGCTACCATATCGAAGGAGATGAAGAAGCGGATGAATATCGTCGGAAACCCGCTGGACGGTCACGTGGCGAAAGTTAGTCGTCGCCGAGCTTCCCACCTTTCGTATTGATATACCCTGCCTCTAGACCAACAAGCAGCAGTACATGTTCCAGTACTTCCTCAAAGTTGTCTCGACACAGTTCAGAACGCTGGATGATAAAACGGTCTGCTCATACCATTACTTCTCCCTTCCTTTGTTCACGGCAACACATAGATAAATAGCCACCAGTATAGTGTTACCCACTTTGAGCGGGACTTGGGTGAAGGCGGAAACGAGGATAAACAAGGTGTTTACACTCAGCATGGCACTGTTGGCGTTCCGGGTGCGCAGTCCATGTGTTCATCACCCTCTTTTAGGTCCATAATTATGAGAGTACAGGTGCCTACTTCAACTTCGAGATATCGCCGATTCTTATTGTCCACTCGGAAACGAGGCAGTCATTTGCGCACTTCCTTACATCGTGAGTCGCAACTGCTGGAGCATTTCAGTCATCTCATTGGTCATTCAGTACATGCGCAATCGTGGGTGGTGTTTTGACGGTTGCTGCCCTGCTGGATAGCATTTTATTTGCCACTGGACGCAAGTTCAAGAAGAGTGGCGTAAATGGAGGTGCTAAACTCATGTAAATATTTCTTGTATGGTAAATCTACTCTTTGCATTTTCTCCCTCGGCTGCTTTCCAAAGCATATCCTAAGGCTTCTAGGAGTCCGTCCGGTGTGGTTCGCGGATGCATAGAACTTTCATTCAGTATTTCTCCCTCGACTTCGATTTGTTTCATTCTGCCAACTTCCTCGTCTCCCAACACCCCGGATTGTAATGCTTCTTCTTCGTAAGAACCCTCCTTGGTCCCCGGAGTGCTCTTACTCAGTGCTTACACGGGAAGCATTCTGTAGTGAGGATGTTGGTCGTAACCTTCTGTGACACCGCGGCTGTACTCACCTGAGGTGGATCTTTCATGTAGTCTTCGTGAATGTCATGGTCGGTAGCAGTCGGACGACCGACTGCCTGGAAAGGTTTTTTGAAATTGAGCGCAGCGTCTTCTCTTCCGCTACCATCCTTAATGGCATCCTTTGCGGCTTCGTGGTGTTGCCTGGTCATCGTGAAAGACTGATCAAAAGTTTCTCAGGTGAGTGGAGGTTATTAACAGACTCGGGGGCCGGAGTTGGTGTGGAGTTCTTGTGTGCGTCAGTATGATGTCAATGCGATCTGGTGCATAAACCCCACGAAGCAGATAGCGTAAAACACGATCGTATACAAGCTCCACACATTTTGCAACCAGATATTAGTTTCTGAAGGCAGTGGTGGCACTGGGTCGCCGATGGCGCGAGAGCCTTCGAGGGTCAAGCCCATGTACGAGGAATTTCCATAACCTCAAAGATGATCTTAGGCTGTACGCTCTTAGATGAGGGTATAGAACTCGTTTACACTAGAGGTGCTCACCTGGCGAGCCCAAGGGCGTTTTCCCGGAGAAATTCACGCGTGGAGCAGACATTTGAGGCCGCCCGTTAATGATTCAACCAGGAGTAGGATTTCCTCTGCTATGTCCACATGAGGGAAGGATGTCTTTCAGACCATTTACAAAGGTTGCTGGGAAGATGGAAACAGCCCCCATAGGCTCCTAGCGGTGTATCTAGTAGGAAGGACGGATGGATAGTATAATCGAATGCTGTCCACGCGATTGGGTGGCCAACCTGTCGTATTGAATTCATCATGGACCGGAGAACGAGTGAACCCTGGAAGCCCGCCTAGCGAAGTGCTCGGAGAAGGTATCTAGTCATCGGATTTCTAGGAGCTCTGCGTTGAAGAACGCGTCGAAAACTGGGGCAGCGTTCCCGGACGTTGCTGGACCTTCTACAGGTACATAAAATCATGGTAGTCTATCGCCAAAATTCGCGATCTTTTACTCTGATGACAGGTGGATTGGTCGACTGCGCTAGGGATGAGGCACATCTGAGGAGCACCTCCGGCCGATATGTAGCGAAGTTTGGTGAGGTCTCAAATACCAGCATCTGTCAGACGGGGTCATCTTGATCAAAGTCGGACAAGTTATGGTGGATGTGGTGTATCGTCTTTGAGGCAACCACGGCTGAGGCCATACTTTCGTAGTTGGGTAGCCAGGCAAGAATGCGGAGCGTGGAGAGAGTTCTGGCACTGCATTGTGTGTGTTGACAGGAACGGTTGTGGGGACACGCGCGTTCTCTGAGACACCGTGGAAGACGCGATGAGCACCGCAACATCAGCAGTCCTCACGGACGCCCTCGCCGCCATCGACAGGGCAGCCACGCTCGCGGTGCGCTCTTTACAACCTTGAAGTAAAAGACGCGGTTGATGAGGCATTCGTACTAGATTACCACTGCGCAAGAACAAGCCACCACGGACGCGCGTGAGGCGCGTCGAGAACGAGACGAGGCTGTCAAGGCGCTCCATGCTTGTAGACTCGAAGAACAGGCTTGGAAAGAAGAAGCGAAACGCAGTGGAAAGCTGCGGTACGCATCCGTGTCTGACCATACCCACCACTTGCTCCCGAACCGTGTCACAGGCACATCAAGCTGAGTTGACGGTACTCCATCCCACTCGTTTCGTTTCAGCATGCACTCAGCATTCCTCAAAAGATCGAGCACCACTTAGAGACCATCGCACAACTACGCCAAGAGGCGACCCAATGGAAAGAGCAGTGTCTCCGTCTCGAAGAGACCTCCAGGCTTGAGGCAGTCAGTTGGAAGGAACAATTTCTCCGCGTCGAGCAGGAGCGATTGAAGCTCTCCCAACGAGTGGATGACCTTGTCTCTGAACGTTTCTCCGTGCGTTTTCGTCCGCTCTTTTCCAATTTGCGGGCCAAGTCAACTTTCACTGTCCGGCCATCTTCAGGTAAAACCTCAAACTTCGACTTCTACTACGCATGCCACACCAATCATGAGGCATTCGAATACCAGGGACTTATTGGCTTCTACGGTATTGTGTGCATCACTTGCGCATGACTCGCAACCTTTCTGACATAAAGCACTCATAAAACACCAAGTCCGCGTCGATCAAATCAAAAGCACCGTCAAGCGCGTTACAAACCCGGCAACTCCCAAGGGCCCTACCCACGCCGACCTCTGAAAACCGCGCAAATGCACGTCCTCACAGCCGCGCAGGCGACACATTCCCGCGGACCCTCCGGCGTAGCAAGTGCAGCGAACCACCAGCCGTTCCTCCTTAGGCGGGTGCAAGCCGTCGTCGAAGTTCCCATCAAGGAGGAGAGCGTGGATCGCGATGTACGGAAAGGCATGCCACCCTCGGTGTCGGCGTCTTCTGCGTCTGCTTCGACCTCCAAGTTTGCGTCCGTACAGACTCCAGTGACGAAGACGAGCCAGGGGGTTACGCGCATAAAGCGCAAGTCAGATCCACAAGCGTCTCTATGTAGAAGTGGATGAATCTGGGACCTCATCAGATGACATGGACACAGGAGCTGATTCTGACGACGACGAGTTGATGATGGGCGCCGAAGTTGGTGACTTCCGTTTCATAACGTTCACGGACTGACTGACTTCCAATTGCAGCCCAAACCCAAAGAAATCCACGACATTAAACCTATACGCAAGCCACCAGCTCCAACGAAGGAACCATCCGCCCAGTCAACGAAGGCTAAGAAACGTAAACTAGGTGTCAGCCACGGAACGGAAAGGTGCAAGGTCGCGGCGATGACTGTAGCGCCCTCTGTAGATCACATCTCCATCATCTCACCGAGGACTATTACACGCATGTAATGTTTGCTAATTTCTTTCATTCAAACTTTGGGTAGCATCATCGGTACGTTGAGTATTCAACGAACGGAAGCATCTAGCTCGCCTTTCCCACGTATTGATCGAACCACCTAAACACTTCGTAGTGCCACTTCAAACTAGTGCAGGTGTTGAGTAGGCGGAGAAGCACCTACTCCACAGTAAGTACGAACCTGTTACCAGCATTAAGGACCCAATGGTTTTCATCAGGAAAGATAACAAGTCGGCTGGGAACGCCCAGCCTTCAGCAAGTTGTAGATATCAGCGCAACCAAAAGGGCAGAAATAGGGCACATACTGCTGCAAAGCGTGGAATACTGCGATGCCCTCAGTTTCTGGAAGGCGATAATCCTTACTTCCGTGAACAATAAGTTGTGGTGTCGACCACTTGCTGACGGTATACGCCGGGCTATACCTATATTACGCACATGGTTGAGATAAATTTCAGAGAACATCGAGAAGCGTTATGACGCACTTGCGAGAGAGCTCAAAGGACTTAGGCTCCCACGGGCGTCCTGCCCATTCGTGATTGAACTACCGAGTGATATGTCGAGGTTTAATTGTTTCAAAAGGAAGTGTACCAACTCACGAAGAAAAGTTCATCCGTAGTGTAGCCATTGTAGGCGGTATCGAAAACCTGGGTTGAAGATGTCAGTGTCTACCTCACCAAGGAACGGGGGACGTACGCCGTCATGACAAAACAGGGCCTTGAAGTTGAAGCCATATTCTGGGTTCCCCTGAATCCAGCTTATAATGCTGCGATCAGGATCTCTCTTCTGGCGAGACCGGAGGAGACGTACTTGATAGCATAACCACCCCAGCTAGCACCTGCGGCGACCGCGCGGTCCGGGTCAACCTATAAGGATGTCAACCGCCTGGTAAAAAGAAAATTTCTCAATCAACAACTTACTTGTGGGTAGTGATCTAATACATATTTCCAGCCATTGCGAAGATCTACGAATGGTTTTCCGCCCCAGTCTCCCTTGATACCTTCGGTGAGGTCTAAGGGCGGTAGTTATTAGCATCGAAGCCGCCATCACGACACGTCAAAGAGATGTACTTTGGCCGAAAGACGTGGATCCTGTGGGATTGATCATGACAACGAAGTAGCCCTGGTTGGCGAAAACTGGTCCAGTTAAGCATCTCCGCGGGCGCGACCATTAAGATAGACGATACCGTTGGGGTTCCAGCGTGTAGACCAAGAGTCTTGCCAGCATGACTCAGGGCCTGCGAAAACATTCACACTAAGTCATGCACTCTATGATACGATGAAAGAGATAAACAACCTCCATGGATAAGCAATACAATAGGCCATTTCTTCACGTCCGTAGTCTGGTAGCCCGGAGGAGTGAGTGTCCATCCACGTATTTGTTGGGTGGCGCCCTTAAACCAAAACTCCTCTCCTGGGTGGAGGGGCTTGCCCTGCAAGGAATTTGCAGAGAACTTCGTGATTTGGGTGAGTTCACCACGGTAGATATCGGGTGTCATGTTTATTACGTCCGTTTCCACTCTCCGGAGATTGCCAAGGATAAAGACATCTTTGGAGAAGTCAGGGACGAAAATGCGAAACTAATGCGACCATTTGGAAGGATTTGAATACCGGAAGCAGCATGAGAGTCGGTAAGGGCAACGGGTGTCTTATAAGGGTCAGACAGCTTGGGGTGAGTTGTGCTTGTGTTCGGAGTTGGAGGCACAGGGAGAACGAAGACTTTAACCCTAGCGATGTCTTCTGCTGTGAAATAGAGAAAGTCGCCATCTTCCGAGAACTGGTAGACGTTCAACGATACGATATCAAGCGGTCAACAGAACACCGACCACTAGGGCATTAGGCGATCGGTCCCATTCCTGGGTGACTGTGAAGCTGACACTCTTAGCGAGATCATGAATGACGACCTTGTGCCTTAGCACGGATGTCAGCGCCGAGTACTCGGTCAATACAGAGACTAACCTGTCTGATTCGTGTCCATCTTCATCGAGTTGAAGCCAGGCAGCTTTTGTGCCTTGGCGATTGAAGATTGGAGCATGGGTAGCCCCATGGACGCCGGACGTAAGTTCCACAAGATCTGAACCATCGAAGCTTACAAGGTAGATCTGGATGGGAATGGGAATAAGGTCAGGGAATAGTAGTGTCGCACACGTACATTTTGCTTTGTGTGCGTTGCTTTAGGAAGCTTGGGGTCCTTGGCGGTGAAGATAATTTGACTACCCGAAATGTCAAAATCGTCCTTGCCTCCAAACGGTTCGACAGGAGTGCTCTATGAGGTTGTGTGATTAGGAAGGAAAGGGGTGACTAGGGGAAGATCATACCAATTCGGTGTGCTTGAGGACATTTGTAAAGGAATTCCCGAGAACATATTTACCGTGATCTTTTTGCAGTTTGACGGTGAAGAGGGACTTGTGTTTTGGGCCAACCCATGTGTCCCAATGACGTTCAAATGTTTGATCGTACACCAGAGCAGTATTACCTCGGTTGTCGTATGCTTCGTCATTCTCTGTCACCGCTTCCAAATCGCCGTCTGCGTAAACGTATGCGGAGAATACAAGGACACCCGAGGAGAGAGAATAACGGAAGTCTGCTGCAGTGGTAACCGGGAGGGAACCAACAAGGACGGGTTCGCCGGTACCAACACTGCCCTTCTCGTATGTGACTAGCACTGCGAATATGTCCTGTTTCTTTCCTCCTTCAGCTTCAACGACGTGTGCGATAGTACGTGAGTCAATCCAGAAAGCGTCGCCACCCTGCGGCAGGGGGAAGGTGTATTCCTGAGATCTAGACTCCAAAGGTACGACGGCAAGTGACTTGTGGGTCCTTATTTTCCATCGAGTTAGGCGAAGGTGTGGAGTGGGACGCTTTTAACTCACTTGCGATCATCAAAGGAGTACTGACTGATGGGAACGAGTGCCAGATCGCCTGCCGCGTTTGGGAGGGGATCCCCTGGCCTTGGCAGTGAGAGCATATCCTTCGGGGAGAGTACATCGGGCGACTCCTTCAAGGTAAACGATGGCGGCATGATCGTGCTTGACTGCAAGGTGGACGGTGCCAATGGCTGTTGAATGGAAAGTCCCATAAGGCCGAGAACAACCCGGGGCAACCACATGGCCGATGTCGATAATCAATCAGCTGGCGTTCGTACTTGTAGAGTAGTGGCCGACACGGATCACGCGCGAGCGAGCACGTGACATTTACAAAAAGTACAGCACATGTTACTCGCTCATCTCCTCGTCCTCTTCCTCGGCTGCAAGTGGGCGGCCTGCCATCTCAGTAATCATGCCCGTCTCAGATTCCCACCGAGCCTTCAGAACTACTCGGAACACCACCATCTTTTCGCCAATGAGCTTCAGTAATTGGGCCTGCTCGCTCGTCAGCACCTTGCCCTGTTCGCATACCTGGTGTGGTGTCTCCAGCGTAGGAACTCCTCGATTCAACACCGTAGTCAGCCCCAGTTTTCTAAGTTGAGGGTCCTCGTTGTGAGGGAACGGCTCCGGAGGGTTTGAGTGCACGCGCATCACGGGACCAACAGGAAGCACGACTGTCCGGCTGGCGATATTACCGGCTCGCGCAAAGTCAGGTTGTTGGAAATGGTCAAACCACTCGATAACTTCTTGTGGTTCCGAGTCAGTGAATAGTAGGCCAACTTGGCCTTTTACATGCTGCATTCGAAACGAGTGAGCCTTATAAACGGACGACGACGGCAGATGGAGGCGAACCTGCGAGAGTTTGTGCAGCCCCGAGCGATGTTCCTCCTCTGGTGTCGTTCCCAGTGCCTTTGCCATCACTGCAGCCCTCCCGAAAAAAATTCTCGCCGAACTGCGTGGGGCAGCAGCCCCGTTAGATGGAGAAAATAACAGAGATGCCATTTAACTGACCCTCGCCATTGGCTTCGGACGGTCTTGAGATGTGTGTTACGCATCGCACCCACTTCGAAAACCCAACAAAATCTCCATTTTTCCGAGTTTTCCTGAATCTCTGTCAAAAGAGCAGTTTTATGTTCTCTGGTCTTTTTTGCGACCTTGGTCAGTGAGACGACCTGTGAACGTTTTGACTTTGGCATGATCTGGTATGATATCGAGCCAATTTGGAAGTCCGCCACTTATAGGTCTGTCTAGTACACATGGCTAACACGGTTGGCACCACTGAACTCAAGGCCCTTCAAGATTCGCTGTTGAACACCAGCGGAACGACCACATTGCACGATCGATTTCGTGCATTGTTCACACTCAAGTCTTTGAAAAGCGACGATGCGGTTGCCATCATATCTAAAGGTATGGCTTGGCCTCTGCGCATGTCTGATATTTGTTTCCATGTCCCTAGGTTTTCAGGATCGATCCGCTCTTTTGAAACACGAACTGGCATATTGTCTAGGCCAGATAAAGCGTACTTCGGCACTCCCTGTCCTGGAGTCCGTCCTCCGAAACGAGGACGAAGACCCTATGGTACGGCATGAGGTCCGTCACCGTTCGCTTGCCGTGCTTGGATAATACCTTGCTCAACGACGGTGATGCCCAGGCGGCGGAGGCTATCGGTGCAATATCTTCTACCTCTTCTATCCCGATCTTGAAAGAATACCTCACCGATCGCAATCGGAGCGTCCGTGAAACTTGCGAGATCGCCCTTGCCAAGATTGAATGGGATGACTCAGAGGAGGGGAAAAGGCACATTGTCGAGAAACAGACTACGGATGCTATACCGTCAGTTTCTCTCCAAACATGCTGCGACTGACCAATGACAACCCCTCCCACCAAGTTGCTACACATCCGTTGATCCTGCCCCGCCGTCATCCAAACTTCTTTCTGGTGCACCAAGATCGGAGGACCTCGACGATGCAACCATCCACACGCTTAGGAGTACACTACTGAATACTGGGCTGTCCTTTGTTTGAGCGATACCGTGCGATGTTTGCCCTTCGGAACATTGGTACGCCTACTGCGGTAGATGCCCTTGCAGCCGGATTCTCAGATGACAGCGCTTTGTTTAAGTGAGTTTGAAGATAAATCCTGATAGGCTGAATTTCTCAAGGGCCACTGTTCCCACGCAAGACATGAGATTGCATTTGTCTTCGGGCAGTTGCTCTCGCCACACGCTGTACCCGCTCTTCTAAAAGTTCTAGAAGATACTTCCGAATCCGACATGGTGCGACATGAAGCAGCTGAAGCTTTGGGGGGGATAGCAACGCCAGAAGTGCTTCCGCACCTGAAAGAATGGATGACGAGGGAGGATGCCCCTACAGTCGTGCGTGAGAGTTGCCAAGTTGCGATTGACATGTGGGAGGTATGGATTCTCATTGCCGCTCACAGCAAAAATTGTTGATATGCACCGTTTTCAGTATGAAAACTCGGATCAGTTTCAGTATGCTAATGGCCTGGAAGTCGTTGAGAGTACAACGAAGTGTATTCCACTCCTTTGACACGTATTAGGCTCTGGTAGCATCTAGGTGTAGGGAAGTTTGGGCCTGATCGATATTATTCCCAAGGTACGCTGAATTGTTCTGCGGGGTCAATAGGTGGCAAGCCCGTTTGGAACCCGGGATTTCCCTGTCCATACAAAAAAAGAAGGCAGCTCCCGCGCAGTCATCCAAGTGAGCGCTTACCGACGACTCGGGTCTCTTTTTATTCTGGCCGAGCTCTGCTTCCGGCCAATCGGATCGTCTCATTGTGCCGGCTCCCCACGCCCGTCATTTGATTATTTTGTTGCTTCGTAGCAGCTACCTTGCAAGCTGCGATTGGCTGTCTGATTCAGTTAACTTCGTCGTCACCATCGAAGATGTCTTCCATCCCCTACTTGAGATCCCCCAGCTATGAAGTTTGCACGGTAAGTAGCAACACATACCCAGCACGGTCTCCCTGAATTTCCTAATCCTTTTACGCCACAGGTACCTCGAGGATGTGCAGGTGGGCGGCACTTCAGGCCACTGAAGTGCAGCATTGACCGGTGGTCCCTTTAACTCTAGGCCTCGGAGTGGAAGAAAGCGTACATGTACGTCCTTACGTTGTCCCTTGTGCCAGCCTGCCATTTGGAATTGTCTTCGTTACACGCTCACGTTCCCTAAAGCGACTACCGCGGCCTGAAGAAGCAAATCCGAGAAATCAAGGTCGAGCAAGGTGGCATCTTAAGTCCGGTGATAGTCATCGGCTTCGACTCTTCTGAGGACACACCGAACGACTCATCCGAGAATAAAGAACCTGAAGCGAATTCAAATAGAAAGTTTTCTATGCTCTCCGTTGCAGGCAGCATGATGGCCCCATCCCCATCCCTGAGTCAACTTCTTCAGCAGCTCTCCCCAGCTCAGCGAAAGTTTTTTAAGCTACTTGATGCTGACTTGGAAAGAGTGGAATCATTTTTCCTGGAGCGCGAAAAAGAGGCGGAGGAACGTCACGACAAGCTTCGTGAGCAACTAGATGAACTTGTGGCTCACCGCCAACGGATATATGTCAGTACTATCTTTAGTACTCGCGCAGCCTGGTCGGATGATCACTGCAACAGGACATCCTACCATCCAGTAATTCTCGTGTATTGAGCAAGAAGGGTCGCTTTCATTCACCACTACGAGAGGAACAGCACAGACCTGAGGGCAGCAGCAAAGTCTAGTTCGGTATCAGGGCGGAGCGGTGAGTTATCTGTGAATTTCACCTTCATTGCCCTGAGTCCTTTGCGGTCGTTTCCCGTCAGGTTGCCCCACTACAGTGGGAAAGCAGACTTCAGAGTCAACTAAAGTTACCTTAGATCCCCGAGAGTATCAGGTCGCGAAGAAGAAGCTAAAGAAAGCAGTCGTGGAGCACTACCGGTATGATCCTATCCATATTCTGTCGTCGGCGCGAGCACTTATCCTAATGCCAGAGGCCTCGAGGTGTTAAACAACTACCGCGTAAGTCCCCGATCCACTGTGGGCCAGTGTCTTCTGTCAGAACGCTTCCATCTCGTGTCAGGTCCTTAACCTCGTAGGGTTCCGTAAAGCTCTGAAGAAGTTTGAGAAGGTTACAAAGCTGCCTGCACTTACAATCTACATGTCCGAGAAGGTAGTGGAATCTCGTTTTTCAGGACCGTCTACACTGCAGCAACGGAACGATAGGTCGAACCATCAGCTTTCTCCAGTGGTGCTCGAGTAGGCAACATGATTAAAGAAATGGAAGATATCTATGCGGCACGATTTGGTGAGCAAGCCCGTGTGGTAGCCCAGCAGGTCTCTTCTCTTACCGTATCGTGTGCAGCCAGAGGTGATCGGAGGACGGCGATGAAACGTCTACGTCTCGATTCGCGTATGAAATCACACTACATGAGCGTATTTCGTTCAGGGACGTATCTCGGACTTGCTGTCGCGGCTTTGTCAGGCAGGAATATATCAATGTACGTGTCCGTCCTTGTGGAAGTTCATACGCGTAGAACACGCAGACAGGTTCTCTACAACATACGAGAGAAACCCTCCCTTCTTGGAGTGTTCTTTTGTACATTTACGCGATATTTGGTATGCCTGTCTTGCTGGCGCTGCTGGTTGGCGTGAATATCAATGTATGGGCTCGCGAGCGCATAAACTATCCATTTATCTTCGGTGCGTTGTCACCCATTCATTAGATAGGCGTTTGTTAAGATTCGCAGAATTGGATTTGAGAACGAAGATGGATCCCCGCCAATACTTTGAGGTGCGTGACTTGAGAGGTATCATGGATCACTTTGCCTCACCTAGATGTAACAGATCCCTTCTCTCATAACATGTGCTTTGGCTTTTGCATTCTGGCTTTCATTTTCTCGCTTTGGTCCTCCGGATGCTGTGGCCTTTGGTGTGGTTGGCCGTTGTCCTCGTGCTCTTGCTCAATCCTCTTCCAGTGGGTAATATCCGGATGTTTGGAGGGTGTGCCTTGACCGGATTTCTCAGCGTTTCATGTCGAGGAGTTCTCGCTGGTGGACAATCAGGAACCTAGCTAAGCTATTTCTAAGCGGTGCATTCCCGGTTGATGTGCGTAGTTTCGCTTATTACTTTTACTCATGTGCGACTCATGCATGGCGTCTCTAGTTTACCTAGTTTCTGGTTTGGGTAGGCCTTTTCCGTTACTAATCATGCCTTACACCCTGGCTCATAGATGCCCAGGGATCAAATGTGTAGCCTGACCTTCACTCTAGAGAATCTATATTTCTTCAGTTGTGTCTACGCCAATTACTTTCCCAAAATATCGGGTGGAGGTGACGCGGTATCATCGCCTGCTTACGATCCCCGGATACAGGAAGCATGGGTGACCTGCTCAACGTCTCGCAACTGGGGCATCCACTACTGTATAGCGATTCTTCCCTATCTGATGCGTCTCATACAGTGTGTGAGGCGTTACCGGGATACAAAATTTCTTGGGAATCTTCTCAATGTAAGTTTATACCACACATATTATCCGTTGCTGACAGATGTCCACCTAAAAAATAGGCTGGGAAATATGGCTCTGGAATGGTGTCCTTACTGTGTTACCACTATTGGGTTTATTCTGGTTTAGATTCCTTTCTCGCTGATTACAATCTGTGCTCAACTTAGTCTTCAGGAACTCCACGGCAAGGATCGTCTTTCGTGTTCTTTTGTTTCACGGAGTCTTTGAGTTCCTTGTATGCTTGTGCTTGGGTAATAGAATTACCATGTTCCAGGATGGTTGCTCATTGTTGTTGCCATCTAGGACTTGATCGTGGATTGGTCCTTGTTCAGGAGTCACACCCATTATCCCCTGCTCAGACCAGATCTAATTTACACATCTCAAATAGCGGTTTGTCTTCATCGGTATACATGTACCCCTTACTAATACTTTCTCCCAGTCATACTATTTTGCGATAGTGCGTTTTCAACTTCTAGCTTATTCGTTTTCGGTTTTCACTCTGGTTGGAAGATTACTAATATTCTCGTCCGCTTCATCTGGGTGATATATATCCCTCCTGGGGGGATTTCATTCGTTTTACGCTCGGTCATAGCAGGGTTGTTGGAGCTCCTTCGGAGGGTGCAATGGAACTTCTGTAAGTCTTGGACTCACATTTAACTAACATCAGCCTACTCACTATATTCTCTAGACCGCTTGGAGAGCGAACACTTGGGAAATATGGATCAGTACCGGGTAACGCGCGAGGTGCCACTGCCTTATACACTCGAGTATTTGCCCGACTTGTCCGACGACGACGACGACGACGGTGGCATGTGACATGTAAATTGTTTGGTGTTTGGCATCATATTAAGTGGTAGTACTCAGTCCTAGATCCAGGCGTCCCAAATGTTCGACTTTATGACCTTAACTGGGAGGATCCTGTAAGGGTTACATAGTAGTTTGGGTTTAAATACAATAAGGGCATCAAACTCCCACATTTGCTAGTCACTAGCCCCAAGAAGTACTATAAAATATCTCATAATATTGGGACCCAAAGTTTCTTATGTACCATGGGATTTATGTATCTTTTGTGACTATGTGTATGTGATATGATATGACTGCCAGTACTGGGGGGTTCATATGCAGTGACTTAAAAAACTGTCTGGATGTTTGTTACTTTTCAAAGAATTGATTATAACTCAGTCCCTATTTGTCCATAGATCATGAGAAAATAGGGGTAGATAACCAGTGGTCATGTGATCATGTATGTCAAATATGGTAATGATCATGTGACCTGATACTGCACAATTAGTTCAACAATGAACACTACTCATCTGCAGCTATGTTGAATCATGGAGTGGCTGTGCTAAATTTCAACAAGTTAATATAACCTTGGTATGATTATGCATAAAGTGTTGGACTTGGGAAGTGCCACTGGTGGTGGCAGTAACCTTGCTTGGGTGGCACCTTTCTGTACGTTCCAAGTACCTTCTGACATGGTACTCATGAATTGTGCAGTAATATCCCCTGATTTCACAACTACACCACATCAGCAAGATGGCAAAAGTTCTGATGGTCTGGGAAGATCTGATGGTCTGAAAAGTTCTGAAAAGTTCTGAAAAGTCTGAAAAGTTCTGGAAAAGTCTGAAAAGTTCTGATATCAGAAATTCTCAGAAAATTTCAGACTGTCAGATCTTTGCAGACTTTTTCAGACCATCAGAACCACCATCAGATTTTTTCAGACCATCAGATTTTTTGCCATCTTGCTGATGTATGGGCTGATGCATGTCTTGTGACACTGCAACATGCAGTGTGGCAACAGTGGAACCATGCTGCTGTGTACAAACATGCCCATGTGTCACCTGGTGTTATGTTTGAGTGTACTGCAGAAGATTCCATCAGGGGGCAACCATTGACTTTACTTGAATGATACCCATTTGCAACATGAGGTTTGAAGGGCCATCAGGCAGGATGGGGGAAGTCTGAGTACCAAGGTCACTGTCAAAACAATGACCTTCCCAATACCATCGAAATCTCACTTGGTATGCAGGTCATGGTGACCCAAAATGTTGAAATGGACCTCAATATAACAAACAGTACACAAGTGCAATTGTAGACATTGTATTGCATGCAGACAAGTCTCCAATGACACCTATCAATGGCATTGTTCATCTGAAGTATCTGCCCCTTTTTGTTCTGGTGAAACTTGATTGCACATGGACATCTCAGCTACCTGGTCTGGATGCATCTGTTATACCTGTGGAAGCTGTGTACAAGAGCCATCACATCTGTTACAAGAATGCTGAAGGTTCTGATGTCACGTGTACCATTAAACAGTGACAGTTCCCAATGATGAGTGCCTATGTGTTCACAGATTACCACATGCAGGGCCAGACAATACCCTGTGTGATTGTTGACATAGCCAAACCACCATTAGGCAGTCTAAACCTGTTCAGCCTATACATGGCATTGTTGAGGAGCTCTGGATGAGAGACAATCAGGCTGCTGAGGGATTTTGAAGACACTCTATTCAAGTCGACTCATGGTGCAGACCTTCTCACTGAGGACAATCGTTTGTTACCATTAGATAGAGAGACCGCTGTGTGATGGACATGAATCATGGCTTTGAAATGACTGTAATTATGGGATGCAATATGGTTATATATCACTAGTTATTGTAAGTGACATTCAGATAGTATTATTCCTAACTGTGTGGTGTAATACATGTTGTTCCCACCAAGTGTTTTGCTGTGCCCAGCAACAAGCAAGCCAGAAAAGGAAAAACTTTCAGTCATCTGATGGTTCCCATGGGAATTATGGTGCTGAAGAAACCTTGCCAAGCAAGGTAATATTCAGGTTTACCTTAGTAGATACTATGGACCTTCACTTATATAATCATACTAGTAAATTTTTGAGCACACTCCTTTGCACCTCAGTGACTTCCTATATCACTGAGACTCATAGCTCATTATAAAGTAGGTTCAACTACTGCACATTATGCCCCCATTCCTCATGGAGCCCATCCCATCTGATACTCATCTGGCTGGGCTGTCTATGCTTCAGGATGGCCAGTCTTCTTGTCAAATTGCTTCCAAACTTCATATTGGTCATTCTACTGTCTCAGAAATAGTGTTACCAGCCCAGCTTGGCCTGAATGTTGGATGCATGGACTCTCAGGATTTATTCCTCCTTCAGAATTTACCATATTACATAATCACAGTTGTAGAGATTTCCCACTCTTGTTTCTTTCACCTCAGTGACTTCCATTTGTCCTGAGATTCATAGCTCAATTAGGTTATGAGCCCCAGCTTTGCACCTTAATACTGGAAGAAGAATTGATCTGTGTATGGAAGAATTGATAGAGGCAGAAGCAGGTAGTATGTCTGGCAAGTATCAGGGTGGATTGGGAGGCATATAAAGGACTGTGAAAGGAGGTGTTAAGATGTTGCAAACACATTGACAGTCAGACAAGTAAGTATGATAGGAGTTCAGAGGAAAATGCTGTGCTTGGAGTACTGTTGACAAGCATGAGAGCTTGCCTTTAATCACATGATGCATGCATTGCCACTAATCATACATTACCCTGAGAGCCAGGCTCTTTAGCCTGTGATGTACAGGTCAGCAAGAAAGAGAAGGAAGTGGTCTGACTGTCTCCAGAAGCAGTGATCATGCCAAATTTTTCTACTCATTGCAGACTTGGATGGAATTTTGGGATGGGGGGGATAGTGGACATAGCCCCAAAATACAAAGACCAATCCATAGTGGGATTGCTGATCTCATGCCAACCCCATCATTCCCCAGTTTATATAGGCCCAGTATCCTAGGTAGTGTTAAAAGGGCAAGGGTAAAACTTTCATAGGCTTGAAACTGTGTGCCAACCTGTTCTTGACCTAGTGTAAGAATTCAGAGCTTCTTGTTTACTTGTATACTTAGTCACTTGAATATAAATATGACTGGTGTTATATTGAGTGTAGAGTATGGCATCAGCGAAAGTGGCCAAACCTAGCTAGATCTAGTAAGCCTTGGAGGAACCTGGCAATTCTAGCAGAGCTAGCTAGTTCTTGCAATGTCATGCTAGATCTAGCAGAATTGAGCAAGAGTTGAACATGCATCATGCTAGATCTTACAAGGTCTAATGAGAAAGTGGTGGGTCTAGCAAGACCTAGTGAGACCTATTTTACTGCACCACATTACACTTATTCCCCTGCCAGCTCTAGTAAGACTTAGTTTACCATATCATTCTATTAGTACAAGAGTAGTGTGATATGACTTGGGGAAATTTTGGGCTCTCTGGCACTTTCCGAGAATTTCAATCTCAGTGTCAACTCAGTGTTATCCCCCCTTTTGTGTCTTTCTCCTAACTCCCACCATCCAAAATGTCTCCACCTTCAATTGGGGTTGACTCTGGTTGCAAGGACCTGTTGGTAAAGACAAAATCTGGTGATTTAACAGATATACATGTCTGGGTACATCAATTTGCATGCATATATGCTCTTATCTCTAATTTCCTGTGTCTACCTCACTACTGGCATGAGTAATCTGACCTTGCCTGTTGGATGCATGGACTTTCAGGATTTATTCCCACCTTTGGACAACTTCAGAATATCACCTTACTGTCATTGACATGTCAGGGAATTTTTCTATAGCCTTTGGAATTTACAGTATTACATAAGCATGACTGTAGAGTTTTTCCACTCTCATTTCTTTCACCTCAGTGACTTCCATTCATCCTGAGGTGAGCATACTTATATTCCACTCATTATTTACTCCATACTGACCTATTGTAGACTCATAGCTGCATTAGGTACATAATACAAGTGACTTCCATTCATCCTGAGGTGAGCATACTTATATTCCACTCATTACTTACTCCATACTGACCTATTGTAGACTCATACATAGCTGCATTAGGTACATAATACAAGTGACTTCCATTCATCCTGAGACTCATAGCTGCATTATTACCAGCACAGCAAATCTATTACAAACAAGAAAGTCCACTGTGAGACTATTTCCAGTCCTCTGCCAGGGTCATACAGGTCCATTTGCATCATCTTGGATGCATGCAGTGCTGGTATGGCCATTTTGCACTCTAGATAGGCCTCTTCCATGTCAGAGAGTGTCTGCATGTGACCTAACTTTGCTCTCACAGTTGTAGCATCCTGAACTTAGGCAGATCAGTTGATCAGTGGATTTTGCAAACCAGGTAATTCAGTATGAAGTTGAGGAGGACTAGGTACATCATGAATTGATCCAGTTTTGTTTGCAATTTAAAGGAATGTTCTTGGGGTTAATAGAACCAGTCACAAGCATTGTTGGCTCACAATCATGTTCAGGTATGTTCAGTGCACTTGGGCTTGTGTCCTCAATGATGAATAAATCATGTGTATCCAGTACAGTGCCAGGCTCAGGCATGCAGATGTTCAACATCTCCACTGGGTTGTGTCCTCAGGCTTGTCTTTATGCATTATAACCTTGCTATCTATGCTCTGACTTGTCTTGTCAGGGATCTTGATCATGCATGTACACTCATCTGGCCATTCAGGACCCACAGTCCTACATCAGCAAAACCCCCCCCTCTATACAGGTCTGTACAGACCACAGACCCACAGACAGGTCCCCCCCTGTACAGATCTGTACAGACCTACCCCAGATTGTTTCAGTACTACAGATTCTCACCACTCACATATGTTGTAGTTGACCAATAATTGAATCATATTATCATAAGCTACCTAAATTACATGTCAAGGTACAAGGATATACATATCTATGTATACTAAGTGGTCACTTATTACTATTAGTAGGGAGAGGGTACCCACCATAAGGGTGGTGGTAGGAAAGGAGAGTGGTGAGGGAGGGATGACGATGAAGATGATGGTGAGGAAGAGGGATGGTGGTGGTAGTGGAAAGAGATGTGGTGTGGGAGTGAGCTGGGTTTAAATATCCATTTCTGCTTGCCTCAGCAACTTTCAAAGCCAGCTGTGTGGGTTGTGTGGCACACCTCTATAAATTTCAAACTCAGAATCAAACTCCACCAAAAATGAAAGTTGTAGCCTATGATCACAGGACCATGGGAATATTTTTACCTTAGTAATATCTCCTTTTTTGGGTGAGATATTTCCAAAGTTCTTGTGGAGTCCCAGTTTGCAAAAATAAAAAAGTGGCTGTACAGTTATGATGTCATAATGAAAGTTGTAGTGTATGATGTCATGATCATGTCAGTATGATTATCTCATCAATATGTCTATTTTTGGATGAGATATGGGCAAATCAAAGTTTAGATCTGTGGTGTCTGTAGGTCTGTGGAGTCTGTAGAGTCTGTAGGGTCTGTAGGGGTCTGTACTTGGTCTGTGGAAAATCTGTACCATCTGTGGGTCTGTGCCTCTGTACCAAACCCAGGGTTTTGCTGATGTAGCCTTGATTACCAGCAGGTCACTGGTTACCAGTCACCCTCCACATGTCACTTGTCTATGCATCGTCTCACATTGTAGAAAAGGGCTGTAGGCAGCCTCAGTAGTGACTCAACTACTATTATATTAGATGTACCTGTAGGCAGCTACAGGATATCAGTAAGTAGTAAACTGGTAAAGATGCCTAGACTTACCCTCAGTAGTAACTCAACTACTGAGGGAACAGTACCAAATTGTACTCTAAAGTGTACACTCTAAGTGCTTATGTAATCAATAAAAAAGCATACCAAAATAGATATCACACAGGGGTGATTCAATCTCCAACACACCCCCTGAAGCTCCACTGTGTGATAAGTAGAAGTGCAGAAAAATATAGCTCAAATGAATGTATACTCAATAATTCAATAAATGAGTGTGTATTCTGCTGCTAGTGGGCTTCAAGTCTGTGTGTGTGTAAGCATAATGCTCACCATGCTCACCAGGATGACTCACCACACAACTCACATTGGGCATAGACTGCCTATCTCTGTTGTTTGGACCTGTGTTGGATGCTCCTCATATATATACCACTTTGATGCTTGTATGAGATGTCTCTTCTTTTCCCCCTTTTTCTTACAATTTCTCTCTGTATCATCTTGTCATGCATACACATAATCACACATGCCAATCCATGTTCTCTAGTGTGCCATCTTGAGTGTTCATCAGCAAACTAACCCTTGCCCTTACAAAATGTCTTTGTGCACTGCACAACCACACTCACTTCTGTCCTCACAAAAATTCACCTGGAAGCTGATATTATCATAAAGATTGCATCATCAAAATTTCAACCTGCATTTAGATGTCAATTGTTGAGATCCATTTCCCCTATTTTTCTGGACAGGTCTAGCCAGTTAGGTACCTTGCTGTCAAAAGCTGGGTAGTTCTGTCCAGTTCTGGCTAGGGTGAGGGTTGTTTTGCTGATGTTCTCACCAGCCATGGTGAGTTCCACTTTTTTTGAACATTGAAAAGTCAGAATAAGAAAAGGTGAGGAGAGTGGTGGTGATCTGAGAGGGGAGATCTTCCAAAGGGGCTCCTATAGCCTGGAAGGAATTTCTGTCTGAGGAGAAACATCTAATGCAGTCTGAAGTCTGTCTCAACACAGAAGAAGGCAACTCAAGGCCTTCTCAAACTCACACTCCAACTCTCAACTCGGTACTTCATTTTTTTTTTTTGTAAGTAAGTACAGTGAAGTGTAAGTGCATGTGGGCTTATATAAGCCACATCACGTGTCTAATCTTGAAACTAAGTAAAGTCTAAGGTAAAAGAATAAAAGCAAGAGAAAAGAAAGTAAACACAATAAAGTAAAAGTAAAAGTAAAAGCTATAAAATAAAAGAAATATCATAGTGGGGAGTACTCACTCCCTACAATGTGCCATTGAGTGTGTCGATGCCCATACCAGGGTGTCAAACTGCCTTGCTGCCATCCTGCTGTGACCACACCACCAGTTACTCAGTGTCAATGATGTCTGAATGCTCCATGGGAGCCACCATCACCATTACCATTACCAATGCAGCACTCACCACTGACACTGCTACCCCTGTCCACTCCACCATTGCCCACCGGAGTTCCCCTCCCAGTTACACCGCCCCCACCATCCCCTTCCACAGATTCCACCTCATTGGGATCATTTTACCTCCCTGTTATGTCATCAACTGCATTGTTGCAGACTGGCCATTGTGAACAGCCTGCACCTAGCAAGGCACCCCCTGTTTTGACAGCTGGGGATATTACTCCCAAAGCACTTTGTGCATGGGAACTTGGCTGTGTTAATTACTTCAGGCAAAAGGGTCTGCAGCGGATGAGCAAGTCATCAAAGTAGCTGGAAATCTCTTATGTTGAAATAATATTGAAACTTGTACCGGTTATGATCACTTACATGTGATTGTTGTTCTAAGAATAGTATGTTCCACACTATTCTATGGTGTTCTCTTATACCAGATTACCGGAAACATGTTCCTAGTAGAAAGACAGAGTCATACCTATTAGGAAGGTCCTCTTACTTACATATATGGTATTTTTACTTACACTGATAGCACACCTGGTCTGTGCACAGCCTACATGTATATAAAGGTCCTTGGATGGTACCAGAACAGTAGCGAGCTTCACATATACATCTCTATTTGTTCTTACTCAGAACTACTACCACTCTCCTCTACCCAAAGACCAAAGTCTCAACTGAAACTAAAGGCAAGTGCTCTGCCCTTTGCCCCTTGCTCCAACCCCTCTGCACAATAGGTTATGAGCCCCGAATAAGGGTGCTTATCATCTAATGGACATTAGATCATTGAGGAAGACATTCATCATTGACTATGCCATTGAACAGACCTGAAGTGCTAGGTTGGGCTTTGGCCACCTTAGTCATTTCATTTGTTCTAGGCATTTGTCAGGTGGTTTTCATGGTAAATTTGGTTGGTGGACCCTTCAATTTGGCTCTTGTTCTTTCAACCATAATGTGGGGAACCTTTTTAGGAGTTCCAGCATGGCATGGGATCTATATGTCATATCAAGAGTATCATGTTCAGCTTGGCCGTTATCGCCAACTGCAGATCTGGTTAGCCATGAGTATTGAGGCATGAGACCTTGAGTCATCTCAATTATCTCCTCCCTCTTATGATGCTCACTTGATCTGGGATCTTGATATTCAACCTGATCTTGATCCAGTCCCTCCTTATCCTCTTTCACCACCACCTTATCTCCCACCTTTGTTTGTTCCCATTGGTGAACTACAAAGAAGGGATGTTCCTGTGGCAACAATCTATGATCATTGGATAGATTGGCAGTCATCTTTTAATGACCCGGTTGACCCCCTTTCATCTCGAGGTAGACTTATCAAGGTCGTCGAGATATCTCCATCAACTCCAGATGAGGATGATGAGGATTCAAATTGGCTTGCTGAGTTCGATCTCTTGTAGTTGCATCCTTTCATCTTCTCCTCTTGAGTACATTCTTTTGCTGATGCACATCTGGTATCCAGATGTCCACTGTTGTTGTCAACTGAAATGCCATTTTCCTCCCTCCTGCTTTACCTTCCCGACCCTTCCCAATTGCTGCTGAGTGGGAAACCACTTTTGCACTCGAGAAGGTGAGTATGACAGAAGAGTATTTGCATGACAGGTATATAAAACACATGATTGGATTCATTGAGGATTGTTACAAGGAAAATTGCCATACTTGGAAAGAAGCAGTTTATAGAGAACACTGCTCTACCTTTTTAAGGTCACCATCCCTGCAGCACATAGTCCCTGCTATCACTATTGGCTATACTTGGTCAACCATTCCCAGCAATGTAGCTGACAACTTCACTTCTCCTATGGGAAGTTCTAGGCTCCACATTTCCTACCACTCATATTTTGTCGATTGCCTTCCTAAACTTACACCTGCTTCCACCTTAAATGCTATCACTAATTTCAATGGTGTAGACATACCATCATTCACCTATGAAGATCCAGCCCTTCACACGATCCCTGCCTTTATGATCACAAACGACATCTTCTTTTATTTCAAAGGAAGAGCCCACCCTCTCTATGACTTTGCAAGATTCTATGGGCTCATCCCTTCTCTTCAGATTTGGCACAAGTATTTGGAAAGCAGCTTTAGAAGAGTTTTGGAACTCCAACTCCACCTCCTTCCAGATCTGTCCCAGTTATTTCTGAGAGAAAAGAAGTGACAGAGACCGTTGTCATCCCGATGTTGTACTATCATTGCAGGATTGAAAACACTGTATCAATATGGGCTGGTACAGTGGATATAATGCAGATTCAGAGCATCTCTGGTGGAGATCTCTTGAAGGAAGTACAAAGTGGGTCCTATGGCCCTCTAAGTCAATGATTCTCCAGGATCTGGAGAGAGAATGCAAAAAAGGTAGTGGAAATGCTTTGTCGTCTCCAACCCACTGAGGAATCTTTGCCCAACATTATCAACAAGCACATGGTAACTGTGCTACCAAATGTGTTTCCCTTACCAGGAAACTATCCTGAGTCATATGCAGGATTTGGGCAACCTCTGGTTTATGACCTTGTACAATGTAGCTCTTATCAACCAATAAATGTATTCCAGTTGATGTGTTCAGAATCCATATGTTACTTGCAACTTGTTCTTCCTTACTCCATTGGTATCCATGGAGGAATTGCTTTAAGGGATGAATGTCAAACTTATTCGTTGCTTGATATTGGATTTCCACACTTCATGGCATATCATTATTTTCCTGATCTTGAGTTTCTTGAATTGGAAAAACTACATTTACCAAAGCAACACTATACTGCTAAAGGATGGGACTCTCCTATAAAGAAAGTAAATCCCAACTGGAATGGATTAAAGAAACAATGTCAAAACAAGAGACCTTCTCAGAAGAAATGCCACACCTTTTACCGAAAAGCCTTGGCATCCATTGGCTCTAGTTCTGACCAGGTTCTTGACAACATGCTAATTCTAGAGTTTTTCTAGTTTTACCATGACCGATCAAAAGGAAACCTCAGCATCAAAGAACATTCCATGTCTCAATGGCTCTAACTATGCTACTTGGAAAGCCATGATCAAAGGATATTTTATGACACTTGACATTTGGGATGTTGTTAATGGCAATTCCACTTGCCCCGATCCTGCTGTTGTTGCAAATGCTCCAGCTGTTGCAGCTTGGAGAACAAAGAATAACCGAGGAATGGGCACTATCATTTTATATTGTGACCCAGTCATTTCCATATCCCTGGAATCCTTGGATACTGCTGATGAAATGTGGACCACCCTCCAAAGATCTTATGGTGCACCTACCGCTGTCTCTGCATATACAGATTTCTTGAGACTTCTCAAGATTTGGGTTAATCCCTCTGACAACTTGGGTTCCAAGTTAGCAGAGGTAAATATGATCCTAGGGTTGCTTGCGGCTAAAGGGATCACTTTATCTGAACCTGTCCAATGCATGATGCTTTGTGGAGCATTCACTGACAAGTGGGGTACTGGTCCCACAAATATATTATCATCAGTTAAAACAGAGGATCTCAAAATGATAGATGTTGTCCCATGTCTAAAAGAACTATCATCACATTGCACCAGGCAGTCACATCTGCCAAAACTAGAAGCGAACCAGGCTTCAACTTCTACATCAGCTCAACTGCTGGTTAATCGTCTCTCCAAACCTCCTCATTGCCATAAATGCTGAGGATCTCACCCAACAGAACAACACATTGACAGGAATAACCATGGAAGAGGATCTTTTAGAGGAAGAGGTGGTTTCCCTCATCTGGGAACACCCTATCCTCAAAATCAACAGCAGCAGCAGCCACAGTCTGGTGGCAACAATAACAAAGGAAAGAAACGAGCTACTCATGGTTGTGGTTGTGGTTGTGGCAGGTTTTCTGCCATCAACTATAACAATGAAGAAAATCCAGAGGAAACTCAGGATTATGACCAGGAAGAGTATGAGCAAGGCTATGAATCATACAATGTCAATATCAATGAGACTTCCATTGATAATGCCTCCTGTTTCAAAGAGTTTTCCGAAGAAATAACTCCTGTTCCAGTACTGGAAACTGTACCACAAACAGTTGAGTATGTTGATTCTGCTGCACCCAATTCCACTGTTGATGTTCCTTGTCATTGCCATGTATGCTTGTGAACCATAGGATGATTAGGTTTACAGGTACTTCCAGATCTTCCCACACAACATGGAGTTCAAACTTTGGCGAGGAGGAGATGTCCATCTGTTGAATCAGGAAACCAATTCAATGACATTCCCAACTCCAGTCCAAGTTTTGATAGACCCAGAAGTGGAGTTCAAGATACTGCAGCACATGGCAGTGTTAATGAGAGAGAGGAGAATGTACCACCAATTCATAAAGGCACTAAAAGATCTGGGTGTAAATGTGACCGTATAACAGTCTCTTTACAAGATTTTCATGCTTCGGTATCCGAGCATAAATATCCCAAGCCTATATGATATGTACATCTACCTGATGATTATGAAGTAGATACCTTAACTCAAGGAGCTTCCAGCTTCTCTTATGGTGTCAATGATGATGTTTTTGACTTGTATCCTTGTGATTCGGAAACCAATCACACAAGCAATGTCATGTCTAAAAATTATATGTAGATGTTAGACTCAGGGTGTACTGATCATGTAAACCCCTTGTTGTGCTGACTTTATGACTTATAGCAAGTTTCCTGCCGCTGCCTTTGGGCATACTGCTGGAAAAGAACCTGTTTTCCTTTTAGGCAAAGGAACTGTTGTTTTACAACTTGAAAACCAAGCTTTCCTGACATTATGAAATGTAATACATGGAAACTTCTCCAAATGCCTATGTTCACAAAATCACTTGTTACAGTGAGGCTATACTAGCCATGCTACTATGAAACATGAGGTGATCTGTACTCCTGATGGTCGTGTTGTCCTCAAGGCTGATACCTTGTCTACCTCGCGGCTGCACTGGTTCTATGGAACACCTATCCATTCCTCCAGTGCCTTTAAAACTATAGACCTAGGGATGTTATCTGAGGATAAATTTATACTTTGGCACAATTGCCTTGAACATCCAGGCTTGTCTGTCATTAAAAATTGCTTATGCCATGTTTCTGGGTTTCCTGCTGAGCTAATTGCAAAACCCATGCCAACTTGTCAAGGTTGTGCATCTGGCAAAATGGCTTCTGATCCCTTTCATGCATCATCCAAGTGTGCACTCAAACCTCTTGAGCTTGTACATGCAGATCTACTTGAATTGCCCACAGAATCCTATTATCGCAGTTGTTATATTTTTACACTGCTTGATGATTATTCTTCCTTTGGCTTTTGCCTGTATCTCTGACTTAAGTCTGACACCTTACCTCACTTCTGTGATTGGTTATCCATTGTTGAGCGACAAACAGGTTGTCTTTTGAAGACCTTCTGTTCAGATTGAGGGGGAGAATTTATGGGAACAGAGTTTAAAATGCTCCTCAACTCCAAGGGCATTGTTCATGAGCTTTCAATAGCAGATCAACCACAACAAAATGGACATGCAGAGTGCTTCAATAGGACTATCCTTGAGAAGGCAGGATCAATATGTCATTATGCTTGCATTCCAAAGTGTTTTTGGAACTTTGCTTTTGATGCTGCCCTACATGTTTACAATAGGACTCCACTGCGGTGATCCCTCTGGAAAACTCCTTGTGAACTCTTTTTAGGAAAGAAACCCGACATTTCATACTTCCGAGTATTTGGTTGTTTGGCATATGTTTGGATCCCTAAGGACCAGCGAAAAGATAAATTGGAACCTCATGCCCTCAAGATGGTTTTCCTTGGGTATGAACCAATTATGTACTAAAGGATATTGTTTCCTTCATGGCCAAAGGATGGTTATTGCAAGGACAGCAAAATTTGCCAAAGATATTTTTCCTTTTTGTAGTACAGATGGAAATAAGGAGAACAAATCCAATGACTCCGATCTTATCCCTGTGACAAACCAACCAGATGATGTCGTGTTACCAATCAATGACTGGATGGATAATGGGCCTGATCACCCTGCGGATGAGAGAAACCAATCTCGGCCACCAAGTCCACAACAAAATAACCCACCATGGAATAGTGGAGACCAGGATGCTGGACCTCCACATCAACCATCAAGAGATAACTCTAATGGGGCAAATCCACATACCAATCATCAACCTGAGATACCTCAACAATGGTTGAATCATCCTCATCAACCTTTTAACATTCGAGCTCGACCTAATCGACCAATGGTCATTCCACAATGTGAAGAAAGACCTGCTTGTGTAATCTGACCTCCTCTTCAACCTGGAAACATTTATGGAGAAAGAAGAGATCCAGTTGAGATAGAGAAGGAGATCAGAGATAAATGAGATGCTGTACACAGAATGGTCAATGAACAGGTTCGAAACATATGAGATAATCAAAGGATCTTTGAAGAGTGGAGACCACCTTCACCTTTTTTACCTGATCCTGAAGAACCTAGAGCTGAACCCCTGCATTTTCGAGGTGCAGAATCTGAAGAAACTAAAGAAGCATCTTTCGTAACAATATTAGCTGCAAGAATCAAAGATGTACCCAAACAGTTTAGGGATGTACTTAAACTCCCGAAAACTGAACAAACCATTTGGTTTGACACAATGAAGGATGAATTGAAATCAATTGAAGAAAGAAATGTCTGGACTCTGGTGGATCCTCCTCCAGGAAGAAAACTGGTTAAATCAAGATGGGTTTATGCTATTAAAAGCAATGGTCATCACAAAGCCTGCCTTGTAGCCAAGGGCTTTACCCAAGAGTATGGGATAGACTTTGAAGAAACCTTTTCTCCAGTTGCATGCTTTGAAACAGTGCGAATCCTACTAGCTCATGCCACACAGCACAATTGGGAAATGGAAGCACTGGATGTTAAAACTGCCTTCCTTTATGGCAAGCTAGATGAGGAAATATATATGGAACAACTGGATGGTTTTTGAGTCAAAGGTCACAAGCACAAAGTTTATCGGTTGCTGCAAGCCCTCTATGGTTTAAAGCAAGCAGCACTCTCATGGAACAAAGAGTTACACCAGTCCTTACTTCAGATGGGTTTCCTCTGATCAAAAGTTGATGCCAGTGTTTATTTTTACCAATCAAAAGCTGGTACTGTTGTTTTCTTGGTTTATGTGGACAATGGACTTTTCCTTGGATCACACAAAGCCTTGATCAAAAAGAAGAAAGTTGAGTTCATGAAGAAATGGGAATCTCACAATCTGGGTGAAGTAAAGGAATATCTTGGAATCCAGATAAAAAGAAATCACCAGACCAAAGAACTTTGGTTGGATCAAATTCCCTATGTCCAAAAAGTAATCAAAAGATTCGGAATGGAGCAAGCAACTTCTGTTCACATGCCTTTACCTTCTGGATATATTCCAGAAAAAGCTCCCGAAAATTACCAAGCAAATTCACAACTTCATTCCAGGTTTCAATCAGTTATTGGATCTTTGCTTTATATGGCTCTGGGAACCAGACCAGATATTGCTTATTTGGTTATCCAAATGTCTCAATATATGTCAAATCCTACCAATCTACACCTAAAACAGGCATTACATGTTGTTTGTTATGTGGCATCCACACCAAACATCTGCCTTCATTATTATGGAAACGAAAAACAAATTTATGGCTTTGCTGATTCTGACTGGGCTTCAAATAAAGATACTTGTCACTCAACAACTGGCTTTGCTATGTATTATGGCAACTCCCTAATTTCATGGAGATCCTGAAAACAAAAGACAATCACTCTCTCTTCTACTGAAGCAGAATATATGGCGATGTGCAATGCAGCTAGGCAAATAAAATGGCTTAATATGCTCTTTGAGGAACTGTCATTCAAAATGGACAAAACCATTCTATATTCAGATAATATGGGTGCTCGCTTCATTGCTGAAAATCCTGTATCTGATGGTTGTTCCAAGCATATCAATATACAATGGCACTTTGTTTGTGAATGTGTCGAAGAAGGCTTGTTTGTTATCGAATATGTTAATACAACTCAACAAAGAGCAGATGGACTTACCAAGTCATTAACCTGGCAAAAGTTTAAAGAAAATCGCTTGTCACTAGGTCTGGTGTTCTGACCTTTTTAGAGTGAGGGGGAGTGTTGAAATAATATTGAAACTTTTACTGGTTATGATCACTTACATGTGATTGTTGTTCTAAGAATAGTATGTTCCACACTATTCTATGGTGTTCTCTTATACCAGATTACCGGAAACATGTTCCTAGTAGAAAGACAGAGTCATACCTATTAGGAAGGTCCTCTTACTTACATATATGGTATTTTTACTTACACTGATAGCACACCTGGTCTGTGCACAGCCTACATGTATATAAAGGTCCTTGGATGGTACCAGAACAGTAGCGAGCTTCACATATACATCTCTATTCATTCTTACTCAGAACTACTACCACTCTCCTCTACCCAAAGACCAAAGTCTCAACTGAAACTAAAGGCAAGTGCTCTGCCCTTTGCCCCTTGCTCCAACCCCTCTGTGCAATATCTTAGACCCCTGCATCCAGGACTGGTACAGTAATAATGCAATCACTTGATGGCCCTCTCCTTCGCTGAGTTCATGATGGAGGTACACAAATACTGGCTGCCCTCTGATTGGGCTGCTATGGTACAACAGAAGATGCTCTCATCAACACAGGGGATGAAGGCATTCCATCTCTGGGCTGTTGAAGTTGAAAGCCTGAATGTTCTGTTGCATGGTAGTGAATCTTACAGTGGCTCAAAAAAGTGTCCCAATGTTGGGTCATTTTGCAAAGATCTCTTATTTGTGACTGGACTACTGAGAATCAGTTCATGGGCCTGCAGAGTGTCTGAAAGTAATTGGTCTTGGCATTCCAAAACTGTTTTTGTCATATGATTTGGTTTCCATGGTGACAAGATATGATCATTTCAAAATGACAGCTCATTGGGACACTTTTTTGACCCTAGATTTTGTAAATAATCATTTAGTAACACCACTGGAATTTGACAGCTTCTGATGGATGCTGTGCTTCAGCCCTGTGTAGTTATGTAAATTACATCATTCTGATCAGTATAAATAGTATGCCCATCAATCTGGCTTCCCTACCATACCATGAAGCCTATTCCTGACTCTGTTAGAGCAAATATCCTTTCTCTCTCTGAATCCAGTCTCTCTAGTCACAAAATAGCCTCTAAAACTGGTCTAGGGAAGTCTACTGTGGCCAGGGTCATCAGAGAAGTCCAACCAGAGAAGGAAAACACTCAACTAGGATGTCCTTCCAAGCTCTCCTCTACTGATAGAAGAAGGATTATATCCAGTATTACTACTGGAAGAGCAGAAAATGCTGTCCAAGCTACTCATCTTATCAACTCTGCTCTCTCCCATCCTATCTCTCTACAAACAGTTTGGAATGTCCTTAAGGCTGCATCTATGAAGGCCATAGTCAAGAAGAAGAAGCCACTCTTGTCTATCAAGCATAGAAGAAGGAGACTAGCCTTTGCACTCAAGCATCAAAACTGGACTGTGAAGGACTGGACAAGAGTTATTTGGTCAGATGAGACCAAGATTAATAGGATTGGGTCAGATGGAAGGAAGTATGTGTGGAAAATGGCAGGTGAGCCTTTGCAGGATAAAGAAGTGCAAAGGACAGTGAAGTTTGGAGGGGGTTCCTTGATGGTATGGGGTTGTATGAGTTGGAATGGAGTGGGGATACTTGCAGAGGTTGAGGGGAGGATGGATGCTGAGCAGTATGTTTCTATTCTGGAGGGGAATCTGCTTCCCAGCATGGAGTATTCTGGTATTCCCCAGGGAGAACATTATCTTTCAACAAGATAATGACCCCAAGCACTCCTCCAAAAGGGTCCAGAACTGGCTTGACTCTCAAGATATCAAGGTACTAGACTGGCCAGCACAGTCTCCAGACCTTAGTCCCATTGAACATCTATGGGAAATCCTGAAAAAGAAGCTCAATAGCTATAAAGCACCAGCAAAGGGGGTTTGGGAGCTTTGGGAGAGGATTGAAGTGGAGTGGAACAAGATAGAGGTGGAGCAGTGTCAGGGACTAATAGAAAGCATGCCTAGGAGACTAGAAGCAGTGATAAAGGCAAAGGGAGGACACACTAAATACTAAAACTATAATTTAGAATCACTGCTCAAAAAAGTGTCCCAATGAGCTGTCATTTTGAAATGATCATACCTTGTCACCATGGAAACCAAATCATATGACAAAAACAGTTTTTGAATGCCAAGACCAAGTACTTTCAGACACTCTGCAGGCCCATGAACTGATTCTCAGTAGTCCAGTCACAAATAAGAGATCTTTGCAAAATGACCCAACATTGGGACACTTTTTTGAGCCACTGTATGATATTGTCCCCTACTGTTGCATTGTTCACCATTCTCTAGCACTGGCTGAGAAGTGCTACTGGATCATCCATAATTTGTGGATTACTGATGCATTGTTCACCATTCCCTAGCACTGGCTGAGAAGTGCTACTGGATCATCCATAATTTGTGGATGCATCCTTGGATGTTGGATCCTACTGAGAATCTCCATGCCCTCCTGGGGAGTCTCCAACCCCCCAGGAGAATTTCCAACCTGACATGGAGATCCTCATGCATTTGGTGTGCACCACACTTGTTCTCATGTAATCCTTGATCTAGTAACCCATGGGGGGTGGAGGGAGGGGCAGAGAATGTATGATATTGGCCCCTACTGATGCATTGTTCACTGGCTCAGAAGTGCTACTGGATCATCCATAATTGGTGCATGCATGTTTGGAAACTGGATTGTACCATGGAGAATATCCATTTTTGGTCATTCCATTCTCCTCACCAAGGTGCACATGGTCAGCATGGATCCACCAATACCTGCCATCACTCCATTCCCTTTTGTGGGGGCATGGAGTTTCTCCATGGGAGGATGGAGAATCTCCCCCCTTGGCAAATCTCCAATCACCACAGGGCTAGAGGTCTACATACTATATGATGTCATTCCATCCTATACTGCTTTTCTGGAAATAGGGTCTATTCAGCTTGGAGAAATCCCAGTTGGGTCCAATATAGCCTGTAGATAGGCCAGTTGCCAACAGGGATCAATTGTACATGGAGTAAAACCAGTTATCACCAAGGGTAGGTCAATTTAGCTTGGGAATGCCCATGTTTAGCCTGGGGAAAACCAGGTTGTTACCAGAGATGGGTCAAATTCACTTGGGAATTTCCAGGGTTGTCCTTGAAAAGTGGTCAATTTACCCTGGAGGAATCCCAGTTGCCACCCTGGGTAGGCCAAATGAGCTGGAGAATGCCCTGGGTTGGACTGAGAAGTGGGTCAATTTAGCCTGGAGAATACCCAGCTGCCACCTGGGGGAGGTCAATTTGGCATGGGGAATGGCCAGGGTTGGACTGACAAGTGGGTCAATTTAGCCTGGAGAAGACCCAGCTGGCCCCTGGGCCAGGTCAATTTCACATGGGGAATGCCCAGGACTGGACTGGGAAGTGGTCAATTTAGTCTGGAGAAGACCCAGCTGCCACCTAGGGAGGGTCAATTTGACATGGGGAATACCCATAGTAGGACTGGGGAGTGGGTCAATTTACCCTGGAGAAGACCCAGGTACCACCCTGGCCAGGTCAATTTGATATGGGGAATGCCCAGGTTTTGCTCAGCAAGGGGGTCTATTTAGCTTGGGAAAAACCCAGAAGATGCTGGTTATATGTTGGGGAAATTTTTATCTGGACCCCAGCCACCCCATTATATTGACACCAAAAATATTTTTATTGTGGAGAAATGTATTTCTCCAACTCTCTCCAACACCTATTGAATGGCAGGCCTGGAGATTCTCCAGACATGATATGGCGAATCCCCAGAGCTCAGGGATTCCCAAGCAGTTGATACCTATTAGGTCATAACATCTATAAGAATATATGAACCTAATAGGTCCCCATAGGGGGTTGACTGAAGTGGGACAGGAGAGTAGATGCATAAGACCTATCCACAATGATGTCAACAGTGGCATTCAATCAGAAGCACCACCCAGTACACCCTGAGGGAATCACACAGTAGGTGTGGAGGATGCAGCAAGACACAACTAACCCACTCAACCCAGGGGAGCCTCCATGCCAGAGCCCCTCCTGGAACAACATAATGATGAACCTCAAACAGACTGACATCTGATGGGCAAGTGATCAAACAACTACCAAATGAAATCTGGGATAGGATCTGGGATGTGGCTCCCTGGAGTGGTTGTGCTACATCTTCTGTCCTCACCTGCAGTTTTCCTCCATCTGACTCTTCTCCCATGTGGTTTGGTGACCTGGGATGGGATTGGGGCCACACAGCCACAAATGAAGGCTGGATATGTACACCTCCCTCCAGACAAACAACACTGAATGAGATCTGGACATGCCTCACTGGAGTGGTTGTGGTATGTACATCCTCTGTCCTCACCTGTGGTTTGCCTCCATCTAAGTTGCTTTCCATGTGGTTCTGTGTTAGCATCTGCACAGATCTGGCCTCAAGGCTGCAAGGGGCTCATGCTTGACAATGTTGGCATAGACCTTACCAAGCCCATCTTCTCCCACAGTCAATTATACACAGCTCTCTCCCATGTTTGCCACCACAAATGGGCCCCATCCTTCTTGAATCTGTAGGCTACCTCAGTAGACTGTGAGCTACTGAGGGGACTCTATGAAATGTACTACTATGTCCACTCTAAGGTGATTATGTAAGCACCCAAACATTGCACCTAGGACCTGAAATACTGGGGAGATTTACATGCTCCAACAATCTTTTGTGCAATGCAAGTGATTGTTCCACTACTCACAGCAGGCAAAGGCACTGGGGAATGGCTCCCAAATCAAGCCAGAAATTTGCCATGGATTTAAAATTTGAGCAATGATATGAGAAATTAAAACCATAGAGAGAACATGATGATGGCTTAATGGCTTAGTGGTCCTGTCCCAGTAAGAGTATGAGATATTCACACTGCAATTAGGTGAGTTCATTGAGGTGCAATAATTTTCTCAAATAGCAGCCATGATGAGCCATTGAAGTTGCAGCACCTTTGTGAAGCTTAGTGGCAGTGCCTTTGCTCTGTCAACAAACCAAGTACTTTGAGTTTTTATAGAGAGATGAACATATAATGAAGCTTCTATTTGATAGAAGGTGATGGTAGGAACAAGTACCAAGCTAAGTATAAACTATCAAACCATATGGAAAATATTATGCAAGATATTACTGGTGCAAACAAAGACAGGTCAGGGACCATGCCCCCTCAATGGTGAATATCTCATCTAATAAAGATACCCATACCCATAGAGAAATGAATATGCTTCTCTCTAGAGAGTCCCTTAGTGAGAATATCTGCCACTTGCTCATTGGTAGACAAGTATGTCACAGAAACATCACCCAACTCAATCTTCTCTCAAATGAAGTGATGACAAATCAAAATATGTTTTGTATGATCATGAAACATAGCATTACTTGCAAGGGAGATTGCAGATTGATTATCCATGTGAAGAGAGGTAGGATCATTTTGTGTGACCAAGTCAATTTCTCTGAGCAAAGTGCAGATCCAGACAGCCCCTTTTACAGCAGTGGAAATGGCCATATACTCTGCTTCAGTACTTGAGAGAACTACTGAGGATTGCTTCTTCAATGACCAACTTACTGCACCACCACAAAAGGTGAATACATAGCCAGTAACAGAGTGATGATCATTAATGTCACTCACCCAGTCTGCATCTTTTAGACCACTAAGCCTCAGTCCTTTGCTGCAACTCAAGAGATCATCTTTCTCACTCATCAGGGTCAGTCTCTCATGGAATCTCATTAAATACCAGTGCATGCCACAGTGTCATCCATGTAATATACTCCAATTACCATGGGTCCCTTCAAAATTCTGCTGGAAGTCAAGCAAATGCTGTTTACCCTACTCATGCCTGGGGTGCATTGTCACTACTCAGTACTGGGAAAGCTGAATATGTCAAGGAGGTCAATCTAATACTTCAGGACATGAAGATTGAACTGATCCCCTCCCAGCCCATGCAATGTTATCCACAGAAGGCTGGCATGAAGGCTGAGGTAGAGCAAAGTGCTCCATTGCAATCCAAGCATTATATGAGAGCTGGCCAGACTGCACCCCAAATTGCCTTGCACATGGCTGCAAAGGTGTCATTGGGTTATGAGTGGCCACAGGAGATATCTAGGGTCAGATGGAAGGAAATTATCTGTACCCTGCCTCCTCAGTAGCCTATCCCTCCCCATACCTCTGGAGTCCAAAGAAGGGTTTTGTTTTACCCTGGTCTTCGTGGCAGCTTTCCAAGGATGAAAATGCATTGGTTGGGAGGGGATCAGTTCAATCTTCATGTCCTGAAGTATTAGATTGACCTCCTTGACATATTCAGCTTTCCCAGTACTGAGTAGTGACAATGCACCCCAGGCATGAGTAGGGTAAACAGCATTTGCTTGACTTCCAGCAGAATTTTGAAGGGACCCATGGTAATTGGAGTATATTACATGGATGACACTGTGGCATGCACTGGTATTTAATGAGATTCCATGAGAGACTGACCCTGATGAGTGAGAAAGATGATCTCTTGAGTTGCAGCAAAGGACTGAGGCTTAGTGGTCTAAAAGATGCAGACTGGGTGAGTGACATTAATGATCATCACTCTGTTACTGGCTATGTATTCACCTTTTGTGGTGGTGCAGTAAGTTGGTCATTGAAGAAGCAATCCTCAGTAGTTCTCTCAAGTACTGAAGCAGAGTATATGGCCATTTCCACTGCTGTAAAAGGGGCTGTCTGGATCTGCACTTTGCTCAGAGAAATTGACTTGGTCACACAAAATGATCCTACCTCTCTTCACATGGATAATCAATCTGCAATCTCCCTTGCAAGTAATGCTATGTTTCATGATCATACAAAACATATTTTGATTTGTCATCACTTCATTTGAGAGAAGATTGAGTTGGGTGATGTTTCTGTGACATACTTGTCTACCAATGAGCAAGTGGCAGATATTCTCACTAAGGGACTCTCTAGAGAGAAGCATATTCATTTCTCTATGGGTATGGGTATCTTTATTAGATGAGATATTCACCATTGAGGGGGCATGGTCCCTGACCTGTCTTTGTTTGCACCAGTAATATCTTGCATAATATTTTCCATATGGTTCAACCAAACAGAGAGAGATAAATGCCATTGGCTGCAACAAACATGCTGAGTCAATGTGGCAAAAGATGACATAAGCTAAGTGTCCAGTGAGTGTCTGTATAACCCTAACCAGAGAGTAACTAAACAAGGTAAACTATGATAATGAGCATAGTAAAAAAGTATAGACTGCTACAGTTTGCAGTGATGTTAACAAAGAGATAGAAGCTCCTGGTAATAAAAAGGGCACAAGCAGCAGCTAGAGGGTTGTGTTGACATCAAAGTGTTGATAGAATAAGGTGAAACATACCTTACCAGTGTGCATGGCAGGGAAGACATGTAAACATCTGTGGGGGGGAGAGGGGATGCCTGGTCAGAAGATAGTACATGAGGGTAGATGTAACTACCAATGCAGTGATGACCATGATGAGGAAAGCTAGGATCAGGTCTGGAACAGGTGGAAGTGAGACATAGGAGCCCCAATGTCTCACCCAATTACATGAAATACACAGATGTCTTAGGATTGCAAAGAGTGAGTGTGCTGTCATGTCAACCACTTCTGGATCCAGTACCAGGAGGACTGCTGGTACTATGACTTCTGGGGAAAGAGTCTAAATTTTAAATGACACTGCAAGCATTTCAAATTTTTTCTTCAGAAAAATGCTGATAAAATGGAGGGAAGAGATACTCCTTTATGTTGGATTATTTATTGCAAAAAATGCAAATATAAGTTTCTCATTTTTGTTCAGAAACATGGATTAATGGTAACATCCATTAGCTTTTACTTTAAGTGGTATTAGCATCAATTCATGTTTTCTGGAATAAAACATAATATTATTCCTGCATTTTTTCCTTCCAAACATTCAAAATACAAGAGTATCTTTTTCCTCCATTTTTTCAGAATATTTTTTACAGAAACATTGTAAAATGCTTGCAATGTGTGAGCTGTTGATAAAATTACTACCATACAGTCATGTGTCTCAGCTTTGTTTTCTACTGTCAAGTCATCATAACTCAGTGCACTTGTATCATCTGACCCATAAAATCAAGTAAAACATGTGTTAAAGTCAGGCAGCTACCTTGAAACATTTCCACCATTCCTTTCCATGAACCATCTGACTCAAATCCAACTCCACACAGCAACCTCTGGGAATGACTACTGTGTTACACATTGAGTAAAATGGCATCCTTAGTGCTGGAGGGATCCAAAGCAGTAATCTTCCCCTCAGACCTTTGATCCAGCCATCACACTGCAACTTAACAGGTTGAGGCCACATGACATCATTCTGGCTGAACCCATGAACCAGTTGGTCACTGTTAAGAAGAGCATGTGAAGGGAGTAGTGAAAAGCAAATGTGGTGTCCCTTGACACCTAGAGTGGGTTTGGATGAAAACACTTACAAAAATAGAGGGAAATACTTACCATCTACTGGGTAAGATGGGAAAAATACACTGTGAGAAGTGGATGCAACCATTTTCAATTCCTTTCTAACTCCATCCTGGTAGCCATCAGAATGCCAGATGCCCACATTGTTGTCCCAAGTTCCAGAAGCAACCTTTGTCTCATCAGGAGAGGAGGGAACTGAAGTGACTCCTTTGGTATGGCCCTCAAGAGAGCTGCCAATTTGCATACCCCCCATCACATCCCACACCTTCACAGTCTTGTCTAAAGAGCCTGTGGCAACCCTCTTCCCATCAGGGGAGAATGCAACTGAAGTGACCCAAGAATTATGACCCTCAAGAGGACTGCCAATCTGCACACCTCCCTCAACATCCCATACCCTCACAATGTTGTCCAAAGAGCCTGAGACAATCCTCTTCCCATCAGGGGAGAATGCAACTGAAGTGACCTGAGAAGTATGGCCATCAAGAGGGCTGCCAATCTGCACACCTCCCTCAACATCCCACACCCTCACAGTCTTGTCATATGAGCCTGAGACAATCCTCTTCCCATCAGGGGAGAATGCAACTGAAGTGACTGGAGAAGTATGGCCCTCAAGAGGGCTGCTCATCTGCACACCTTCCTCAACATCCCACACCTGCACAGTGTTGTCCCCTGACACCCTCACAGTGGTGTTCCCTGAGCCTGAGGCAATCCTCTTCCCATCAGGGGAGAATGCAACTGAAGTGACTCCTTTGGTATGGCCCTCAAGAGGGCTGCCAATCTGCACACCTCCCTCAACATCCCACACCCTCACAGCCTTGTCCCTTGAGCCTGAGGCAATCCTCTTACCATCAGGAGAGAATGCAACAGAAGTGACTTTTTCAGTATGGCCCTCAAGAGGGCTTCCAATCTGCACACCTCCCTCAACATCCCACACCCTCACATTCTTGTCTTCTGAGCCTGAGATAATCCTCTTCCCATCAGGGGAGAAAGGAACTGAAGTGACTCTCTCAGTTTGGCTCTCAAGAGGGCTTGCCATCTGCACACCTCCCTCAACATCCCACACCCTCACATTCTTGTCTTCTGAGCCTGAGACAATCCTCTTCCCATCAGGAGAGAATGCAACTGACCTGACCAAAGAACCATGACCATTAAGAGGGCTACCAATTTCCACACCTCCCTCAACATCCCACACCCTCACAGTGTTGTCCCAAGAGCCTGAAACAATCCTCTTCCCATCAGGAGAGAATGCAACTGAATCAACAAAAGAAGTATGGCCCTCAAGAGGGCTGCCAATCTGCACACCTCCCTCAACATCCCACACCCTCACAGTCTTGTCCACAGAGGCTGAGACAATCCTCTTCCCATCAGGGGAGAATGCAACTGAACTGACTGAAGAAGCTATTAGCAGCAAAGAAAGAGAGGGGTCCCTAGGGGGATCCTAATCGACTCCTAAAGCTCTAGGGAGCTAGGGGAATAACCAGACTAGAGTCCAGTGTGAGCAACCAATAGATTAAATAGAGATATGAGGGTACACAGTACCTAGAGTCCAGTGTGAGCAACCAAAGGTCTCAACACTGGACTCAGCTACACTAAGTGCACTTCAAAGTAAACAACAGTAAACAAAGAGTGGCTGATGTGCCACAACACTAGGAATTGGCCTAGAAGGCTGGGAAAAGAAGTAGTAAGTAGCAAATAAAAAGGGGAATCAAATGGTAGTAAGTAAGAGACCATGTGAATGATAGAAAGTGAAGATAAGAGGTGAAGATCACCACAAGGAACAGAAGCATGGCCCTCAAGAGGACTGCCAATCTGCACACCTCCCTCAACATCCCACACCCTCACAGTCTCATCATATGAGCCTGAGACAATTCTCTTCCCATCAGGGGAGAATGCCACTGAAGTGACCCAAGAAGTATGGCCCTCAAGAGGGCTGCTCATCCACACACCTCCCTCAACATCCCACACCCTCACAGTCTTGTCATATGAGCCTGAGACAATCTTCTTCCCATCAGGGGAGAATGCAACTGAAGTGACTTCCTCAGTATGGCTCTCAAGAGGACTGCCAATCTGCACACCTCCCTCAACATCCCACACCCTCACAGTATTGTCCCAAGAGCATGAGACAATTCTCTTCCCATCAGGGGAGAATGCAACTGAACTGACTCCTTTAGTATGGCCCACAAGAGGGCTTCCAATCTGCACACCTCCCTCAACATCCCACACCCTCACAGTGTTGTCCTCTGAGCCTGAGACAATCTTCTTCCCATCAGAGGAGAATGCAACTGAACCAACAAGAGAAGTATGGCCCTGCAGGAGAAGCTGCACAGCTGGCCAAGTCTTCAATCCTCCTATGGCAACTCTAACTAGACCATGCAGCTTTGGCATGAGCACTGCTGAGAGCAATGAGTTTGAAGGAAGAAAGGGCAATGCAGAAATGTAAAGGTGTGGAGTACTGTGTACCATTGCACTGATGAAGTTCTCAATAAATTTAATTCCATCTTCTGCCAATGTCAAGGTATCCCCAAAGTCACTGTTCCCCTTTCATGCCATGTCAGGTGTCATCAAACAGTTACTCACCAATTACTCACCAGTAACCATCTTCTGACAGAAGCAAGTGCACTCACCCCCTTTCCAACCCTCCCTGGCAAGCTCAATATCTCCATCCAGAACAGAATTTTTTCACTTCCGATGACATCCCTCACCTTCCCTGCAAGTACCAAGTCAAATCTAGTCTTCTCCAGATGCTGAGCCCAGAATTCACAGGAGTAGGAGAGATGGTGTGGAATTTTCTTGGTGATTCTGTCTGAGAGATCAAGAACCTCAGCATTAGCCAAGTACGAACTTTCCAATTCACAGATGTTGAATCAAAGATCATCACAGAGAATCTGCAATGTGGAAATGGCCAGGTCTTTTCCATCTGATGTGTCAATGGAATAGTCACCACTCCACAATGGATCCATCAAGAAGTCATAGAAGGATGCATGCAGGGGCTGCACAAGAGAGGAGCAGTCCACAACCCCACTCAGCAGCAGAGACATGAACTCGAGGATGAGATTGATGTCATAATGATCCAGCCTATCTGGAAATTTTTTCTGCATGCAGTTCAAGGCTGCTGTGGGGAGAGGTTTGAGTGTCATCACAAAATGGCACATCACAGAGCGGTATCGTTTGATAGCTGTTCCATGCTGAGGTATGCCACCCTCCAGGATCGTAACATAAGTCGTGTCCAAGAGTGTTCTACCTTCTTCGACCTCGAGAGCCATCAGATCATTGTAGTGTTCCTTTGGAGTCGCCCCAGCTTTATTTGGCCTGATGAACTCGCAGGCTACATGAGCCTACTCGAACAGACCACTAGATTTGTTGACAACGTTCTGGACCTCTTCCGCTCCAATGCCAGGAAGTCCCTCTAGTCCCTCGGTGACATATAGCTTGATATCACGTTCTACCAACTCCCAAGGGATGTCATCCAACAAGGTTGCCCTCACCTGTCGAGCAGCCCTCATGACATGCACAATGTCTGGCAATGGTCTGGATGTCAATAGAATCTGGAAATTGGTCAGCAGATCAGCAACATCTGAGGATGTTAGAAGGCATAGGATATTCCTCCTCGATGTGTCCTGCCCACTTTCATCTAAGGCATTGATTATAACAACCACATTCCCAATGATGTCACCACTAATCTTCAATAACAGCTCCAAAATGAGTTGTTTCCACTGCTGCAGCACATTGCATGTGGTCTTGAGTGAGTGGTTATTTGACGTGATGTTCGATGGCACTCGACAAAATGCTGGTTCACGATCTGCCAGGTCATGGGCAATGGTAGTCAAAATCTTCTCCTCCTGTCATTCACTTTGCCTGTCATGGGTGAAGCAGAAACAAGCCCCAGGCACCCCCATATCCTGGATCCACAATCCGACTGTATGGGCAATGGCAGATTTTCCTCGTCCAGCCTGTCTGTGGAGCCATAAAATGAGAGGGGCATTCATGTCACAACTAGTAGCCCAGTGTGTGATATCCTTCAAGATTTCTGTCCTTGTACCTTCAAGACATTTCTTGGTCGTGTTCAGGCCCACACTGGCGGCATAAGCCATGCCCTCCAAGCTCAACTCATCAAGCATGTGGTACATGTTGACCTGGATGTCCCGCATCTTGCAATCTCGGTATTGTTGCATCAGGTCACCCAGATTTTTAATGTGACCATGGGCAATGGTCTGCAGGTCAGAAACAAAGTGGTCCCCAATTCATACCACTGGTAACATAACATGTCAGAGCAGTAAGGTAGAACAGAGGACTGTAGCCATGACACATACAAATTTTCTGCTTTGTGGAATACTTTATGATAAACAGCGCTGTAGCACTCATCTCTTGTGAAATTTTGCATATTGTCTCTTTCATGTTATCAATATTCTCCATGGTATCCTTTTCCATAAGAAATTCATAGACATCTTTGACAGTATTGAGGAGATCGGAAACCTCGTTGTCTAGATTGGCTTGATCAATGAGCAACTATCGGGGAAGAAATGAGTGGGAGATACATGAGAAGGAGTGGGAAGTACTTGAGAAGCAGCGGCCAAAATTCCCAGAGCAAACTGAATGTAGGGGTGAACCTGCACTCCTCTCTCAGTCCATGGAAGCACCAGAATATTGAGGTGCTTACATTAGACAATGTGGTTATGAAAGAGTTGAACAATTTGAGAGGCTGAAGAATGCCCTCGATCTTCTGAATGCTTGTAACTGCGGTATCAGCCTGCTCGATGAAACCAATGGTTGTTTGGGGAAGCTGGGGGATGGGCTCCACATCATCCATTGCTTGCTGGAGAGCATTGACCTGGCTGCCAATACTGGTGTCAGTGGTTTCTATTGTGAGAGGACCTGATCTAGTTTTGTTTGACTGATCGAAGAGGTGTCCCATCCTGGAAAGCAGCTTCTGAGCAGTATCAGCTGGCATTGTGACCGAGGGGACATCAGCAGAAGTTTGAGATGTGCCTTGAGACTGCTCCTGATATGATCGATAAATACTATATAGTGGTTGTAAGGTACAGGATACGTACTGAGGGAAGGTTAGATGTAGGGTTGTGTGAAGTGCGGGAGCTGAAGAAATGATGGCTCTTTGCCTGCTTGCAGGCCATGAGATCTGTATATTTCGAGTGCGGCTTGTAGCTTGGATTCGAGATTGAGAGTGTAGAGGAAACGCTAAGGTCACCGTAAGTGCTGTGATGCTGAGGACACATTGCAACTCCCACGGTGCCAGATATGCAGTATTACTATGCTCACATATTGAATAGAATTACAGTGGCAAGAACTTTGACTTGTTGGTGCTTGTGTTGAGAAAAATTGACACCAAACCTATGAACAAAGAGGTAATTAGGAATGCTTCAAATGCTGCTGTGAAGCCAGTCTCCTTCCCAGCCACTTACACATGGGAGATTTCAACAATTTGACATGAGCAGAAGATAATTCTGAAGGTAAATGCAAAATATTATATTCTGATATTATTGTGAGATGAACAATAAAGGAAGCTTCTATTTGATAGAAGGTAATGGATGGAATAAGTACAGAGTACAGCCTATTCCGTTGAACCATGTGGAAGGTATTTATGTAAGATATTACTGGTGCAAACAAAGACAAGGTCAGGTGACCATGTCACAACATGCCCCCTCAATGGTGAATATCTCAACTAATAAAAATACCCATACCCATAGAGAAACAAATATGGTTCTCTCTAGAGAGTCCCTTAGTGAGAACATCTGCTACTTGCTCATTGGTAGACAAGTACAGTGAGTGAAAAAACGTGTGCAATGTTTGGCTGTTTTGTACTAAGTCCAGTGTAGCGCCATGAGGCGTGGGAATCATGCTTAGCCTTGGTGAGGTGGGTGGTAGTACTCGCTCTTGGCTACAAAATGGTCCCAGGGTCATGTGATTTGGTGCAGTAGTCATTGAGATATGTCCATTATAAAACAGCTACACCATTGCACACGTTTATTCACTTTTGGGCTGGAAGTAAAATCTGAGTCAAATGAAGAGATAATTGTGGTTGTTTGGTCCTACAAACAAAGATACACATATAAACATTGTGTCTGAGTTTGAACAAGTTCACACACTTCTTCATTTCCAACCTTTACCACCATGAGATCCATCTCCTCCACCCAAAGGAATACTATCCTCACTATGCTTGATTCTGGTCATTCTCCTTCCTCTATTGCCTCCAGTACTGGCCTACATCGCTCTACCATCTCTAGACTTCGTTCCAAGGAGCGTTCCAGCCTGCAGAAGTCCACTGGAGGTCGTCCATCCAAGCTTTCCCCTGCTAATGTCCGCCATGCCATCCACCTCATCTCAACTCAGAAGGCAGACAATGCTGTGCAGGTGACCAAAACTCTCACCAATGTCATCAACCAGCCCCTCCACCCAAATACTGTTCGCCAGCACCTGAAGAAGACTGGTATGAAGGCTGTGGTAAAGCGAAAACGACCTATCCTCTCTGCCAAGCATCGCAAGGCAAGGTTGGACTTTGCCTATGCCCATAAAGATTGGACTTTGGAGGACTGGAAGAGGGTGGTATGGTCTGATGAGACTAAAATTAATCGCCTGGGGTCAGATGGGTGCAAATGGGCATGGAAAAAGCCAGGGGAGAAGCTGAATGATAGGCTAGTAGAGGGGACACTGAAGTTTGGAGGAGGGTCTCTCATGATGTGGGGCTGTATGACCTGGGAGGGTGTTGGGTATGGCACCAAGATTGATGGTAGGATGGATGGAGACCTCTACCTCCAAATTTTGAAGGATGAACTACAAGATTCCCTTGAGTATTATGGTCTCCATCCTCCTGACATCATCTTCCAGCAGGACAATGACCCCAAGCACACCTGCAAACAGGTCAAGGAGTGGCTAGAGGAGCAGGATTTTAGGACTATGGTATGGCCTGCACAGTCCCCTGACCTCAACCCCATAGAACATGCCTGGGGTTACCTCAAGAGGAGGCTTGCAGAGTATGAGCATCCTCCCAAGGGAATACTGGAGTTGTGGGAGAGGACTCAGGTGGAGTGGAACAATATACCAGCTGAAGAGTGTCAGAAGTTGATTGAAAGCATGCCTAGGAGGGTGGAGGCAGTGATTAAAGCAAAAGGAGGCTATACCAAGTACTGATATTCCCCAAATACCCCTCACTTTTCAAAAGTGAATAAACGTGTGCAATGGTGTAGCTGTTTTATAATGGACATATCTCAATGACTACTGCACCAAATCACGTGACCCTGGGACCATTTTGTAGCCAAGAGCGAGTACTACCACCCACCTCACCAAGGCTAAGCAGGATTCCCACGCCTCATGGCGCTACACCGGACTTAGTACAAAACAGCCAAACATTGCACACGTTTTTTCACTCACTGTACATCACAGAAACATCACCTGACTTGATCTTCTCTCGAATGAAGTGATGATGAATGGAGATATGTTTCATATGATTGTGAAACATAGCATTACTTGCAAGGGAGATCACAGATTGATTATCCACATGAAGAGTGGTAGGATCATTTCGTGTGACCAAGTCAATTTCTCTGAGCAAAGTGCAGATCCAAACAGCCTCTTTTGCAGCAGCAGAGATGGCCATGTACTTGGCTTCAGTACTCGAAAGAGCTACTGAGGATTGCTTCTTCGATGACCAACTACTGCACCACCACAAAAGGTGAATACATAGCCAGTAACAGAGTGGTGATCATTGATGTTGGCTGCCCAGTCCACATCTACATACCCAATAGGGGTAGTCTCAGATGCAGTGGTATAGCTGAGACAAAAGTCTACAGTACCACAAAGGTATTGACAGACCCATTTAAGGGCTATCATATGTTTCTCACCTGGAGTAGCAGCATGTCTACTCAAGGCACCCACTGCAAAGGCAATGTCAGGACGTGTAGCTAGCATAGCATACATCAGCACCCCAAGAGCACTCTGATACTGGTCAAGATCAGATTCTGGTTTATCTAGTTTCTCGAGCTTAAGATTCTGCTCAATCGGAGTACCCACTGAATGCCCATCCTGCATGCCAAAGCGCTGCAGAATGGTCTCGATATACCGCTTCTGGGAGAGCTCAATAAAGCCCTTGTCACAGTCTCAGATAATCTCCATCCCTAGTACCCAGTGAGCCTCTCCAAGATTGGAGAGTTCATACTCTGTCAAGAGCTGAGCTTTGAGTTGCTCAATAGCCTCTCAACTCCTTGACAAGATCAACTTGTCATCTACATAGATGGCCACTATAATTAGGATGCCATCCTCAACCTTGTAGAATAGACTGTGGTCGGCCTCACTGCGAGTGAACCCAAGAGATTCAAAAACCTCTCTAAGACGAGTATACCAAGCCTTCAGGGCTTGCTTCAGTCCATAGAGAGCACAGTGCAACCTCCAGACAGTGTCTGGCAAGTCCCAGAAGCCAGGGGGTGGTCATAGATAGATCTCCTCATTGAGTCTGCCATTGAGGAATGCAGACTTGACATCCATTTGATGTAACTTGAGATCATACTTGGCAGCGAGTGCTAGCAAGATTCGAATGGTAGTAAATTTCGCCACAGGAGAAAAGTATCAGTATAATCCACCCCATGCACCTGGGTGAATCCCTTTGCAACAAGATGAGCTTTGTACTTCTTTATCTCGCCTGTTGGTCCCCTCTTAATTTTGTATACCCACCTTGAATCTATGATTTTCCTACCACAAGGACACTCAATGGCCTCATACAAATCAAGCCTCTCAAACATCAAGAGTTCCTCGGCCATTGCTGAGTACCAGTGATCGCCATCTGTGTGGCCAACAGTGTTGAAAAAGGCTGTAGGCAGCCTCAGTAGTGACTCAACTACTGATATATTAGATGTACCTGTAGGCAGCTACAGGGAATCAGTAAGTAGGAAACTACTAAATAATAAGTAGACTCACCCTCAGTAGTGACTCAACTACTGAGGGAACAGTACTAAAAGTGTACTCTAAATGTGCGCTCTAAGCGCTTATGTAATCATCTAAACCTCGCACCTAAGTCAATATCAACAGGGGAGATTCTATCTCCAACACACCCCCTGAAGCTCCACTGTATGATAAGTAGAGGTGCAGAAAATATAACTCAAAAGAACGTATACCCAATACTTCAATAAAATGAGTGTGTATTCTGCGAATGAAGAGCTTCGAGTCCGTGTGTAGTGCGAGGTGCCGCGTCGTGGCCGTGGCTGTGCTGCGCGTTGTGGCAACTGCCATATCGGGAATCCGTTTGGTGTGCGCGCGTCCTCTGGTCTCGTACCGCTGTCGCAAGGCCGCCGTTTCGAATAACAAAGGGTTTTTGATGTTTCGCGTCCGTCCAGGGGGTATTCCATGTTGCCAGTATGTATTAGCAACGTTCCAGAGGAGTTTCGCGATCTCGCGAGGTGGCGAAATGGTAATGGTGAGTATAGAGGCTTTGCCGCCTCTTGTTTCGGATCTACTGATGTTTTCAGTTTTCATCTTGATCCTGCCACGTCGGCGCGGGTCCCTGAGCGTCCCAGGTAGATGTGAGAGGTCGTATTGAGTGGGTTTGAATGGCGTAGGTAAGTCGTTTGGCCACTTGGCCCTGTGCTCGATATCTTGCCTCATGCTGCTGCTGCGAGGCCGCCATATGGCCATAGGTATGTTTCCCTGCCATTTCGCGTTGTTCCGCGTCGATCCAGTAGGCACCCCCTCCCGCCAGTAGGTGTTGCCGATGTTCTGGAGTCGTTTCGAGGGGTCTGAGAGAAACAGAAGCAGCTGCATGAGAATGCAAGCTGTCTGGTACGTGCCCCCTCTCATTTCGACTTGTCGTGCACGCCTCATCTCGTTATAGCATACCTTCGTCATCCATAACCCTCCCACAGGGTGTATGAACTGTTTCGAGGAGTTTGTGAGGAGTTGAAGTAGCCGCATGGGAATGCCGGCTATTCGGTACGTGCGCCCTCTTGTTTCAACTTGTCGCACATGCCTAACCTCGTTGTAGTGTACGTTCATCGTCCATGACCCTCTGGCAGGGTCCAGGGATTGATTCGAGGGCGCGAGGAGGAGCAGAAGTGGCCACTTGAGGGCTGCTTGTACACGGTAGGCATTTTGCCTCGTTTGATCATTGCTGATGCTTTCAGCCTTCGATTTGAGTCTTCCACATGGACGGAGGACCCTGTATGTCTCTGGAGGGTGCGTGCAGCCATTGGGAGGTGTTTCTGGTGGCACAGGTAAGCCGTTTCGACATTTTGCCTTTCTTTCTCCATGCTGACTTCTGCTACCAGCTAGCATCGATTTTTCGATTCTGCGCGACTTGACGAACCCGCTGCTAACTGTGTCATCATACCAACAACCCTTCTCCCTGCTGAGTCCCAATGCCATGCGATCTCGCTCAGGTGGTGGTCGTCTGGTCTCTTGCAGCTGCAAGGACGTCTCTCGTTCTCCATCTTGGTCTTCCTTGTTAGGGCATGTCTTCTTGGATGTGCATGGTGATGGTATGCCCATGGTGCACTCTAGGTAGGTGCCTTCTGTGCCACGTAGTAACCATAAGGGGACCACATGGGTAAGGTAGGCGATTTGGCTCGTATGTGTGCCGCTGACCCTTTCAGCACTTGTCCTGATCCTTCCGTGATGGCATGGGTCCATGAAGGTCGTAGGAGCATGTGTGAGGGCGTTTGGAGGTGGTTTGTGTGATGCAGGTAAGTCATCTAGCTTCTTCATCTCACACTCGCTGTGCTGACGCTCTCTGTCATTTAGCGGTGCTTTCTCGATGCTATGCAGGTTCACGATGTCCCTCCTAACTGCATTGTTATACCCACTGCCTATATCCCCCTTATCCAGCTCCTTGGGGTGTCTCTCCAAATGTGGTAGGTGGGTTTGTGATTCGACCATGTTGGTGCTAATGGTCCTTATCTCCAGTTTCGTCGTCTTCGACTAACATCCATGCTATACCCCCTGCCTGCTCGATTGGGCCTATGCACCCCCATCCCCCAGACCTTGTTAGGTGGGGTGTCCCATGTGGAGTGCCCTCGGTGAGTTCGCTTTGGGCGTCTCGGTGCCCGCTCGCTGTCAAGTTCGAGGCACTTCGCCTCTCGCAGCTTGTCACTTGTCTGTCAAGACCGGTTCTCAACAGTCTCCGAGAAGGTCTGAGGGCAGAGGAAGGCTAGGGTGAAAGTCTGGATAGTTGGAGTTTAGCATACAACTTAGTACACTAGTTTCCTGCCAAGTCCCAGAGGTTGGAACTACCCAGAGACTTTCTGGAGTCGAGTGAGATTGATGAGTATCTTATTTGATATTTGAACTGATGTGCTACAACGTATGTACAAAGCTTTTATAGTACAGAGAAAAGTCCAATGCAATGTCTGGGGTGTAGCGACTACCGGAGTGCAGTACAGATGAATAACAATATTAGTGAGCCATTAGTAAGGTAAGTCGGTAGTTGCCAGATAGCCGGATGGTACGGGGATTAGTAAGACATACGGGTACGGTAGTGTAGCGAGTCACTTAGAAGCGCAAGAGAAACATACTAAATATGGAAACAGAAACAGAAATAGAAATAGATCGTAAGTCAAATCAAAGACGGAACGGAGTTTCACGACAGAAGCCCGTAGGGCTAGAATGACAACTCAGATGGTCGGACTGCGGTCCAGACCTTATGCACGTGTCACGGATGTGACATTGTCCTTGTGTAGGATAAGTCAAACTCTGTAGTCATAGCACTATGCTTTCGTGCTGATGACCTATTCAGTAGTGTAGGGCGTTCGATTTGCAGGGCAGAAGGTTCGGAGTGGGTGCTGGGTGGATCTGGTACATTAGCGATCATCTCGCCATTCGTCTGCGTGCACTGATCATCCTCAGAAGGTATTTGTGGCCTGCTTTCAATAGAGTGTCCACCGGCCTGTCTGGAGATATTATCTACAGGCTCCAGCACCTCAGATCTCGGCCCAGGTAAGTCTTGGCATGCTGTAACCTCGTCTGTGCACTGACACCTCTTGTCAGGTGCTTCGAGTTCCTTCACATGTTTGTCATACCATGCTTGGCCTGTACTCCCCACCTCAAACATGGGTAGGACATCCACCACCTGCTGCATGTCTACAACCTCGTTCTCGGGCTTCCTGTGCCCAGTCTGGGTCTTGGCGCATTCGCATGTAGTGAATGGTAGGTCCCCTCGAGTTTCGAGAGCCTCAGAGCTCATCTGTGGTAAGTCCTCGTCCTCTTTGACCTTGTCGCCCGCACACTGACTGCCCTCGTCAGGTGCTTTGGCTGCATCCATGCCTTCGTCCAGCCATTTTGAGTCCATTGCCCTAACCTCAACCACCAGTAAGTGAGGTTCCACATGCTGCATGTCTGTGACCTTGGTCTTGGGTGTCAGGAACCCAGATTCGGTCTCGGTGCAGTTGTTCGGGCTGTCCACAGGATCTTCATGACCACCAGGTGAGTTCTCAGGTTTGTTGTGGCTGTTACAAGTGCTCTGAGCACTTTCCCCAGTCATGTATTGCTCAGATGGCATGTCATGCTGTTGTACAGCTTCATCAACAGTCTTCTGGATCTCCGGTCTTGGAATTTGGCCATAGCGATTCTCAAGATAAGTGAACATCTCGTGAGGGGTATCTAAATGCATACAGAGCATTAGGATAGAGTCAGGTAAGCTGTAAATGATATATTGGTGGGCCATGGTGGCCCATTGATGCCACACGTCATCAGCAGTTTTCCAGGCTGTGACAACATCTCGTTCCTCGTTGGTTCGTGGTGTCCATCCGGCACCATATTCCTGTAGTAACTTTGGAGTTGTGGGTCGCGTTTCAGACCCATCTAGGTGACCCATTGAGCCATCTTCTGAGATAGCCTTCAGCACCCAACTGCCGTAGGTTTGCCAGTTGCAGCCATCTTCTGTGAGCTCAGGTAGGTCCATAGAATGTTCTCCTATTACTTTCGAGTGTAGTAGAGATATTTCGTAGCGTGTTTGAGTAGTCGACCACAAGTTGCCTACAATGATAATTTTCTGTGCTAGGTGGGGCTCATAACCTGTTGAAAAGGGCTGTAGGCAGCCTCAGTAGTGACTCAACTACTGATATATTAGATGTACCTGTAGGCAGCTACAGGGAATCAGTAAGTAGGAAACTACTAAATAATAAGTAGACTCACCCTCAGTAGTGACTCAACTACTGAGGGAACAGTACTAAAAGTGTACTCTAAATGTGCGCTCTAAGCGCTTATGTAATCATCTAAACCTCGCACCTAAGTCAATATCAACAGGGGAGATTCTATCTCCAACAAACAGCCTCCTCGAAGGTTGTTGGCTTGTGGTCACATGCAGAGCTTGCTTTGTAAGCTTTGTGTTGTGGCTCACTTGTGTCACTGTCACAGTGTGAAATATTTGGCTCATTCACACTTGCATCTCCCCCCACACCATTACTACCTCATTGCTGCTCATTGTTGGGCCTCTCATCGACCTTCCTTTGCATCAAGGTGCCCCTCTGGTAAGCATTGACAAAGTATCTGTTGTGACATGGTCACCTGACCTGTCTTTGTTTGCACTGGTAATATCTTACATAAGCACCTTCTGCATGGTTCAACAGAATAGACTGTACTCTGTACTTATTCCGTCTTTTACCTTCTATCAAATAGAAGCTTCCTTTATCATTGATCTCACAACAGTATCTTGGGTCATCATCGCTAACTGGTGGTTTTCTAGCTCTGGATGACCTCCTCACAGCCAGTGTAGGCACAGGCTGTGGATATGGAACCGGCAGGCCTTGCGACACCATAGTGCATCGTGAGGACACTCTAGGGATACCCTGTGGTGTACCTAGGTCCTTCCCAGTGGTTTCCTCCTTCAGAGTTAGTGCATTTTGCCCAACTTTGTCATTCCCTGCCCCAGTGGCTTCCTCAACTGATTCCTCGAGATCGGGACCAGTTGTCGCAATGCTTAAAGTCTCGGCAGCTTCGGGCTGCCCAGCAGTACATGCTGTCCAAGTTTCAGCTTGATCCGACGAGAACTCAGCTCTGTCTGAGTCATTCTTTGCCTCCTGCTCCTCTGATGGCACCTGCCCACCTAATGGGCTTTCCTGTCCTTCTGGTTGCTTTGTGCTACGAGTAACCAGTTCTGTCCTGTCAACTACAACTCAGGTAGGTCATCTGCCACCCCCTTTGTTGAATACCACATCCTGAGACTTGAAAATTCTCCCACTGGCTCAGTGTAGGCATATGTATGCCTTGCAATTCTCTGCAAAACCGAGGTGAGTACATTCCAGTGATTTTACATCAAGTTTCTGGTGTTTTTCTTCAGGAACATGGACATGAGCCTCACACCTGAAAATCCTCAGGTGTGAGAGTGAGGGCTTATTTCCAGTATATGCCTTGAACGGAGTCTCATGCCATTCGAGGGCTCTCATTGGTAGATGATTTTGTAGATGAGCCACATGTAGTATAGTGTCTCCCCAATACTTGTTGGGGAGACCTGCATCACTTAACATAGCTCTTGCACTCTCCACGAGAGTGCAGTTCATCCGCTCTGACACTCCATTTTCCTGTGGAGTGTATGCATTCATCTTCTCATGGTGTACCCCTTTCGACTTCAGGTACTGCTCGAACTCTTGAGAGCAGTACTTGCCCCCTCCATCTGTTCGAAGGTAGTTAGCCTTCTCTCTGGTCTCAGCCTCTGCTTGTGCAAAATACTCCTTTGTTGCTGTGAGCACCTTGTCCTTGGTCTTCAGTAGTTTCACCACCAGGTGGTGCAACTGCCCATCAATAAATGTTACGAAGTACCTATGGCCAGTATGGGCAAGTGTCTCCATCAGACCACAGATATCTGAGTATGTCTGATGCAGAAGTTGTGGGTTCTCCCCACCTGGTTTCTGAGATATAGGGTTCTGCTGCTGCTTCCCCTCGAGGCAGCCCCTGCAGTCTTGAGTACTATGACTCTGTGACCCAACTATCTCCATGCCAGTAACCATGTCCTGCTCTTTGAGCTTCAGGACATGCCTTGTGTTCACATGACCAAGGTGCCAATGCCAAATGGCCAAAGGTGCCTTCAAGGTCCCTACATGGGGTGCGAGAGCTGTGAGGGGTTCAGATGCATCCGTCTGAGCAGGATCCAATACCACATAGGCTGAATGGCTCCCAGAGATTACTGTCACATCTAGTACATAGAGCGACCTCCACTTCTCTGCCACTGCTGCAACTGTGTTGCCAGCCAGTATCCTGCAGGCATTTTTCTCGAATGTCACCTGCAGACCCTTCAATGTGAGACAAGGTACCAAGACCAGATTTGTATCCAGGTCTGGTACATAGTAGACATCCCATAGCATGGTCTGTCTACCTCCACTGCAGGTTCCCTGCATGTTGAGCTCCACCTGGCCCTTCCCCACTGCCATTATGGATCTCCCATCACCGATGACTACCAGTTCCAATGGTTCCAAGACCCTAAATGAGGTGAACCACCTCTGCTGACAGCACATGTGTGCTGAAGCACCCGAGTCCACCACCCATTCGGTTGGACTTGTTACTGGACCTTTCTGAGCCATGAACAGTTGTAACAACTGTTCCCCAACTTCCTGTACCTGTGCAACCTTAGCTGTCAGGTTGCCCTTGTCTCCCAGTTTCTCCTTGTCCTCCTTACCATCTGACGAGGCCTTCCCCTTGCCAGATGTCAGATAATTAGTTCCCCAGTAACTCCAAGCTACTGTATTCATATCTACTTGTCAGATAATTAGTCTACAGATGGTCAGTAAAAGTAAGGCTAAATAAAAGGGTGACTTACTCCCCAGTAACTCCAAGCTACTGAGGAGGGAAGGGAGAAAATTTACCCTACTGTATGTAGGCTTTTTTGCTTATGTAAGTGACACATCATCGCACCTAAGTCTTATACTACTAGGGGCAGTTTATATCTCAACACCAGATGCCTTCTGTGGACACTTGTCCTTTGTATGTCCGACTTCCTTGCACTTGTAGCACTTGATCTTCGACTTATCCTTCCCTTTCCCTTTCGACTTTGACTTTGCACTAGAAGTCATTGCCACAAGTGCACTATGTGCTTGTGAGCCCTGGCGAGTTCTCTCCTCTATGAGGACCTGAGAAATCACTGCATCAATCATCAACTTGTCGTTTGTTGACATGAGAATGCTCTGAAGGGTTGAGTGTGACTGTGGTAGTGAGATGACCATGGCTATTGCGACAAGACTCTCATCGAGAGGCTGTCCAAGCGAGTTCAGAATGAGCAACTTCTGCCACATCACATTCAGTTGTGTCTCCATTGGGGTATCTTCTACCAGCATGCCACGAAACAGTTCTCCTATAAGATATGCTATTGTCTGTTTCCCTTTGCCTTCATAGTGTTCGCTGAGCTTCCTCCAAGTCTCAGCTGTAGATGAGGCATACATGACTCCACTCAATGGCTCGTCCTTGAGTGTCAGGGTAATTTGGGCACATGCCTCATTGTCTTTCATCACCCACTCAGCATGTTCATCTGGGTGGGTGGTTGCACTCGGAGGTGTGGTATTACTTCCACCCACAACCTCCCAGAGTCCTTGAATGCCTAGTACTTTCGTGACTCGGAACTTCCACATCTGGTAGTTCAAACCATCATCTGCAAGAGATGGTATGTCATATAGGTGACTCAAGGGTCCAGCAACCCTGTTTGCAGATGAGATAATTGATGAGGTAACTGCTGAAGGACCAGGTCGTCCCACAGACACAGACTGAGCAGAGTTTGACATATTGAATAAAAGTTGTCAAGCAAGTTATGAAATATCAATTAGAAGTTAGAGCTCAACAGGGCTCATAACCTATTGTGAGATGAATGATAAAGGAAGCTTCTATTTGATAGAAGGTAATGGACAGAATAAGTACAGAGTACAGTCTATTCCATTGAACCATGCAGAAGGTAGTTATGTAAGATATTACTAGTGCAAACAAAGACAAGGTCAGGTGACCATGTCACAACAGATATTGTATTATACAGGTGGCATATTTTTATATTTGGACATGCCTCAAAATGTTGGTCAGAATATATACTTTTGACAATGATTAAGACATCCTCAAAATGGAAAAGCAGATTATATATTTGACCAGCATCAAAATGTTTGCTATTAAATTATATTCTGCCAAAGATTTGACTGTACATCAGAATATAATTTTGGGACAAGGTCAAAATCAGTTGGGTAAATAATATATTTCAACCTTGGTCAAAAGTTATTCCCAGTGAGAAATCATGATATGCGTAACTAGGTATCCGTAGGTAACTCTATAGACCAATTATTATTTGTATGTATTAGTATGTGTGACTACACAACACTGGTGTGTCTATGCAGATGTAATGCTTGATGTCATTTACTCACCTATTCAATGGATGTGGTCAATGTTCATGCAATGTAATCCAACCTGTTGCATTCTGTTCTGTGCAATGCGACATTCTTATCACTCTTCATGGTACAGACATGGCCCCACAAGGGCTCTGGTGTGTCTGTCGTAAATACTGCAAGGGTTCACATCGTCAACTGAACACACCAAACACTTGGAACCATCATCTCCATGAAGCAGCTGAAGATGAGATTGAGGCAATATGACTAGCAGGACAATCTGCAGACTTCCATGCATTCATCCAGACTGGTGTCACTGCTGTTGCAGCTGCACCTACCATGTCTTTGCAGAAGAAACCCACTGACAAAGGTGCCGGTGGACATAGCACTTCAAAGCGACCATGCACCCAGCTTGTGGAACTAGGAGGCAGAGGTCACACTGGTTGTGATCCCAACATTACAGGTATGATTTGTAACAATACATTGAGCCTAACATGTAGATCTACTGGTAAATGCTACCCCATAGATCATGATGATAATGACCACCCCATAGAGAGTGATGGAGTCCCCCCCCCCTCCTGGTGATGATGACCATGCACCCACACCAGCTGGGCATGATGCCCCCCCACCTCCTGGTGATGATGACCATGCACCCACACCAGCTGGGCATGATATCTCCCCACCTCCTGGTGATGACAACCATGCACCCACACCAGCTGGGCATGATGTCCCCCTGCCTCCTCGTGATGACGACCGTGTGCCCACACCAAACATGAGTGACTTCACTGGGTCCAACAATTTCCAGAATCCCCCAAACCCACTTGTGGATCTTGACCTGGATGAGCTCACATGCACAGCTACACTCCCAAAGCTGCAGCGCAGCATGTCATTCATCCAGACAATCAGAAATGCTACGCTCGATGATGGTATTGGGCTAACAGGTGAAGCCCTCGAGCGGCTCCACAACCCACCCAAAGACCCTCTCTGTGTCGATGATCGGTACACTGAACTTGCCCTTTCTATGTTTATTGCACTCAAGCATTCTTTGGAAAGCACATATGAGAAGATTCGCAGGGCCATCCAGAACTGCTTCCCAGATGCCGAGCTCCCTTCCTTTCACCAAACTAAATGGCTCCTTGCTGACCTTAGTAGGGTGATGTCCATGGTAAAGCACATGTGTGTCAATTCTTGTGCTGCATACATAGGTCCTCTCTCAGATATGGACACCTGTCCAGAGTGCTCCAAGCTGTGTTACAACCAAGTTAAGTTCAACAAAAGTGGTGGGAAGATCAAACATCCCCATGCAGTGTTCCATATGATCCCCATTGCTCTGCAGATCCAATCACTCTGGCAACATTCCGAGAGTGCTGAGAAGATGTGTTACTGGCATCATCACACGCAGCAAATCTTTTGCAAACTCCAGAAAAATGATGGACTGGTAGATGCATATGACAATGTCTTTTGCAGTCATGCCTACCTTAATGCCATGACCCAAAACAAGATACAACCAGACGACACACTTCTTATGATATCAATCGATGGTGCACAGTTATATGAAAGTAAAGAATCAGACTGTTAGATTTACATCTGGATCATTCTCAAGCTCTCTCCCAACCATCGATACAAGAAAAAGCATGTCCTTCCAGGTGCCATTATTCCAGGTCCAAAAAAGCTGAAGGTTATTGACTCGTTTCTATTCCCCAGGTTGTACCATCTCTCTGCTGTGCAGTGTGAGGGTGTTCATGTCTGGGACACCTCTCAAGACCATGAGTTTACTTCCCACCTGTTCCTTTTTCTTGTGTGTGTGGATGGGCCAGGATTACTGACTCTAAGCAACTTTGTTGGCCACCAAGGCAAGAATGGTTGCCACATGTTGTGTCCTTTCAAAGGGCATCATAAGCCTGGTGCATCTCAGTACTACCTGGTGCTCCTCAAGCCAGACAACTACAACATGAGTGGGAGTGATCATCCTGATGTCGATGTCTACAACATCCACCCGAGTAACTCACAATGATACATTGAACAACTCACTTATCTCCTTGGCTCATGAACACAGCACATATATGAGAAGTGACACCTGGAAACAGGCATAGTTGGTCCAAGCATCTTACTTGGTCTGCAGCCACACCTTATTTTAGGCATTCCTGAAGTCTTCTCATCGGAGATGATGCATTTGAGTGGTGCAAACATGGCCACACTGTGGCTTGACCTTTGGCATGGTACATTTGACTGTGCAGTCACCGACAGTTGTGCAAGCTGGCACTGGGCCATACTCAAGGAAATGGATGTCTGGGAAGAACACAGACATGCTGTTGCCACCTGCAAAATGTACCTACTGGGATCTTTCGATGTTGCTCCACGAGATCCAAGCCTCCACTCCAACTCCTGGTACAAAGTGACAGAGTATATTACCTGGATATATGGTCTATGCCCAGCTCTACTATATGGGATCCTGCCTGAGCTGGTTTGGTGGAATTTCTGTAAATTTGTTGCTGGACTCTGAATCATGTCTCAATACAGTATCGCCCCTCGTCAACTCCGATATGCATGTCAACTCATCACACAATGGGCTGCTGAATTCGAGAGTATATTTTATCAGTGACAAGTGGACCATATTCCATTTATCCATCCATGTGTCCACCTCACATGTCATCTCACTTCCGAAGCTGTGCATGTTGGCTCCCCAATTTGCTCCTCTCAGTGGACCATGGAGAGGACAATTGGCAACCTTGGGCAAGAAATCTGCCAACCTTTGGATCCCTTTTCAAACCTTGCACAACAGGGCATCTGGTGTTGCCAAGTGAATGCACTGAAGGCCATGCTTCCACATCTTGACCCCCCCAAGAACACAAACCTGCATGCATCTGCAAACCTTGGGAAGGGATACATTCTTCTAGTGAAGTGTGACTGGTACCTCACCACAGTTCAAGGAGAAGAGGCTAGGGTCATCGCAGAGTACCTAAGTCTACTGCATGCACCCAAAATACACTGCTGGGCATGTCTGTGTTTGCCTAATGGCCAGATTGCACAGTATCAGTTCCAGGAGTTGCAGAAGGCACCTGAAGACATCTGTATGGCTCGCAATGTTAAGGTATGGCAGTCTTTTCAATTCCTGTTGCCCCTCATTTTTTTCCTTGTGATGATACAGGTTTCTCTTAATGGTGGAGACTGGATCATGGAGGTGCAATACTTTGCCAGGCTTGTTGTCACAGCAGTGGACAACCTTCCTGTACCAGATGAAGACCTCGACACACCAGACTGCTGTTGCTTCACTGATGTTGCACTCGTCACACTTTATTCCCAGCCTGACACAGACTTGCTTGAGAAATCCTATGGTGTCCTTCCTTCCTGCACAAAGCTGGGTGAAGCTAGCCTGCAAGTGATCAAGATCTCAGATATTTGGTCAGTTGTTGCAATGATTCTGCATCGCCCTATCATACATGGAGTGGCCAAGGAGAGATATTTCTTAGTTGAGAAGACTGGGATGGAGATTATCTGGTCCAACTGAGTTAATGAAGTCCAGATATGCACATGCAAATGAAAACCAATACTCTGGCACAACCAACCTTGACACAACCTCACTGTGCAAGTGCTCCAGCTGAGCACTCCAAGTTACCACCAGCATCTTCTGCAGGCTTCACTGCCTCCAGCCATGTCATAAACCCTTCATATGAAGCAATCAAGGAATTGCATGAGATCCTGCAGAATGCACATGGCTGACAAGGAGGCCAATTCAGGTCAAAGGTCTTGCGCTTTGCAGGGATCATATCCTTAGGAATTCCAGAAAGAGTGACAGGAATTGCACAGACAGTGGTAGGTGGAGTCTTCTGGCTGGAAGAGTTCTCATCTTCACCAGAGGAACTCTCATCGTTGCCATCATCAGAAGACTGCTCCTCGCTTTCATATTGTAGACTTGGGCCATCATTTCTGCAAAGATGAGACAAAGAAAACATACTTTGTATCACCTACTGCTTCGAAGTGACCATAATCCTCACATCACTAATAGTGGTTAATTTCTCTGTGCCATGATCAGAAATGCTGTCTATATGCATGATATGTGACTTACTGTATTCAGTGTGGCGGGCTCCAGTGTCATCATCACTGTCATCTGAATCAACAGTGATGTATTTGGATGGGTTTTTCAGGTGAAGGATAATTTTCTGTTAAAGATATGTGAAGCGGTCATGGAGAGAATGACTGATGTGCATACATGAGGCTGAGTGTCTTCTGGCATAAACGTGATGACATAGGCCAGCCAACCTTCTAAGATATTCTCAACTTCGAGTATGATAACGTTTTCCATGAGCTTGACAGTTGTATTGTCTGTTTCATTGGACATCTGGCAGAGTAAGGATAGTGCCAGAGCAGGAGTATTTGGACTTAGCAAAATGAGGACATCGTGATACAAACAGTGCCAAACACTGTCCTGCTCCTGCCCACCATGTCGTCCATACCCCTATCATTTTCAAACCTCTTAAACGACCAGATCTTCAAATTCCCTACAAGACTTGTTTAATACCCAAAGCAACAACTTTCCCCACTGTAGCAATAGCCAAATTTCAGCTTCGCATAATACCGCTACCCCATCATGGAGCAATAATCCACAGATGTCCCAAGGATCATACCAGGTAAGTGACTTTGGTCCTATATGACTGATTACTCTGCTTACCTTTCTTGTAGATGTACTGTATGCTAGTAATTTGTCCATCTTTGGCCAAGGAATTCCTGAGATACTGGCAAGTATCAGGCATCAGCATCATCTCATTTACTTATGCTGCATGTACAGCAATTGCAGCACCTACAGGAGACTGTCATGAAGCTACAAGTTGAAAATGCATCACTCAAAGTGGAACACACAGCAGTCCAGTACATTGGCAATTTGAGTTTCGATTACTGATGCCACTTTCTTTGTAGAAATGCATATAATGCATTAGTTTCACAGCTAGTCATCACCTGATCGGATTCTACTACACTCACAGAAGATAGTGCCATGAACATCACTCTGCAGCCAACACCCATCTGTGCCTCGCCACTCTTAAACCCAGCTCCTCTCCCACCACTCAACCAAAATGAATACCCGAATGTTCACTTTTGGACCAAAAAGGAATGGAAAAGTTGGTCTAGTACCACCACTGACAGACAACATGCTAGCACATATACATCATTCCTGGAGGACAAGGATGGGAATGTGCTTAAAGGTGACAAGATAGGTAGCATTCTGCAGACAGCATGGGAGATTTGGCACGAACTTCGTTCCCATGGATTTATCAATATCAATACAACATGGTCGTCAATGTCCCTAATGGTCAAGAAGTCATTCTGGGTTGAAATTGTGTGGACACATCAAGAGCTCAACCTATGTGAAGGGTTATGGAAGAGTGACATGATTGGCAAAAAGCACTATGGTTCCTTTAAGCAGACCTGGTTTACTAACAGGTCAGATGCAAAGGGCAGTTTGAGTAAGCACAAGGTGAAGCAAGATAGCTCCAAGAGTGTGGATGATATCATCTTGTCCAAGCATGCAAGACTTTGCCTGTCTCCATTCCCGGATGGTCACAACAGCAGCTCCAGCAGTGATAGTCCTTGTTGAGTATAAACTGCCCCCTGAGTAGTACATATTTTGGGTGCGAAGGTTTGTTGCTTACATAAGCCAAAAAGCGGACATACAGTAGGATAAGTTTTCTCCCATCCCTCCTCAGTAGCTTGTGGTTACTGAGGAGTAAGTCACCCTTTTTATTTAGCTTTACTTTTACTGACCACCTGTAGACTAAATATCTGACAGGTACATATTAATATAGTAGCTTGTGGTTACTGAGGAACTAAATATCTGACAGTCCTAGCATATTGCCCTCAAGTTCTGAGTCCTCTGAAGCCAGTGTGGACGACCATGCTTCAAATCCTATGAGTGCCACAGTGCTACCAGACATGTCTGTGCTCGGACCAGTGATGCACTCCACCTCATTGTCACTATGGCACACCTCTGTCAATACTGACAAGCCCTCACAGTCTCATGACAACTGTGCTTGCATGCCAGGCAAGAAGACATGTGCAAAATAATTAAATTACTGATCTTTTTCCTTAGGTGACTGTGCTGAACCACAAACAATTCCCTCGAGTGCAGTTGAGGGCGATGATGCAGCGGGGACTGCTGCTTTTATCCCCATAATCAAGAACCCAATGTAAGGCTGCGACTGTTTATATACATGTACTAATTTTTCTCATAGACCATCCATCACTGACATGTGTGGCTCACAGAAACCATCAAGTATTGTGTCTGAACCCAATGGCCATGCAAGTTGCCCTACTGAGTCATCTCAGATAGATTGAGCGGGCATGAGAAAGGATCCACTGGATCACACAGGTAAGCTGCTGAGGTCAGGTATCCATGCTAACAAGTGCAGCCACAGACACAAGTGCAGCACGATTGTCAGGGCAGACAGAGGCTGGGCAGGTGTTACCTGCACCAGCACATCTTAGTCAGACGTCACAGAGATCAGCAGAGATGGCATCCAAGCAGGTGTCACCACCAACAGTACCTGATAGGAAGAAGACGTGGTGCCCTCCATCTAACAAAAGTGCAAGGTAAGCACAACAATCAGGCACAACATTCCATTAACACCCCTCCTATTAGGACGCTCTGTATGCATCATTATTAGAAGCAAGTCAGCAGTTCACTAGAAGAATTCGATTCATACCTCGAGGCATTGTCTGGAGAGGTGAAAGTGGTGAGCTTGTTTTACTATGTCTATCTAATGTGTTATTGGCTGAACTGCGAGTACAGAAATACAAGGACGAAGCAAAGGAACTGGTAAGTTCTGTGTACATGCCAACTATCCTCCCTCTCATGAAAAGTGGCTAGGTTACTACTGGCATATGGATCGATGGGACAGCAGATGTAATTGCAAAGTTCTTGAGTGGTCCTATGTATTAGCAGTGGGTTGGGTTGTATGGCAAGAGGTATGTGGCCTATCAGTGAAGGGATGTGGGGGATGGGGAATGGGAGCAAGGAGCAGGGAGCAGGAATGGGGAGCGGGGAGCAGGAATGGGGCACAGGAGTGGGAGTGGGGAGCGGGCAGTAGCGGCAGCAAGCATGGATTGTATTCATACATAACAATACATAGTTTGCAGTATAATGTGAATCACAACAACATATTGGCTGCCCTACCATGGCATAGATTGACATACGAGATGAAATGGATTGGCAAGCAAAAACTAGCATATGTAGATCTATGTAAAACTGGTGGAATAACAGGGCATATGTACTGGTACTTTAGGGTAGCAAAATTACTTATGAGCCAACCCAATTTTTATGCAAGAGGATGCCTATCTATGGCATACACGTACCTACGTCTACATCACTCTGCATATCGTGATTTCTCACTGGGAGTTATTGCCCACCAAGTGCCTGTTCAGTGGTCACTAAACAAACCATTCAGTGCCCATACCTGGCCTGTGTTGGAGATTGAATCACCCCTGTGTGATATCTATTTTGGTACACTTTTTGTTGATTACATAAGCACTTAGAGTGTACACTTTAGAGTACAATTTGGTACTGTTCCCTCAGTAGTTGAGTCACTACTGAGGGTAAGCCTATGTATCTTTACCAGTACACTACTTACTGATATCCTGTAGCTGCCTACAGGTACATCCAATACACCAGTAGTTGAGTCACTACTGAGGCTGCCTACAGCCCTCTTCTACAGGTTATGAGCCCTGCATAGTGCAGAGGAAAATTTTATTAGAGGCAAGTCATCAGCAAGATGGCAAAAAATCTGATGGTCTGAAAAAATCTGATGGCAGTTCTGATGGTCTGAAAAAGTCTGCAAAGATCTGACAGTCTGAAATTTATTTCTGATATCAGAACTTTTCAGAACTTTTCAGACCATCAGATCTTCCCAGACCATCAGAACTTTTGCCATCTTGCTGATGAACTTGTACTTGACTCAATACAAGAGACTACTCAACAAACAACTACTGTCCTTACTTGAAGCTATTGGATAATATGATGAATGGATTACCTACCCAAGCTCGCACACAATGGGCAAAACTGGACAACTTTTGCAAGTTCAGTCCTATGCACCATTTCAGATGAAGGCAGCTTGATGGATTTCCTGGTCAGGTCTGAAATGTTGGAATGAGAATCCACACTCTAGGCTAGTAAGGGATGGCTGGGTGGCCTAGTGGTAAGGCACCCCAGTGCTAATGGGAAGACCCAGGTTCAATCCCTGGTCTGGCCAGTATTTTCAGTCCAAAATGAAAGACAACCCATACATCCAGCAGAGCTTGAAGGTCACAGTGAGGGTTGGACACCCCAGACTGACAACAAATGAGATGAGGTCATGGCATGGTGAGCCACCAACCAGTCATGGACTCAAAGAAATGCAATAGTAAACTACACCATTGTTTGCAGTATTCTTGATACCATTTTCAGCTTCATGCTACACCAAAAATCACCACTTGAAAAGTGGGATTACCTCAAGAACTGCTTCAGGCCTGCAAGTTGGCTAGTTGCAGAAGGTGCTATGCAGTGAAGTGAGTTGTCCTCCAAGCAGAATGCAACTAGCAAGACTGCTCATGACACTTGTGACAACCACAACAAACTGGAAACCTCACCTGGTAGTCAAAATGAACTTGTTGACAGCCCAAAAGACTGTGCCAAGACCAAATCTGGGTACCTGACACCTGAGACCAAGGTCATAGATGTGCAGCATGAGGAACCTCACCTACTGGAGGATGAGGCTAGGGCTGTGGACTCAAAACAGCTGGATGAACACACAAATACACTTGATACACTGACAAGGCCAGTCAGAATGCAAGCAACAAGGTTGAAGAGGATGAGGACTTACTGAAGATGGCTCTGAGGCTCTCAAAACTCAAGGGGGCCTACCATTCACTACAAGCAAATGTGCTGAGACCCAGACTGGGCACAGGAAACCTAGGAACAAGGTTGTAGATACACAGCAGGTGGTGGATGTCCTACCCATGTTTGAGGTGGGGACTACAGGTCAAAAGTCAGACCTTAGGAAGCCAAGGTATTGAGAACTACTTCTTCCTTGGTGGCTACACCCTGCTTGATGTAATATCATAGACTGACAGTCATGTCCCAATTGACTAACCTCCAAAGGGTTATGGCTGCAGAAGACCTTCCTTCTGCATCTGTTTCCTCCAATGAAACCAAGCTGTCTGCCCTTGTCATTGCCCATGCAATCCTGAACCCCTGTGAGTCTCCCTCCAGACAGTCAAAGTGCAATGTCTGAGTCCTGAAAAAGATGTAACCAAGTGGGACATTGATAGGTTTGCTGAACCCAGGCCCTATGCTGCAGACAAGACCAAGTATTTTCAATATCCCCAATGGGGGCACATCTCTGACCCTGCCACTGTTTTGGATGTCCATGGTAGAGTGATGCTTTGGTATCTACCAGGCATCATTCCTCCTGAAAGAGTGGTGAAGCAGTCTCTTCCCCCATGTATATCTTATATTTATATTAATGCACTGGTAGAAACATCTCAATAGGATTCACCTCCCCTTGAAAGGCAGCCTTGTGAAGCACTCCAAGAGGAAAAATGAATCTAGCATGAGGTTTGGCCATAGAGATGTGCCAGAGCTGGATGGCAGAGACATGGACCCATTGGCTGATGCCATGTTTGGCCATGGCAGGCTTATGAACTCTCCTGCAACTTTCCAGCAGGGTCATCTGGTACTCTTCTCCTCATGGTGTGGTGTAGATTGCAAGGCTAATGTTCTCAAAGAGGTTGCAGGACAAGGTCTATGAAAGTTCAAATCTCAAAATCCCTGCTGTGAAGGAATGGCTTCATGAAATCTCCTATGCAGAAGAGTTCTGGAACTCCATTTCAGGACTTGTACTGCCAGATCTGGCTAGAGTTGGCAAGGATGCCATTGCAGCCAAGGGAGACTGGGTGGTCACCCAACCCCCTTCTGGGACCCAGTGGCCTTCCATCTATGTTGGCATAGATGTCATAGTCAACCAAGAGACTCCTCATTTGGACAAGGTTTCTGCACCCTCTCTCCTGGACTTGCTGGTGAGCCTGGGAACTCATGATGCCCAATTTCATGTTTCAGATCTCAGCTCCATTTTTGGTTACCAGCCAGGCACCATGATTTTAAATACCTTGCTGGTAAACTTCTCCACCACTCTGTCCCAAAATGGGAGAAAGGTGAAAGAATAGCCCTTGCTCACTACATGAAGGATGCTGTCCATAACAGATTTGGACTGGCCAGGCCATCTTTCACCCAACAAAAGGATCTCTTGGGAAATTTTTCAAAGACTTAGTGTACCTAGCTGAGTCCCTTAGCTGATGTCAACCGGAGTTTCCAAGTGAAAATTGTACATCTAGAGTATTCCCTGTGTTTCAAATCTGTGTTGTTCAACATGCATCATTGAAGGTCCAAAGTCCTGCAAAAAACCTTGGGGAGAGGTTCTTTGTACACTTTCCAGCCCACCAAGACCAGAAGGGGAAAGCTCACCCACAAAGAAGTGGATGCTAGGCACCTCTACTTCCCATCCAGAAGTCAGCCTTCCACTCCTGGGACTCCAAGAACCAAGGCATCCTCCCAACATCTCAACTTCTCTGACTTCCATGACTCTCTTGACATCCCTGACTCTGACTGGAATGATGTACAGTGAGCAACAAAAACATTGCAATGTTTACAACATTTTGATTGTTTGAGGTATAAGTTGGGATTGGATGTGGCTGTGCAGATGTGATAGGGGAGGGATTTGTAGCCCTTGCTCTTGGCTTTCCATTGGTGTTCTTTTCAATGTCAGGGGTGTAGTGGCTGTGATTATATGAGCCAATTACTGAGGCCTATGCATTGCAATGTTTTTGTTGCTGACACCATAGTGGATGAAATCGATGGTGTGAAGGATATATTTGGAGCAGAAATGCCAGCTGGTGCTTACATAATATATGACATGATTAATTAAATGGTTTGTCAGTGAACAAACAAAGCCAAACATTGAATTTGAGTGATGTACCCTCTGTCCTGTACCACAACCCAAGAAATCTCTTTTCTTGCTATTCTCTCAGGAAATCTCAGCAACTTCTGGTGTTTGTGGCATTACCATGAGTAGGGTGTGTTCCCAGCACCACAAGTCCCTTAAAAGGTTGCTAAAATTCATCCCAGCACTGTTTCCCCTGCCAATGCCTGCAGGATCCTGGCACTCATCAGCATTGGGAAAGGTGAAAATGGCAAGTAATTCAGTCTGACACTTCAGGGCATGAAGAATGAACTAATCCCCTCCCAATATGTGCATTTTCACAAAAGAAAATTGAGTATCAAGGTTGGTGGAAGTCCCACCCTTCTTTACTTTCCAAGGGCTCTGGGTGGAATGACCTACTGGGCTGCCAGGGTAGAATTTTTTTCCCCTTCCACCTCTCCCTAGGTGTCCCCATTGGTCACCTATGACCCAATAATGCTTTCCCAGTGATCCACAGTTCAGCACAGGGCATAGTCTGGCTGATCCTCCTTGGCACCTGGTGTGCAGAGGAGGGCATTGCCTCACCTCAACTTTGATACCCAATTTTCTTTTGTGAAAATGCACATATTGGGAGGGGATTAGTTCATTCTTCATGCCCTGAAGTGTCAGACTGAATTACTTGCCATTTTCACCTTTCCCAATGCTGATGAGTGCCAGGATCCTGCAGGCATTGGCAGGGGAAACAGTGCTGGGATGAATTTTAGCAACCTTTTAAGGGACTTGTGGTGCTGGGAACACACCCTACTCATGGTAATGCCACAAACACCAGAAGTTGCTGAGATTTCCTGAGAGAATAGCAAGAAAAGAGATTTCTTGGGTTGTGGTACAGGACAGAGGGTACATCACTCAAATTCAATGTTTGGCTTTGTTTGTTCACTGACAAACCATTTAATTAATCATGTCATATATTATGTAAGCACCAGCTGGCATTTCTGCTCCAAATATATCCTTCACACCATCGATTTCATCCACTATGGTGTCAGCAACAAAAACATTGCAATGCATAGGCCTCAGTAATTGGCTCATATAATCACAGCCACTACACCCCTGACATTGAAAAGAACACCAATGGAAAGCCAAGAGCAAGGGCTACAAATCCCTCCCCTATCACATCTGCACAGCCACATCCAATCCCAACTTATACCTCAAACAATCAAAATGTTGTAAACATTGCAACGTTTTTGTTGCTCACTGTACATGGGTGAGTGTCATGTGCCATTCTTGTCTTTTCCTTTCCAAGACCACTTACTGTACATTTCCCTTTCCGAGCCTGCTGTCGTCCCCCTTTCCCACATCCTAGCGACGTCTTGTTTGCGCCGCTGCCTGCCTTAGGGGCAAGTGCATGGACTCTTGTATATGACACAGCCATGCTTACATATGTTTCCCTTTTTACTTTTGCCTTTACCCTTCTCGCCTTCTAGATCCTGATGGGACCTAGAGGCTTCCTTTCAGTTTGGGTTTGCTTTCCCAGGCATGTGACTTTGTCATGTCGTGCCTGAGAGGTCCCCTATTTGCCTGTCGCAAATAGTCCAGCATGGTGAGGAGTCACAATGAGTAGGGTCAGATGTCATCGTACATCACCCATGACTCGGGCATAACCCCGAGGGCACTCTGACTCGATACCCTGTGGAGGGATCTTGTTTGTGAAACCCAGCCTGTTTGTTTTCATACATGTTTATAGCAACAGTACAGTAGTCTTCTCATCGCCTGTGGGGTATATAAACCCACAGCATAGCGATAGAGAATCCTTGTACTTTTGCTACCTAGCTACCTACCTAGCAAGTAGGATTCTTCCTATAAACTCTTGCTTCTCTCTACTTTGGAAGCGTTGCTCTGCTAAAGTCAACTGGGCCAGTACCCTATCATCATCAACTAAGCAAGACTTATCCTTCCAAATGTCAGGAGGTAGTAAAGACTGTCCCTGTCGACATATCTCCATATCACTGTTGATATATCTGCAAGAGGCCCTGTTACAAGCCATAACTTGCCTATTGCCTGCCTATAGGTTTACTTTACTGGAAGGTAAACAACACGCGTCGGTCATTGCCTTGAACAAGCAACTGTGATCAACGCTGCACGACAAAAGCAAAAGTACCCTCATGTCGCATATCTGCAAACGTGATCCCTGTTCCCATAAGGTTGTAGCAGAAAGCATCACACCATCCACCAGGTATCGTTCTTGCGACAAACCCCCACAATCACAACCCTTCCTACGACGATGAACCCCTTGTCCTCATATCCCATCATATTCCTTAAAAGCAAGTGTCAGTTATTCGAGGAGTAAAGCCTAGTTTCAGAAGAGTACTAGGTGGTGAAAGCTACACCTGCTGTGTAGGCTGAGGTACCACTAGGAATTCCTGAAAGGTCACTTGAAGTAACGTTCCGACTCGTACCCAAGATAGAGGAAGCCCCTTGAGTCTTGTGGCAAATAAAGAAACTGCAAAGTGTCTTCAGACACGGGATCATCAAAGTTTCAGCCCAGAAAGCCTCCAGTAGTTCCCCCACGCACATCGACAGCTTCTGCAGTGCCAGAAAAGATTGAGAGAACATCCTCTCAAAGATTTCAACCATACTCTATGAGTCCAGTTAAGACTGATCCCACCGAAGCAAACACTCTGGTGTTGCCCAGTAAAGGCAAAGGGAAAGAGCCCCTAGAGCCACAACAAGTGCCCTCGTCCTTCCATCAGTTCTGAGAACCAGAACCCCTTGCAGGGAAGAAGATTGACGAAGAAGAGACTCATACAGCCCCTGAGTCAGTGTCAACTTCCTTAGATCTCGGAATGGCAGGAGTCGGTGAACAAGAGTCTATCACGAAACTTGCAGAACAATTCCAGCAGTTTGCCCAAACAACAGACCCCTTCAAAAGTAAAAGTGTTGGAAATGTAAAGGAACTTGTCACCTGGTATGAAGCCCTCACTGGTCATCAAGGACTAGTGTTCCCATCCTATACCATCCCAGGAGGTTCCACTGACCATAGACAAGAAGGAAAAGTTATCGAAGGAGGAAAAGAGCTTGGTCTCGGTAAACCCCCTCCCTTCGATGGAACTAGCGGCAAATACGAAGCCTGGATTGCCTCTGTCAACAATTACCTCAATCTTAATCGTCACATCTACTGCACCGATGAAAGAAAAATAGGATTCACCCTTTTGTTCATGAGCCAAGGCTCATCCATCCACTTCGCCGAAAATTACCTAAAGGAGTGTACCACTCAAGCAGGCGATGTCTATATCTTAGACTCATGGACCACGTTTATTGAACGAGTGGAACGAATATTCAAAGTCGGAGACACAGAAGCCTTAGCCTTCCTAAAGATGGCCGAGATTGAACAAAATGACAAGCCCCTGAGCAAGTATATTGGGAAGTTCCTGGATCTTATTACTCGAGCCAACATCTCCCGCGATGATCGACAAGCAGGAGTCTATTTCGGAAAAGGATTAAATCCCCGCACTACCAAATGGATCCTCCAGTCGGGAAAAATTCCCACCACTGTCCAGCAATGGATAGATGCCACCATCGACACACAAACCGCTAAAGCATCGCTGGGAGTATACAACAGTTGCCTCATGAAAGAAGATCAGACTGTCCTACACATGTACCAAGACGAAGGCAGAAATAGCACCTCCAAGAAAAATGATCCGTGGGCCATGGACATAGATCAGCAAAAGAAGCCATCTCCATATAGGCCACCCCAGAAAAGGAAACCACCTAGGTTTCAAGAAGTCCATTCTCCGAACTTCGATGGATCGTGCTACAGATGTGGAAAACAAGGACACATCAATCATGACTGCCCTTCAAAAGGAAACTTCCAGAAGACCTCCGTCTTGCAAGAAGTAAAGTCAAAATATAGCGTGCAAGAGTTCGAAGAACTCAAGAAGGCACTTGTCCCTGAAAAGAAAGAGGATTTTTGAGGCCCTCTCTCAGAACCACCGCAACTGAGGAGAGGTGTACTTTTCGATCGTTCTCAGCTCCTGAGTTAATGTCCCTAGCAGCATACAATGAATATCCTTCAGTCAACGCTATTGCTGGAACATTATACTTGGTAGAGAGGAATGATCAAGCGGTAAGAACTGCTATTGACAGCGGGGCTGAGTGCAACGCTATAAGCAGAGAAGTAGTGGAAAAGAATAGCCTCAGAACACGAAAAATACAACATCCATGGTCGCCCCAAAGTTTCGAAGGGTCAACAAAACAAGTCATCGACTCTATAGCCTTTTTTACGGGAAGAGTCCACGGTCGTACCTTCAAACTTCATGCCTACGTCATGGACCTTAAAAACGAAGGTCTCCTACTTGGAATGCCTTGGCTTCAACAAGCCCAGCCCATAATAGATTGGGTCAAACGCTGTATTGTCAGATGGGGAACCCCAGAGGTGTCTGTCTCAATAAACCGAACCTCTATACCAACAGAACTCGAGGCCAATGTGAAACACGACGAGGTGGTCCTCCCACCTGAGTATCAACAGTACTCCGAAGTGTTTTCAGAAGATTGTCCCCTCCCTCCCCATCGACCAGGCCATGACCACACTATTAAAATCGACACCAGCAAGGATCTAAGAACTTTCAAACCAGCAAAAATATATCCGTTGTCATGCAACGAGATGAATCTACTTGACGAGTTTCTAGAGGAAAACCTCGAAACCGGAAAAATAGAAAAGATTCAAAACACCAACATCCTCAAAGTTCCGCCAGCACCAGTGTTTTTCGTAGGAAAGAAGGATGGCAAAAAGCAACTGATACAGAACTATTGACAACTCAATTCATTCATAGTCCCTGATCGCTACCCCCTTCCCCTCGTAAAACCAATCCTTGACGAGTTGGTCGAGTCAAAATACTTCGCAAAGTTTGACATTCGCTGGGGCTTCACCAATATCCGAGTGGAGAAAGATGAAGATGCGCTGTTGGGCTCGTTTGTAACACCCCAAGGGGTGTACAAGCCCACGGTAATGTTCTTTGGCCAGAACAATGCACCACCTACGTTCCAGCGGTATATGGATGGAAAATTCAGTTGACTATGGATCGACAAGAAAGCCATCATATACCTGGATGATGTAACAGTCCATGCCAAAACATGCGAAGGCTTGAAGAAGAACATGAAAGAGTTTTTGGAAATAGCAAAAACAGAAAATCTACAACTAAAATTGTCGAAATGCGTGTTCGAAGCAGAAGAAATTGACTTCCTAGGATTTACCATCAAGAGCGGACAATATGAAATGGCCCCTATCAAAGTAGACGCCATCCACACTTGGAAAACCCCTAGCAACATCCACAACATTCATCAATTCCTAGGATTCTGCAACTTCTACCGACAATTCATCCTGTCATTTGCTATGGTCACAAAACCCTTACATGTCCTGACGAAGAAAGACAAACCTTGGCACTGGAAAGACGATGAAGAAAACTCATTTCAAAAGTTAAAAATGCTAATGAGCCAAGCTCCCATACTTCGTCTCCCTGACATCAACAAGCCCTTCGAAGTCTACACCAATGCTTCAAAGCTTGGAACAGGAGCCGTACTTTGCCAGAAATTCGAAGATAACGAATTGCACCCAATCGCATACCTTTCACAGTCGCTCCAAGGAGCCGAACAAAATTATCAGGTATACGATTTGGAGATGATGGCAGTCGTATGTGCCCTGAAAGCATGGAAGCATTATTTGCTCTGCCCAGTCGAGGATACTATCATCCACACTGACCACGAAAATTTGACATGCTATCGGGAACCGCAAAACCTAACCGGCCGACCAGCCTGCTGGCTTGCGTATATGCAAGGTTTCCCACTAAAATTCAAACATAACCCCAGTTGACGAATGATAGTCCCTGACACCTTGTCACGGAATCCACTCTTTACTGTGGCAACACTGGTTGAAACTACAGTACTCCCACCATCGATTTGGCTAAAAGAGGGGGGTGAAACCACAAAAAACATCCCTACACCCGTCGAAACCATTTCAAGACTACCCCTCGACAACGAAAAAGAAAAGCCTTCAAAGGTGAAAGTCCCAAGGCCAAAGTTTCAACAGCAAAAGAAGCCACTTCCAGAGAAAGGAGTGTTAAGAGTGTCCACAGAGACATACGAAGAAATAAGGTGTTCGTCGCCTTCCGATCAAAGTTACGTGGTCACAGAAGACAGTGATGTCGAAGAAGAACCCATAACAAAAATAAAAACCAAAAATGGAAGGTTCTATGTACCTCCGAACATGCGAAAACATACCCTCAAAGAGTTCCATGACCATCCCTCCGCTGGACACCCTGGTGTCAAAGCAATGACAGCCAAGCTAAACAAAAGTTGCTTCTGGCCTGGGATGTGGAAAGAAATAAGAGAGTATGTCAGAGGATGTCCTACCTGTCAAGCTTCAAAGGTTGTTCGACAAAATCACCCACCACCGTTACAACCAATAGAAAGCTCGACACTGCTACCTTTCAAACAGGTATCCATGGACTTCATCACTGACCTCCCACATTCAAAGAACCATGATTCCATTTTGACTGTCATTGACCATGGCCTGAGCAAGGCAGTAGTGTTTGTGCCAACAGAATAGACCATCGATTCCGAAGGTTTAGCTGACCTTTGGCTCCAACATGTCTACCCAAGGTTTGGAATCCCCAAATCAATAATCTCTGACCGAGGTCCCCAGTTCATAAGCGCCTTTACACAAAATCTGTACAAGGCCCTACATATCAAGCCTCGGTATTTGTCAGGATACCACCCACAGACAAACAGAGAAGCAGAACGAGTCAACCAAGAGGTCGAGACATACATCCGAATGTATTGTGCCGAAAAACCCAATGACTGGAGCAGCCACTTACCGATGGCTGAGTTTGTGCATCACGATGTGCAGTCAACAAAACTAGCCCTGCATCGCATCGGCCCCTTTAAGGTCAAGAAGATTGTGAATAATGTCATGGTGGAGCTCGAACTACCAATCACATGGCGAGTACACCCTGTATTTCACATGTCACGGATCTTCCCCTACGTCGAAACCCGAGAATATGGTCCAGCACCGCCTCCTCCCCTCCCCGAAATGGTAGATGACATCCCCAAATGGGAGATTGAATCTATTTTAAACCACAAAGAGGTGAAAACAGGATGCAGTACAAGGACGCATTATTTGGTCAAGTGGAGCAGTTACAGCCACACCAGTAATACCTGGGAGCCTGAGGGAAACCTTGTCAACACAGGAGAAGTCCTCGAAGAGTATAAAAGGAGACAGCTCAAAACATCAAAACCTCAGAGTTCCCCCCATCGTCGCTCTAAACGTTACAAAAACTAAATGTCCTCATTTGACCATGACGATGGATATAACTCTGAGTCGTGTGAGTACCTACTCGATGCCACGCCCTCCTTCGACTCCAATTATGACTTTACATCCCCCACATCACCTCCACTGTCTGGTTTATCTGTGTCAGACCACTTCACGTCAGTCTACGAGTCCACCCTTGAATCCGTTCTTGACACCAATGCCAATGGGCCACAGAACCCCCATTCGCAGTTCAATATACGGTACCTCTCAAAGGGAAAAAGAAGGGCTACACCTACGATGCCCAGAGCTCACCCTTACCCTGTGCCGGAACTGGTATACCATGCCCAGTGTAACACACCCCCCCTAGGACCATCATCCTCCATCCCATGTAGTAATGACACAACCATGTCCTCGCTCCCCAATGAAACCCCAGAAGGAAAACAACCGGTCGGACTCTTGTGCAACCCACAGGACTACGAAGGTTATATTCAGGTGTTTGAAGGGTTTGAGCAGTGGGACAGGGAAGGATGGAACTCAGGAAACGACCATGAATACCTACGGATGCTGCATCAGATCTACAGAGGCATCGAAGATACTGTTGGCCGTACCACAAACATCCTGAAAGCTGGAGACACCATGTTAGACAAACAGTCGCCAGGAACTGCCTATATGGAAACTGAAGGAATGAAGAACATAGAACAGATGCAGAAAATGCTTGGGTCACTGGTCAATATTGTCCACCTCAAGTTCGGTCTAGGCCTCATACAGTCCTTTCATGACTTTCGCCATGTTCCACCCATTCTTAAACAAGTTACTTTCAAAGTCACCACTCCCTCCAACTGCAGTGCCTCTCCAGCTGGTGAGCTAGTTGCGTGATGAGAGAACCTTCATGAAGGCCATGGCTCGTCGACCGCTGAGGATAGGAGAGATGGAAGTAATACCAGGAATGTCGCTGAAAGTGGACCGAGTCAAGGGATGTCATGAAGCCTACAGTCAGACCGAATGGACATATCTCCAGTACCTGGCAGTGACAGGAAAGAGACAAGCAGTTTTACGACTGAAGAAGGGGAGTCAACGAGTGAAAGCAAATCTGTTCCAGGAGCCCACTGGATTCACAAATGTCGCCATCGAGAGGAAGAAGAGGTTGCCGGAAGAAAGTTTCTCAACATTGTGGCCCAGATCCTTGGAGAAAGATGCGACAATGTGTGGGTCTCTGAGAAAGAAAGAGTCAAAAAGTGGAGAAGCTTCCTCCTCAAGGTCTTCGACAAATGTAAATACTGGACATTCGATATATTCAATGCTACGAAGACAACAGAAGCACTCCCAAGTTGCGACTTCTACCCCATCCGCTCCACTCCAGAACTATGTCTTGAACTTGCTGGACGTGTCATCCTCAACCCTTTCCATCCCTTCTACAAACACACCTGCCTCGATTGTTGAAGGCTCGGCCATTGGTCCTGTCACAACGGTAAGGGCTCTAAGTGGACTGACCCTCATGGACGTCCTATTAGACAGCCCAAGCCCTCTACCGGTAGTCGACGTGAACCTGGACCTTCCCTTTGATGACTTTGATTGATCAGTCATAGCAGAGTCACTACAGCTAAAAGAGAGGGGTGATGTTGTGCACTGTTCTTGTCTTTTCCTTTCCAAGACCGCTTACTGTACGTTTCCCTTTCCGAGCCTGTTGTCATCCCCCTTTCCCGTGTCCTAGCGATGTCTCGTTTGCACCGCTGCCCGCCTTAGGGGCAAGTGCATGGACTCTTGTATATGACACAGCCATGCTTATGTATGTTTCCCTTTTTACTTTTGCCTTTACCCTTCTCACCTTCTAGATCCCGATGGGATCTAGAGGCTTCCTTTCAGTTCGGGTTTGCTTTCCCAGGCATGTGACTTTGTTGTGTCGTGCCTGAGAGGTCCCCTATTTGCCTGTCACAAATAGTCCAGCATGGTGAGGAGTCATGATGAGTAGGGTCGGATGTCATCGTACATCACCCATGACTCAGGTGTAACCCCGAGGGCACTCTGACTCGATACCCTGTGGAGGGATCTTGTTTGCGAAACCCAGCCTGTTTGTTTTCATACGTGTTTATAGCAACAGTACAGTAGTCTTCTCATCGCCTGTGGGGTATATAAACCCACAGCATAGCGATAGAGAATCCTTGTACTTTTGCTACCTAGCTACCTACCTAGCAAGTAGGATTCTTCCTATAAACTCTTGCTTCTCTCTACTTTGGAAGTGTTGCTCTGCTAAAGTCAACTGGGCCAGTACCCTATCGTTATCAACTAAGCAAGACTTATCCTTCCAAACATCAGGAGGTAGTAAAGACTGTCCCTGTCGACATATCTCCATATTACTGTTGATATATCTGCAAGAGGCCCCGTTACAAGCTGTAACTCGCCTATTGCCTGTCTATAGGTTTACTTTACTGGAAGGTAAACAACGCGCGTCAGTCATTGCCTTGAACAAGCAACCATGATCAATGCCATGTGACAGTGAGTAGCTAGGTTTTATGTAGGCCAATGATGCACAGCTACAAGTCCAATAAGTATCTAACAAGTCATGGAAGTACTGACAAGTCTGGTAAGCACTGGCAAGTACCAGAAGTACCAAGTATGGGAAAGGGAACATTGCGCAATACCACGCAGCTATACATGGCCACCCCATAGATGCAGTTAGGATTGTGTCTGTAGGGATCCAAGTCTGACACTTGTCAAATTGCAGCCAGATGCCTTGACATGCAGTTTGCACTTGACAGAGTTTGATGTATACACAACACCCACAAATGTGACTTGCAGCAGACTTGAGACTGCAAAAAGTGTCAAGCCAGGCTTTCCATTGTGCTCCTGATTTCATCTGACTGTGGCAGGTGGATGCGCACTTATGAAAAACACACAACACACATGTAAACACAGCTCAGTGAATAGGTTACAATAAGAGCCATAGTGGATAGACAGTGATTTGTTAGTAACATTTAGAAATTTGCACTCAAAGGGTCCTCCAGACTGTCTGAGGTGGGTAGACAGTTGTTGCTGCTGCAGGTGGTTTGTGGGAGCATGCAATTAAGGCAGACTGTCAATACCACATGAACATTGATCCTATCATTTCTTGTACCTCCACACTGCTGTGTTTGTCAATGCAACATGTGTCACTCCATGCCCATAAGTGATCCAACTCCATTGAAAGCAGAATGACAGAAGGCTTGCAGCTTTCCAAAGCCCCCCTTGATTGACATGCTGTATGTCATGTGGCCCTTGATGCTGTGCAATGATGGCTCACCTTCACCCCAGTGATGAGAAGATGTGACATACTGGAAGTGTCTCAAGATATCAGCATGGATGAGTTCCATTTGCTGATGCCAGTCATGCATTGTGCAGAGACACCAGCTGTTTGTACTGTTTACTCTTCATAAAATGTGATACCTGCTCATTGCAGTTGCACAGGATGCCAGTCCCCTGTTTGTTACTACAGATGTTCTGCCAAGAGCTGTAATGAGCTTTCTTCTTCATTCCAGAGCCACAGAGACAAAAGAAAAGACACACTGGTCTGGATTAGCAAGATTCTTGAGATAGCTTCTATGCATGAGTATGTGAGCAGGCGAGTACCTGACCTCGGTCATATGAGCTTGAAAAGTGGAAAATTTGGAATCAGTTAGAGGCAGAGCTGCCCATTTATGTTGTGATTCGATAAAGAGGGTGAACACCGCATCGGCACTGCATGTTCAAGTGAAAATATATTATCATGAAGGATGAGGGGGCACAGGATGCACCCAATATGAGCAGCATTGTGGATGGTGTTCTCGGCACCTCCAGTGGCAGATACATGTGAGCTGACTCTCTGTGGGCCACATATGTGTGTAGGAAGACCATCTGCCATCAGGCCTGCATCTGGTCTCATTGTCCATTGTCACTTGACAGGTCACTTAACAGGGGCATCATGTATGATGACTGGTTGTTTGACACTGCCCCATGCTTCAGATGTGCCAGATAGTTTTAAAGAGCACTTGTGAGAAGGAAGAAGTATCATGGTCACCTGCAGAAGTGAATTTTGTTGAGACGCTGTAGCCACTTGCATTGCCCAGCATGCTTGTACCATGTCTAGTCAATGTGCAGTAATAGCAATACTGAGGGCCAACAATGTGGAGTCATGGTCGAGATGATCAGTGAAAATTTTACCAAGTCCAAATATATAATTGGCAAGAGTCACAACATGACTGCCAGCATTTACCCAAATGGCTGTAATATGAATGTCAACTTGCACTGCCTGCAATCATCAAGATGGATTTTTTTTATGCCTACTCCAGCTTTTAAAAAATTTGCTGTCAAAGATTGTGTCTGCTGCAAACTGTCATGAATATGCTGCCTGCCCCAATCAGGAATGTGTCAACCTCATGTCTCATGCAACTCAAGTCTGCTTATTTCCCATCTTAAGTCTGTTTAGAACTCAGGTGTGGCCATGTAGTACAGCAATGAGTCATGAGACAAACAGGGACTTAACAATAAAGGTGAGACTGAGACTGGGCATGGGATCACTGATGAACCACAGGTTGAACTGGGTGTCAGACAAACAAGGGCTCAGGGTTAGGCCCAAGACTGGTAACCAAGATGGTTACCACAGCATCTGGCCATCAGGAGACGTGCCAGATATAACATGAGTGGTGGCAAGGGTGGACATGATGATGATGGCGATGATGATGACAGACAGGGAGGCATAGGCACGGAGTAGAGGTGGGATGCATTCAGAAGGGGAATAAAGGAGGTCATTTTGTAACATTAGGAGACTTAGGAGACATATCAAAAACTTGTCATACCACACTCCAGAGTGAAGTAATGAGTAATCTAAGTATATGGCTGAATCCCTACTTTAAATATGCACTGTTCTGAACCATTTGGGCATTGGAAAACCTGTCCAGTTTGTATGGGTGGTATCAACCTCCTAGATATCAGCTTGAGTCTTGCAGTTCATACATTGGATGCACTCTCCCAACTTTTCACATTTCTGAGTATTTAGATAATCATATTACATTTTCAATGGTACTACAATCATCAGGCATGCTTCCACATGCATTCCCCCAAGCCTCTTGAGACTAGACCCACTGGGGAGTGTGGTATGACAAGTTTTTGATATATCTCCTAAGTCTCCTAAAATCGTTGCACAGTTTCCCATGCTCTCCAGCTCTCATTTTCATCCTAGCTCCTCCAGTTCTCAATGGATGGACTTGAAACTTTGAATGAGGGTATATATACAGGTGGAGAACATGCCTAAGGCATTATCTGGCATGCTACCCTTGGAAGTGTGGTGTGGTTGCCATGCAGCCAAGAAACCAACATGGGGGTATTACACACATTCCATCTGATAAACCCCCAAATTCCTTTTACATAGACCCTGTGTGCTGTATCATATATAGTACCCATGGATCAAAATACCAAGAAAGGTACAGTACCCATGAGTACAACACATACATTAGGGAGGAGGAGATCTGATTCTACCTCCCCAAGGACAGATGCTGATGATCTGGAATTTTTATATGTTGTATATAGACATCAGTACAAGATGGGGTGAAATTTCCAAGTCCATATGGGAAGAACTGCACAATTGGGAGCAATGTTCGCACCTTTACCCCTATTTATATTTACATCCATAGAAAGCACTGCCTTGCATCCAAATGGTGTGGAATGAATAGGTTACATGTCAACACCATACTGGAATACAATAAAGTCTCATACAGTGGAGGTGAGAAGTGGTGCAACAGCAACAACTTAGGTATCTGGTGCGCTTTTTTGATTACATAAGTAAATATGGCAGGTGGAGTGGCTGTGCCACAAAATCAAAGACTTGCAAAAATTTTAGTATTCTATGTTTATCTCATCCAAAAATAAAACTCTCGCTGATGTAAGCATACTCCCATGATCCTCTCTCTGCAGAGTTTTTTGACTACTACTGAAGCATGGTTCTTTAGTGGGTACACCATCTTAATCATCTCATTCTCTTCATTGTGTGCACTGCATTCGCATAGCCTTTGCCATTTCATTGGCTTCTTTGGCTGGTTAATGATCATCACCAGAACTGCACAAGTCACCTACCTCTCTGTAAGCCTTGACTATAGCTTGGCAGTTCCATTTGAATGGGGCACCAGTTTTGTTTGCCTGCACCAAGAAACCCATGTTAGTAGCAGAGGGGTAAAAGGGGTTCCTAGGGGAACCTAATTGACTCCTAAAGCTCTAGGGAGCTAGGGAATATACCAGACTAGAGTCCAGTGTGAGTGACTATGGATTTGAGTGAGGTATAAAGGGTACACAGTACCTAGAGTCCAGTGTGAGTGACTAAGGGATCTCAGCACTGGACTCAGCTACACTAAGTTCGCTTCTAGGTAAACAAAGGTAAACAAAGAGTGGCTGATGTGCCACAACTGTAGAAATAAGCCTAGAAAGCTGGGAAAAGAAGTAGCAAGTAGAAAATGAGATGGGGAATTGAATGGTAGTAAGTAAGAGCCCATTTAAAAGGAAATTAGTCGAGAAAAGAGGTGAAGATCACCACAAGGAACAACCCAGATATGAAGTAATCAGAATAGAATACACATTTCAATGCACCTGAGCATAGCAGAACCAAATGGGATCCAGACACCTGTTAAAACCCTTCCTATAGCATCCAAAATGGTGCTTGAGATAGGTCACCTTTCAGATCCTGTATAAAAGGTATATTTCAAGATAGGCCATTACTGGCCATGAGTCTTCATATTTTTTGGAAAGATTTGGCTGGTGCTGGTGGATCTAGTGTGTGTTAGTGTGCTATGGTCAGAGTAAGATATGCAAATACCTCACCATCCTCATAAATCACTGAAGGTCATCTTGGTCTTGCTCTTCTGGTCTCAATCCACAGTTGAGGGAATTCTTTGCTGCTGATCTGATCAAGGACTGATAATCCATGCCATCAGGGCAACTTGTGAGTGCATGTCGAGGTACTCACAGTAAGTTCTCTGAACCATGCATGTGTCATGTGCATTTCTGCATGCAGTAACCTCACCTTAGGGATTTGATAATGAGGCATGAACGAAGTACAACCAGCCATGACTGCTTTGCAAAGCAAGTGGGGCAAATCATGTCTACCTATAGATTCTGGGATGTGCCATTGGTGTCCGCAAAACCACAGTGACATGTGACAGCCCCCAGTGGGCTTCCTGGAACTTTGTGTCTGCTGTGCAGGATAACCTGGGTAAGTACTTGACGAGCACAAAGAATCACATGTCACCCAGATAATTTGTTCCACTGAACACTGTCATGTAGGTACTTTCCAGTGACTGACAGACATATAAAATGTTATATTGAGATTATGGTGATCACTACTTTGCCTTGAATCTTGGTCCTCCTTTCATTGGCAAAGTGTCCTCAGCTTTTACCTTCATATTGTGAGCAGCAAAGAAGTAAATGTTCCTTGTGGTGATCTTCACCTCTTATCTTCACTTTCTCTCTTTCACATGGTCACTTACTTCCTACCATTTGATTCCCCTTCTTATTTGCTACTTACTACTTCTTTTCCCAGCCTTCTAGGCCAATTCCTAGTGTTGTGGTGCATCAGCCACTCTTTGTTTACTGTTGTTTACTTTGAAGCGCACTTAGTGTAGCTGAGTCCAGTGTTGAGACCTTTGGTTGCTCACACTGGACTCTAGGTACTGTGTACCCTCATATCTCTATTTAATCTATTGGTTGCTCACACTGGACTCTAGTCTGGTTATTCCCCTAGCTCACTAGAGCTTTAGGAGTCAATTAGGATCCCCCTAGGGACCCCTTTACTATGAGCAGCAAAGAAGTAAAGGGGTCCCTAGGGGGATCCTAATTGACTCCTAAAGCTCTAGGGAGCTAGGGGAATAACCAGACTAGAGTCCAGTGTGAGCAACCAATAGATTAAATAGAGATATGAGGGTACACAGTACCTAGAGTCCAGTGTGAGCAACCAAAGGTCTCAACACTGGACTCAGCTACACTAAGTGCGCTTCAAAGTAAACAACAGTAAACAAAGAGTGGCTGATGCACCACAACACTAGGAATTGGCCTAGAAGGCTGGGAAAAGAAGTAGTAAGTAGCAAATAAGAAGGGGAATCAAATGGTAGGAAGTAAGAGACCATGTGAAAGAGAGAAAGCGAAGATAAGAGGTGAAGATCACCACAAGGAACAAATCTAGGACCACCTTTTCAGGTGGAGGAGGATGGCATTATCCCTCTCTCAGAGCCTGTTGTTACCCAGTCTGGTGAAGTTGTCAACAACATTTCTGTAGTGTGGCACTCGAATTGGTATATCTGTCTCCTGTGTTGATGGATCTACTGAGGTATGGGGAGCAGGTGCAAAAAAATTCTGTCTAGAACATTGACTGGAGGAAGGTGGAATTCTGAGAAAGGCACAGGGCATTTAGGTATACCGACATTTCCCATGTCATTCAAAGACCCAGCATGCAGGCACCAGCATATGGTAGAGGAGCATGTTTTTGACTTTGTCATACACCTGCTGCAGCAAAGTGTGGCAAGCTCTGTAGATTATTCACAAAATGAAGGGTGCAAGCAAGGTTGAATGTTGATCTGAGGCTGCCCACCCGCAGCATTTCCCAGGTGTGATGTCATGCTCCAACAGTGCACTGACTCCATCCAAGTCCATGTGTGGCCCAGTGGTTCCCTACTCAGCAAGTCGAAATATTCTCACTATTGAAGATATGTCAGAAATGATGTCTACATCGATGCCATCCTTCTCTCTGCCAACTCTGTGACAACCAGAAGCCAACCCATGGTACCTTTCCAGACTCCACATCTAGGCAGCCCCAGTGCATGCCCACCTGCACAAAGAGTTTCTTTCTCTGCAATGAACAAAGGTCAGCCTGCTTTGTGCCATCAATCACTCATTATAAAACCCTCTCCTCAGGCATGACTACACCCTCACATCACATCCCTCCACTCCCAATGTCTCCCATAACCCATGGTATGGCTCGCAAAGGTATCAGGCACTATGTGCCATACAACCTGCATTCTCATGGTCACAACCAGACCTTGTTAGACCTTTCGACTCTGCTGTTTATACCAAGGACTCCAGTTTGTCTGTGCCATACTGATGGTGTTTGTGCCACTGTTCCTGTTCCTCACATTCATGCTGTGGAAGGCAACCCCTTGGCGGATGCTGTGAGAAAACAATATGAATCCTTTGAGGCACCTATTGACCACTTTTTACAGGACAAGTTCATCTATCCTGACATTCAAAAGGCCATATGAGATGGCATACCCCTGGTGTGCTACAAGTATCCTTTGTCTTTGTACCCTTGATACTGAATCCTGATGTAGGAGGCTGTTGGGTTCAGGGTCAAGCTTAGATTCATTCGAGACTGCTTTGAATTGGTGAAGGCCATGAATGAAGAACAAAAGAAAATGTAAGCATCTCTGCCCATCATCACGATCCTCTACTGATGTCACTGATAGTCTTCGGACTCTGGAGGCTGACGAGGTTCTCTTGCAGGAAAGAATTGTATGTATTTTCATTTTAGTCATTATAACCTGTGTTCATGGTTTCAAACATGCAGGTTACATTCGAACAAGGGTCCCTCAACTACATCGAGCATTGCATGCTTATAGCTATGGACATCTTGGTTGATGAGATGAACATGTGTGAATTTTGAATAATTGACAATGACTAGTTGTTCATATGTTTTTGTAGCTTGTTACCTGCTGATGGCACAGCATCAGCCTCAAGTACTTGAACTACACATGGGCCATGGAAATCAGAGCATGTCATTGCAAATGTCTCTAATTATTGGCTAGTGACTACTCATACCCATGGCAACATGTTCCAATTATTCCACATTACTTTTGTATGCATGTTTGCATGCTGCCTCCATTCATGTCTTCTGCACCAGTTAAGTAATACATTTCATGAGTACATATTAATGCATTTGATTTGTTAGTTAAGGAGGGAGAGTGGGCTGATACAAAGTGGGGTGTACCTGGCACAGGGTGAAGGAATGTTGGGTTTGGGTGAAAACCAATAGTTTTCTGGTCCGAAGCCAGGGCCTGAGGGGCTGGGCTGTGCAGGGAGGCTGGGCACTGAACATGTCCACTTCGAGTGTATGTTGAGCTTGAGGCATCAGACAATCTGATGTCTTACTGCCTACTTTGTCTGGCCTGTGAGAGGGAGTGGTGGGCAAGTGCAAAAATATGATGGAGATCAGATGAGGTTAGTGCGAGAAATTTGCAGGTGGCAGTGCCACGACCAATTATGTAATCTGTTGGCATGCTCACAACTCCCACTGCTGTCTGCAATGTCCTTATGGTTTGCACCCAGTACAACATTATATTCCTACTCTCCTCAACACTAAATTCATCATTACATAAGAAGGCCCAAGGCCCTCTGGGTATTTCTCCTTAATGGCAAGCCAGACTTTCTCTGATCGTATTCCAGGATTGATCTACACATTCCCTGCAGGGTAGATATCATATACTAAACTCCAGCACTAGTGTGATGTGCCAATTACAATACTGCAGCAGCAAATATTGGAAACGAAATGATCTTTCTTGAATCATTTCATGTCTGTTACTTGCTGATGATTCCAGACATTGAGAGAAGCCTTGGCTAAGCGACTGTGCTGATTTTCTGTGAGCGCCCAAGTTTACGATGTTGCTAAACTACTCACCCAAGTCCATGCCTGCCATCTCCCCCTTCTCAATTTTGACATCAAAGTGAGCCATACAGTGATAGTGCCTGCTCTGATGTGCTATGGTCCTCTTGAATTGTAAATGTGCGATCATTTTCTCTTCTTGTTTGAATCACCTCATTGTGATGTTGGAGTGATTGATCAGTCTGCAGTCACATGACCTTGTCCAACCAAGGTTGTTGCCACCACTGCCAGCACTTGCTGGGTACTCCAGGAGGTTTGTCTCTGTCCTTCCAACCCATTACCCTCTTCATGGTCACCTTTGACACTGGAGGAATACCACTGTTGATAAGTGACAGAAACTGCTAATGAGAGGGTGGTTCAGCAGGGTTGTGACCACCACATCAGCAAACTAACCCTCACCCTTACAAAATGTCCTTGTGCACCACACAACCACATTTGCTTCTGTCCTCACAAAAATTGACCCAGAAGCTGACATTATCATAAAGATTGCACTGTCAAGATTTCAAGCTTCATTTAGATGTCAATTGTTGAGATACCTTGCCCCTATTTCTCTAGGCAGACCTAGCCAGTTAGGTACCTTGCTGTCAAAAGCTGGCCAGTTCTGTCCAGTTCTGGCTAGGGTAAGGGCTGTTTTGCTGATGCGAGGATATACCTGGAGTCTGTCACACCAACACCCATACCAATCAACAAAGAGATGGCTGTACTGCATCCATAATAGTAGCAGCTGGATCAGGTCTTCCCTACACTGCGAGCACTCATGTGAGGTCATAGTCTAAATGTGACCACTTTGCAAGAGCATGTTTGCTATCCATTCCACAGTGGCAACCCCATTGTCTGCAAGTTTTTCTTCGCATCTACAGCATTTGGTTGACTACTATGTGTTATCATTGCAGCTAGGTCCAACCTTCACTGGAACTGACTCCAGGTGTTGGAGAATGGTGGTAAGCGCCTTATTCTCTTTGACAATCATACTTGCACTACAATGCAACAACTTTGTAATGTGGGTGCTATTGTGGACTATGTGGTGAGTCGCTGCTCACTACCCTCCCTCACATGGGGTATTTATCACTAGGTCATATGGTTCATCAGCCATTTTGCGGTGTGGAGCCTGTTATTGTTAGATCGTGATTATCACCACTGTAATATAGACAAAGAAAAGTCAAGATGAACTATTCCAACCAGCATTCTCCAGTATCTTTCCAGCTCCGAGCTGAGCATTGGATGGCCATAATGGACCCCAATCTGAGGTGCAGCACCAGCAACAGGTCTCACTAGGTTGGTTTTGAGGTTTGGATATCCCAGCCAAATGATGATGAAGTTCATCACCAAGTCTGTGGGATTTGTTGTCCCCCCTACTATCTATTGACCCCTTTGTCTGCAAAAATGTGTTGGATGTCACTCTGGCTCACCACTTCTCTTTGTGCTTGCCTCCATCGATTGTCCTGGATGTGCTTTAAGGCACTCCTTTCTAGCACAACTTGCTCTGTTTTTCTCAAGTTTCACCTGAGAACAATGAGTTAAGTCTGCCAGTCTGCCTAGCCTCATAAGTTTTTCAGGCTTATACAAAGTGATACTTGCAGCTTATGTTCGTGGTCCAGTGCTATGGAAAACTTCTGCTATATCCCCATGTCTTCACAAGTAACATTGAGCGAGGAGTTCCTTTGGACAGTTGCAGTTGCCGATGCAGAAGAAATTGACCAGATGCTCCAAATGCTCCGCTCTGTGATTGTTTACGCTAGCCAGTGCCACAACAGCTTTGCGCCAGCTGCATGCTTACCAGTCGATGTGCTACTTCTAATATTCGGGCATGCATTGCCGGACGGGAATACCTGCATACTTAGAAATCTGAGTCAGGTGTGCCACTGGTGGAGGTTGAGTATTCTGCAGGCTCCGCTTCTGTGGTGTAAAGCTTTCAATCTCATGGTTAGGACCATGTGGTTTTCTGAGGTTCTGGGATGAACTTGGACTGTGCCTCTAGAATTCTTCTTTGACATCACAGAAGATTACACTGGTTATGTGATTCCCAACCTCACCACCATAATGATAGACCACTTCTGGAGATGTGCAAGCCTTCACATCGAGGGGTATAGAGATGATATCGAGGAGATTGTCAACTCCCATATTATGACCGATGAAGCACCACTCCTGCATTGGCTGTCAATCCACAATACCTCATGTTCCCTTTCAAGTGCTCATGATGGTGAAGCAGAGATTCTGGATACCTTCCTTTCAGTTTTAGCTCCACAACTGACATCTCTCCACTTGAAAGGCTGTACATTGAACTGGAACATTGTTTGCATGAGGTTAGCTCCCCATGCACCATTACTCTCTTTGCTTTGCATTTGCAATTTTCACATCCAATCAGCTACCAGTGTTGTGCAGCTTCTTTCAGTGCTGGAATCACTTCCAAGCTTGAAGGATCTCCAGTTGCAAAATTCCTTCTTCAGCAGCAAAACAGACTGGAATGCACGTCCTCACAAAGTACTTCTTTCACAGCTTACCTCTCTTGTTTTTGAATCATCAACTGTAGCTGGGGCTATGTTTCTGGCAGTGCTCGAGCTCCCATCACTTACCAAGCTAGAGGTGACTGTTGATGTCGGACTACTCTCAACAGACATCCACCAAGCTGACCTTCATGATCTCTCAAGGTCTCTCACCCACACTTTTCATCATATGTTGCATGCTTTCCACCTGTGTGGCTATCACATGCTGTGACCATGTATCAGCAATAAAGTGTCATAACAAAGCCGCAGGTGCACCTTGTTGCCTGCCAGCTGCCCTGGTATTTCATTAGCTTCAGAAATCCTTTGACAGACATCCTTGAAATGTCTTTCCAATGGACTGTGGGCTTTGTCAGTGAACTGACAGATGCTGGCATCATCACGACCCTTGGATTCCTGAAAGAGACTGGTGAACTTCTCAACACTGCAATCTAACATGAGGCACATTGCATTACTGTGTAATGTCAAGCATTTCCCATACCTTGTGGACAATGAAAAGGAATGAAGAATAAACTGAAGAATTTGAGATGCATTGAAAATTTTATCAGGGCCAAGTTTGAAGTTGAGTGGGCTGTACTGTTGATGTTCCACCAATGACTCCAGGTTGGCATGGTTTTGGAAGAGGTTATATGCAATATCTAGAACCCGATGCAGTGGAACGCAGATTAACCCGTTGCTGGACTGCACACAGTGAGGATCAGCTTTGATGAGGTCTTCTAAGGAAAGCAAAACTTTGTTGTGGTAATCTAGGGCTATATTCATCTCAGGTTAGTGCTTGGGCAAGGAATGAGAGCTGAGAATCGACTCAAAATTATAAAGCTGACTGAATTGAGAGTGCAAGCTAATTTAAAATAGTGAGAACACTACTCCAAGTCCAGAGGGCAGTGGATATGGAAGTCGATAAGTGGGAAGATGCACAAGAGGAATGATGGAGAGGAAGCGAAAGCTGGGTTGAACCTGCAGTGCACCCAAATGAGAAGCCACTTATAAGTGTGGAACCGTGGTAACTGCTAGAGGCTCAAAGATGCTAACTACCTGATCAGCTGTTAGGACTCGGAATGGTATGGAATGGACAATCATATCCTTTAGTTGAAACTTACAGAAGCTTACATCCTGCATAGAACAAAGGAATCGACAAATGACACGAAGAGGTGAGTCATGGAACATGGTGTGCTCCCCAGTGATGTTGTTAGTCAAGATTGGGAAAGGTGTTGCATGGACATGCCTTGCTTTTCAAGGCAACTATCTGCAAACCTACACAAGCTATTACTGACCATAGTGGCAGCCCATTTGGCAAGTGCTCGGTTAGTCTCCACTTGAGTACATGAGAGCACCATTCATCATTAAGCACAATGCAAATGTGAACAAAATTCTACTGTTTCTCAGATGTAGGCTACACACGAAGACCTGCTGCTCATCCTTGGAGTCCAAACTGACTTGGTGCAAGAAATTTGTGGCTACTTGTGTATGTGTCATGACTAATAAGAAATGCAATGGCATGGTGAGGGTACTACTCAATGTAGTCTCCAGTCTGCTGCTGTTCTGTCACTATTGGTAGAACCCACCCAAGCCAGAGAGTGAGTCTGAGTTTGAGGCCCTCAGTCAATGTCATCTATTCCAATGCTGCCAAGTCCAAGACCTGAGCTGCTGTTTGAGGGAATGCACTCACTGGTCCTTAAATCTGTGGGCCACATGTCTCTTGTGATGCAGTGCCAATATGTGGTAGAGTGCTAGCAGTAAAAGATAGTGACACAACAATCTCAGCGAGCAGATGCATGATGATGGCATCCTCGTCCTCCAACTGTTTTTCGATGTCAGTGTCAAACAGTACTCTGTCATGGAAGCGAGAATGGACACATACCTCAGTCATACTATCACTGCACATTTGGTCATTCTCATCCATTTCGTTGTTGACCAAGAGCTACCCACCAGTTATGGGGCTACTGTTGGAACATTAGTGGTGGTCACTGCCCTTGTCACCAGGAACAAGTTGAGAGGATACTTTGTTGAGTCGAGGAGGGAAGAGCTAGATGGAACAAGGGAGAATGCTGGACTAAAGGGTGCAAAGCTGTGGGAGTTGGGACTGTCTGCTATGGTGGAATTCATAGGGACTTGCCCTGGGCTGTGAGAGCACAGACGAGGGCTCCATAGCCTTTCTCTTTGCATTCTCAAAGCTCTTGATTCTCCCATTTGCGCTGTTCCTCCACGTGCCAGCAAGATTGTTCCCGTTCATATTCAATGTCAGATGAGGAGGTGGTGGAAGGGGCAAAGCTAACTGACAGACCTGCATGGAGACAGCAGTTTTCCTCTACATACTTCTAACCACTAAAAAAGTAACCCTAAATCTGGTTTTCTGTATAATTTTTTCAGAGTCCATATCATGCACCACCAGGAATACATTACTATATTAGTACATTGTTTAAGACAAAGAAAAGTGGAACCTGACCAACCTGCCAGTGACATGTCAATGGTAAGATCTGACCTCTACTGCCATTCTCTGATCTGACCTCTACCTGCCATTCTCTGATACTCGGATGTCTACTGCCATCTCCCCAGAACAGTGGCTGTTTCGACAAAGTTCTCCCATTGACAAAGACAGAGTCACCCACATCATAATCTCCCACATACCCACCATAGCTGCAGTACATAAGGATGTGACTCCACTGATTCTGCACTGCTTTGCACCACCAATCCCAAGTGTTCCACAGTGAGTCTTCTAATGGTCATGGAAAGCCCAATTTCAATCCCAAACAAACACCTACAGCACTGATGCATTTCCTCACCATTCAGAAGGTGAAACATCAGCACCACAGGTACAAGACTGCTGAGCAGATCTGCATCAGTCCTTTGGGTGATCTCACATGCTGCAAAACTGATATCAGAGTCACCCATAGCTCTGGCAAGGCGAGTCAGCCCACTGATGGTCACACACCTTTGCTAACAGTATGCCTTGGTATATCAGATGGACACGTACTTAGTGTTGAAGGATCATGATCTTCGGCAGGTGTCTCAACAAATTTCATGATTCCATGGGAGCATTCCATTGGCTTAGATCAGAAGGATGTGATCCCCTCAGCTTTCTGCCTCCTCATGTCAAAAACATCATGGAAGGCGATTTCTTTTTCTACTGGGTCAAAAGTGTTGGTAAATGCCAAATATGGATTTGGAAGAGTGTCAGTGCAGTGAGCACCTGGGTACCAGCTTGAGAAGGAGAGCAATTTACATATCAGCAGGGATGGTACTATGAGGTATCTTGTCATTACTGATGGTCATCAGCCATCCTTGGTGCAAGCTGTGACATGGGAGAGATGATATAAGCAAAGGCAAGTGGTTGCAACCTTTCTTAGCACATTCGCTGCAGAAGCAGGCTAGATTGAATTGTGAGCAGCAAAGGAGTAAAGGGGTCCCTAGGGGGATCCTAATCGACTCCTAAAGCTCTAGGGAGCTAAGGGAATAACCAGACTAGAGTCCAGTGTGAGCAACCATAGATTAAGTAGAGATATGAGGGTACACAGTACCTAGAGTCCAGTGTGAGCAACCAAAGGTCTCAACACTGGACTCAGCTACACTAAGTGCGCTTCAAAGTAAACAACAGTAAACAAAGAGTGGCTGATGTGCCACAACACTAGGAATTGGCCTAGAAGGCTGGGAAAAGAAGTAGTAAGTAGCAAATAAGAAGGGGAATCAAATGGTAGTAAGTAAGTGACCATGTGAAAGAGAGAAAACGAAGATAAGAGGTGAAGATCACCACAAGGAACATGACCACCCTGGGGAATCTCCAAGTGTCTCCCCAGAGAATCTCTAACCCCATTGGACCACCCTGGGGCATCTCCAAGTGTCCCCCTGGAGATTCTCCATTCCCATTTGACCACCCTGTGGAATCTCCAACTGCCCACCCTGGAGCATCTCCAACCCCATATGACCACCCTGGAGTATCTCAAATCCCATTTGACTGCCCTGGGGAATCTCCAAGTGTCCCCCTGGAGATCCTCCACCCCAATTTGACCATCCTGTCCCCAAATTCCCTCTGAAAGTGGTCTATTTACCCTGGGGGAACCAAGAAACAACCCAGGTACTGTGGGACTTTCTCCAGGGTGAACATACCTAGCTGTGGAATTTCTGCAGCAAAAACAGACAATTCTGGGAAGAGGTCTATTTGCACTGGAGATATCCCATAGCCAGAGTCCATTTATCCTGGGGAAAATTCAGAAACAGCCTAGGAAGAGGTCTGTTTTGGCCACGGAAATTCTACAGCTAGGTCTATCTAGCCTGGAGAAAGTCCCAGAAGTCCTGGGGATAGGCTTATTTAGGTTGGAGGAATGCCATAACTAGGTTCATTTAGTATGGAGAAAGCCTGGGGAAAGTCCCAGAACATGTAGGAAGAGGTCCATTCATGCTGGAGAAAGTCCCATCACCCCCTAGGAAGAGGTCTATTTATGCTGGAGAAAGTCCCACCACCCCCTTGGAAGAGGGTCTATTTGTGCTGGGGAAAGCCCAATGACCCCCAGCAGGAGGCCCTATATAGGTTGGAGAAAGTCCAACATGGACCCCAGGAATTCTGTAATATTGGTGGCCCAGATACATATAATAGTGCTGGAGAAAATCCCTTGATATGTCAGCTCTGGAGAATCTCCAGGGCCTGCCAGAGCACTGGAGAATCTCCAGTTGCAGCCGGGAATACCCAGGCAGTTGACACCTCTTAGGTATAAACATCTATAAGAATATGTCAACCTAATAGGTCCCCTTAGGGGGGTGACTGAAGTGGACAACTTTGACACAAGCATAATTCCAATGCAAGCACAGTTCAAGTTACTTAGTAGGCACATTTGTCTGATTGTTCAATGTAACAATTGTACCATTTGTCCATTCTCCAATTGGAGCAATTGTCCATTTCCATAATGACCAATCAGCCATTCTACCAATGGCAGAGTTGTCATTTGATTTGACTGATGTTTTGAGGGTGGAAAATATACTGTGTTCTGCATAATGTTTTTGACTTGAGTAACACATATGTTGTTCTGAGGGCAGGAGATCTCAAATGTTTTGCTTAAAATCATGGTTGGAACATGTGATTGAACAGTCAAAATATCTGTACAATGATGCACCCCATAATCATAAGAGTAAAAACTTTGTATGTTCCTACAAAAACCATTATATATGACACTATCATCTTTTCTGACCTGGAACATTAAATCAGATCATGTTATCTATTGAGGACCAATGTTTTATTCCAAAACATATCATGAAAATAGTATCTGCTTAATGAAATGATTTTCCTATGTTTTGATCAAAACCATTAGGTAATGCCCCCAGTGAGCAGGCCTACCTGTGTGGTGCTGAGGGTGGGCATGCAGGCATGGATGTGTGGGTCAATGGGTAGGCAATACACAAGATGGTGGGCTTACCTGTGTGGTTTGGGTTAGTCAATGGGTAGGCAACACACATGATGGCAACCCTACCTGTGTAATTCCAAGGGCAGGTGTGCAAGTGTGCTGCACAACAGATGGGTCAGTCAATGAGTTTGATGGTCAGCCATCAGCATGCAAGATGGTGGGCTTACCTGGGTTACAATGGTCAGTATGTGGTCAGTGAAGGGGTTGCATAGTCAATGCACAGAACAATGGGTCCACCTGTGTGGATGTGGGTCAGTGAGAGGGTTGGGTGGCAATGGGCTTACCTGTGTGGTTGTGAGGGTCAGTTTCTGGCATGCAGGTTTGGATGGGATGGTTGATGTGAAGGCTGGGAGGCGAGTGTGAGCTCATGGTCAACAGGCAGGTGCGGGAAAGCTTACCTTCATGGTGGTATGAGTCAGAGTGGTGGGTGGCCAAAGAGGGGAGTAGTGTCTGGGTCTGGAAGAGAGCAAGCAGGGGATGTCTGGACATCTGGAGGAGAGCGAGTAGGGGGACTCATAGCTGACTTGAAAATTTCTACTCCCATGCACTGCCACAGCAAATGTGACCTGAGTAGTGGAGATTTTCATGAAGCCTGCAGGTACTAAAAATAAAGAGGGACATGCAATTGGACAATATTGCTGAGGTCACATGTACAGTAAACATGACCAAACATATCACAAGTATATAATGACACACTCATTCATTTTCTTTTGTTCTTCTCTGTTTGTCATCTGCATTGCACCTCCTGTGATGCACAGCCCATGCCCTACTCCTCCACCTATGCCCCACCACCCAATTCCTTTCACATTATCTATGGTGCATGTTGAAGAAACTGAAAAAGAGATGCTGAGGAGGGTGGTGGTGATCTGAAGGGGAGGTCTTCCAAAGGGGCTCCTATTAGCCTGGGGAGAGAAATACTGTCTGACACTGTCTGAATACCAAAGAAGGCCACTCAAAACCTTTTTGAACTCAAACTTGCACTCAGAACTTGCAATTATTTTTTTGTAAGTATGTACAGAGTAATGTAAGTGTGCAAGTGGCTTACTTATGCCACATCACATGTCTAAACTCGAAACACTAAGTAAAGTCTAAGGTAAATGAACAGAAACAAAAAAAGAAAGTAACAACAATAAAATAAAAGGAATCTCCTAGTAGGGAGTACCCTCTCCCTACAGCATTCACTTCTGTCAATGGGTGTGATACCTAATGTGTTGTGGAATGGGGAGTATGTCCATAATGTTAAGTCTGTACCTGCTTGTGCAGGTCAGCATCTTTGTTGGTTCAGGGGCATAGTCTGTACCTGCTAATGCAGGCTGGTGTAATATTTGTTGGTTCAGGGGCATAGTCTGTACCTGCTAATGCAGGCTGGTGTAATATTTGTTGGTTCAGGGGCATAGTCTGTACTTGCTAGTGCAGGTCAGCACCATTGTTGGTCTGGGGGCATTGTCTGTACCTGCTAGAGGGGGTCAGTCTGATTTTTACTGGTTAGGTGCAGTGTTGGTGTCATAAGTTCTGCTGGTATGTGTGACACTTTTGTTTCTTCTGTAAGATGTTGTGATTAACACATTTCTGGCCTGTCAGGATTCTTTGCTGTTATGTTTTTTTTATCTGGTGACATACATAGTTCCTAATGTTAACTGTCAGGCCTAAGTGGTGGAAATGTTTAAGGGGTTATTTTTGTTGAACTCAAGTTTTTTTCTTCTTGAGTACCTGTTATGGTTCTAGGGGGGGCCCACCCTAGATTGTGATGATGGCTTGTCCTTCAGGACTTTGGTTTTGTCATTACTTGTTATTATTGGTAACACTGAACTTATGCACTTGTGAAATTCACTAAAAATGTGATATCCATGCTTTGTTGTTGTATCTTTTTTGTCAGTGAGGGGTTCTAACCCTAACCTTAAGTACATAGGGTGATTATTAAGTCAGGTCACAGCTTTGTTTCACTGCTTACAGCTGTTTTCAAAAGTATGTGGAAAGCCCATTTTTGAGTTTTCAGTTTCTAGGAGGACCCTGTAAGCACCCAGTGTGAGAAATGTTGACTTCAAAAGGAAACTATTAGCAAGCACAGTAGTATGTTGTGCAGCTTGTGGTATCTTTTCACTACCATGTCCTCACCCTCCCCTACTCATGAGTTGGAGAAGCAGTATGTGTTCATGGTTGCCCTAACTGTTTATTCTGGCCTCAAGAAGAACACAAAGGGAAAAAAAGCCCCTGCTTCGAAGGAAGTGAAATCCGTCAAAATGAAGGAGCTTTTTTTTCCGTTGCAGGACAGCAATTACCTCATATTTCTGCAAAGCATACTCGAGAAACATGGGCAAGACCAGTACAAAGTCTCAGTCCATAAGCACTATTCATTCAAGTTTGTGCTTCTGAAAGCGAAGGGGTGAGTATTTTATTGTTATTACCATGCATACACTGATATTATTTTTGTAGCCAGTGTACTATCAGTGATGCAATGGATGTCAACAATGAGATTGATTATAAGGAGATGGTCAAAAAGCTTTGTCACAATGCATCCAGCACTACCAAGGTACTTGTAGATATGAAACAGGTCAAGAAGCTTCCATTGAGTGAATCTGGAGATGAGACCAGCAATGCATCTGATGGGGATGACAACCTGGTACATCCACTGCATTGTACAGAACTTACTGCTCATTTTACCTGTAGAAATCTTCATCTCAAGGAGCTGGAGATCTTGACACCTGCCTTGCTCGATGGCAAATCAAACTCCAGTGGTTGCACAAGAATGAGCACAATGAGGGATTCACATATGTTGGACCCATGGGCCCTCTCCCACTGACACCAACCATGATCTTGGACTGGCGTCATGCCCTGGTGTGTCATCTTTTTTATATCTCTTACTTCCTCTAATCAGTCCATAGGAGGATGGTGAAGCAACACTGCACACTCTGCCCAGCATTGAGTCCTTCAACATGGCCAACAGGCAATGCACTTACATCCCATATGCAAAGTGCAAGCTCTTTCCCAGCCACCCCCTCCTATCACACTGTCCGTCGATGTCAATGTTCTAACATTGGTTCTCCTCCTTCAAATGCTTACCAAGTCAGGCCTAATCCCATCTTCCACACCTGCCACTCCCACTGGTCATCCTGTCTTACCCCTGGTTACCCCTACTGGAGGAGATACAGAGAAGATTCCATCCTCACCACTTCTCCCATCACCAACTCAGCTCTCTCATTTCCTTCATTTTGCAGAAGCAAACCTCAGCATTAGCAACACTACTAGGTATGAGGCAAAACTTGAACTCCAGGGCATCGGTCCAGACATCCTCATGGAAGTCAACGACAAGGTACTTTCCAACACTGGCATTTCTATCAGCAATATCATGGAAATAGTTACCATTACCTTGGCTTCTGGAGGTCTGATATTTGTAGTACAGAAGATGGGTTGAGTGGGGAGCCCCAAAGCACAGATGTTAGGGCAATATCCACCAAGGCAGACAGGGCTTGATCAGCAGCTGGGGATTGATTCATCATAGACTCAGCATCAGCAAAATGCTGGGTTTGATACAGAGGCACAGACCCACAGATGGTACAGATTTTCCACAGACCAAGTACAGACCCCTACAGACCCTACAGACTCTACAGACTCCACAGACCCACAGACACCACATATCTAAACTTTGATTTGTGCATATCTCATCCAAAAATCAACATATTGATGAGATAATCATACTGACATGATCATGACATCATACACTACAACTTTCATTATGACATCATAACTGTACAGCCACTTTTTTATTTTTGCAAACTGGGACTCCATGAGAACTTTGCAAATATCTCACCCAAAAAAGGAGATATTACTAAGGTAAAAATATTCCCATGGTCCTGTGATCATAGGCTACAACTTTCATTTTTGGCAGAGTTTGAATCTGAGTTTGAAATTTATAGAGGTGTGCCACACAACCCACACAGCTGGCTTCAAAAGTTGCTGAGGTAAGCAGAAATGGATATTCAAACCCAGCTCACTCCCACACCACATCTCTTTCCACTACCACCACCATCCCTCCCTCACCACCCTCCTTTCCTACCACCACCCTTATGGTGGGTACCCTCTCCCTACTAATAGTAATAAGTGACCACTTAGTATAGATAGATATGTATATCCTTGTACCTTGACATGTAATTTAGGTAGCTTATGATAATATGATTCAATTATTGGTCAATTACAACATATGTGAGTGGTGAGAATCTGTAGTACTGAAATAATCTGGGGTAGGCCTGTACAGGTCTGTACAGATATGGATATGTGTACAGACCTGTATAGAGGGGGGGGGATTTTGCTGATGAATGGGCTATGATGGGCAATCCCACCTCCACTGCTGAAGGCCAATGGGATATCCCATAATAGCCAAAGGAGCTATGAAGGGCAATCCCACCTGCATTGTTGAGGGAGTGGGGTGTGCAAGACAGCATCCCATGGTCATGATGCCAGGGAGCTATAACCCTCTGCAAGGCTGGCATACCCAGTGGTGGGTCTCAATATAGGGGGGAGGATGCTTCTCCCATGCACAGCCCTACATCAGCAAAACAACCCTCCTCTGTGCTCTCTGTAGGCTCTGTAATTCTCACTACCTTTCTGTATGGTGTGCTGTACCTCTGAGAGGTTACAGAGTAGGGTTGTTTTGCTGATGTAATATTGCAGCCCTGGAAGGAACTTTTGTTCCAATGGAGGTCCTTTTTGCTTCCATGTGGTACTCATGCCAGATCCAACTGGCTACAAGGCCTCCACCCACCTCCTGCAGTGTCAACATCTTTGGCTTATGAATCTTTGCTCTTCTTGAGTGAGCAAGAGCAACTTGTAGCTCATTGTCATGGGCTGTTATGCCCATGCTTGTAAGAGAGACATAGAGGACCAATGGGATGTCCCTTAATAGCCAAAGGAGCTATGAAGGGCAGTCCCACCTGCACTAACAAGGGCCAATGGGGTGTCCCTTAACAGCCAAAGGAGCTATGATGGGCAATCCCACCTCCACTGCTGAGGGCCAATGGGATGTCCCTTAATAGCCAAAGGAGCTCTGATGGGCAATCCCACCTCCACTGCTGAGGGCCAATGGGATTTCCCTCAGTAGCCAAAGGAGCTATGAAGGGGAATCCCACCTGCACCACTGAGGGCCAATGGGATATCCCTTAATAGCCAAATGGGCTATGGTGGGAAATCCCACCTCCACTGCTGAGGACCAATGGGATGTCCCTTAATAGCCAAAGGAGCTATGAAGGGCAATCCCACCTGCACTAACAAGGGCCAATGGGGTGTCCCTTAACAGCCAAAGGGGCTATGATGGGCAATCCCTCCCACACCACTGAGAGCCAAAGGGATGTCCCTTAATAGCTAAAGGGGCTGTAATGGGCAATCCCATGTCATGAGGACCTCACAAGCAAGACTGTGACATTCTTGTGCTCCCCTTCAATCAGAGTGATATCTTATGGCAGTCTTGCAGCCCATGTGGATTCCCCTCTTTTCAGCCAATCTCATATCCAACCTTGGTTAGTCTATTATTCTACCCATGTCTCCAAGTTTGTACATCTACACAGGTACATTTTTATACATCTGATAGATGGAGATGTTTCACCCATGATACAGTGAGTGAAAAAACGTGTGCAATGTTTGGCTATTTTGTACTAAGTCCGGTGTAGCGCCATGAGGCGTGGGAATCCTGCTTAGCCTTGGTGAGATGGGTGGTAGTATTCGCTCTTGGCTACAAAATGGTCCCATGGTCATGTGATTCGGTGCAGTAGTCATTGAGATATGTCAATTATAAAACAGCTACATCATTGCACACATTTATTCACTTTTGGGCTGGCAGTAAAATCTGAGTCAAATGAAGAGATAATTGTGGTTATTTGGTCCTACAAACAAAGATACACATATAAACATTATGTCTGAGTTTGAATAAGTTCACATACTTCTTTGTTCCCAACTTCTACCACCATGAGATCTATCTCCTCCACCCAAAGGAATACTATCCTGACTATGCTTGATGCTGGTCATTCTCCTGCCTCTATTGCCTCCAGTACTGGCCTACATCACTCTATCATCTCTAGGCTTCATTCCAAGGAGTGCTGAAGAAGACTGGTATGAAGGCTGTGGTAAAGTGAAAATGACCTATCCTCTCTGCCAAGCATTGCAAGGCAAGGTTAGACTTTGCCTATGCTCACAAAGATTGGACTTTGGAGGACTGGAAGAGGGTGGTATGGTCTGATGAGACTAAAATTAATTGCCTGGGGTCAGATGGGCACAAATGGGTGTGGAAAGAGCCAGGGGAGAAGCTGAATGATAGGCTAGTAGAGGGGACACTGAAATTTGGAGGGTCTCTCATGATGTGGGGCTGTATGACCTGGGAGGGTGTTGGGTATGCCACCAAGATTGATGGTAGGATGGATGGAGACCTCTACCTCCAAATTTTGAAGGATGAACTACAAGATTCCCTTCAGTATTGTGGTCTTCATCCTCCTGACATCATCTTCCAGCAGGACAATGTGTCAGATAATTACTTCCTCAGTAACCACAAGCTACTGAGGAGGCTGGGAGAAAACTTACTCTACTGTATGTCCGCTTTTTCGCTTATGTAAGCAACAAACCTTTGCACCTAAGGTATGTACTACTCAGGGGGCAGTTTATATTCCAACACAATGACCCCAAGCACACCTGCAAGCAGGTCAAGGAGTGGCTAGAGGAGCAGGATTTTAGGACTATGGTATGGCCTGCACAGTCCCCTGACCTCAACCCCATAGAACATGCCTGGAGTTACCTCAAGAGGAGGCTTGCAGAGTATGAGCACCCCCCCAAGGGAATACTGGAGTTGTGGGAGAGGACTCAGGTGGAGTGGAACAATATACCAGCTGAAGAGTGTCAGAAGTTGATTGAAAGCATGCCTAGGAGGGTTGAGGCAGTGCTTAAAGCAAAAGGAGGCTATACCAAGTACTGATATTCCCCAAATACCCCTCACTTTTCAAAAGTGAATAAATGTGTGCAATGGTGTAGCTGTTTTATAATTGACATATCTCAATGACTACTGCACCGAATCACATGACCATGGACCATTTTGTAGCCAAGAGCAAATACTACCACCCTCGCCAAGGCTAAGCAGGATTCCCATGCCTCATGGCGCTACACCGGACTTAGTACAAAACAGCCAAACATAGCACATGTTTTTTCACTCACTGTAACTTCATCTACAGACTTTTTTACTTGGTGATGATGGGGGATCCATATCCAATAGATCATTTTCCCAAACATCTCCCCATGATAAATCTGCATTGCCCATATCACCCTGGTGATATTCATCTGCCAGGGTAAATTCTTCAGCCACATATATCAACTCATCATCCAACACTCCATCCTCCTCATCCTCATCCTCTGACTCAAAACTATCAACCCTCTCCACTTCATTTGCCTCCACAATTATGAAATGATGATCCTGAAGCATGCTATGTAGTTCCTCATTACTTGCACCTCAGTCCTCATCAGGTTTTCTTGGAAAGTCCCTCAATTGCTTCTGCCACATCAGGCATAGACCTGCTAGTGTAGAAGCTCTACAGTCAAGTTCAAATGCAAGACACTCATCTGTATTGGTGTTAACCATGGAAATGCCAGTGGCAGTTAGCCCTCACCTGCACCCCCAATGGTCTTTTGTATGTGCCCCCACTCTTCAGTAAACCACTGTATCAAGGCTTGCCTTTCCTGCATTAAATGTCTTTCCTCCTCCTCACATTGCCTCAGCTCCAGGAGTGACCTGATCCCTGAGTGCACCTTTTCATCAGCTAACCATGGGGGTAACAAACCACCTGAATCATCCCCAAGGCCAATATCCTGCCAGATATCATCATCCACATCCAGTTTGAACAAAGAATCCCTTGGAATCAGGAGTGGTGCTATGGACCCTTGAGGAGCTTTTCCCTTTTGCATAAGGCCTACCATTGAAAGACACAGGTTATTGTAGGTACTGGCAAGCTTGCCTATTCCTGGTCCTTGTCACTTTTCAGATGCCTCTGTGTGATTTTATAGCCTCTGTTTGCAAAAGTCAAATACAAGCTCATTTATTAATGAAAGCTCTTACCACTGACTGTGTGCCAATATGAATGTTCCAGTCTCTCCAACTCAAACTTTCATTGACTACATAACATATCACATGATGCAAAGAATGATTTGTCAGCATGTAAACAATACCAAACATTGGATTTGAACTGTTGAGCATCCCTCCTTTACTACAACTTAACCAACCATCATCCTGACCTATCAGGGTCATTTTCATAGGGCAATTGCAGTAGGGACTAGTATCCACCACAGTAGCATCAATATAATGTGCTCACAGCACCATAACAGTATTAAGTAATTCACTGAGAGTCATCCCTGTGCTATTCCCCTCACCTATGTCTGGGGTGTCTTGAGCCTAATCAGCACTGGGCAAGCTGAAAATACATGGAAGTCAATCTGGCACTTCAGGGCATGAAGACCTAACCAGTACTTTCATAACTAGGGTATTTTCATGAATGGGGGGGTGGTATCAAGGTTAGGGTGATGCCCAAATGCATATTTGCACTCCAAGCATCACTGGATGGCTGGCTCAACTGTGCTGTGAGGTGATATGTGGATGGCTGTGAAGGGGTTATTTGGTCACATAAGGGTGGGGAAATGTCCTGGACAAAATGCAAGGCCAAAATATACCCCTGGTAGCACATAGTAGCCTATCCTCCTTTCAGGGCAGTGGGCCATCTCCCAGACATGTCAGCCAACATTAATAGTAGTTACCTAGTTGCCCACACCAATCCACCAGTATCTTGACAAATCTCTCTGTGTTAGAACAAGCTCTAGATTTGGTCAGGCTGTAATCCACCACAGGCAGCTGACCCCCTTGTTGGGAGGGTGAGCCATCCCTCAGCTACATCAACTGATCCCACATTCAAGACTGTGGGCCATCCCAAACACAGTCAGCTGGCTCCACTTTCAGGAGTGTGGGCCATCCCCCACCTATGTATGTAGGCCTATCCCACTTTCAGGGGGTGGGACATCCCCTAGCCAGGTTGGCCTATCCCCCTTTTGGGAGAGTGGGTCATCTCCCAGCCAGGTCAGCCTATCCCACTTTCAGGGGGGGTCATCCCATCAGCCTACCCCACTTCCAGGGTCATCTGTCAAGTTCAATCCCACCCTGAGTCTACTCAGGGGCTAATGGTCCTGAAAGGGTACTCTGAAGTCGACCAATGTTGGAGGTTCAAACTCTGATACTAGTCCAAAAGGCAGGAGGTGAGATATGGGCCTCCAAAGGGTACCAAGGGTATTCTGACACACAGAGCAGGGCAAGGGAAGGCCAAAAGGGGCCAGTGGGACTCTGACTAGTGGAGTGGAGGGTCGGAGGAGGGCTTCAGGTTCAGCTCATGTGCTGCCCCCTTGTACAAGCTTGGCCCTCATATTTCAGAGGCAGGCTAAGTACCAGATGGTTGGAAGGACTTAGAGGTGAGAGACAGGAGCTTGGAGAGGGGAACTTATGTCAATATTCATACTGAAGAAACATCACTGTACTGTACAAATATTTATAGGCTACAGCTTTTGGACTGAAAATACTGGCCAGACCAGGGATTGAACCTGGGTCTTCCCACTAGTGCTGGGGTGCCTTACCACTAGGCCACCCAGCCATCCCTTACTAGCCTAGAGTGTGGATTCACATTCCAACAACAGCAGCACTGAGGCAGTATAGTAGTGGAATGTCAGAACTAACATACAGAGGTAGGTAAGTTTTCAAGGAACAGAGGTGTCAGAAAACTTCAAGTGGAATGTAAGTATGAACAGCAGAGAACAGGGATGGGACAAAGAGTATAACTATGAGTGGACAAGGCTACAACAGAGCGCCCACCACAGCCAATCAGAAGTTGGGCCAAAATCTAAAAAAAACTGATTGACCCTACAGAGTGCCATGTGGTGCAGGAACCATAGCATGCCTCCCCAGCCTGCTGGTCCCAAAAGGATAATGCCCCCTAAGATGATGTCAAGGTCACATGACCCACCAGGGGTTGACCTGATATGGACTGAGGGTAGTCATGTGCAAGACCTGACAGTGGCCAACAGTGGCAATTGCATGGTCACTGTGGTAGAGTGACCTGCGGGCTTAGTAAGCATCGGACTTGGATGGAAATGGGTCGGAGGGTGTCGGAGTAGTGTTCAGGGGTATCGGAGGAGGTGCAGGAGCATGGGAAAAGCACCAGAGAGGCATGGTTGTGACATCATCCCCCAGCCAGGTTGGCCAACCCCACTTTCAGGGGGGTGGGCCATCTCCTACCCAGGTTGGCCTATCCCCCTTTCAAGGGGGTGGGCCATCCCCCAGCCAGGTCAGCCTATCCCCCTTTCAGGGGGTGGGTCATCCCCCAGCCCAGTTGGCCTATCCCCCTTTCAGGAGTGTGGGCCATCCCCAGCCAGGTCAGCCTATCCCCCTTTCAGGGCATCAGCCAAACCCATCTCAAGGTTGGTTGGCCAACATTGGCTAATCCCACTTTTAGGGCAAAATGTACTTGTCAGGTGTCCCAGTTTCAGGACTATGGTTGACTGAACTAACATGTGACCCTTCAGACTTCTCTTCATATGAACCCCCTGTCCCAAGAGTGTCCTGTGTGACTCAATGCTCTCACCTCCCAAAGTATATGAAGGATAAATATGACTATGCATTAGAAAATTCCCTTCTTGACTGGTGGGAAGAAAAGACATCCACTGTATATGGATGGGTGTGCCTTAACAACAATGGTCCTGTCATCATGAGCAACTCTACACTTGACTGCATCATTGATTGTGCACATCACCACAAGATTGAGACCTGCCAAGACCTCAAAAGGGAGATGGACAGTGATGTGTATGGTGATGAGGTCCTCACTCTTATCCAAAGACATGTGCCCCCACTTCCATCTGTGTTCATCTCTACACCACTCAGTTGCAGCACAACCAGCAGTATCACCACTCCTACAGTCATTCCATTACCTCAAATGTCATCCATTGCCAACCCTGGCTCTTCCCTACTCATAACCTGGAGGTGTCTGAATAGGTGCAGTGCCTGCAGCCAAGAGGGTCATAATGGTGAGTGCATTCATTGCTGCAGTAGCTTAATGCTTACCTGTGTTAGTTTGCAGTCATGTTTGTCTGAACCATCCATCCCACATCTCAGCTGAGAACAAGGAGAATGTATGTTGACAAATGTGTTAACACTCAGCATCATATGTTTAGATTTTCTTACAGCTTCACTAACTGCTGTAGTTCCACTATGACATCATCTAATCTGCTGCCTTCAAGCCCTTCTATTTCATTTCCTTCATTTTCCATTAATAGTTCTCCTCCATCAGCAAAACCCTGGGTTTGGTACAGAGGCACAGACCCACAGATGGTACAGATTTTCCACAGACCAAGTACAGACCCCTACAGACCCTACAGACCCTACAGACTCTACAGACCCCACAGACCCACAGACACCACAGATCTAAACTTTGATTTGCCCATATTGCATCCAAAAATAGATGTATTGATGAGATAATCATACTGACATGATCATGACATCACACACTACAACTTTTGTTATGACATCATAACTGTACAGCCACTTTTTTATTTTTACAAACCAGGACTCCATGAGAAATTTGCAAATATCTCACCCAAAAAAAGAAGATATTACTAAGGTAAAAATATTCCCATGGTCCTGTGATCATGAGCTACAACTTTTGTTATGACATCGTGGCTGTACAATTACTCTGTATGGTAGAATCCTAGATGGGGTACATTTTATTACCAAAAGTGTAGTAAAGTCTGCATTTTTGACTACCAAATAAATGTAGTGTTTATTAGGATTTGACTAGTCAAGTGTTGTGTACACTTTTGATTAGCAAAAGTGTAGTAAACTCCGCTTTTTTGACTACCAAATAAGTGTATTGTTTATTAGGATTTGACTAGTCAAGTGTTGTGTACACTTTTGATTACCAAAAGGGTAGTAAACCCCGCTTTTTTGACTACTAAGTAAGTGTAGTAGTGTTTATTAGGGTTTGATTAGTTTCATGTTGTGTACACTTTTGATTACCAAAAGTGTAGTAACAGTGATTAGCAAAAGAGTGCAGTGATCATTAGGTTTGTTGTGTAGTGGGCACAGCCACTAATAGCTCGAAATTTTGCAAAGTCACAAAAATACCCCAAAGTGCGATATAGTGGACACCAAAACTCACACCTTTCGCACAAGTGGCCAAAGCCAACCAAACAAAGTCCAACTCCTACTATGGGGTAGTGTATGCTATTAGTCCACCACTACCACCTATTTAATTCATGTTAGTGGGTAGTAGTATTAGCAAAAAAGTGTAGTAGTATTAGAAAAATGGGTAGTTGGTAGTTGTATTAGCAAAAAGGATAGCAGTATTAGGAAAACAGGTAGTGGGGTAGTAGTATTAGTGAAAAAGTGTAGTAGTATTAGGAAAATGGGTAGTGGGTAGCAGTATTAGGCTAATATGTGGTAGTACTTGAATTTGAATATATTACTGCTTTTGATTTGATTTCTGTGTGATGGAGTGATAGTAAGTGTTAGCTTGAAAGTGTAGTGGCATTAGCCAAAAAGTGTAGTAGTTGTATTAACAAAAAAGTGTAGTAGCATAGTTGTATTAACAAAAATGGTAGTGGCATTAGTAAAAAAGGATAGTAGTTGTATTAACAAAAAATGGTAGTGGCATTAGTAAAAAAAGCATAGTAGTTGTATTTGAAAAAATGGTAGTGGCATTAGCAAAAAAGCATAGTAGTTGTATTAGCAAAAAATGGTAGTGTTATTAGCAAAAAAGCATAGTAGCATGGTTGTATTAACAAAAATGGTAGTGGCATTAGTAAAAAAGCATAGTAGTTGTATTAGCAAAACATGGTAGTGGCATTAGCAAAAAAGTGTAGTAGTTGTATTAGCAAAAAATGGTAATGGCATTAGCAAAAAACTGTAGTAAAAGTATGGGGAGAGGTATGGTCTGTACAGACCTGTATGGAGGGGGGTGGTTTTGCTGATGTGGTTCTGTGAGCAGAACCTTGTGCCCACACAGATCAACTTTCAGTTTCACATCAAAGGTATAATCCCAAAGGTGTTTCATGTCCTCCCAATTGCGCATTATACCATGCTCCATTGGTTGGGTGACCTGAAGATAATTACGATTCTATGCAGCCTAGTCACCAATCATATATCCTTGATGATGGCTGACCCCACACACTCCTCTGCACACAAGATGGGATGTCCAATGATAGAAGGAAAAACTGATCAGAAAGAAATTTCAAAAAAAGGCTTCGCTGTGTTCGAAGACAGGGTGTGGATGGCTCACCATGTTCAGGGAAATTGGATCCAGTGTAACCTACTTTCACAAACTGCAGAGGGTGGTTGAGGACTGGGTGCCAGACACCTAAACAGCATGATGCTATGAATATGATACTTACACCAGTTCCATCATCGATGATGAGAAAGGGGATTCTGGTCCATCAGTGCTCTGATCTCATCGAAGTGGTTGTCATTGAGATGCAAGTGATTTGTACAGGCGAGTTACTTGATCATACATCTAAGAAGTCTATTGTTTCACTGGAGGTAACAAATCTCGCCCATGCTTTCCGAGGATACCTGACCAAACATTGAGCTCGTTTCCAATCACCCAAGTGGTAGTGCTAACCTTCCCAGGAGCTCATCATACAGTGGATCAAGTCAGATACCATACTTTTTGCTGTAAGCATTCAGCTCATCTATGCCAAGGACTTTCACAATTTTAACGAGCTGGTTGTAATTGTCATGTCTGTGAAAGAATGGCTCCTTGTGGAATATCTACAGCTGCAGTATAAACAAAAGGAGAGGGAGAAAAGGAATTTGGAGAAACAGTTGGCAGGTTATGGTCTTACCATCAAGGCAAACATGCACCCAAAACTCCACATGTCCAGACTATAGTCATACTCCTGGAAATTGACCAAGAATTCTGGTCCCTTGAAATAGCATGAGGCAACCTGAACATTGAATCCAACTCTGGGGTAGTGAAATTCTGCCAAGCCCCAATCAATGAGTCACAGCTGCAAAAAAATGTAGGCAGTCAATTTCACACTGGGATGACAGGACAAATACCTTTTGTTGCTTGTGATCGATCATGACGTTGTGAGGTTTGATAATCACCCTCCACAAGTAAGGTTAAAAGCTGAATACAAGGGGAATTCAAGATTAGTAGTTTCAAATGATGATCCTATAAGTCTATGTAGATGATTTTTGCTGTTCACACAATGCAACAAGTAGACCATATAACTGAAGGGGGTTCATCAACTGCCCTAACTGGGTTCTCACCATATTCTCCTGCATGTCGACTGGCCCAAGAGAAGAAAGTGTTCAGCACATTGTTATCAATAAGCCCCATTCTAATGAAGTGGTTATGGAAATCTGCGAGACTGGGTCTTGCTGATGACAAGAAGTTGAGAACTGGGTCAGTGTGCAACGGTGCAATTATGTGAGGAGATGTGGTAAAAGATGATGTTGAGGGGCTAATGTCGGTTTCATTTTCTGCATCACTTTCTGAGTCTGAGATCTGAATCACAAAGCTCTCTTTGCAGAGCTTTTGGACGACCCATGTATATAGTATAACTTAGAAAAACTGACATGTTGCTTGACATCACACCGGAATGACATGACACAATAGACTGAGGTCATTCCAGTCATGTACTGCCAATATGCCTTTGTTCGATCACTTATGCCACTCCATGTATCACTCAACATTGTCAACAACAGTACATTGTGATGCCATTAAGAACATGTACACAACAACAAATATGGTTGATGACAATATTCACAGGAAGTGCCAGAAATAGTAGCCTGGGCTGGTGGGTGCTGATGTCTGGCCTCTGCACACAAACCATGGTGGAAAAGCATCTGAGGTGTAGCTACTGTGGGATGGAACAGGAGAGGGAGGAGTAGGGATGTTGCACTCTGGTGATGGTAAATGAACAAGGAGGCAAATAGACGAGAATCTATCAGAATGACCACACATGTCTTTTAGTCTTGTGATTTCGCTTACCTCATATTATCATCTGGGTACTCCCTGTACACTTCATGGAGATCATGACCATTCTTCGAGTGTCACCCTATGAAGTGTTGCAGAGTAGAATCAGTGAGGTGTCACTGTGTCAGAACATGGCTGGTTTAATCAGACCTTGCACGATCCCTATGATGCAGGTAGCAAGGGATGAATGTGAGTGGGAAAGTAATGCCAAAATCTGAGCCCTGAAGTACCTGATGCATGTTTGCAAATGTGATAGTACACATTGGTGTGGTCAATCTTGTCCAAGACATCACTGTTGATATGTGTGCCCTGTTTCTGAAGTATCAATCTTCATGATGCATGAGTGCTGTTGTCCTCTTTGTCACTCAGTATCCCAGTCTGGGAGACAAAAGAAAGTTGAGTGGAGCTTGTGTGAAACATTGCTGTCTGATGGTGGGGGATATGTGAAGTAGTGATTCTGTTTAGGAAAGCAAGGGGTCCACCCCCAACAAGGGACAAGGAACATGTATGCACAGTAATTCTTATGATCACCCTACTGGTGGCCATCAAGGAATTGACATGTACTCGCCTTGTCCAAATTTGGGGGTTCATTTGCTGATGCTCAAAGTGTCTGAAATCCTCTTGAGATTGAGCAAGTGATATAATAGTTGTTGCATCGGGCACTCCTTCTCAGTGCAGGTCAGTCACCTTGCCTTACCCTCTGCTGTTTGAAGCATCAAGAATTAACCCAAAAGTATTCCACCTCTTACCACACAACAATGAAGGTCATCAGGAAGGAAAGTTATCCACGAAACATCTCTTCCCTTGAGATCCTGTTGAGAAGGCTAGTAGCAATGTTCAGTCATTCACATAGTATCAACTCTGGGGAAGTATCACCTCACATTCTGAGGCATTATATAGCCCTTCAAGAAATACTACACCACCTGACCACTGAGATGGCTTCGAAGGATGCAGAAATGGCATTGCGAGAAGGGTGGCTGCATATATTCAAAGTATCTTTGATGCACCAGCAGCCCAGACTTGGATATGGTTGTAGCTAGACAGCACATATAGGGACCCATATTATACATATCCCAGAGCTGGTTAGTTCTGCCTAATGGACACATGACAAGCTTGTGAAACATACATGAGAACTCTGAGAGAATAGACTATCTCGCAAGAAAGGCAACTCCATGAGGGTTCCTTCAACCTCAGATGTCAGCTTGTTTCTGTTGGGGCTCTGCAGCATGTTGAATATGTTAGGTATGGCCTGGAGGGTTTCTTGAAATCCAGAGAGTAATGGGTCCATGGCTACTGCAAGTCTACAAGCAGCATCGATGAAGGAGATGGGGGAGGTAAAGGAGGGTGCGGGGCAACAAGTTTGTCACCCATGTGACTGTGACTGTGATGCCATTTAGTAAGGACAGACTTGCAGCAAATTTGCAGATGGTCTCTGCTTAGTGGGTTGGCAGTGGCAGTGCGCACTGCCACTGCAAATAAACGGATGTTGTACAATTTATGATGTAATGCCATGCAGTAGCTATCAAGGATGAGACATTTGATGTGGAACAAATTTGTGTCTGTACCTTTCACTTGCACCCTCTACTTCCTCATACATGTCATCTTTCCATATGTTCATGTAAACACCTCCCCTACCTCAATGTTCACATCGCCACACATCCCACTTGGTCCCCCTTGTCAAGCATGATTTATCACTACTTTCTCCACCTCCTTTCTCTCCTTGCTCACCAGGGTTCTCAGGTGGTGGAATGGACTTACATAAGTTCCACCACCAGTGTCATGCATCTTCACCTGCATGTTCAGAGAGCATCACATTGTTGGCCAGAATTCAGAGTAGAATGCATGCATTAGTTTGTCTGGAAGGTAGAGGAAGGTCCTCATCACGAAGGCATGTGCATGGGTGCTATCACAGGAAAAGCAACTTCATAAGTATGAGCAATGGTGACGACAACAATGACGATGAGGGCAATGGTGAGGGAAAACAACCAGCTATAGTGGTCTCTTGTGAGGGAGAGGAAATGTGACCTGCACTGACCATATGTGTTGAGGATGTGGGCTCGATGGGAGACATTGAGGACGAGGGAGGTGAGGAGGGGCAGTGCACTTCCAATTCACATCTGTTCATGAGCAACCTAGTACAGCCTCGACCAGATGATGATTGGCACACCCAGGAATGCTCCTCACTCTCCCCTGCACGATCCATGCCAAAATACTTATCTGGGTCCACATTGGCTTCCACATTGGCAGGCAGTTCATCACTCAACTTCACCCTTGACTTCAACCATGTCCTCATCCACAAGCAATGTTTCTGGACCTCCTGCTGCCACACCCTGTGGATGCAAACATCGCAGTACAATAGAATCATGGTTCATTCAGATGAGTGCATTGTGTCTTCATGGAAGTGGAGAAGTTTTATCAAGATCAGCATTGCCTCCTTGTAATCTCCTTGCAGCATGGTATGATTCCCCCTGCAATAGTCCTTATGTTATATGGCCATCCTATTCTCTTTGCATATACTGGGTACATGGGCTGTATCCAAATTTTCTCCCCCCCTGTGATTTTCCTTAGACACTTCTAATTGTTGCATTATACTCATTACTCTCCCGAAAATCTAGCTCTAGATCCAAAGTTGAATGCTAATTTTTTGATCTTAGTACCTTCACTATTCACTCACACCACTCTTATTCCCTCTACCCTTTACATTTGATCACCCATATTCAATGCTGTAAACTCTAATATGTCCAGTTCCATCTTTCCTTGCAACATAATTACAGAAACCGAGCAGAAAGATACATAGAAGAATGTAATAGTAGTGGTAACTTGACATGAGCCATAGTTTGCCCCCTTGTCATCAGAAACAGAGAAAAAAAAAGCTGTAAAGGTGATGCCTTGTATTACTTTGATCATATTCATGTTGAGCAAGAAGCTGGAACTCCATGTCGATGGACACTTGGGGTTGCCAACTTCTGGCATGTACTGCAATCACTTCACTGAGGCTGATCTTAGATCTCTCACTTGCACCCAGCTGGACTGCAGCTTCGACAACCAAGTATTGTAGGCCTGCTCCCCAGCACTTTGGTTGTACTGGGTGAGGATGTGATGGGCTGTGTGAGGGGAGAGGATGCAGGGAAGAAGATAGCTGTGACTTTGCACTCAGTGGTTTGTTGGACAGCACAGTTGCCCCTGGAGGGTCGCTTCAGAGAAGGTAAGTTTCATAGAGACTCTCACAATGGTTTACGAGACATGGATGGGACAGCAAGCTTCGAGGAGGGAGGGAGGACACATTTAGGAGTGAATGCAATATGCTTTTCATGTCAACTGTACAAGCAAGTCAGCGCAAGTATGCAATGTGGATCAAGAATACATATGAGTCAGTGTTCACACTCATTTCTGACATACAGAATGTCCAACTGGTTGACCATGACAATACAGAGGTTTTCTGCCTGTGTGAGGTTTGCTGTCGACTACACTGCATCTGGCCTGCTATGGACTTGACTGAGCTGTTTGCCAGATCGAGATACAGAAATGACCACAGCTCGACTATGTCATGTTTGCCTGTCTGCAGGGTGAAGTAGTAAGCAGATGCGTTGCCATCGACATGGTCGAGGTCATGCATGGCAACTGTCTCTGTGGACACCTGCAAGAGACCCCAGGTGAACAGAGGAGAGTAGCCAGAGGACAGACACTGGACTTACTACAGCAAAAACTGATATACACCCACTATGTGTAACAATTTATATGGCAATATATTGCAGGCATCCCCTGGCTACATGACTATATTTTAATATCTTGCAGACAGGACCTATGCCATAGTAATATAGCATTGTTGCCAATGAGAGATTGCCAGGTCAGGTGCAGATTGGTGTCGCTGCAAGGCTGACAAGTGGACAGATTAGTCATCCCATCACATCACAACGTGAAAAACAGGCATCTGAGTCATCATACCAAATCGGGCAATGTCTCGTGAAATAGATTCCGGGAAGTCAGTTACTGCCACTGGTGACATGTGACAGCCTCCAGGACTTCCCAATTATTCAGAATATGTACATGAACTGATGTAGGTAACAGGCAACATAGGTAATTATGTAAGTTTATCTCAGCAAGGAAAATTCTGTGTGTTGTAATCATTAGTCCTCAGCATCATCAGAGTCCCTGACACTCTCATTGTCATCCTCCATTTGAGCATCAGTGACATTTCCCTCCAGCCATGATGTGATGTGCTCCCACACCACATGGTATGTATCCATTTCTCTGAGTGCCACATAGCAGTCAATTGGTGCATCTACAGTTTCTCACACTTCTGCAATCATATCCACCAATATGCATAACTTTGAGGATGCCACAACTGTGATGGTCTTCCAGCAAAGGCAACAAGATGGTACTTTTCTTGCCTTGCTTCTTAGCTTCGAGGGCTCCCCTTGCATTGCAGTACAGATTTTTTAGAATACATGGTACTGGGTAGTTGCCAAGGTTCAAGGAGGACACCATGTTCAGATGCTCGAAAAGGTACAACCATGCCTCTTCCATTATCTTGCTGTGGACATCCTTGCTAAGAATGATGTCAAGGCTTTTGGTGCTATGCACAGAGGGTATGTCTGCAAGTTTTCATAGGATTCCTTCCAGAACTGGACCATCATTCACCTGCAGAGGCAAACCCATAATTTGCTCTTGTGGTATATTGTGGTGAGGACATTGTATGGATCGAGTGGCACATTCATGCTGACACCAATCATGAACATGGACGTCATGAACTGATATGCATCATCAGCTCCATCTGTGGTATTGCATTTGACATCAAGCTCAACAAGTGCCAGCACCTTAACTCTGTTCAAGAAGCCAGAGCAGAATTGGATGTTAGCTTGGAGATCCAGAATTTGCATTGCTGGGAGCACAGTGGTGGGTGTATCTGTTAGCAGCAGAGGGGTAAAAGGGGTTCCTAGGGGAACCTAATCGACTCCTAAAGCTCTAGGGAGCTGGGGAATATACCAGACTAGAGTCCAGTGTGAGTGACTATGGATTTGAGTGAGGTATAAGGGTACACAGTACCTAGAGTCCAGTGTGAGCAACTAAGGGATCTCAGCACTGGACTCAGCTACACAAAGTTCACTTCTAGGTAAACAAAGGTAAACAAAGAGTGGCTGATGTGCCACAACTGTAGAAATAAGCCTAGAAAGCTGGGAAAAGAAGTAGCAAGTAGCAAATGAGATGGGGAATTGAATGGTAGTAAGTAAGAGCCCATTTAAAAGGAAATTAGTCAAGAAAAGAGGTGAAGATCACCACAAGGAACATACCTTTGATATGGAACTTGTGGGCCCTGCAATGCTTCCTTGTCTGGTTTGACCTGGAACTGCCATTTCTGTCAAACTAAATGTGAATAAAGATGAGAGCAACATGCTCACCTTTCATTGCATGCCACAGATATATTCCAGGTTGACCAGTTTCTTTCATGATGGTCCCAGTGGCAATGAGGAAACAGTCACTTTCCCAATCCACATATGCCTAAAGAGTCAGTTAGTGTGACGACCTAAAGAGGGTACCAATAACTTCACTGTGATCGAAAGAACTGCTCCTGCAGCTTCAAATATACAACAATAAGTGGGACTCTCATAGCACATACTCAAGAATTACCTCCATGCTTGAGAACTTGAAGTAACCGTCTTGAGCTCGCATCCCAAATGCTCACTTGGCCAAGTGAGCTTCCACTCAGTATGGCAAATCCACCATGAATAAAAGCAACAGGGATTTTACAGCCATGGCAAGGATGCAAGATGGATCCATCCAGAGTACAGTTGTTGAGGCAGTAGACATCAAAACCACTATCAGGATTAGAGACCACTAGTGTGTTCCTGTCAGGGGAGATATGCATTGCACCACTGGGCAGCTATGTCATTGACAGAACATACAATAGAAACTGAGCACCAACACCAGCATTTTAAGGTGGAAAAAATGCTCTATCTTGGCTTCCCTGACATCCCAGAATCTACACACCCAATGTCAGAATAATACCATAACAGGGATTAGGGTAGTGTTGCTGCGACTCGGCTAAGCTTGACTTTGGCTTGGCTTTTGCCGGTTTAGCGAATGGCTTGACTTTGGGACAGTGTGACTTCAGGTGAATTTGGCTTGGTCTCTTCTGGCTAGCTGGCCAAGCTGGCTTGAGTCGATGTTCTATTTGCTAAGCAAACAACCCTAATATGTGTCTAGACTAGCTAGCCATGTCATTGTTGTGCAGTTGCACTGCAAGCCACACTGTTCCCTGCAAATCATTCTAGTTCCCCCATTGTATTGTCACTGTCCTAAGCACTTGACACACACACCTTAGAGCTATAATCAGGTTACTATTGTTGTACTATTCCTTAACCTATTCTTGACAGATCACCTGAGCCATTGGAGTCCACCATGCTCTGACATAATCAGTTTTGCTGGGCGCCTCAAGTTGCCTGAAATCCCAACTGACAACAGGGCAGTGCATGCTTCCAAAAGTTGTTCCACTCTGTTGGAATGTGAATCCACACTCTAGGCTAGTAAGGGATGGCTGGGTGGCCTAGTGGTAAGGCACCCCAGTGCTAGTGGGAAGACCCAGGTTCAATCCCTGGTCTGGCCAGTTTTTTCAGTCCAAAACACTCACCTGGTCCTGGACATACATAACTTCAGCATATACTCTCAACCTGTCTCTTTGTGCTGAGATGTCCCAAATTCGTCCCCATGCATTAGAGTGAGCAGCCAGTGTTCTGTGCTGTCCTGGTATTCCCACAGGTATGGCAAGCGACTCCAGTGGCTCACCAACATCCCCTGCTGACACTGGCACCACATCCTCATGATCAACCCCTGAGTGAGACTGCAGAGAGGACTTTTCCGACCTTCACATCCTAGACCACCCTGAAGCCAAGAGAGACCAGTCATCTTTCAATTGCTGCCTTACCATCATCCAAGCCCTTCAAGCTCCATTAGTTGATTTACAGGTGACTACTGCTACCAGCCAACTCTGCATTCACCTAACCATTCCTCAAGTTTTTGATGGTGTTACATCCACAGAGTTTAATCAAATTGTGGCTCTGTCAACTGAAAATAGAGAATACTGGACATCTGCAAAGTGCACTTTTCCTGGAGCAATCCTTTGCAAGGGTACTAAGCAATCAATTTGCTGACTAGACTTGTGCACTTACCCCACCTCCACCAACTCATCGCCATGCCACCATTTGCGATACATGAAATTCCCATACAGCAATTTGCCAAGCAGATCAACTTGTTTCTCAGTCGAAATGGCCTATCCCTTGAGGATGTCAATAGCAATGATGCTCTCATCACCCTCCATACCAACCCCCCAGTCCTGGATGGTGGGGCTACCATGGTTATTATCCCAGATCTGCGCCTTGATCTCCGACCCCCTGGCAGTCTCTCTGTGCCAATCTGGGCTATGGAGAGTGGGTTCAGCTCTACCACAGTTCAGATGCACAGTCAACTCAGGGTGGTTGCTGATATTGTCCCTGAGCTGGATGCAGCTTTTTTGATTTCCATTCATGAAGCAAAATATGTGCCTCCCCCCAAATCTATTCCCCTGTATACTCTCCGGCCGATTCCTCCATCAGCGTTCACACCACCTGCCCATACCGTGTCATTTGGACCTGTCACATCCATGATGTGTGTGCAAGTTCCGGACCGCAGTCCGACCATCTGAGGTGTTGTTCTAGCCCTACAGGCTCCCGTCATGAAACTCCATTCTGTCTTTGGTTTGACTTATGATCTATTTCTATTTCTGTTTCCATATTTAGTATGTTTCTCTCGCACTTCTGAGTGACTCGCTACACTACCATACCCGTATGTCTTACTAATCCCTGTACCATCCGGCTATCTGGCGACTACCGACTTACCTTACTAATAGCTCACTAATATTGTTATTCATCTGTACTGCGTTCCGGTAGTCGCTACACCCCGGACATTGCATTGGACTTTCCTCTGTACTATAAAAGCCTTGTACATACGTCGTAGCACATCAGTTCGAATATCAAATAAGATACTCATCGATCTCACTTGACTCCAGACAGTTTCTGGATAGTTCCAACCTCTGGGACTTGGCAGGAAACTAGTGTACTAAGTTGTACGCTAAACTCTGACTACCCAGACTTTCACTCTAGCCTTCCTCTGCCCTCGGACCCTTCCTGGAGACCGTTGAGAACCGGTCTTGACAGTATATTCGAACTCAATCCCTGCACGAGCCCACCAAACCCCCACACCATGACTATGACTACCTGACTCCGTTCCCGCTCCATGGCTGTTGAAGCTTCGGAACAAGCTGCAATCGACGATATGCACGAGTCTAGTGCATGTATCGCATTAGCAAGCCGCCGACGCCCTCCACTGTCAGTGAGCCAATTTCGAAGTTTCTCCGCCAGGGGTGAACCCCTCACTACCCTGACTCCTAGAACTGGCTCCTCCAATAGACGTTCCTCACCTATGGCGCGACCAACCCCAGACCTCTTCGGAGGCGATGACCCCGGAGATGGCGATCCAGGAGATGATGGTCCCAGAGATGACAACAACAACGATGATGACGACGATGACAATGGTAATCCTTTCATCGATGCCCCAGAACAGTTAGACCCCCAACTGGCAGTCTTGCAGAACTTGGCGATGGCTGTCGACCGTCTGTCACGTTCCACCCATCGCTCCGATGACACTTCATCCTCACGTGCCAAAGTCTGAGAGCCGGACACTTTCGATGGAACTGACCCGAAGAAACTTCGGACATTCCTGGTTCAGTGCGAACTATGTTTCCAAGATCGTCCCAAGGCGTTTCGCCTTGATAGAAACAAGGTTACATTTGCACAATCATATCTCAAAGGAATGGCTCTCGAATGGTTCGAGCCGGACCTTTTAAACTCCAGAGACCTGGCAGACCGTCCACTTTGGATGGACAGCTGGTTGGATTTCATAGCAGATCTCCAGACAACCTTCGGACCCCACGACCCAGTCGCAGATGCCAAGCATCAGCTCGACCACCTCCACATGAAAGAAACACATTGTGTAAATCATTACGTGGTTGACTTTAACAGGTTGGCATCGCAAGTCCGAGGCTATGGAGATGGCACTCTCCACCACCTGTTCTATACCGGACTCCCAGATCGCATTAAGGACGAAATCAGTAGGGTTGGGAAGCCCACTACACTATATGGGTTGCATGCACTAGCCCAAGAGATTGACATGCACTACTGGGAGTGCAAGGACGAAATTGCTCATCAAGCAAAGTCCTCCGGCAACAACTCCGGAAATAACTCCGGAGGTAAGGCCAACTCGAACAGGGGGGACAAGCAAAAAACTGGTAGCGCCAACCCCCAATCTGGTGGTAACCAGCAAACTCCGTCTACCTCAAACCCCAAGCCTCCGAATAATCAGAACTCTGGAGCACTGTCCACACTGTCCAACAAGCTCGGTAAAGATGGCAGGTTGACACCTGCCGAGTGGAAGAGACGTTTCGAGCAGAATTTGTGTATGTTCTGTGGAAACCCCAGGCACAAGGCCAAAGAGTGCCCTAAGTCTACATCTCGCACAGCTAAGGCTCACGCTACCACGGTTACTGAGTCGGAAGCCAAACCGACTGCCTCTGCTGAGGCAAAAAAATAGAGTGCAACTCTCAGAACTCCGCACAGCCTGGGAGTTGCGTTGATACTGACTGTGCACCCTCGGAGGCACACCTCAATGCATCCGCTCTTTCAAATCCAAATTCATTAAAACCTTCTGTCACCCTCGACTCATATCACTGCAAGCATTTCACAATATTTCTTTGGAAAATACACTGAAAAAAATAAAGGGAAGAGATACTCTTATATTTTAGATGTTGGAAAAGAAAAAATGCAGAAAAAATGTTTTATTTTCTTCCAGAACACATGAATTGAGGCTATTGCCCATTAGAGTAGAAGCTAATGGTTATTACCATCAATCTATGTTTCTGCACCCAGAAGATAATGTTATATTTGCATTTTTTCTGACATATCATCCAAAATAAAAGAGTATCTCTTCTCTCTATTTTTTCAGCATGTTTTCTGAAGAAAAACTGTGAAATGCTTGCAGTGTATAATATTCCAGACTTTCCAGCATTAATAGATTCGGGCTCGACCCATTGTTTTGTAGACTCTACTTTCGTCAATGATCACGGTCTTTCAACCTACTCCGTCCCACCTCTTGTCCTCCATCTGTTCAACGGTGTGACAACAACATCGATCAGTAAAGCCTCAAACCTCTCAGTCCGCTTTCCCTCCGGAGATATCACCGACATGACCTTCTATGTAACTCCATTGGATTCTGAGTGTAAGATTGTTCTCAGACATAACTGGCTCACCCGTTACAATCCGTCAATTGATTGGGTACTGAGCAGTATTAAATTCCGAAACCTTACATCTCGTTTGCCAGCACCGACGTCGCCCTCTGACTCAGAGTCAATTCCGAGAAACCCCATAGACACCCCCCTGGGCTCTCTGGAAATCACCCTTCCCGAGTCAGTCGATAACTCCTCTCCACCCAGCACCCGAGCACCTAACATCTCCCTTGTCAATGCAGCGGCCTTCGTTCGCACCTGCAAGCTAGATGGCTCAACCCAGTTCTCCCTCCAGGTTCGACCTCAGGATATTACCAAACTCTGGGCTGCCACCATACAGGATACCCCGGACTTGTCGTCAGTACCCCTGGACTATCATGACTTCACTGATGTGTTCAGCAAGGCCAAGGCAGCTACACTTGCGCCTCACCGGGAGTTCGACCTCAAGATAGAATTGGAGGAAGGAACTACTCCGCCATTGGGAACCCTCTACTCGCTTTTGTCCATTGAGCTTGCCACTCTCTGGACCTTCATCGATGAAAATCTCACTACCGGCTTTATTCATCCAACATCATCCCCATATGCCACACCTGTCCTTTTTGTCAAAAAGAAGGACAGATCACTTCGTCTCTGTGTTGACTTTAGGGGCCTCAATAAGATCACCAAGAAGGACCGTTACCCTCTACCTCTCATTTCGGGCTTACTCGACTCGCCTAGTTGGGCTAAGGTATACACTAAAATCGATCTGTGCCACGCTTACCACCTGGTGCAGATTGCTGAAGGAGATGAATGGAAAATGGCTTTCAGAACCCGTTACAGATCTTACGAGTGGCTCGTGATGCCATTCGGACTTACCAATGCCCCTGCAGCGTTCCAACGCTTCGTCAACTCCATCTTCATGGACCTACTGGATGTATGCGTCATTGTCTACCTTGACGACATCCTTATTTATTCTGATAATATCGAAAACCATAAAAAACATGTCCATGAAGTACTCCACAGACTCCGGGAGCATGACTTGTATGCCAAACCAGAGAAATGTGAATTCCACTCCAAGTCCGTGGAATACCTCAGTTTCTTTTTATCCCCCGACGGTTTGTCAATGTCTGAGGATAAGGTAAAGGCTGTCCATGACTGGCCTGAACCTTGCAAGGTGAAGGACATTCAGTCCTTCCTTGGCTTTGCAAACTTCTACCGTCGTTTCATCTTCAATTACTCGGACATCGTGGTCCCACTAACACGTCTCACACGGAAGGGGGCACCTTGGAGTTTCTCCGAGGTCTGTTGCCGGTCCTTTAATCGTCTCAAAGAAGCTTTCTCCACAGCTCCAATACTAACTCATTTCCAACCCAGACTTCCCATCACAGTAGAAACGGATGCTTCCGACTATGCCATTGCCGGCATTCTGTCCATCACTTGCCCAGATGGTGAGGTCCGACCGGTAGCTTTCTACTCCTGGACTTTGACCACCCCAGAGTTGAACTACGACACACACGACAAGGAGCTGTTGGCAATCCATGAAGCCTTCCGGACCTGGCGCCATTACCTCGAAGGCCCCGCACACCCCATTGACGTCATTACCGACCACAAGAATCTCAAATATTTCTCCACCTTGAAAGTGCTCACCAGGTGCCAAGTGCGTTGGTCTGAGTACCTCTCTCAATTCAATATGGTCATTCGTTTCCGCCCCAGTAAGCTCGGAGCAAAGCCCGATGCCTTGACTAGATGATGGGACGTCTACCCCAAAGAGGGGGATAGGGGCTACACCCAAGCTAACCCACAGAACCTCCGACCAGTGTTTACCACCGAACAGCTATCCAATTCATTATGGGCGACCTACTTAGAAAGCCTGGTACTGCATGCTAGTATAATCATGGACGTTGAGAAACTCCACGAAGACATTAAGACCACCTTGACGTCCGACCCACTCAGTCAACTCCACCTCTCCGACCCATCTAACCCTCGTTGGCAGGTAGATGAATCCAGACTTTTATGTCTGGATGATCGCATATATGTTCCTGACTCGAATGACCTCAGGCTTCGTGTACTCCGTTACAAGCATGACCACCCCTTGGCCAGTCACTTCGGACAAAACAGAACACTTGAACTCGTCCATCGTGAGTACGTCTGGCCAAATGCTCGGACTTATATTAAAGACTACGTCAAGTCTTGCACTGCCTGTGCGCATGCTAAAACCCCGAGACACAAACCATACGGTATGTTGAAACAGTTACCGATACCGGAGAGACCTTGGAACTCCATCTCGATGGATTTCATCGAACAACTACCAAACTCCGGAAACCATACCGCTATACTGGTCGTTGTAGACTGTCTCTCGAAACAAGCTGTATTCATCCCCACCAAAGATACAATCACCTCTCCACAACTTGCTAAACTATTCCTACTCCACATCTTCTCCAAGCATGGAGTTCCCTCACACGTAACCTCCGACAGAGGCACGGAGTTCGTATCTCACTTCTTCCGGTCGCTAGGCAAAGCACTGGATATGAAGCTCCATTTCACTTCCGGATATCACCCTGAAGGCGATGGTCAAACCAAACGAACTAACCAGACGTTGGAGCAGTACCTACGGGTCTACTGTAGTTACCAACAAGACAACTGGTCCGAGTTGCTACCACTCGCAGAGTTTGCATACAACAATGCTCCCAGTGCTACAACCGGAGTTTCACCATTCTTCGCCAATAAGGGTTATCATCCCAATGTTACCATACACCCAGAAAGAGAGTTAACATCTTCTCGAGCTAGAGACTATGCAGTGGATTTAGACTCCCTGCATACGTTCCTATGAGAAGAAATGAAGGAAGCTCAGCAGAGATACCAAGGTCCGGCAGATGCTAAGAGATCTCCACCTCCAGACTTTCAGATTGGAGATTTGGTATACGTCAAAGCAAAGTACTTCAGGTCCACACAACCTTCAAAGAAACTCTCGGAAAAGAACCTAGGCCCATACCCCATCATCGCTCGTGTTGGATCATTACCCTTCACTATCCGACTACCTGACGCTCTGAAGTTCGTACACCCCGTGTTCCATGTCTCGCAACTAGAACCAGCAACTCTGAATACTATCCCTAACCATGTCCAACCTCCACCTCCACCCGTTGAAATCAACGGAGAACCAGAGTACAAGATAGAACAAATCCTAGACTCTAAAGTGGACTACCGTAGGTGATGTCCGCTGCAGTACCTAGTCAAGTGGGCTGGCTACGAAGGCACGGATGAGGAAACATCCTGGCTCACAGCTACTGAATTAAGCAACGCCCCTGACTTAGTCACGGATTTCCACAGAGCGTACCCCCACAAGGATGGTCCATTGAGCACCATCTCACCCCGGAAATAAATGAACTTTTCGGAGTTTACTCTGTCTATGCTATGAGGACTCACATTCACTCGGTTCTAAGATGGACAATGGAAAATGTATTTCAAAAAAAAAAAAAAGGGGAAAAAGGAAGGAGGAGGGGGGGGGACAGGAAAATCCGAAGTACGATACAGACATGGATAAACTAAAATAACGATTAGATATCATCGTCGTTCATCGCCCAGTTGACGAGAGTGGTCGTTGCGGTCTTGAGAACCTCAAACGACTCCTCTAGAACTCCGGACAGGTCTCGGACCTCTCTCGACATCGTCTCAACAGCCGCCGTGTTCTTCTCAATCACCTTGACGATCTCTCCGAGCCGCCTGTCTAAGACCTCCACCAAAGGGTCTTGATGCGGAGCTTGCACGTGGGGGGCACAGGGCTTCGAGACAACCTCAACATCCGGCGTGTCATCCACATCTTCGTCATCAGCGGCCTCACCAAAGTGCGCCGACTTCCTCTGTTTTCTTTTCTCTCCACCCCGAGGCGATGGCACGGTCGATGCCAGCTTCTCGGACTCCAGCACCTTCGGATTCAAGTCGCATTTTCCCTTGGTTTTCTGGCACCAGATGCACGACTTGCTATGTCCAGTACCCAGCATGCACATTTCTCTGGCCTTGATGCAGGCAGAGCAAACTTTCGCCTGCTCTGCGGACTTTCCGCTGACTGATGCGATGCGCTGAGACTGGTTATGGACTTGTCAGTACGAGGTTTAGAACGATAAGTACTGTTATGCACCATTGAGCTCTCCACCTGTTGTGCCCAACGCATCTCCTCCTCAAGACGCCTCTTCTCCGCTTCCAACTCACAGAGTTTCCTCTCCTCAGCTGCTTTCCTCTGAGCAGCCTCCTCGGCTTTCCTACACTCCTCAGCCCTTCGATGTTCCTCAGCCTCCTTCGCTTTCCGGACCTCCTCAGCTTGCCGGCGTTCTTCTTCCTCAATTGCTGCCTGCATGGCAGCACGTTGACGACGTTGTCACTCGTCGAACTTCGCCATTTTCATGGTCGGTGGGTCATCCGGATATTCTCGGAGCAGTTCATCGTCGAGGACATCCCAGGCAATGCCTGCAGGGTTAAGGGAAGGTTTGAGTCGGGAAGGGGGGGCCATAGCGTTTAGAAGGTTGGGAATGGGCGTCTGGACTTTGACAAAACCCCGTCGAGCTCTTTTTACTGTGAGGTTTTTCGGACTCCGACAATGCGGACTTCGAAACTCCGAAGCGATGCTTGAGCACAACAAGTGCCTCGAGGGCTCGGCCCTAAGAGAGGGATACTGTCACATCCGTGATGCGCACGCAAGTTCTGGACCACAGTCTGACCATCTGAGGTGTTGTTCTAGCCCTACGGGCTCCCATCGTGAAACTCCGTTCCATCTTTGGTTTGACTTACAATCTATTTCTATTTCTGTTTCCATATTTAGTATGTTTCTCTCGTGCTTCTGAGTGACTCGCTACACTACCGTACCCATATGTCTTACTAATCCCCGTACCATCCAGCTATCTGGCGACTACCGACTTACCTTACTAATAGCTCACTAATATTGTTATTCATCTGTACTGCATTCTGGTAGTCGCTACACCCCGGACATTGCATTGGACTTTCCTCTGTACTATAAAAGCCTGGTACATACATTGTAGCACATCAGTTCGAATATCAAATAAGATACTCATCGATCTCACTCAACTCCAGACAGTTTCTGGATAGTTCTGACCTCTGGGACTCGGCAGGAAACTAGTGTACTAAGTTGTACACTAAACTCCGACTACCTGAACTTTCACTCTAGCCTTCCTCTGCCCTCGGACCCTTCCTGGAGACCGTTGAGAACTGGTCTTGACAGGACCTGTAGTTGTAGAGGGTATAACCTGGATCTCAATCACTTCCATTACATTTGAGGCTTCCCTTAGGTGTGACAATGGTCGGTTTAGATTTGGGGAGGGTTCGCTATTTGCTAAGGGGGTAAGCTTATTGATGCTGCAGGGATATATCTAAGAGCTGACCTTCCTTTCAGCACCTATTTCCTGACCTGGAAATGAAGGGGGTTGACAGATTGCTTGACCTGGCTGCGCAGTGTTTCCTTCTGTGTGTTGCTGAAATAATGGAATGTACGTCTGGAGGGGATGCTAGCAGGATCAGCAAAGTTTGAAGTGCATCAGAAACAGCAGCCTTTCCTATGCACTGGTCCAAGTTCCTGTGAGCAGCAAAGAAGTAAAGGGGTCCCTAGGGGGATCCTAATCGACTCCTAAAGCTCTAGGGAGCTAGGGGAATAAGCAGACTAGAGTCCAGTGTGAGCAACCATAGATTAAGTAGAGATATGAGGGTACACAGTACCTAGAGTCCAGTGTGAGCAACCAAAGGTCTCAACACTGGACTCAGCTACACTAAGTGCGCTTCAAAGTAAACAATAGTAAACAAAGAGTGGCTGATGCGCCACAACACTAGGAATTGGCCTAGAAGGCTGGGAAAAGAAGTAGTAAGTAGCAAATAAGAAGGGGAATCAAATGGTAGTAAGTAAGAGACCATGTGAAAGAGAGAAAGCGAAGATAAGAGGTGAAGATCACCACAAGGAACAGTTCCTGCACAAACTGCAGGAAGCTGTCTGGGACACTGCCTATTGTTGATACCATGCATGGCACTGCAGCAGCAAGCCTCAGTGGGATGCACCAGAATTGGACCCTGGCCCATCCAGCAAGCGCCCTGCCCTGCCAGAATGATGGAAGTGTTCCTTGTGGTGATCTTCACCTCTTTTCTCGACTAAATTCCTTTTAAATAGGCTCTTACTTACTACCATTTGATTCCCCATCTCATTTGCTACTTGCTACTTCTTTTCCCAGCTTTCTAGGCTTATTTCTACAGTTGTGGCACATCAGCCACTCTTTGTTTACCTTTGTTTACCTAGAAGCGATCGAAGGTCTTGTAAGGTGCATACAGGAGTCAGTGGGAAGTGAGTACGTGCAAGAGCTGATCGTTGAAATCCCGAGATATTGATTCAACGAGTGGAAGAGCACAATGTATCAGATATGGTGACAATTTAAGCTTGTGGTTGATATGACCGAAGATGAGAACCAATGACTCCTGAATTTTATCCAAGTCAGTTGCAGAAAGGAGCTCATTCAGTGGAAAGTCCTTCATCAGTTGATTGTATTTGTGCACTAATGGGAGATAAAGGAATGTCATAAATCAGAGAGAAATTGTGCACACACCCAAATCCATTGCAGAATTGAGACCAGTATCAGTGATGAAACTTGTGGTTGCATGGTATTGTTTTGCATTGTGGAGACACTCCATAACCATATTCACCTCTTCGCTTCTTAGTTGTGCCTCGATCCCTTCCAACGCCCATTCCAGACTAAGCCAGAGTTAATCTCCTGCAAAGGAGTACCAGAGGAGATGTCTCGGGAGAGCTTGGTAACTGCCTGGATGGACTTGATCCATTGATTCATGTGAGAGTGCAGATTGTTGAGGAAGGTGCTGTCATTAAGATGTCATGCTGGAATGAATGATATATTCAGTTGTACGTTGGCTGCCTGGGCCTACATACCATTCAATTAGGAGTTGACATTAGCAAAATGTGCACATTACCTGTTCTGCAGCCCATTGGATGATGGGATGTATGATGAGATGTGTTTCTGGTATCTCAACATTCTGCTGTAAATGCAGAAGCGATAATTCAAGCTATGTGCCTTAAATGGCCGGGTAGATGCAGGTCTTTGGGTAGTCTCACCTTCTGAATCTCCTTGATTTTTATGATGTAGATCATGCCTCCTCCATCTGCTGTGAACCGTGTCACCCTCTCTTCACATTCATCGTCAAACAGGGAGAGGAGTTCCTCTGAAGAGGCACCAAGTATGGGGGGTAGAAGGGAGAGGAGATAGGATTTAAACATTGACACATCAAATGTAGGAGGTGCTGCAGCTGCAGAGATGTCATGAGGGAGTATGCCATTAGAGTTTGTCAAGGGCATTGGCATTGGAGAAATGTTTATTGAAGACATGGTAGTGCTGAAATGATCGAAGCCACCGTCATTAGCAATAGTGGTATGTGTCGAGAGGAATGCAGAGCCAGAGGAAATTGGAGTTGTTGATCGATGGGCTGTCCCAACAGGATGACACTGAAGAGAAAATCAGGACCCATTCTCTAGCAACTTGGACAGAACACTATTACCCTTGAGTGTTTTGAGCGCCGTAGCTCGCAGGGTGTCTTAGCGTATGGATACTTGTTTGTGATGACAGCTCCATAACTGCGGGGCGATGCTGCATTATACTCAGAGAACCATGAGCCATTCATTTTCACTCACCTCCACACCGAATACACTGCATGGAGGAATGGGGTTCCTGGACACACATCAGCAAGGAGAAACCGAAAGGGGCATCAGCCTTTGCCAAGTTGCCAATCAACACCATCCAAACTTGGTGGTAATGCCCTCGGCCAGGACAGACAAAGGCATGGGTTGCTGGCTGCCAGACCAATGATGTAGTTGGTAGGTTGCAAATGAACGCGTTGTTATCCCTAAACAGCAGTGAAGGTCTCGCAGAAATGGCATAGAGGATAAATACATACCCAAAGGTGAAGGGGATTGCTCGGCGAAGCTCTGTGGTATCACTGGTACGTACTGTTGCAAGTAGAGAGAGTGAGTGAGCTCGGCACTATGATGACTAGTGATTTCTACTCACATCTTGTGGGTTGCCAAAAGTCGTCTGAGAGTTCCCACGAGACGTATGGGTGTGGCGGGAACCCTGGTAATCTGGGGAAGTCAGCTCCTACTCCTGCTTGGCATGGTTGAAACGTTAATTGTTGATCCACAGCAGCCCTTCTTGGATGCAGCACCAGCAGGTTATGCATAGCCAGCTTGATCTGGCTGGAGTCTTCAACTCCCTGTACAGTGTGAGGTCAATGGGAAGTGTGAGTTGGGGACTGGGGTGTGTGAATTTCTCACCATTTATAGAAAATGGGTGTTTGGCATCGAGCATGGAGCTCCACACACGACAAGCGTGCACTGTTCTTCACAGCGCAGGCTCTGTCTGGCCATCTTGCCTCGTTCAACCCCTCAAATGGATTCTTGTGAACCATCTGGATCATCTATCTCCATATCAATGACAGAAGAAGAAGCATGTACTGTCTACATGGCCCTGGGATGCTTGGAGTCTACTGTGGTGGCTGTGAGCTTGAGAAAAAAGTTGGCACCGCTGCTAAGTATCCAAAGCAGTTCAGAGGAGACTGCTGACTTTGATAGCTGCATCCCCTGTCAAACACTGACTGCTGTGCACCCTCCCTCTCCAGACAACAACCCTCCACACCCCAACCCTTCTGCCTGCCCACAAAATGGAAGGGCTTTGTGCCGGTGGAGAGCCAGCAGAGTCTTTACCAGGGCTTCCAATGTGACCTCGCCTTCCCTTATCTCCACCCTAGCCAGCATCCACTATGGTTCCCTCCTGGAAAGTCCAGCCTCGTGGATTCAATCAGTCAAGGATGATCTGTCCAAGAGGGAGGAGTCTTTTGATGGGAACGACTTAGCGTCTATCATTTCACAATGCCAGGCCTTGAGGGACAAGGAAGTATCAGGTCAGTTTCTCCAGATGCTGGCGTCCATACAGCTTTCCTTCCTGTGTCAAGAGTAAGTGATTTACTCATTCCTCTGACTGGTGCTAACTTCAGCAGATTAATGAATGCAGACCCAGGCCCTAAAAAACCCTCAATACTGAAGTTTTATCGCTCTCACATTGAGCATTTGAAACACCCCCCCAGCCCTTAGGACTTTGCAGGAGTGGCTAGCAGCTGGAGCGAAGTTTACATGAATCGCTGCTGGAGGGACCATCTACTCCCTACTCATCCTCTCTGGGCTTGGCTTGCAATCGGCTGTGGGCAGGGTGCATGGTTTGGTGCACAGTGATGTGGCTTCAATGTTAAGGCACCCTCAGACCATAGGGGCAGGTGGGTTTCCTTCTATGCTCATTGCCACTTTGCTCATCAACTTCCTCAGAGTTGAGCCAACTGATCCTACAGCGTGTCATACCGACAGTAGCACAAATGCGAGAGGAGCTACCCCTCCAACTAGACATAGGGGGCACTTTACTAGACTGTACCTCCCTCAGGGAGTCAGACCTCACTCTTGGTCGCCTGCAAACTAAGTAAGTGGCCATGATGTTTTTGAGCAATAGTGAGTCAACAGCCTCAGGGAATTGAAGCTACCTAGCTGGAGCAGTTCTGCATGGCAAATATGCAGTCCTGTTTACCCTGAAGACGGGCAGTACCTTTCCATCTCCAGAATTGTATCGTCTTACTTGGTACCCAGTGCTACCAGCGATAGCACTTCTGCCATTCCTGCTATGCCCGACACTCAGCCTCTGCAAGTGTTACTGGCCCACCCAACTTCAACATAGATATCATCAAGACAACTTATAGTCACTTCCAATCCTACCAATGCTTACTTTTCTGCTCGACATGACTGGCAGGAAAATGCTGTTTGGACCAAGGTATTCTTTTAAGCCAGAAACTTGCCACACATGGTGATGTGTGTACTGATAGTGGCCTAGAACTGCAGAACGATGACAGCTCTCTGATGGCTTTTGTTTGCACAGCCATGCCCAAGGACTTGAAAGACCTGCTCTATCCTTCACTGGTTGCTTGCCTTGACGGTCCTGACTTATTCAGCGTTTGGCTACCTTCTCCTGCAAATGAGAATCTGCCTCAGCCATTTGACTGCCTCCACTTCAGCTGGTATAACAGGCACACCACCAAGGTATGCTATTTGCACTCAACCTAGAGCCCCTTCTTGCTCATGCACACAGGGCAATGACACTCCAAGCGATGTTCATCCATATGAGCTCCACCTTGGCAACTCAAGAACTAACATGTGGCAGATGCTACCCTACACTTCCAGTGACATGGCAGAGTATGGGCAGCTCTTCGACAGACTGGTACAAGCTTTCCAACATGTTTTTCTGTGGATTGGAAGTGCGGTAAGGCGCTTACCCTTTGATACAGCTTAAATAACATTTGGCATGCTCCATTAGCTCCAGGTGCACCTCCCAGAGACAGAGTACAGCGCCCTGGTGCAAGTAGCAGAGAGCCTTCCAGGGAATGTCATTTTAGTGCTCAAGGAGCAAGGGCTGGTGCTGGAATTACAGAATGGAGACTTTGCAGTTTTTTGCTCCAGCAAGGCAACACACTTCAACCTAGACTATGCTGGAGTGCAGGCGACCTTTGTCATGCAAACTGACATTGGATTTGACAAGTGGACTGCGGAACAAAATGGCTGGGGCCACAGTAGCTATTTCTGTTAACAATTTCAAGCATGTATTAGGTTTTGCTATAGTCATCTACGACCAGCACATGCTGGCAGGGATTGAGTTCTAATAATCTGCTGCTGAGGTGCTGGCTGGCTACCTAAGCTATACCCAGCCTGCAGCCTAGTGCCAGCTCCAAGCCCTACCATAGGACCACTGAAACTCCCATGGCTTCTCAACTTGGACTCGCCTCCACCACAGCTTTGTTTGCATTCTGTTGTGTTGCTATGCTGGGCCCAGCTCCAGTCCGAGTGGATGGTCAGTTCAGGCTAGGAAAACATCTGGGCTCAGGTTCATATGGTAAGCCCTTGCAGTGGTTCACAGGTGATGCTCAAGAGCTCAGGAAAAAAATACTTCTAGCTACTGTATATAGCGCTGTCAATATCATCAACCACAAGGTGCACGCTGTCAAGCTCAAACTATGTGCTGATGGGGAATCGTCTGTTGAAAGAGAGTACCATATTTTGAAGGAACTCGAGGGAGGGCTTGGAGGAGAGGGCATTCCACATGCACACTGGTTCAGCAGAGAGTCCACCTATGGTGCCTTGGTTCTTGATCTCCTGGGGCCATCACTGCAATACCTGCTTTTGCAGTATCAAATGTTTAGCCTGAGCACTGTCGTTGCCCTTGTGGATCAGCTGGTATGTGCTAGGTATATTGATCTGGATGCCCAACTAATGCTTGCTAGGTGTCTTGTCTTGAATACATCCACTCTCGTGGCTACATTCATGGAGACATCAAGCCCCAGAACATCCTAATGGGACTTGGTGACCAGGGCAGCACAGCATTTCTTGTGGATTTCGGGGTCACCAAACAGTATCACAACTCAGCAACTGGAGACCACATCCCTTTCCACAATGCTCACCACCTTACAGGCACCCCTGCATTTGCCTCTGTCAACAGCCATGTAGGAGCTGAATTGGGCCGGCATGATGACCTGGAATCCCTCTGCTACATGTTAATCTACTTCCTGTGTGGATCCCTTCCATGGCTGGACAACAGTTGCAGGAAGTCAGCCTCACTCATACTGAAGCTGAAATGAACAACCCCAGTTGAAGTCCTGTGCAGTGGGATCCCAGGCGAATTCAGGACCATCCTTGTATATGTCCATTCACTCTCCTTTGCAGAAACACCTGCCTATGACTACATCCAATCTATCCTTTCCTGTCTCTGCAAGGGTGGCTCTCCAGCAGAAACATCATCTGATTTCAATCAACCACCCATCTCTTCGCTCCGCCTTCCAGCTCCCATGCCAGTGCAGGCTGTAGCCAACTCTCCACCATCCAAGTTGAGGTTGACAGCCCAAATGAAAACCCTGAGGTGAATGTAAGCTAACCTTATGATTTGAACTAATCAATAAGCTAATACATTTCTGCCTATAGAGTGAATATGTAGTATTCATGTACCTGTATATGTATACTTACTCTTGCAATTCAAATGCAAGCACGTTGGCTACAAGCCAACTTTTTCCTCTACCTACCTGCCAGATGCATAAGGGGCAGAGTCAGACCCAAGATCGACAGTGCTTCGCAAATCGGGCCAACTGAATTGCACCTCAATTCTATGGCTCCAGAGCCTCAGCCACCTCGTGCATTCTCAGAATGGGGCAGGCCGGTTCCTTACACAGCACCCTTAAATTCAATGCAAATGATGTAAGGTGCATTGCCGAAAAGCCTCAAGGCTCCAACCCGCTGAGCAACAGCTCTGAGTTCGCCACCCACTGTCTTTCCAGCACAACCATGACCAGAGGTCGCCGCACAAAACAGCCAACTCCAGAGTCTCCAGAGCCCACACCACCTGCTCCTGGCCACCCAGTAGTTGTTCCAGAGCCCGGGCCCACTGAACACGTACTCCCAGCCCACCAGCCAAGTCAGCCTGCTGGCAAAGCACGTCCCCCTCGTAACCACCATCCCCCTGCCCGCTACCAATCGTCACCACTGGTGGATAGTAATATGCAGGAGTCAGAGTACTTCAACATCAATGACATCACTGATGATGGTGAAGATGATGATGAGGAACCTCCAGTCCCCAGGGCTCATGCAGCCCCAAGCCGGAATACAGCGGACACGGTAAACTCTTCGCTTACTGACCCCCTGGCCACTGGAACCCAGCCCAAGCCTTGTGGCACTCTGGATATCCATCACTTGTTCAAGAAATGTAAGGGAGAGCATACAGTTTGCATGCCCTGCAAGTAAGAATCTGTGTTTCCCACTGGTGCGGTATCTCACACATTACCACAGGAATATGAAAGCACAGAACCCTGGTCAATTCCCACCTGGTCGGGTGTACACATACAGTGAAGCTACGTCTAACACCTCCCTTCGTTTCCACATCGAGATACTTCACCTTGAAGAATTCCTGGCTGAAGCAGAGTGCCAGGGGTGGGTAGTACAGATCAACTCTGTCAGGGCCACATTTCACATTGGCTACAATTATGCCATGCTGCGGGAAGTTCTCTCTCACCCCAATGTATCCATCCGCCTGCTTCCTCCAGCTCCACCACCAACAATGATGAGCTACCAGTGTTTAGCGGTCCTCACCCTCCACCTTTGGGTGCTGGCTTACCACCCTTCTCTATTTCAGCCTTACATCGATACCTGGTGAGGTTTATCATGGCAGATGACCAGGTCAGTGACTATTGGTCTTCTTTACTCCTGCTGGGGGACGTACTGATGTCTTTGATAGTCTCTCAACCTCATAGAGTGTCCCAAATTCTGTGAGCTGATCCTGCTCCTGCATCAAGATCTTAGGAATTCAGATATCCCCCACCACACAAAACTTCGAGAGCTGATTATAGATGCATGGAGGGAGTACTTTATCATTTTGAAGAGCAATATAGCTGTAAGCATGAGGTGCACTGTATGACTTAACCATCTGACCTTCTCTACAGAATGCAGAAGGCAAGGTTTCTGTCACATTTGACTGTTGGACAGATGAAAACTCCCGCCCATTTCTTGCGCTCATGGCCCACTGGATAGGGAATGGAAGTGGGCTTGGTACACTCCAATTGAAGTCGGGGCTGGTGGCATTTCACTATATCCCAGAAGTCATACTGGGGCATTTATAGGTAGGACCTTACTGCATCTTCTGGATTGTGCAGATATAACAGATAGAGTATGTTGTTACATTTCTGCTCTGGTCTGAATTCTTACCTTCATTCCAGCTGGGACATTTCACTATGGATAATGCATCCAACAATGACAGTGCCATGAAAGAACTTTTGGTCCTACTTTCAGAATGTGGCATTGATTGTGATCCTGATGACCAGCACATCATGTGTTTCCCACATGTGCTCAATATATGTTCATCACATGTGCTAAAGGCATACACTCAGGCAGACTTCATGAACATTGCAAGCTCCTGGGTTGATGTGTTTGGAAAAAATGTTGACAAGGTGGCATATGTGGAAGCACTGCAAAATGATCCAATAGCTCTGGGTCGAAATGTTGTATGCATAGTCTGCGCATCAAACCTTCGCAGAGAGAGTTTCCACAATACCATCGTCACAGGGAACAAAATGAAATGGTTCACTGATGAAAACGACCAAATAACATCCCTCCCTGTGGTCGAACTTCTTTGTGATGTCAAAATGCGCTGGGACTCTGTATATTTTATGATCAATAGATTATGGATCCTTGACCAGGTGAGTGAACCAACACAAATGCCATCTGGCAATCACCCTCTTATGCTAACACAATTTCCAGGCTCTTGACTGCTACTTCCAGTTGCCATCGAACAGAGAGTTACTAGACTACAAGATGAATGACATGGATTGGCAAGTCTTACAAGATGTGGAGGTTGTGCTGGAAGTATGTGTTCTAGAGCTGTGAATTCTGGGTATTGACTAACACAAACTTCAGATTCCACATGCTGCCCAGCAGAGCATGTCAGGTGAGAGCACCCCAAAGCTAGGCAGTGCTGTCCCTGCATTTGAAACATTCATCGAGGAGTGGAAGAGATTGAGCAATGCTGTTCCCCATTGTGCAGCATATATCAGACCAGGCCTAGCCATTGCAGACACCTATTATAAGAAGATGGGCAAGACAAAGGCATATGTTGTCGCCATGTGTAAGTCTGACTCATGGCCCACCACCATTAGTACAACTGACTCTTTACCTCTACAGTTGTGGATCCAACTATCTGTATGACCTGGATCAATGAACACTGGCCATTACTGAATGCCATGGAGGCAAACCAGGTGATCAAAGATTTGGTATGTGAGCTATCATAACTATCCTATCACATCTCTGATCACTTCTACAGATGACTGAGTACAGGGCTAGCAGCACCCTTGCAGGTACTGGCACAAAATGCACCTGCAGACCAAGTGCCACACACTTTCCCTAAGCCAAAGCTAGCCTCACATTACTATGGGGTGGCACCAGTGGGCACTTGGCATGTGAACAACTCTGGTCCACAGACCATTGATCAAGAGTTCAGCACTTATGTTACTGCAAGCATCAGTCCCCCAGGAATGGATCCTCTTTCCTTTTGGCAGGTAAGTCCACATTTTCTAAGACAAGCTAAGACTAAAGGTCTGTTAGCTATCTCACACGACGTACCCCACCATTTTCCGCATCGTGATGGACTATCTCCCAATCCAGGCCTCCTCTGTCCCATGTGAACACATCTTCTCCTCCAGCTCTGAAACTATAACCAAGTGCCACAACTGCATCAGCCCAATTCTTATGGAGGCACTGCAAATGCTCAAGTTTTTCCTGAAGAAGGAACATCTTGATTTCCCAAAAGGGTGGGCAGTATCCCAGAAGGATATGCTAGTTGATGAGGATGAGGATGATCTTCTGGCAGCAGTTGTGGACAAGAGTGCCTCTGAAGACTCTCTAGCCCAGGCAGTTGATATTATCATTGGTGCCATTGCAGGAGATGAGGGGGATGAGACTGAGGATGTCCCTCTAATTTTTTGATTCTACATACTTTATATTCCCTCCTGGTACCATGTCTGTGCAATCATATCATTCATGGCAAGCAGCCTGAGTCGAGTTCAGACTACACAACAAAGATCATGCCTGCTGTATGTTGTTACATGTCAGCTAGCTGACTTTGGGTCAGAAGCTGTGACTAGCCGAGCCAGTTAAGTCGACCTAATATATTACGGCTTGCCACGCTGCAGCTCGGCTGAGCCAGGTACTTGGTTCCAACTTGAGTCAGCTACAAGCCGGAGCCACGGCAACACTAGATTAGGGTGCATAGTACAAAATACCATGGTGGAGGTATGCAATCAATAAAGTATTGTCGGAGTACTTGGTCCATGCCCAGTGAAGTGAAGTCACGATGACTTCGGAGTTGCTGTTCATTGCAATGGAGGGAGGTGGTGTGATAGTCCCTTGAGACACCCACTGGTCTGGTGCATCATAAAACAGATTTGGTTCATCAGTTTTTTACTAGGTAATGGTCAATACACACTACTACCACTATAATCCCACAATGAGACCTCTGACTTGATGCCAGTGACAACAGTACTTCCAGAAATGCCCAGGCATTCCACAGGAAGGTTGTCATGAGCATGAATGCCCATGACAGTAATCTCCTGAGATAATGGTAAATGTCAGCCATGAAGCACCATAGGCTGCACTCATGTAGGTAGCAATTGTTACTGAAATGACAACACTGTTCCCCATGGGACCCACAAAGCGATTGACTCAGTTTGTTGCCACTTTTTTATTTTTGCAAACTGGGACTCCATGAGAACTTTGGAAATATCTCACCCCAAAAAGGAGATATTACTAAGGTAAAAATATTCCCATGGTCCTGTGATCATAGGCTACAACTTTCATTTTTGGCAGAGTTTGAATCTGAGTTTGAAATTTATAGAGGTGTGCCACACAACCCACACAGCTGGCTTCAAAAGTTGCTGAGGTAAGCAGAAATGGATATTTAAACCCAGCTCACTCCCACACTGCATCTCTTTCCACTACCACCACCATCCCTCTTCCTCACCATCATCTTCATTGTCATCCCTCCCTCATCACCCTCCTTTGCTACCACCACCCTTATGGTGGGTACCCTCTCCCTACCAATAGTAATAAGTGACCACTTAGTATACATAGATATGTATATCCTTGTACCTTGACATGTAATTTAGGTAGCTTATGATAATATGATTCAATTATTGGTCAACTACAACATATGTGAGTGGTGAGAATCTGTAGTACTGAAACAATCTGGGGTAGGTCTGTACAGACCTGTATAGAGGGGGGGGGTTGTGCTGATGTCCTCAAGGACACCAAAATCTGCGTTACTTGGCTGCTTGTATTTGTTGTTGGCACTCATGGTTAGAGGTCAAAAAGGAACCTGGTCCTGATTACTGTCAACACACCTGCTAAGCCATGCGCCACTCTGTAACATAGCCACAGATCCTGCCAGAAGAAAGGACACCAGGATGGGCATACAATGAAGATGAAGACATGTTATGCAGTACTGTCAAACTACAGATAACAATGATGACCATGACATGGCATGTGTGATTATCACTGAGTGCCCAGATTCTAAGTCCAATGTCTCCCATGTGGGTCTCGGAATGAAACCTATATATACTTCCATCATGTGTTGGTGTCTGTGCATACTGGGTCTTTGGACAACATACCACACTCATAATGACAAGCAAGAGGTATAGAGCCAGTGCTAATGAATTCCAAATACAAGATGTGTCTTATAAGGGAAACATTCAATAGCCTGAGGAGAGTTTAATTTGATACATATTGCTTGGTTCAATGGTCCACAGCCCAACAACTCAGAAGACCATCATTCCGCTGCCATGCCTGTAAACTCCTTGACCAATGTCCCTGACCCCGAGGTACATGTGGCTGCGAAATATGTTCCTTGTGGTGATCTTCACCTCTTTTCTCGACTAATTTCCTTTTAAATGGGCTCTTACTTACTACCATTCGATTCCCCATCTCATTTGCTACTTGCTACTTCTTTTCCCAGCTTTCTAGGCTTATTTCTACAGTTGTGGCACATCAGCCACTCTTTGTTTACCTTTGTTTACCTAGAAGCGAACTTAGTGTAGCTGAGTCCAGTGCTGAGATCCCTTAGTCACTCACACTGGACTCTAGTCTGGTATATTCCCTAGCTCCCTAGAGCTTTAGGAGTCGATTAGGTTCCCCTAGGAACCCCTTTTACCCCTCTGCTGCTAACAAAATACAATGCTGGATGACAAAAATACCTCAGTGTACCTCAGCGGCTTCACAAAGGTCGCAGAAGAAGGTGCAGAATGCCGAGAATGCGTGGGTTAACCTGTTGCTCAGTGGGTTAAGAGTTGTGTTCCCTGGGTATGACATTCACAACTAAAGGGTTAGGATATGATGTTGCAGGAGAGCTGACAACCCCTTAATGTCTCAGTGGGCAGAAATCACGAAGCATGTACAAGAGGTCATGTTACAAGGACCAATACAGAACCAGTTGATGCTGAATGCATGGAATCTTTGCTGTCGACTTTCATGTCAGCCCTGCGATTCGGTTGAGGAAGATGGCGAGGCAGCATGGAAGCTGGTCAGTAGGCTAGCATCTGCACACTATACCCAAAGAAACTGAACAACACATACCTGGTAGGAGATTCATATTGCTCCAGTGCCATGGTGGTGGCAAGCCACAGTCCTGATTGAAATTGGATCCCTCATGTGGAAGCAGTAGCAGAACATGTTGAATGGATTCCTCCTGTACGCAGTGAAAAGCACCCTGTTCATGTTCCGATCAAATGGTCACTGCAAAGCTCAGAGAAACTCAACATACATAGATAACAACTTGTAATTGCACCCTGAGGCCCCCACCGACCATGGGGACCCTGGACCCCCAAATTAGTACTAACAGTACCACAATAAGCACCATGTCTGAGATCATTTCCAAACCATTACTGGAAGAGAAGGATCCCTTTACATATCAAAACTGAAGAGGGCCCTCCTAGGAAAAGGGCCTCTGTTTGATCTTGTTGTGTGGTGCGAGTGCTGATGTTAGCTACTTTGTCACTTACTCATCTGCAAAATGCAGCTTGTCTTCTCATTAGTCTACATTGTCACACAAATCTGCCCATCACACAGGTGCCTAAGCAAGTTGTAGCTGCCAGCAGTGGCACTTCCCAGTGATTATACATCATGCAAATCCAGGCCTAGCCTGTGGCTGGCATTAACTTATCCCAAGTCAGTTACCTCTCTACAAGTAGTACTCCAGCAAATCGGCCTTTGCTTGTGTTTCTCCCAAGTTGCTGGGAGCACCAGAGATGGCTAGTGGCAGTCGGTGATGATGAGGTATTGGACAAGTCCTTCTTGCTTGACCCCATAGTGTGAGCAGCAAAGAAGTAAAGGGGTCCCTAGGGGGATCCTAATCGACTCCTAAAGCTCTAGTGAGCTAGGGGAATAACCAGACTAGAGTCCAGTGTGAGCAACCCATAGATTAAGTAGAGATATGAGGGTACACAGTACCTAGAGTCCAGTGTGAGCAACCAAAGGTGTCAACACTGGACTCAGCTACACTAAGTGCGCTTCAAAGTAAACAACAGTAAACAAAGAGTGGCTGTTGCGCCACAACACTAGGAATTGGCCTAGAAGGCTGGGAAAAGAAGTAGTAAGTAGCAAATAAGAAGGGGAATCAAATGGTAGTAAGTAAGAGACCATGTGAAAGAGAGAAAGCGAAGATAAGAGGTGAAGATCACCACAAGGAACACTCCCCCCTGATTGCACACCTCTGCCAGCTCAGCTCCCCCCTACTGGTGCAAGTCCCATCATCTTGCAGAACTGCTGCACCTTGACTCGAGCCAGAGGCTTGGTGAGCAGATCAGCAGGCATCTGGTCAGTGGGCACAAACTGGGGTGAAATCACCTCCCTATCCACCATATCTTGTAGCCAGAACCACCGCAAATCCAGTTGCTTCATCCTCCCATGATGCTCGGGGTGTTTGGCCACTTGGATCGCAGATTGGTTGTCGATGCGCAGTACAGAGGGCTGGGAGACAGCAAAGCTCATCTCCTGAAGCAGTTTTCGCAGCCAGACCACCTCCTTGCCAGCCTCCACAGCAGCAATGTACTCTGCCTCAGTTGAGGACAATGCAACGATGCCCTGCAGCTTGGAGCTCCAAGAAATCGCGCCAGTACCCATTTTGATGAGATAGGCGCCAGTAGAACGACCAGTATCCTTACAACCACCATGATCTGCATCAGAATAGGTCGAGAATAGCTCAGATGTCGAGGGATCAGGAGAATAGGTAAGGGAGAGGCTCGCAGTGCCCTTCAGATAGCGCAGGAGGTGTTTGACTGCAGCCCAGTGAGCTAGGCCTGGGTTGGAGTTAAATCGAGCGAGTACACCGACAGTGTATGCGATATCTGGCCTGGTGGTGGTGGCAAGGTACATCAGTGCGCCAACAGCTCCCTGATAATCAAAGGAACGCATCTGGGAAGCTTCCTCTCGCGTCTGAGGGCAGTGATCACGAGTAAGGCGCAATCCTGGGTCCATGGGAGTCGAAACCGGCTTGCAATCAGCCATTCCAAAGCGATCGAGGATGTCGAGACAGTACTGCTGCTGGGAAAGGGTGATGGATCGACGAGGGCGGTCTCGATCGATTTTAATGCCTAGGAGTTGAGTAGTAGGACCTAAATCGCGCAATTTGAAGTGTTTGCGCAGGGCAGAGATCATGTCCTCGATGGCAGAGAGAGATTTCGATGCAAAGGTCATGTCGTCGACAAAGACTGGTAGTATGATGTGCACATCACCTTTGCACAAGATATAGATGGCTGCATCGGAGTAGGTCTGCTGGAAACCAAGGGACTCGAGTACAGAGCGCATTTTGCGATTCCAGCGATTACCACCTTGCTTGGTGCCATACAGCGCCTTCTGGAGCAGACAGACATATTTTCTGGAGTCCTTCTGGGCAAAACCCTCAGGCTGCTCCATATAAACGTCACAGTCCATCTCCCCATTGAGATAGGCATTGGAGACATCGACAGAGCGAAGGTGGAGGTCGTGGAGAGCTGCTAGAGCCAGGACGACTCGAATGGTGGGCATACGAACGGTGGGAGCGAAGATCTCCAGGAAATCGAAGCCAGGTCACTGGTTATAGCCCTTGGCCACCAATCGAGCCTTATACCGGTCGATGGAGCCATCTGCATTGCGCTTCAGCTTAAAGACCCATTTAGAACCAATCACCTTGCGATCCACAGGCCTTTCGACCAAAGACCATGTCCCATTACTCTCATGGGCAGCTAACTCGTCCAAGGCAGCTTGATGCCACTGTTGAGCATCAGGGCGATGAGTGGACTCAGCATAGGTCCTAGGTTCTGCAGTAGAAGTCGATAGGGCGAGATCTGCGTCCTCTTCTTCATCATCTACTTCATCTTCCAATTGCTGGGGGCTAAGCTGCCACCAACTGCGAGGAGGTCGCCGATTTCGAGTAGGAAGTCGAGCACCGATGCCTACTGGGGTTACAGGGCGAGGTGCAGGTGGAGGAGAAGCTGGAGGAGTGTGGAAGTCGTCAGCAGCAGGTGCAGGGGCATGATCAGGACCATCAGGAGCGACTGCTGGAGGATCTAGAGGTGCATAAGCGACTGGAGGGGCCACAGCTCCCCCCTGACCCTGTACTGGTGCAGGGGGATCGTCCTCGTCATCAGAATCATTATCAGAGTCGAGATAAATGCCAGTAGAAGTAGGAGCACCAGTGGAGTCAGAGGAAGTGAGCTGGGGCGCACCAGATGTCATGGGAGGTCGCTTGGAGGCCAGAAAATGGCGCTCATCGAAATCAGCTCGCTCAGAGATCATGGTGCGCTTGGTCAGGGGATTGTAGAACTTCCAGCCCTTGTAACCATCAGGATAACCTATAAAGACGCATTTCTGCATATGAGAACCAAGTGCAGGGCGCTGATCCTTCTGCAGGTGAACATAGGCAGTGCATCCCCACACCCTGAGGTGGGAAACATCGGGTTTTCGACCATGCCATAGCTCATAAGGCATAGCACCATCCACAGCATCAGTGGGGCATCTGTTCCACACATGGACAAGAGCAGCAAGGGCCTCACCCCAGAAAGACTTTGCCAGGCCAGACTCATCCAACATGGCAGTGATCCGCTCCGCCAGGAGCCTATTTGCGCGTTCTGCAACTCCATTTTGCTGAGGACGAGCTCTAACAGTGTGCTGGCGCTCTATGCCAGCCTGGGTAGTGAAGTCGAGCATCGCATTGCCCATATACTCCCCTCCCTTGTCATCTCGAAGAGTTTTGATGCGTCGCTCCGTCTGATTCTCTGCAAAGGCTTTGAATCGCTTGAAGGCATCGAAGACATCAGATTTGGCTCGCAGGGGAATCACAAATCGATATCTGGAGTAATCATCGATGAAAGTGACCCAGTAGCGAAAGCCAGAGAAGGTCCTGTAGGGCACATAGTGTAGATCAGTGTGCACAAGCTCTAGGGGACGAGAGGCGCGCCATTCAGAACTAGGAAAGGGATTGGCATGCATCTTTCCAGCCAAGCATGGTTCACAGATGGGATCAGGGCGAGTCTTGACATCTAGCTTCAGTCCAGTCACCAGGTTGCGCTGTATGAGGGCCTGAACTCCCTCCACATGGTGGTGGGCCAGTCGACGATGCCACAGGCTCAGATCGAGAGGCAGGGTAGTTGCAGGCGAGGCTGAGTGACTGAAAGGAATGGTAGAGCCATCCAGGAGCGCAGTGTTGCTGTCTGAGATGCTGGCAACGAATAGGGGATCCCCAGGAGGGCGAGAGAAGGCCATGCGCACAGAATGGATGTTTACTACGAAGCCAGAGTGGCGAGTTAAATACAGGACCGAGAGGAGATTTGATTTAAGGTCTGGGACATGCAGGACGCCTCTAAACTCGACTGCCCTCGCTCCCTTGCCCTCTATCACTGGATGAAAGACCACAGAACCGATCCCAGCTGAGTGGACGATGGTATTGTCAGCTAGGCGGATTGGGACGCATTTTGGGGTATAATTTCGCAGCCAGTGGCGATGTGGGGTCATATGAGAAGTGGCCCCAGTGTCTGCAGTCCAGTGATCATCAGCATCGAGTTTGGAGGGGCAAGGGGAGGCAGAGAGGCGAAGACTTGCATTTCCAGCTCCTTCAGGGTGGTCATCGAGCGCAGAGCCGTGCGCAATGGCAGCCTTGGCAGTCGCTGAGGCAGGATCTGAGTTGTTAGGGGTGGCAGGTGAGGTTGTGGAACTAGAGGGCGATTCCTGAGCCTGGTTCGCCTTCCTACCTTTCCCTTTGCGCTTAGAGGCCTTGTGGGCATCCTTGGCTCGCTGTCTGGCGAAGCACATGTGTTCACAGTGCCCAGGTCTCTCGCAGAAGGAGCAGGGGTCGCTTTGGGCACATCCACAGGTCCTAGCACCGCTGGCAGTGAGTGCAGAGTCCCCAGACGTGCCAGCCACTTCAGCACGAGGTTTCCTGTTGATATCTTCGGCCATAAATGCAGACTTGATAGTAGACTTGTCCAAGGACGAGAGTAGGAGCAGGGAAGAGGTAAAATGCAAGTATTCCGAGGGTAGAGCACGAACCATGGCCATACAGACGAGTTCATCGTCCAAGGAGGACAGTGTGAACTGCTGAGGGCGCAACTCTTGGATCTTGAGCATGGCTTGCTCGATCCTAGCTGTCAGGGAGGTCAGGGACTCGTCCTCTCGCTTTCTGATGCTGAAGAACTCGTCATAGGCAGCAAACCGAGCACCAGGGCGCTGTTGGACATAGAGGGTGGCCAGGGCATTCCAGGCAGCAACAGGATCGTCTTGGACAGTCCTAATGTGCACTCTCTGGTCAGCTTCCAAAGCTAGCATGATTTCACCTGCAGCCTTGTCTGCCTTCGCATCCCACTTGTCTTGGTCATCTCCAGGAGTGTTGGGGCGAGCCTCAGTGCCAGCAACAAGCCTCCAGAGGCCTTTGGAACGGAGGAAGGCCTTCATCTCTTCGCTCCAGGTCGAGTAGTTGGTCCCATTGAGGGGTTTGATGCGAGGGGTTTGTTCAGAGGACATGGTCGATGTGTGGGAAACAAAGATCGATGATGGCGAGCGAAGATAGCGATAGATGACTTCGAGGGTGGTATATATGAACAGAGGAGATCAAGAGGAGTCGAATGATATAGGATTTAGGGCAGATTGATAGGCCAGAAGTCGAGAGAGGGACACCTTGGTCCGTGCACAAATATGTGGCGATGGCGACCGATCGCTTCGATGAAAATTTTTCTAACGGGTATCGGCCGAAAGCTCTCGATGTGGGGAACCCGGTAGAAGTCGAATCGCGAAGATCGGAGCAGTGGATGATGAGATATGAAGGGCTCGAGTATGAGTATGTGCGCACTGATAGCCCCCTTTAACTTTCCAGTGTTATATCTCGCTTTCTACCCAACAGATCGAGCTGAAACTTGGTGTGGCACGAGCTCTGAACCTTGTGAGTCGAAGCGAGGTGTTTTGACAGTCGAAGGACTGATGGGAGAGGCTGGAGAAGCCGATGTTGGGGATTAGGGGTGGAAAAGTGACAGGTGCTGTTGGTCGCGATGTGGATGGATTCCGAATTTGAAAACAGGCCGCCTAGGGTTATCAGGGCCGTAGAAATCGATGGTGAAAGTTTGGAGTCGATTGGAGTAGCGGGTGTTGCGATATGGGGCTTAGAGCGCGGGGCTCATAACCTGTGAGCAGCAAAGAAGTAAAGGGGTCCCTAGGGGGATCCTAATTGACTCCTAAAGCTCTAGGGAGCTAGGGGAATAAGCAGACTAGAGTCCAGTGTGAGCAACCATAGATTAAGTAGAGATATGAGGGTACACAGTACCTAGAGTCCAGTGTGAGCAACCAAAGGTGTCAACACTGGACTCAGCTACACTAAGTGCGCTTCAAAGTAAACAACAGTAAACAAAGAGTGGCTGATGCGCCACAACACTAGGAATTGGCCTAGAAGGCTGGGAAAAGAAGTAGTAAGTAGCAAATAAGAAGGGGAATCAAATGGTAGTAAGTAAGAGACCATGTGAAAGAGAGAAAGCGAAGATAAGAGGTGAAGATCACCACAAGGAACATTAACTCGCCAATTGACCACCCTCCAGCTACTATATGACATATTTCTCTATTGGATCAAGGGCATTGACAAACGTCAGATGTGGATATGGTGCAATACCAAGGGATGCCATGAGTGGGTTCCTGTGCAAGAAGGCTATGTGTTCCTTGTGGTGATCTTCACCTCTTATCTTCGCTTTCTCTCTTTCACATGGTCTCTTACTTACTACCATTTGATTCCCCTTCTTATTTGCTACTTACTACTTCTTTTCCCAGCCTTCTAGGCCAATTCCTAGTGTTGTGGCGCAACAGCCACTCTTTGTTTACTGTTGTTTACTTTGAAGCGCACTTAGTGTAGCTGAGTCCAGTGTTGACACCTTTGGTTGCTCACACTGGACTCTAGGTACTGTGTACCCTCATATCTCTACTTAATCTATGGGTTGCTCACAGTGATCACTGCCCTCAGACGCGAGAGGAAGCTTCCCAGATGCGTTCCTTTGATTATCAGGGAGCTGTTGGCGCACTGATGTACCTTGCCACCACCACCAGGCCAGATATCGCATACACTGTCGGTGTACTCGCTCGATTTAACTCCAACCCAGGCCTAGCTCACTGGGCTGCAGTCAAACACCTCCTGTGCTATCTGAAGGGCACTGCGAGCCTCTCCCTTACCTATTCTCCTGATCCCTCGACATCTGAGCTATTCTCGACCTATTCTGATGCAGATCATGGTGGTTGTAAGGATACTGGTCGTTCTACTGGCGCCTATCTCATCAAAATGGGTACTGGCGCGATTTCTTGGAGCTCCAAGCTGCAGGGCATCGTTGCATTGTCCTCAACTGAGGCAGAGTACATTGCTGCTGTGGAGGCTGGCAAGGAGGTGGTCTGGCTGCGAAAACTGCTTCAGGAGATGAGCTTTGCTGTCTCCCAGCCCTCTGTACTGCGCATCGACAACCAATCTGCGATCCAAGTGGCCAAACACCCCGAGCATCATGGGAGGATGAAGCAACTGGATTTGCGGTGGTTCTGGCTACAAGATATGGTGGATAGGGAGGTGATTTCACCCCAGTTTGTGCCCACTGACCAGATGCCTGCTGATCTGCTCACCAAGCCTCTGGCTCGAGTCAAGGTGCAGCAGTTCTGCAAGATGATGGGACTTGCACCAGTAGGGGGGAGCTGAGCTGGCAGAGGTGTGCAATCAGGGGGGAGTGTTCCTTGTGGTGATCTTCACCTCTTATCTTCGCTTTCTCTCTTTCACATGGTCTCTTACTTACTACCATTTGATTCCCCTTCTTATTTGCTACTTACTACTTCTTTTCCCAGCCTTCTAGGCCAATTCCTAGTGTTGTGGCGCATCAGCCACTCTTTGTTTACTGTTGTTTACTTTGAAGCGCACTTAGTGTAGCTGAGTCCAGTGTTGAGACCTTTGGTTGCTCACACTGGACTCTAGGTACTGTGTACCCTCATATCTCTACTTAATCTATGGTTGCTCACACTGGACTCTAGTCTGCTTATTCCCCTAGCTCCCTAGAGCTTTAGGAGTCGATTAGGATCCCCCTAGGGACCCCTTTACTTCTTTGCTGCTCACAGTTAACTCCCTTGTGACTCAAACCAACAGTAAGTTCCAGTCAAATCTTGGAACTTGTGACATTTCTGTGGGGATATCTAAATGGTTGTCAGTTGGAAGAGGAGCATAGGTCAGTTGCCTCTTACAATCAACTGCAGTAGATCTGCAGGTGTTGTTTGCTCAGGAATATTTGTTGAGGAATCCCTAGGATTTTTGTCAGTAGCCAGTTGGCATAGTATGTATTGCTACAGGTAGTCACATGGGTGCTGTGGAACTCTGATGGATTGGTGCTGGCAAACCCCTGGGGTGATTGCAAGTCATTGTGGTTCCTGCTGGTTAGGTAACATGGTAAGCCACAGCTTGCCAAGTGAAATGTAGGCCCTACTTTGCATGTTCAGTATGTGAAGTGAAAGTTTGCAAGATTGTTGGTATTGTAGTAGGGTGAGACATGGCTGGGGGCATGACTTGGTGACCATGTAGTTCTGCAATTACGACCCGAGTGATCCCTCCACATCGGATTGGAGAACTATGGCGAAACAGCCATTGCTGGGATGCCATGGAGTGTGAGGGTAGGATAAAGGGGACTGGCCCCAGGAAAACTGGCAAACATAACAGCTGACCAACTCAGACAAGTGAGCCTGTGACATTGATCTATTCAACTCAGAACTATTGTTCCTGTAGCTCCACTGCTCCACATCTCTGATAGGCTTGCAGTGCCAACTACAAGCAACCCCTGTTCGGCTGTTCTCTGCTAGACTTGCAATACCAACAACAAGTAGTCCTTGTTCAACATATGTGCAACAAACATTCAAGGCTGCACCAGTGTGATGCTGGCTGATGATTCCCATTTCACAGTCAGTTACATAGTCTCAGGAGACTGGAACATCTCACAACTAGGGGTAACTGGACTGTCCTGAAGCATCCTCGAGGACAGTTGCCATGAGGCTTCAGACAAAGCACCTACCGGAGTATATGAATGTGATACTGAAGTTACTGAGGATGATTGGTTCAATCTCTGCCTTCCGTCATGAGGTACTAGACCTGCAGATGGGTCAGGCATGTATGTAGCTTTCACACCTTTGCCAGTTCCTACCAATGATATACGAACCTATTAGCTTTCCAAACTTGCTCCCATAAGGGTATGCTTCACTCTGATCCATCTTCAACATAATCTCATTGTATCCCACTGCTGTAGGAGATAGTCACTCTTATGACAGAGGACTCTGTTGGTGCCTTTGTGTCCCAGGTGTCACAAAGTCATGCAATTGTGTCTGGAGTTAAGTCTCTTCACATGAACATCAAGGCTGGTCTTGCATCCCTTCATGCAGTCCACCAATGTCTTGTGCTACTTCAGCACCTGGAAGACCTTGAACTTCATCTGGTTGGCCTGTCTCATTCATCCTGGGTCGACATCTTACATTCTGCCAACTTCAACAACCTCAAAAACTTATCCACAAATGCACCACACAGTGTTCTGTGTCACTTCCTCCCCAAAGCAATAAATGTGCAGCATTTACACCTACTACCTTACTGTGGCAATCTGTGCCAATTGGATAATATTTCCTTCCCACACCTCACAGATGTAACTGCTGCAACAGCCTGTGCCATACCCCTCACCAATCAAGGACATGTGGAGCATCTCAGTGTTGTAGACTTGGGGCCTGAGGGCACCATGGCATTCCCTCACATGCTAAAGTCACTGGCCTCATCCACTTTGACACTAACCTTGTTACATATCAACTTTGATCCGAGTGACTGTGATATACATATTGAAGTGTATCAGTGAGGTTGCACCAAACCTAACTGCCCTCAAGCTGATTGAGAAGGAATCCCTGTCATGGTTGCTTCAAAATATCCATCCATTGCATAACACTGTATCATACACATAGACTTCCCCTGCAACTCCACCTCCTTTTCAGTGACATCAACATGACATCTGTGCTCAAGTGCACTATCTGTCATATGAACTGATCCCTACCTGGCTGCCAGCAATCTGGATGGCACCCTCTCAATTTGTTTGACATCTTCTGGTGAGATGCTGTATGAAGAGTTCATATGTCTGGTGGCATCAGCAAAACCCCCCCCCTCTATACAGGTCTGTACAGACCTACCCCAGATTGTTTCAGTACTACAGATTCTCACCACTCACATATGTTGTAGTTGACCAATAATTGAATCATATTATCATAAGCTACCTAAATTACATGTCAAGGTACAAGGATATACATATCTATGTATACTAAGTGGTCACTTATTACTATTGGTAGGGAGAGGGTACCCACCATAAGGGTGGTGGTAGCAAAGGAGGGTGATGAGGGAGGGATGACAATGAAGATGATGGTGAGGAAGAGGGATGGTGGTGGTAGTGGAAAGAGATGCAGTGTGGGAGTGAGCTGGGTTTAAATATCCATTTCTGCTTACCTCAGCAACTTTTGAAGCCAGCTGTGTGGGTTGTGTGGCACACCTCTATAAATTTCAAACTCAGATTCAAACTCTGCCAAAAATGAAAGTTGTAGCCTATGATCACAGGACCATGGGAATATTTTTACCTTAGTAATATCTCCTTTTTTGGGTGAGATATTTGCAAAGTTCTTGTGGAGTCCTGGTTTGTAAAAATAAAAAAGTGGCTGTACAGTTATGATGTCATAATGAAAGGTGTAGTGTATGATGTCATGATCATGTCAGTATGATTATCTCATCAATATGTCTATTTTTGGATGAGATATGGGCAAACCAAAGTTTAGATCTGTGGTGTCTGTGGGTCTGTGGAGTCTGTAGAGTCTGTAGGGTCTGTAGGGGTCTGTACTTGGTCTGTGGAAAATCTGTACCATCTGTGGGTCTGTGCCTCTGTACCAAACCCAGGGTTTTGCTGATGAATTTCCTTGCCCCCTCAAGCTTTCAGTGTTTCAGGATCTGGATGAGGTGTGCTTGTGAATCTTCGATGCTGGTTTCAACTGGTTTGTGTAGGATGCAGATGGTGACATCACTCTCAGAGGTCATTCACTGGCCCAGATTTACAATGAGCTAGGTTTCTCTTATTTCTGGTCGATATTGTTGTCTCACCAACCTCCATAGAGCCACTGGACCAAAGATGAGCTGCCTGTCCAGATTCCTCATCTGCCCCAGTTCTCATTGTTTGGGGATTCAGATGAGGTGTGTACTCGTTAATCTCTAGTCTCAGTCTCCACTAACCTCTACAGGATGCATGTGAAAACAGGGGGGTAGGTTACTCTTATTCACGAAATATTGTTTCTCCCACCACCTGCATTAGAAAGGAAAGCATACTGCTGAGCAAGGGCATTTCCTGCACCATGATGTTTCTGATTCAGTGCACTTGCTGGCTTGTTGCAGTAGAAGTTTGGTACTTACTATATTTCATAGGATATGGACGTTGGAGACAAAATGATCACTTTGACTCATACCCCTCAAGGTGCCAGCCAGTAAAGAGGTGAGTAATTCCGCCATTGCTAAGTGTGTTGTGCTTTACATTACCCCTGGAACAGCAGGATAAAAGTGGTGACCTATGAGCAGCAAAATTTCCACACCCTCTTCAGCTTTCCTTGGCCACTCAATCCCCTAGAGTGGGCTGTCTGGATGCCACCTCATCTCTGTGGGCACTCCTGATGTACATCATCTGTTTCCTATGGAAGCAGCACTTCAGCTGATGTTTTGAATTTTCTTCTTGCAGCCCACATGTAGAAATGGCACAGTAAGTTGGATGACACTTTTGTCCACATAGTCTAATAACTCGATAGATGGACCATACTCCAGTCATGCTGTAGGGAGAGGGTACTGTTAGCAGCAGAGGGGTAAAAGGGGTTCCTAGGGGAACCTAATCGACTCCTAAAGCTCTAGGGAGCTAGGGAATATACCAGACTAGAGTCCAGTGTGAGTGACTAAAGATTTGAGTGAGGTATAAGGGTACACAGTACCTAGAGTCCAGTGTGAGTGACTAAGGGATCTCAGCACTGGACTCAGCTACACTAAGTTCGCTTCTAGGTAAACAAAGGTAAATAAAGAGTGGCTGATGCGCCACAACTGTAGAAATAAGCCTAGAAAGCTGGGAAAAGAAGTAGCAAGTAGCAAATGAGATGGGGAATCGAATGGTAGTAAGTAAGAGCCCATTTAAAAGGAAATTAGTCGAGAAAAGAGGTGAAGATCACCACAAGGAACAGGTACTCCCTAGTAGGAAATTGGGTGATGATAGAGATGTTGAGGTGCTGTTCTGTTTTATTTTTCCAAGGGGCTTGATCCCCGTTTTGTATTTGGGTCTGGGACTTAGGTGCGAGGCAAGTGGCTGATTAGTAAGCATGGTTCAGACTTGGACTTGAGTTGTATTAACTACAGAATAATCACCACTATTGAGACTGGAGAGCACAGGCTGGTGAGACCAACCTGTGGCAGTCTTTTCTGTTTCTGCCCTTGAGAGTGAGGTCAGGACAGCTCTAGGGGAGTCCTAGAGTGGTGGGGGTTGAAGAGTTTTCCAGAGTCTAGCTGAATGTTTCTAGTTTCTTTTTCTTTTCATTTTCACTACCAATTCTTCTCTTCAGCAGGGTCCCCTATAGGGTCTAACTAGTCTTTAGATCAGATTCCTATCCTACTACTATCTTTTCTCTTCAATGCAATGTGACCTGAACTCTTCCAGGAGAATATGGAGCTCAGGCCAACCAATGTAGTAAAAGAGACGATGACAAAAGTTATTGAGGAAATCATGCAGACTCAGGGTCCTTCCAGATACAATGCTGATGAGGAGGACAATGAAGTTTCACCACATAAAAAGTACAGGCCGAAGGGACAACCAAGACACTGGCAACCTGACACCAATCTTTTCCACATATGTCTGCCACTGTCTTCCTAGTTTCCATTCACAGTCCCCCCTACAGAAAAATATCTGTGAGCATGCTCTTCGACTGATGCATAGGACCCAGTGGGATTCACTGTTTACTGATGTGCCCATGAAAGTGGAAGTAGAGGTGTACAAACCAGCTCTAGGTCCATCTTGCACCTCTGGTCGTTTTTGGGCCGATCTGTCTGGTGTGCCTAGCACAGACTGGAACAAGTCTGCTGCACATGTTTTTGTTCAAAGTTTCCGTGACACATACCTGGATTGTGCCAAATCCTCAAAAGATATTTGCATGGCTTGGGAATGGCACTTCAACTGACTCTGTCAGATCTACTGGGACCACCAAGAATGTGCTTTGGCTGGAACAAGTCGAGCTTACATGGATAGCAGTGGGCCATCCTGCTGATCCAAGCAATGTGAAAACTTCATTGGAGACTCTGCATCAAACTCATAGGTGCCAAGAAAGAAAATCACATGTTTGTTTCTCCCACTGCCGTATTATGTACTTCCATCTTATTGAAATTTTGCAGCTGTATCTTCGTCGACTTCATGTGGCCAAACTTTATTCACAGCAGCATCCCTCAGCTGCTCATGCTATTGAGGAACTAGGTGTGTCTGGTATGAGTTCCGATGATTCAGACCACGAGTCCGGCAGGGGTGCAGCAAGATATACTATTGTTAGTAAAGACTGGTGATCAGGCAAAGTGACAGAACTGCTACATCTGATAGATGCACTGCATCTTTGTTTGCAGTATTGCAACAACTGGAATGCTACTTCAGGTGCCTGGCCCCATCTTCAGTTGATATCTCACAAGTCAAGTACTTGGGCTGCTGTGAAAGGTCTGCCAAGAAATTTTTATGCTCGAAGGTTCTTGGTGTCTCTCACTCAGGAAGCATTTGATGAGCTTCAGTCAATCGAGCAGACACTTCCACTGGGAATTCCAGATGGTCTTAGAGAGTTTGTCCATTTCCCCATACTTCATTCCTTTTCTGAACTGGAAATCATATACTAGACTGGCCAAGCCATATGACATTTTCAACTGGAGGATCATTAGTGGTCATGCAAACATTTCTGGCAGTGCTGGCAAGGAAACAACTGTTGCACAAGCTGATTGTGGAGATCGAGTACCATTGTAATGTGTAGAATTTGACATCATGACTGATTTTCTTGTGGACCACGAAATATTGCAGAGTTTCATTGTGACTGACTAATGAGTACTTGACATCCAGTGGGATTTAGACTTTGCGAAATCACAGCACTGACAGTGACAAAACAGTACTCTATGTAATCTAATTATTGTTCGCATACTTGTCCAAAACAATTCCCATGAATTATGGGGTGGAGAAACCTTGCAAGGAAAAATTTGTTGGTACCACTTGCATCCAGACTTCTCATCAGTGCTGGCATGATTTCTTGTTTCTAAACATGCTGAAAATGGCTAGGACAAAGCAGACCACAAAGAAAACCACATCAGGGATTGCTCCACAAGTATGGCTTATACTTGGTCCACCTGCTAGTACTTCTGGCAAAGCGAGCAAAGGCATCTCCAGAACAACAGCCCACAGCAGCAAAACAACTAGGGGTGCATCCCCAGAAACTACTTCATCACTGAGCTCATTGACCACAGTCCCATCTTCTCTGGCTCGTGATACCATTTTGTCAGCTGCTCCCTGAGAGAGCCTTGTGTGGATGATCTATTAAGTAAGTTCTAATATGTCTTGCATTGCAGTGAGGGACTAACACAATTAGTATTGTTACCTTTGCCATGATGGCAGCAGGTACTTGTTCTGCTGTGATTCCTGCCCACGAGTGGTTTGTGAACACTGTCTTGGATTGGTTCAAGTTTAAGCGTCCTGGCTGCCACAAACTAGATGAGCATGATGCAAAGTCCAAATGATCACCTTACTATGTGAGTTTCTCACCATGAATTCTCTCACTTGATGTAATGTCAACTGCAGGCATTCACCTGAAACAAGCATGGGGTGCCTGTTTGTCAGAGATTGAATCACCCCTGTGTGATATCTATTTTGGTACACTTTTCTATTGATTACATAAGCACTTAGAGCATACACTTCAGAGTACACTTTGGTACTATTCCCTCAGTAGTTGAGTCACTACTGAGGGTAAGTCTACTATTTACTTAGTATTTCCATACTTACTGATAGCCTGTAGCTGCCTACAGGTACATCTAATATATAGTAGTTGAGTCACTACTGAGGCTGCCTACAGCCCTTTTCAACAATGTTCAGGTACTCAAGAAACTGGTTTTTATGATGGGGGTCTGTGAAAGGGCATCAAAGGCACAAGTTTGTGCTGACTCAATCTTGATTCTTCATCTGGTGTGTGCAGGCATGGAGCATCAGGGATCCCTCCCTCAACTCCTTCATACAACTCTTAAAGAGTACCACACAGAAGACTTGCTGATGTATGAAGAAGTCACATTTGACTTGGGCATGAACACCAAGCTTGCTCAATGGATCAGGAAGGTGGGGTGCTTGGGTGCAAAGCTAGCTGCTCAGGATTTTTGCTGCAAGATAATCTTTGTGACAGTTCACAGTGAAGTGACCCACAGTGACTACTTGTTCACTGGAAAGAACAAGGGAAGAGAGGATGTTGCCACAGTGATAGAGGATGTAAGTGCAGAGAAGATCTCCTTTTCATTTCTCACTTCATTTTTCAGTTCATGCACTACATCTTTTCCCCACCCCTTCACAAGTTAGTATGCATACACCCTATTCATGCTCACATGTGGCCATTTGGTCGCATTTGAGGAGTTGTTTATGGCGATGAAACAAGCAATTACATGGTGAGTTGCCCATGATTCAGTTTCAGAGAATTTTGCTGACATCTGCTGTTGCGCAGCGTTGATCATGGTTCCTTGTTCAAGGGAATGACTGACATGTGCTGTTAGCCTTTCAACTAAGTAAACCAATAGGGAGGGAATAGGCGAGCCTTGGCTTAAGGTGGACCTCTTTCAGGTATATCAACCAGTGGTATGGAGATGTAGTCGACAGGGACACCCTTGATTACCACCTTGTAGGCTGGAGGATAAGTTGTACCGAGATTTAATTGGTTACTGGTTCTAGCCAGAGACCACCACAGTGGCAGAGCAGTGCTCCTAGCAATATGGGAGAAGCAAGAGAATTTATAGGAGCAGAGTCCTACTTGCTAGGTGGGTAACTTGGTAGCAAAAGTACAAGGGAATCCTATCTGCATCTGAGGGGCCTTTTATACCCCACAGGCTGATAGGATGAGTAATGTACTTATGCCTATACAGGGAGACAGGAAACAAGAAGGACCTACAAACAGAGAGACCCAGCACATCAAGTCACAATGACTCTAGGCATAACCCTGTTTGTGGAGGCAAACAGGGGCTCCCTGTAGTGTGACATGACAAGGTCACGTGTGCAGGAAAATAAACTCATCAGTAAAAGGAGGCCTCCAGATCCCATTGGGATCTGCAGCATGAAACATAAAGGCAAACTCAAAAGAGGAAAGGCATACATAAGTGGCATCATGTTGTATATATAGAGTCTGTACACTTGCCCCTAAGGCAGGCAGCAGTGTAACACAAGATGTTGCAAGGACGCAGGAATGGGGACAATGGGCGTGAGAGTTACAAAACGAGTTTAGTATAGTATGAAAAAGGAAAAGTGCAGAATGGCACATGACATCTGCCAGTCTCTGGCCAGAATACACAAGCTTATTCACTGCTCCTGATTTTATCAGCACTGTCACCAAAATGTTTATGGTCAGGTGCATAGCCACAGTGAGAACAAAAGTTGTAGCCCATGATCACAGGACCATGGGAATATAATTAGCTCAGCAATATCTCCTTTTTTGGGTGAGATATTTGCACCAGACCTTTGACAGACCTCCCAATCTCTCCCAGACTCTCCCAGACCCTCCCAGACCCTCCAGACCCCCCAGGTGCACAGCCACAGTGAGAACAAAAATTGTAGCCCATGATCACAGGACCATGGGAATATGATTACCTCAGCAATATCTCCTTTTTTGGGTGAGATATTCACAAATTTGAGTTGGAGTCATGGCTTGTCAAAAATGAAAAGTGGCTGTACAATGATGATGTCATAACAAAAGGTGTAGTATGTGATGTCATGATAGAATGTGCTTATCCCATTGATATGCCCAAAAAGATTACCTAATGACTGTACTAGAGCTGGGGAGGTCTGTACATAAAACATGGAATATCTATTGATCCACAAATCTGTATGCTGCATTTTATATTTAATTTTGTAGAGATCTACAAGTACATCTATCCCCCAAAAAATCAAATTGATCTGACAAACAATGAATGAGATATGTATCCCACCATGACTGGACACAAAAACTCAAATATCTACTGATCCATGAATCTGTATGCTATGTTTGATATCTCATTTTGTACAGATTCCCAAGCAAATCAATCCCTCAAAAAATCAGAGCAATCAGACAAAAAATGAATGAGTTATGAATTAATTAATCCGTCAGTAAAGTCTTCAGGATTGACTTGTAGTTTTGAGACGAAATTCAAGTCACATGACCTGTGAGAAATATACACGTCAGCACAGGATTGGACTTGCAGTTGCGAGATGTACAGACCTGTACAGAGTTGTACAGCTAGTTGTTACAAATACACAACCAGTTAATTGTCACAATGCATGGCAGTGGATCAAATTAATTGATAATCATTCAAGATAATTCATATTACAGTACAATGTTGTCCATCTGGTTCGGTGTAAGCTTGCTGTCATGAAATCTGTGATGAGCAACTGAATCTTCCTTTTGGAGTGAAGTGTCACAGGCATGTTTTGTCTAATTCCATGATGTGGTTGAAAATGTTCATAAAACTTTCCTTTTGGCACTGCTGTATTGCAATGTGTAATGCTAGCTCCATCCCCTCTGCACAGCTATGCACTATGTTATGCAGCACTTCCCTCCACTAAGACACACCATGTCATTTGTAAGCAAGGGCCCAGAATCTGAAAATCTAACCATGCAGAAGGTATGCATGGAAAAGTTCCATTTTGTCCTCCCCCCTCACCCTGTACCTGCAAGGTCTCCTACCTACTCAACTACAATGTTCATGTTATTCACAGCAGAACTCAACAAACAAAGTAAATGTAAGCACTGCAGTGGCTGGATTTGGAGTTGTTAATACTTGTTGATGGTGCATATATGCAGGATTCCTATGTCACTGTTGATTCCACCAGTTGGACATTGTCCTGTCAGCATTGACACAGAGAGAATGAAGAGAGACACATGAGTTTCTTCCCAAAGTCCAGTTGACAATTGCAGTCTTTGTGTCAAGTAGCCTGAGATGCAGTGTTCAGCTGAAGCTTGATGCACCCAGCATTATATGGGCCTGATAAGATGATTAAAGAGTCAAGTTAGGTGTCATCAAAGGGGTCCTTCGAAAGATGTGCTTCTGCATCTTTACCCAAGTCATTTATTGTGGTACTTACCTGCCTCTATAGACAATCACAGCTCCACACATTCAAGAAGCTTTTACATGGTTATCCAGCAAGGCAGTACTTATTCACATGTGACTGTCATGTGCAATCGCTTGGTCATGCACTTGACCGACAGAACAGTAAACCAATTCGTGCAATGTGCCTGCTTGCATGTGTAAATATAGGTGACATCTCTGGCTTTGATGGATTCCCCCAGGTTGGAAAGGCAAGTCTCAGAGTTCATTGCACACATCACAGGAGAATATGGAAGTTCACATTTCATACCCGTCCGCCACTAGTATAACCTTATTCTTCTGGTATGGTCATCCTGCTCAGACCTTCAACATTGAGATGAAGGGGGAGGGATCTTTTAATCGCATTTGACTTCTGAGGTTGTTCAAGCAGGCAGATGAACTGAATTTGAGCCCCTTATACATCCCATTTTGCACCAGCAAAGCCCCAGTGGAATAGGGTGAAGTGGAGCTCAACACAAGATGTGGTGGTCATGGGTTGGCACAGAAATGTGAATGTCCTCTTTGAAACATACTTTTATTTCATGGGGACTGCTGTATATTAATCTGTGTAGATCTCTGTTGCTATCATGCCTGTGCCTCTGTCCTGGCCCATCCTGCATTGTCACTGGTTCTCCCCTGCTCCACTCCACCCCTATCCACTTGCTCTAGCACTTGTATGGTGCATCCCTGCCCTGTCCTCTGTCGGACCCTGTCAGCCTCTGTCGGCACTACCATGTGACTAATCTCTCTTGGTCAGGTGATGTCCTCCCTTGACTTAGGGGTCACTTTCCTTTTGGGTCAATGGTCTGGTCTAGGTACAGCGCAGGGTCACTTCCTGTTTAGGCTTTCGGCCTATTGTCTGATAGGTTGTCGGTGGGCACTCTGAAGACACTCCATTCCACACTATTCCTTTTAGATACTTTTTCTTTGTCCTGTCCCTCACCTCTGTCTTCTGTGCTCATACCCCGACTGAAGTTTTCTGACATTTCTGTCCCTTGAAATTTTACTGTACTCCATATGTTAGTTCCATCATTCCAATACTGTACCACCTTGATGGTGTGACCACTGTATATAAGCCCATTGCACTCAGTGGTGTCTCTTCAGTATGAATATCAACTTAGTTCCCTCCTCTGCAGTCTTCAACTGGCCTTCTCCTCTGTTGTTGGCTTAATACCAACTCCTCTCTACCTCTGAAATCCGAGGGCTGGGCTCATACAAGGGGGCAGCACATGAGCTGAACCTGATGCCCTCTCCCAATCCTCTGTCGTGACCATCGGCCATTGTTGCTCTTCATCTGCACATGTTGGCCAACCTCCAGACATGCCCCCTGGCCTCTGTGAGCATTGGAGATCATCGGAGTAGGACCAAACTTGCCAGTATATTTGTACTCACACTTGTACAAGTCCTCTTCCATTTCTATACTAAAAAACTACGTCATGCAGACCCAGGCACCCACACAAAGAGAAACCGCCAAGAGGCTAGCCCTCGTGTTCATGAATCTGTGACACACACCCTCGGTCATTGAACAGTTTCACTCATTCTCTGCCCAACGTTGTTCTCAACACAAAAGCACTTCTCAAGCTGGGCCCTCCAAAACCCAGCAATCCATATTCCACACCCCACCACCACTTGGTGGTGACCCTTCGGATCCTGACCACCCAACATTCCTGATGGTGGGTCCAATGGTGGGGGCAGTGGCAATGGGTATCCCCAAAGATCTGGCTGAGCCACCCAAAGACCCCCTCCTTGCCCTGACTAGGGCTATTCACACACTTGCCTGCTCAAGCCAGCACTCTGGAGACTTGACTCCAAAAACCAAGGTCCGAGAGCCTGACACCTTCGATGGCTCCAACCTGAAGAAGCTCTGTGAGTTCCTGGTGCAGTGTGAGCTCAACTTCCAAGACTGTCTGAAGGCCTTCTGAACTGACTGCACCAAGGTTACCTTCACCCAGTCCTACCTCAAGGGCATGGTGCTGGCCTGGTTCAAGCCTGACCTCCTCAACCCTGATGACTACCTCGACCGTCCACTATGGATGGACAACTATTGCAAGTTCCTTCATGAGTTAACCATCAACTTTGGTCCACATGATGTGGTGGCCGATGCAGTCCAAAACCTCAAAAACCTCTCAATGAAGGACACCTCTCGCATCACCAAGTATGTTGTGGAGTTCAATTGTTGGGCTTCACAGGTCAAGGACTATGGCGAGGGTGCCCTCTGTCATTGCTTCTACACCAGCCTCCCTGACCACATCAAAGACAAAATTGCCCATGTCGGCAAGCCCACCACCCTCTCCAGGTTGTGCAACCTTGCCCAAACAATAGATGCCCGGTATTGGGAATGCAAGGCCAAGGTATCCTGCTCCGCCAAGCCCTCCACCAAAAAGTCATCTGCAGGAAAACCCTCAGATGATAAGAAATCTTCATCAGCGTCCTCGTCCACTCCACACTCCAACAATAAAGGCAAGTCCAAGCAGAAGGATGGTCAGAAGTCAGATGCACCCAAATCCAACATCACGCACCTCCTTGGCAAGGACAGTAAGCTCAACGCTGCCAAATGGCAGCACTGCCTCAAAGATAACCTCTGTCTCTTCTGTGGCAAGGCCGGCCACTCTGCCAAGGACTGCCCGAAGTCCACCTCCCATGCCACGAAAGCTCACACTGCCACAGCCACTGCTCCTCCTACTCCACCCACAGAGAAGGAAGAGCCAAAAAATTAGTTTGCTCCTCCAGGGAGCCCACACAGCCTGGAGGAAGTGTTGACCCCAACCATGTGCCTGCCATCCGACTCAACATGTCCACTCTTTCTGATCCCAACTTGCTTATGCCCTCCATCTCCCTTCCGGACCTTCTGTTAGAAAATGTCTCCATGTTAGTTGACTCTGGCTCCTCTCATTGTTTCATAGATCCTTCAGTAATAAGTAAATATTCTGTACCTATGAAAATTCCACTTCACCTGTTTGATGGTAGCACAAATGCTGTAATCTCTCAGGAAGTAGATCTTTCCATCTGCTTTTCTTCTGGCGATGTCACCTCCATTCCCTTTTATGTTACTCCATTGGATTCCTCATGCTCGTTGGTATTAGGATACAACTGGCTCACCTGCTACAATCTGTTGATTGATTGGGTACTGGGCCATATCTCGTTCCAACCACTGTCGCAGGGAATGCCTACACCTGGTGCCTCCATCACCATCGACCGCTACTCCAGCACCAACACCAACACCCTCTGCTCCATCTCCCAACACTCTGCTGCCTTTGCCGAAGGCCTCCGACTCACCATCTCCTCTGCACATCTCCCTCATCGGGGCCGCCACCTACCTCCACACTTGTGCTATCCCTGGCTCCATGCAGTTCAGTCTGCACTTGCACCCCAATGATGTCTTGCTCTGTGTGTCCTCCTCTTTGCCTCCTCCTCCCGACCTTTCTTCAGTCCCCTCTGAGTACCATGAGTTCACCAATGTCTTTAGCAAAGCAAAAGTAACCAAGCTGCCTCCACACCACAGCTTCGACTTGAAGATCGACATCAAGGAAGGGGCCTCCCCACCCATCAGTACAATCTACTCCCTCTCCCTGCCTGAGCTCGAGGCTCTCCACACCTTCATCAATGAGCATCTCGGCTATGGTTTTATCAAGCAGTCTACTTCTGCCCATGGTGCACCTGTCCTCTTTGTCAAGAAGAAGGATGGCACTCTCCACCTTTGTGTCAATTACGAAGGCCTCAACAAGATCACAAAAAAAGATCACTACCCACTCCCACTCATCTCTGACCTCCTCGACTTGCCAAGCCATGCCAAGCTGTATACTAAGATTGACCTCCATCATGCCTACCACCTCATCTGCATTGCTGAAGGCAATGAGTGGAAGACTGCCTTCTGCACCCATTATGGGTCCTATGAGTGGAGAGTAATGCCCTTTGGTCTTACTAATGTGCCAGCTACCTTCCAGCAGTTCGTCAATAGTATCTTTGCAGACATGCTTGATGTCTGCATCATGGTCTACCTTGATGACATTCTTATTTATTCCCATGACCTGGAGTTGCACTGAAAACATGTAAAAGAAGTACTCCAACACCTCCACCATCATGGCCTATATGCCAAACCTGAAAAGTGCAAGTTCCACAGGGACTCCATCAAGTACCTCAGCTACATCCTCTCCCCATCTGGACTGACAATGTTCACTGACAAGGTTCAGTCCATATTGGCCTGAACCCCACAAGGTCAGGGATATTCAGTCATTTCTCGGGTTCATGAACTTCTATCATCAGTTCATCTGAAACTACTCTGAAATAGTCATTCTGCTCACCCACCTCACCTGAAAAAACACTCCTTGGAACTTTTCCGAGTGCTGCTCTGCCTTCCTCTGCCTCAAAGATGCCTTCACCTCTGCTCCTGTCCTCACTCACTGGGTTCCCGATGTGCTGGTCACCATTGAGACTGACGCCTCCGACTATGCCATCACTGGCATCCTCTCCATCACCTGCCCCAATGGTGAGCTCTGCCTGGTCGTGTTCTACTCCCACACCCTCACCACTCCGGAACTCAACTACAACACCCATGATAAGGAGCTGTTGGCTATCTACGAGGCTTTCTGCCACTGGTGACACTATCTCGAGGGCTCCACCACCCCTGTCGACATGGTCACTGACCACAAAAACCTTGAGTACTTCTCCACATCTAAGGTTTTGACCCGCCGACAGGCCCGCTGGTCCAAGTATCTCTCCCAATTCAACCTCACCATCTGTTTCTGGCCTGGCTGCTTGGGAGCCAAACCTGATGCACTCACCCACCAGTGGGACGTCTACCCAAAAGGGGGGGATAGGAACTATGTGCAAGTTAACCTGTACAACCTCCACCCCATGTTCACCCAGGAACAGCTTGCATCATCCCTCCATACCACCCACCTCATGGCCCCTGTCCTATGAGCCACTATGGCCTTTGATGTTGAGAAGCTCCACTCCAATATCATCTCCACCCTACCCGCTGATCCAACTTCGGCCACTCACCTGCCATCTCTGTCCACTCTGAGATGGTCTGTCAACCCCAACAGCCTCCTCTGCCTTGACGGTCGCATCTTCATCCCTGATGTCGATGACCTTCGCCTCCAAGTACAGTAGCACCCTGGACATGAGACACAGTTCCAATGAAGCACTGCTCCACAACTTCACTATGGAGGCCAAGAATTTGTGCACCCTTCATCAGCAAAACCACCCCCCTCTATACTGGTCTGTACACATATCCATATCTATACAGAACTAAAAATCTGTACAGATCTGTACAGACCTGTACAGACCATACCTCTCCCCATACTTTTACTACAGTTTTTTGCTAATGCCATTACTATTTTTTGCTAATACAACTACTACACTTTTTTGCTAATGCCACTACCATTTTTTGCTAATACAACTACTATGCTTTTTTGCTAATGCCACTACCATGTTTTGCTAATACAACTACTATGCTTTTTTGCTAATGCCACTACCATGTTTTGCAAATACAACTACTACACTTTTTTACTAATGCCACTACCATTTCTGTTAATACAACTATGCTACTCGCTTTTTTGCTAATAACACTACCATTTTTTGCTAATACAACTACTATGCTTTTTTCCTAATGCCACTACCATTTTTTCTAATACAACTACCATGCTTTTTTACTAATGCCACTACCATTTTTGGTTAATACAACTACTATGCTTTTTTACTAATGCCACTACCATTTTTTGCTAATACAACTACTATGCTTTTTTACTCATGCCACTACCATTTTTGTTAATATGACTATGCTACTACGCTTTTTTGCTAATAACACTACCATTTTTTGCTAATACAACTACTACACTTTTTGGCTAATGCCACTACACTTTCAAGCTAACACTTACTATCACTCTGTCACACAGAAATCAAATCAAAAGTGGTAATATATTCAAATTCAAGTACTACCACATATTAGCCTAATACTACTACACTTTCCTAATACTACTATGCTTTTTCACTAACACTACTACCCACTACCTGTTTTCCTAATACTACTATGCTTTTTGCTAATACAACTACCAACTACCCATTTTTCTAATACTACTATGCTTTTTTGCTAATACTACTACCCACTACCATGAATTAAATAGGTGGTAGTGGTGGACTAATAGCATACACTACCCCATAGTAGGAATTGGACTTTGTTTGGTTGGCTTTGGCCACTTGCACGAAAGGTGTGAGTTTTGGTGTCCACTATATTGCATTTTGGGGTATTTTTGTGACTTTGCAAAATTTTGAGCTATTAGTGGCTGTGCCCACTACACAACAAACCTAATGATCACTACGCTTTTTTGTTAGTCACTGTTACTACACTTTTGGTAATCAAAAGTGTACACAACATGAAACTAATCAAACCCTAATAAACACTACACTTACTTAGTAGTCAAAAAAGTGGGGTTTACTACCCTTTTGGTAATCAAAAGTGTACACAACACTTGACTAGTCAAATCCTAATAAACACTACACTTATTTGGTAGTCAAAAAAGCGGAGTTTACTACACTTCTGCTAATCAAAAGTGTACACAACACTTGACTAGTCAAACCCTAATAAACACTACACTTACTTGGTAGTCAAAAAAGCGGACTTTACTACACTTTTGCTAATCAAAAGTGTACACAACACTTCACTAATCAAATACTAATAAACACTACACTTTTGGTAATAAAATGTACCCCATCTAGAATTCTACCATACAGAGTAATTGTACAGCCACGATGTCATAACAAAAGTTGTAGCTTATGATCACAGGACCATGGGAATATTTTTACCTTAGTAATATCTTCTTTTTTTGGGTGAGATATTTGCAAATTTCTCATGGAGTCCTGGTTTGTAAAAATAAAAAAGTGGCTGTACAGTTATGATGTCATAACAAATGTTGTAGTGTGTGATGTCATGATCATGTCAGTATGATTATCTCATCAATACATCTATTTTTGGATGAGATATGGGCAAATCAAAGTTTAGATCTGTGGTGTCTGTGGGTCTGTGGGGTCTGTAGAGTCTGTAGGGTCTGTAGGGGTCTGTACTTGGTCTGTGGAAACTGTGTGACAGAGTGATAGTAAGTGTTAGCTTGAAAGTGTAGTGGCATTAGCCAAAAAGTGTAGTAGTTGTATTAGCAAAAATGGTAGTGTTATTAGCAAAAAAGCATAGTAGCATAGTTGTATTAACAAAAATGGTAGTGGCATGAGTAAAAAAGCATAGTAGTTGTATTAGCACAAAATGGTAGTGGCATTAGTAAAAAAGCGTATTAGTTGTATTAACAAAAAATGGTAGTGGCATTAGTAAAAAAGCATAGTAGTTGTATTAGAAAAAATGGTAGTGGCATTAGCAAAAAAGTGTAGTAGTTGTATTAGCAAAAAATGGTAGTGTTATTAGCAAAAAAGCATAGTAGCATAGTTGTATTAACAAAAATGGTAGTGGCATTAGTAAAAAAGTGTAGTAGTTGTATTAGCAAAACATGGTAGTGGCATTAGCAAAAAAGCATAGTAGTTGTATTAGCAAAAAATGGTAGTGGCATTAGCAAAAAAGCATAGTAGTTGTATTAGCAAAAAATGGTAATGGCATTAGCAAAAAACTGTAGCAAAAGTATGGGGAGAGGTATGGTCTGTACAGGTCTGTACAGGGGGGGACCTGTCTGTGGGTCTGTGGTCTGTACAGACCTGTATAGAGGGGGGTGGTTTTGCTGATGACAGAAACACTTCCTGAGGCCAATGAAATGGGTGTGTCAAAGGGGAGTAGTAATAACAACAGTAAGAAGGTAGCAGACTGCATGTCTGTCCTTGTTAGAACACATTGCTGAAGACACCATGTACTTTGATGGGATGGAGAATTTTTAATGGAACCCACGGTTCCTATGGCCGTGATCCACCTGGTTTTCAGCACTTTCATTCTACAGTACTCAATTCTCAAGATCTCAACTTCCACCCCCCACACACCATGTACTAAAGTTGATTTATAATATATATGTTCCAGCTTGAATGAACAAAGTTGAAAGAGAAGTTGTGGAGATCTGCATTTTTTGGGTAGTTCGTATTGCACAGAGGATCTGGGGTCAAAAGGGCAAGGGGCAGAGCACTTGCCTTAGTGATTCAGTTGGGATTGGTCTTGAGAGTACTGAGAGTGTAGTTCTGAATGAGAATGATAAAAGATAGAACAAACTTTTTTGTTCTGTTACCTCCTGTGGTGTATCCTACAGGGTATATATATGTCTAAGGTGTGCACGGACCAGGTGTGCTAACACCACAATAAGAACTACCATATTTGTAAGTAAGAGGACCTTCCATATAGGTACTACTCTGTCTTTCTACTAGGAATGTGTTATCTGGTAATCCGGTAGAAGAGAACACCATAGAATAGTATGGAACAACTATTCTTAGATCAACAATCACATGTTAGTGATGGTAGCCAGTAAATGTTTCAACAGTTTGGCCTTGTCTAGGTCACTGAATTCACACTTGCTGCTTATATATGCCAAAGCCTGCTGAAGTGGAGCTTGAATATCCATGTATTGACAGTCGCATCAACTGTGGTCTGCTGAAACCAAGTGGATCATGTGTCATCCACACCATGCATATCATGGAGCATCCACACATCAGATTGGGATGTACAATGTCACTGGTCAGACCATCTAGTAGGGCATAGTAGTACAAGCTACCATGAGCAGCTTTGGGATGGGTCATGATGTCAACTTCATCTCCATGATTAGCTTATGGAGCCATTGTTTCCTTGCTGGCACTACCAGAAACATTCACATGTCCACCAACAATCCTCCAGTTAAAAACATCATATGGCTTGGCTAGTCTAGTATATGATTTTCAGCTTGGAGAGGGAGTGAAGTACAGGGAAACAATGAACTCTCTAAGACCATCTGGGATTCCTACCAGGAGTATCTGTTCATTTAACTGAAGTTCATTGAATGCCTCCTGAGTGAGAGACACCAAGAGCTTTTGGGTGTAAAAATTCTTTTCACAGTGGCTCAAGTACTTGATTTGTGGGATACCAACCAAAGGTGGGGCAAGGCACCTGATGTAGCATTCCAGTTGTTTTGGTATTGCAAATGAAGATGCAGAGCATCCAGCAGATGTAACAGTTCCCTCACCTCACTTGATTGCCAGTCTTTACTAACAATCACATATCTTGCTGAACCTTCACTGGACTCATGGTCTGAGTCATCAAAACTCATACCAGGCATGCCTAGCCCTTCTACAGCATGAGCAGCTGTGGGATGCTGTTGTGAATAGAGTTTGGCTACATGAAGTCGACGAATGTACAGCTGCAGGAGCTCAATCAGGTGCATGTACAGAACACAGCAGCAGAGACATACATTTGGTTTGCTGCTGAGTCTCAGCTGAAGACTTCATGTTGTCTGGAGTGCCATTCCCAAGTGACACAAATTTCTTTTGAAGACTTCATGCAATCTGGGTATGCATCATGGAAACTGTGAAGAAAGACATGTGCAGCAGACTTGTTCCAGTCTGTGCCACTGGAACACCACACAGATCGACATGGAAACAATCTGAGGTGCAAGGTGGCCCTACAGCAGGCATGTAAGCCTCTACTTCTGCTTTTGTGGGGACATCAGTAAATGGCAAATCACACTGGGTCCTGTACATCAGTCAAAGAGCATGCTCGTGAATATTTTTCTGTGGGTGGTTGTGATCGGAAATCATGAAGGCAGCAGTGGATGTTGTGAGTCGATGTTGGGATCAATGGCAAAAAACAACCAAAAACCCAACACAAAGACAAAAAAAATGTGAGTGGTGGTTTTCCTAAGTGGTATCCTGCTTGAAGGACCTGTAAAATCGAAAGGGGAGGGGTTCCATGCAGCTAGTGCAGAGGGAGGGGGACAGTCTGGACAGGGAGGAAGCTGGGAGATGAAGGGAGACAAAGATAATAGGCTCCTGTGAGCCTGAGGACAACAGGGAGTGAAGGAAGATCAGTGGATAGACCCTTAAGGGAGCCTCAACCACTGGAAGACTGAAGATGATGATGGAGGGGCTTCAAAAGCAATGGGAGATGAAGATATATTGCAGGAGGATAGTCTCCTGGAAGTAAGTATGAAAGTGATTTATATTCTCTGGGTTATCTCTGCTGATATCTGGAACTACAGGGTTTATATACAAGACCAGAGCATAGCCTCCAACAAATGTGAAGCAACACTCTGTCAGCAATTGGTAAAGGGGTTGGTAAGGGACTGGTGATGACCAGTAAGGCTTGGTAAGGACAGCAAGTGATTGGTAACAAAGTGGTAAGCATGACAAAGAATGTCAGTAAGCAATGTCAAATAAGTATGAGTCATGGAAGGAATGGATGATTAACATGCCAAGAGAATGAGTCAGGGTATTGGTCATGGCTGAGTAAGGGGTATGACTGAGCAGATCTCAATGTGACAGGTCAAGGCACAGTGATTCCAAATGAAGAATGGTGGGGGATCCTGCCAGGGGCTGAATGTTGGGGGTCTCCACAGGTGTCATGGCATTGGATTTTGCATTTTTCCCCCTCTTCCTCCTCTGAAAAAGGGTGCTACATCAACAGCTAGTCTTCAGCAGGGTCTGAGGAAGATGGGGAACTGTCCTCTCCCATGAGAGCAGGGAGAAGTGCCTCAAAATCATCATGAATGTGATCAGATAGCCTAGATGACAGTAACTGGTACTGAATCTGTCACAACCTTGGAAGAACAAATGATGAGAGTGAGAAGTAGATGTTGCAGGGGGTGGGAATGAAGGATCCATATGCTTCTTCAACTGGAGAGACTGATACAACCACATAAGACCTTTCAAGTCTGACAACAGACTTGAGATGACCAAAGAATGTCCTCCTGGATGTCATACTGACAAGGAGAACATGCTGTCCCAAAGAGATGGCTTGGGAGGGAGTGGATGAGGAAGGGATGAACCAGGATGCTTCAGGGCAGAAGCTAGTGGGAAGTCCTGGGAGATATAAGTAGTTATGCTCCCTAGCACAGGACATGAGCGAAGAGATCATTGACAAGGCAGCCATTGTGATGGGATTTAGTGAAATGGGCATCTGTTGGCAGAAATGCTGTAGAAAATCATGGAGGGTGAGGATTGTTACCAAATTTGGAAGGAAGGATGGCGTGATCAAGGGCTACTGGTGAGCGTGGGAATGATGTTGATATCTTTAGAAATGCCCAAGATATTTGAAAAACCAGAATGCCATACATGAGCACTAAGAAGGTTTGATTGGCACTTGAACAGTTTCTTCCCTACCATTAAGGATTGTTCTTGTGCAAAGGATGACTGCTAGATGTACCAGTCATCTTTTGCATTAGGCCACGTTCCTCAATCTCCCTTATTCAGCAAGACTCCATGCTCATGCTGCCAAACACCTTTGGTGCATGACAATGTACATGAAAAAGATTGGTTTCAGATCACTGGTGTCTTGGCAATCCTTTTGGCCTGCACTTTTTCTGTGTGGAAATGCTTCATTGTCCTCCCTGTCAGCATTGTACCTGACAGCAGGCTGAGTCCTGTGGGTGTGACATCCCCAATAACCCTTGTCATTGCCTTTCTTACTACATTGGTTAGCCCAACCTCTGTAGTCTCCTTGAAGAGGTGGAGATCACATCGTGTGACTGGGGTATGGTCAATCTGTTGAGTTATTAGGTCATGTGGATAAAAAGTGACATTCAACTTACTGTGCCATTGCCATGTTTGTACTGTAAAGGGGGAATGGGAGATGTCAGTTGGAGTGCTGCTCCTATTGGTAGGAAACAGGGGATGTACACCAGCAGCCTCATGGAGAGACAAAGGGGCATCTGGATGAGGGGCTTCCCTGGGGGATTGGGTGGCCAAGGAAAGTCGAAAGAGGGTGCAGAAAATGTACTGCTCATTGGCCACTACCCTTGCACTGCTGTTCCAGAGGTGACACAAAGCACAATGTACATCAGCAAAACCCTGGGTTTGGTACAGAGGCACAGACCCACAGATGGTACAGATTTTCCACAGACCAAGTACAGACCCCTACAGACCCTACAGACCCTACAGACTCTACAGACTCCACAGACCCACAGACACCACAGATCTAAACTTTGATTTGCCCATATCTCATCCAAAAATAGACATATTGATGAGATAATCATACTGACATGATCATGACATCATACACTACACCTTTCATTATGACATCATAACTGTACAGCCACTTTTTTATTTTTACAAACCAGGACTCCACAAGAACTTTGCAAATATCTCACCCAAAAAAGGAGATATTACTAAGGTAAAAATATTCCCATGGTCCTGTGATCATAGGCTACAACTTTCATTTTTGGCAGAGTTTGAATCTGAGTCTGAAATTTATAGAGGTGTGCCACACAACCCACACAGCTGGCTTTGGAAGTTGCTGAGGTAAGCAGAAATGGATATTTAAACCCAGCTCACTCCCACACTGCATCTCTTTCCACTACCACCACCATCCCTCTTCCTCACCATCATCTTCATTGTCATCCCTCCCTCACCACCCTCCTTTGCTACCACCACCCTTATGGTGGGTACCCTCTCCCTACTAATAGTAATAAGTGACCACTTAGTATAGATAGATATGTATATCCTTGTACCTTGACATGTAATTTAGGTAGCTTATGATAATATGATTCAATTATTGGTCAACTACAACATATGTGAGTGGTAAGAATCTGTAGTACTGAAACAATCTGGGGTAGGTCTGTACAGGTCTGTACAGGGGGGGACCTGTCTGTGGGTCTGTGGTCTGTACAGACCTGTATGAGGGGGGGGGTTTGCTGATGTAACTCTACAGCAGTAAAGTAACATACCTCTTTACTGGCTGGTACAGGGGTATGAATCCAAGTGATCATTTGTCTCCAACATCAGAATGCTATGCAACATCATAAATACCAGTGTCTACTGCAGTAAGTCAGCAGGCACACTTCATCAGAGACATCATGGTTGGGGGAAAGCAAGGATTTAGCAGCATCCTTCCCTTTCTGATGCAGATAGTGAGACAAACAATATCTTGTCAATAAAAGTAACCTACTCCTCCACTTCCATATGTCTCCTATAGAATTTAGCCAAATCTAAGACCAAAGGCTAGCTGGGATGCACCTCATCAGAATTCTTGATCAATGAGAGAGGAAAATTGTCAAGAATTTGGTCTTAAGTCTGGTAATTCTGCAGTAGTAGGTGAGATAAAATGGTGAACAGCAATAGAAGATCCTACCCCACTCTCGATCTGGGATGAAGAATAACCTCTGACAGTGACATCACCATCTATATCCTACAAAAATCAGTCAAACTCAACACCAGAGATTCACAAACACCAGAAAGCTTGAGGAGGTGAGGAAATCGGGCCAGCCACTGATCTGTGGCCCCATAGTTCTGAGACAATTGGTGAGATAGGAGCAGTGTGGTAGTAAGGATGGAAAAGTGCACCTCATCCACAGAAGAATCTCCCTCCTCTGCTGAGAAAGAAGACATTGGCAACTGATGAAACCATATCGTAAATAATTGTGGAACTCTGCACCTCCTTTTGTTCTCAAGCAAATTTCTGTAACATTTTAGAGGAAGGCAAATGCTCGTGAGTGTCTGAGACATTGTCAAGGTGCTCATGAGGTTAGCATGTTGAACTGCAAGCCAGGTACAAAGTGAAGTTGGAATTCTCAAACATCATTTCCTTAATCACAGTCAAGATACCCCTGTCATTTTTCCAGCATACCCTGTCAGTGAAGAAGCTGGCCAATCAACAAAACAATATGCCATTTGCCAGTGATAACAACTGATGGATGAAACACCAACAGCAATGCATATATCCTCGAGTTGCCAGCTGGAATCCCAGAAGTGGACCACACAGTCATTGAGGTTACAGCTGATATGGTGATAGGGCATGGAGGAGTGCAGAACCACAATGATGATGCAAGGATCGAATGGTGGTGCTGGCTACATTTCCTTTTCCAGAACAACTCCCACACTCTCGATATAATTGCCAATGTTTTTCACATGCAGCTGTAGTCTGCCTGGAGGGTAGGTGAGAGAAGTTGGGTCATAGCTTTGGGAGGATTTCATGATTGAACTTACCCTTCAATTCAGGTATCCTAAGAGTCAGAGAACAAGATGTTCAGTTAGGCAAATGCAGAATTTCTCCGGTTCAGATCTGAAGCATATGTTAGTATCTGTCACCCTTTCAAAATGTCTTGCTGATGAGTTGTGTGCATGATTCATACATCTCTGCTACCCCTGCAGCAGTTGAAGGTGTCAAGTTTGGACCTGCTCCAATGATCTCCGACACTCACAGAGGCCAGGGGACATGTACAAAGCTAGGCTGATGTTGACTGATGACTGGCCGACAAAGGCCAACGGATAGCAATGTTGGCTGGAGGGTGGCTGAGAGTCATGATGGTGGTGCAGGAGAGGGTGTTGGGTTCAGCTCGTGTGCTGCCCCCTTGTACAAGCCCGGCCCTCAGATTTCAGAGACAGAGAGTAGTCAGGGGAAGTCTGACTGAAGACGAAGGGGCTGGTTGAAGACTGCAGAGGAGGAGAACTAAGTTGATATTCATACTGAAGAGACACTGCTGAATGTGGTGGGCTTATATACAGTAGGCACACCATCGAGGTGGTACAGTATTGGATCGTCAGAACTAACATACAGAGCACAGTAAATTTCCCAGGAACTGAAGTGTCAGAAAACTTCAGTTGGAGTATGAGCATGGACAACAGAGGTGAGGGATGGGATAAAGAAAAGGTACCTAAAAGGAATAGTATGGAACAGAGTACCTTCAGAGCACTCACTGACAGCCAATCAGGAGATAGGCTGAAAGCCTAAAAAGGAAGTGGCCCTGCGCTGTCCCATGCAGTGTGGCAGCTGCACTGTGCCTGGACTGGACTGTCGACCCAAAAGTAAGGTGACCCCTAAGTCAAGGGAGGATGTCACCTGACTGAGAGACACCAGTCATGTGGTAGTGCTGACAGAGTCTGACAGAGAACAGGGCAGGAATGTGCCATACAAGTGCTAGAGTGAGTGGACAGAGATGGAGCAGAGCGGAGGAGGACTGGTGACATAGGGAGGGGTCCATAAGGACCAGTGACAACACAGGACAGGCTAGAACAGAGGCATGGGCATGACAGAAGGTATCAACCTCTGGTGCATGCTGGGAGTGACATGTCGCTCTCAACATCAGCCACTGCAATGGCAGCCAATATTAACAATTACCACTGGCCTGCCTAGCTGGTATATGTACCTGCTCTGAATGTCTGTCCCCATTTGTAGGTGGATTCTCTCATTCCATTAGCAGAACCGAGTGTCATGGTAACACCTATACCCTATAATGTAATTGTTGGCGACGACTTCTACAATGCATTCGATTTCGAAGCTAGATGCTACCCATGGCTGAGTGCACATGCATTAATCAAGTGTTTTGCATTCGTATGTTGACAGTCCAACAGCCAAACATCTCAGTCTTCTCTCACAAGGTGTTTCTGTATATGTGCAGACAATACAGCTGTACTCTTGCCCACCGGTCCCCATTGGAACATTCCCCACATTCGCATCACAACTATGAAGACACACTCTGGGCTTGTGCATTGCAAATGGACATGTAGGTAAGGGTATCTGTATTTCCCTCGAGCAGCCAGCCAAGAGCAACCCATGCAGATGCCTGTTATATCTCCACTAACATCTCTCTCGACTTCGAATATTGGCATACTGCACTGCAGAACCCATTTCTGTCTATCATTGCCCAGTTCAAGGTATTCTACCACAAATGACACCACGTGCTCTTGATGTGCACAAGTGGGACCTGTCAATGCACTACTTCCTGAGAATGCATCCCTCGCTTCCAAATACATCTCTTCCTGAGCCATGAAGTTCAGAAAAAATGAGGGTAATGTGATCTCTTCTTTGTCTTCACCATCTTTGCCAGCCTCGACATCTGCCTTCATTGCAGGGTTGAGGAAATGTACCAAACCCTGCATCTACATGGAAAATGACTTGCTCCTGCCATCTCTCTAGGTGAGTTAATTTAGCCTATAGCAGCATTTGTAACCCTTTCTGACTTATGCTCACCATCTTAATGGTATGGCATGTTTTTGGTCCTTCATTTCCCTACACCCTGCTTTCTTCCTTACACATTCACCTGAGTACTGATGTATTCTGCAGCTCTCAAAGTAGTGAGGCACATCTTGCTCTATCCTATTATAGTGAATTTCATTCAGAAGAAATGTGGGTGTAAAGAGGCATAGGGTACTAGCCAGAGGTTTACAATATCTATCACAGTCACCCAACTAGGTTCTGCACAAAGGAAAGATACACAATATCCACTTATATGAGGTTGTGGATCACCCTCCTTGATCAGTGCCCATGCCTTCCCCCTCCAAATCCAAGCTTTTATGACACTGGAGCAAGCATTTATGAATAAGTCACTCTCGCACAAAGCCTCAGAGTAGAGGTGGCACAACAACAGTGGTTCGTCCATAGGCACCAAACTCTGTGAATGGTACCATGATGTGACTTCTTCATGACTACAGATAGCTTTGTGAAACTTCTGGAAAAGGGGAGTAGACCCCAGTGCAACTTTTCACAGGTCCACCTGCAAATCACTCTCCAGAGTCTTTTGCATTGTCACAGTGGGGTTTTCAACACTGTCACAGGTTCAGCATCACAAATGATGCATGAAATTTCAAAGATGGCAAAGCTGACCTCACTCTGCAATGGTATTCAGTAGATAGGCAGACTTCCTCTGGGGCGAACACTCCAGGCATGCTCTTTGATGCACTGACTATAAACATTAAATTCCAGATGTATTCGATAATTCCAGTCTTATGGTTCACTGGAGACCACAAAAGATGCAGTGCTGGCTAAATTCTTGCAAGATATCCCAGCTAAAGCACTGCAACTAACACTGCCAATAGCATTTAGACCATGCTAAGATACACAACAGACTTACAATGTGCCACTGTCACCAATCTGAGATGAGAAGAACTGACAACAGACTGGAGGACACTTCTCGAGGATTACTATCCAATCCAACACTTTAGTTAAGGTGGCACTTACATCAGGCTCCAGCTTGATTCTGGGGGGTCATGGAGAGGGGATATGAAAAGTGACCATGAATGTCAGTTCAAACATTCTACATGCTCCACAGGCATGGAAGGACAAAGACAAGAGGTTGTTAGGGTACTTCTCTAAACTCCTTTTTCTCCCTTTTTGGAGGAATACTTGGGCCCCTTTGCATGAGGCCAACCTCCAACTGATGGCTTGTCACCTTATGTAAGAACAAAGGACTTTTCTGCAGTGGTTTTCTCTCTCCTAGTCTTGGCTACCTCTGGTCTTGCATCTCAGCCATGTGATTTGGGTCCTTTAAGTCTGTTTTTGCATTTATCTGCAAGTGTTAGAATTATAGTTCAAGCTACAGTAAGCTTCAAGCCAGTGAGAACTGCACACACAAGGTGACCTGGCATGACCTGAATGTGACAAGATAGGACCTGCCATGCATATCAGATGGGGTCACATCAGCTTGCACCAGGCTAGTAAAATGAGACAAACATAGTATCATGTGACAGGGCACAACCCTGGATCTGGTGCCATAGGATATTTCTGCATACATACCAGTACTGGCTCACATCAGGTTATGCCTGGTGGATCTCAAGTAATATAAGTGCAAGGACATATTACATATTCTCACATAGCATTACCTTGCACTTGCAAGGTTTCTCTGCTGCATATTTCCCATGGGAACTGTTGTACCATGGAAATTCCTTCCTTTTTGGGCACCACTTTAGGAGAGGATGTGGAAGCCCCTCATCAGGCAACTGGCAAGTTTGGTCCTACTCCAATGATCTCTGATGCTCACAGAGGCTGGGGGGTGTGTCCAGAGGTTGGCTGATGTTGGCTGATGATTGGCTGACACATGCTGACAAAGAGTGACAATGGCCGAAGGGTGGCCAACAGTCGCGACAGAGGATTGGGAGAGGGTGTCAGGTTCAGCTTGTGCACTGCCCCCTTGTACAAGCCCAGCCCTCAGATTTCAGAGGTAGAGAGGAGTTGGTATTAAGCCAACAATGGAGGAGAAGGCTGGTCGAAGACTGCAGAGGAGGGAACTAAGTTGATATTCATACTGAAGAGACACTGCTGAGTGCAGTGGGCTTATATACAGTGGTCACACCATTGAGGCAGTACAGTATCAGAATGATGGAACTAACATATGGAGTACAGTAAAATTTCAAGGGACAGAAGCATCAGAAAACTTTAGTCAGGGTATGAGCACAGAAGATGGAGGTGAGGGATGGGACAAAGAAAAAGTATCTAAAAGGAATAGTGCAGAATGGAGTGTCTTCAGAGCGCCCACCAACAACCAATCAGACAATAGGCTGAAAGCCTAAACAGGAAGTGACCCTGTGCTGTACCTAGACTGGACCATTGACCCAAAAGGAAAGTGACCCCTAAGTCAAGGGAGGACGTCACCTGACCAAGAGAGACTAGTCATGTGGTAGTGCCAACAGAGGCTGACAGGGTCTGACAGAGGACAGGGTGGGGACGCACTGTATGAGTGCTAGAGCAAGCAGATAGGGGTGGAGCAGAGTGGGGGAGAACTGGTGACAATGCAGGATGGGCCAGGACAGAGGCACAGGCATGACAGTATCCCCCCATTAAGGCCTGAACCCCTGAAGGCCATAGGGCGATGTGCCCAGAGTGACATGTGGCCTGATTTTGTAATCAGCTGCAGGCCACAAGGCAGGGCTGATTGCCACAATGGGGTTGTATTGGAGACTGAATGGTCCGCATATAAGGTGCATCTTGACCTCTAAAACCTCTTCCCCCATCTTTCCCTTACCCTTTTTTTCATGTCTCAACAACAGAGTTTGAGCCGACAACCCACCAACACACCAGCCTGGGACTGGGCTCAAGTCCCTGACAGGGACCTCGAGGTCCACATGAGTGACTCAGAGGGGACCAAGCAGGCCAAGGAGGCCAAAAAGAGTAAGTGGGAGGCACTGAGAAAGGAGAAACAGGCCGAGGCCCATCATCAAAAGGCAGAAGAGGCCTGCCTGGAGAGAGAAAGACAAGAGCAGGAGGAGCGTGAGAGGCAGGAGCATGAAGAGTGTGTGGATCGAGAGAGACAGGAGGCGATAGAGGCGGCATGGCAAGCAGCAGCAGTGGAGGCAGAGGCTGCACGAAAAAGTGTTGCAAAGGACAGGGGTAGAGTGGGCAAACTGCAGGCCCAGAGTTGGGCCTCATCCACAGGTGGGTAAGTAGTCCTTGCCTTTGAGGAACGACTGACTGACAACTGTCACAGGCCCCAGCTGACCCTGGTGTTCAGCACAACGACTGGGGCCCGAATTGGGACGATGGTGGCTCCCCCCACATTCGTGGAAAGGCCACCATGTGACAGGTGCCAACAATGAAGCGAGGTAGGTGAGTGCCAAGTGGTGGCTGGTGGTCAGTTGTGTGGCCCATGCAGGAAAAGAAAAAAGAAGTGCAGTTGGGCCATGACAGAAAACAACGAGGGTATGGCAGGTGGGTCCAGGAGGCATGCTGGGACAGGAGGTTCGTGGGGTAGCAGGAAGAAGAAGGGCTGGACCAGTGATGGAGATGACAACAACAAAATAGAGGAGGTACCAGCATCGGCAGTACCTCAATTCAAGGTGGCCCATTTGTGCCTGGTCAGGGAAGCGTCAGAGTTGGGTGGGTTGGGTCAGGGGGTGCCAGAGAGGTTGTACAACAAGTGGATGCTTGTGGTTCAAGGGAGACAGGCGGTGGCGATGGAGTGGATGGCAGCAGCAATGGAGCTACAAGCTCTCACCATGCAGGCCTACGTGAGGCACATGACAGCAACCCCACTGTGGCCCCCAGTAGGTTGGGTTGGGGCAGTCACAGGCAGAGTTGAGATGGGCACCAGGGGGAGTCAGTCAGGCGTCGAACAGAGTGAGTCGGAAGTAGCAGAAGAGCCAGAGGAGAGTGGGAGCAAAGGTAACACAGATGTGGAGGGTGAAGTGGATATGCAGGAATAGGGTGGGGTAGATATACATGTATACTTTTTTTTTTTTGAATTGTATAGTACCTTAGACATCTAGACTTGGGCCTTGTTTTCAAAATGTGGTATAAGTAATCGAAAGGAGTGAAACAGAAACAAGAAGGGAATATTGGACTGAGTTGGAGTAGGTAGTGGCAGGGTTAAACCACTTTTGGAGGTAGTTTGGGTAGGTCGGGGAGTGGTCAGGGGTGTGGTGGAGAGGGTCGGGGTTGCTGGGCGGTCATGTGGGGGGTGTGTATGGACCAGCCTTGTGGGGGTATCATTCATGAAAGGCAGCAACAAGTTCGGGGGCATGCTCTAACTCAGTGGCTAGGAGCCACAAAGTTTCCTCATCAGTGCCTTCATAACCAGCCCAGCGGACCTTGTAGCTTAGCCAGCAGCAGCGATGGTGGTCTATTTTGGAGTTGAGGATTTCTGATATCTCATACTCAAGTTTGCCATCGACATCAACCAGTGGAGGTGGTGGCTGATGCTGATTTGGGAAGGGGTTGGCTGAGGCCAGTTCCAACTATGACATGTGGAACACCAGGTGTACCGAGCACATGCTGTCAGGTAGTTTTAGGGTGACGGAATGCATACTGGGTCAGGCTATGATATCAAAGGGGCCTAGATACTTCTTGGAGAGTTTGTTGGATGGTCGAGTAGAGCAGAAGTACTTGGCCTTGACAAAGGCTTGGTCACCGACATTGAACTCAGGTGGAGGTAGGCACTTAGCATCGGTGGGACCCTGGTAGTGCTGCTGCACTGCAGCCATTTTGGAGTGGAGGAAGTTGTGGAGGGTGGAGAGGTCCATAACATAGTCACAGGCCTTTGCAGAGGTGAAGTCCTGGTCAGCGGTGACTGACAAGTTGGGGTGGTAGCCCTTATTAGCGAAGAAGGGCAAGACTCCAGTGGTTGCACTAGGTGCATTGTTGAATGCAAACTCAGCCAGCAGTAGTTCAGCCCAGTTGTCTTGCTGGTAGTTGCAGTAGATGCAGAGGTGCTGTTCGAGTGTCTGGTTCATGTGCTCGGTTTGGCCATCACCCTCAGGGTGGTAACCTGAGGTGAAGTGGAGGCACATATCTAAGGCCATACCGAGGGAGCAGAAGAAGTGTGACACAAACTTGGGGCCTCAATCAGAGGTGACATGAGTGGGTACTCCATGCTTGGAGAAGACATGGGCAAGGAAGAGCTTGGCGAGGTCGGCAGAGGTGATGGAGTCATGTGTTGGGATGAACACCACTTGCCTGGACAGTTGGTCCACAACGATGAGGATGGCAGAGTAGCCATCGGAGGTGGGAAGATGCTCAATGAAGTCCATCAAGATGGAGTTCCATGGCCTTTTGGGGATGGGGAGTTGCTTCAGAAGGCCATATGGGCAGTGATGCTGAGCCTTGCTGCGACCACAGGTGGTGCAAGAATTGATGTACTTCTTGATGTCAGTGCAGAGGTTGGGCCATACATAGTCATGGCAGATGAGCTTGAGGGTGCAGTTCTGCCTGAAGTGGCCGGTGAGGGGGTGGTCATGCTTAAACTGAAGTACATACAATGCCACATGGAATATCTCTGCAGCAAGGACAACAGCAGCATCATTAGATACATATTTCAAGAGCCCTCGTTGAGTAGCACTGGAGCCTTGAAAAGCAAGAGGTACAGTTGTGAAATGCAGGAGATATTTGAACCTTTGTGCTGGAAGGTGCTTTCAGATGGTTTTTCCCATATCTCGGGTGTGGGTGCACTGATTGGTACGGTTTCTTTTATTCCGTGTTTCCCCTTGTGTCCCCTACCATCACTGGTGGTTTCATATCATTTGCCCCCACAGTTGTCACTTGGCAACCTCCTCTTCTCACCACCTCACAACTTTGTGCAGCATAACTCTCTCAGTTTCTGTCCAGGCTTCTCGCTTTCCTGGGGCTTCATACTACTCATTCTGTGCTTTCGAATGATGTACCTCATATCACAATTGGTGCATCCATCATGGAGGAATTCAGATTATTGCATATGGAAGTGTATCAGAACAACTCTGCCAATATCTTGGGACTGGGTACATGGATTTGGTCAGTTGTTATTTCTACATGTTCTCCACATTTCTCTCTACCATTTCCTATAGTCTCATGTTGGTTGTGTCAGCAGTTATCATTTGGCGACCTCTCACTTTTCAAGGCTCCAGTAGTACTTGATGGGGGCTATTGAATGGTGTATCTAACAACCTGTACCTATATGTATGCATCTTGTAATAATTTTGGCACCCTCCACTTGTTCAGGCCAGGCCAAGCCCCCATATAGGGCCTGGCCTGAGATTTTTTGGGCCATGAGCCCTCAAAAGCCAAGCCCAAGCCATGGCTTTTGAGCCAAGCTGGGCCTGGACAACACTACTCAGGCCACAAAGATTGGCATCTTCATGGTAGGTATTTGTTCAACTGGTTCTGGACTTTCAATCATTGATTTAAATTGATGGAAGTACTCTGGCCTGTATGTGCATAGGTCATACAAGAACATCCATGAAATGAATTGGTCATGGCAAGATGCATTCACATTTGAATTTGACTGTTCAGGTTGCAGTTGTTTCAGCAAGTCCCACCATGCATACTTCAGAGTATGTATAATGTGGTTCATCTACAAGAGGGTTTAATGCTGACCTCCTCCACAGATCTTCTGAACACTTCAAGTCACCCAATGTAACCCCATGGGCAAGTGGGAACATCAAGCCAGAGGTGACATGCTTGAGCAAGTCATTTGACTTCTCAACAGTTGGAATGTCATGTTTCAGGTCAACATTGAAGTTATCATATGCATATGATGCAAGGAGTGACTGCCCAAGTTGTTGCAAGGAGTTCTGTGACTCCTGTGACAGAGATCAGATTGCCAGATTTATGGTGTCCATGGAGACCAAAATTCCCAGGTGAGCAAGGGTATCGATGACCTTGTACAGTGTGTGGGCTGACTGCAAGAACAGGCCCAGAATGCTCTGCAGGGCATTTGACTTCTGATTGAAGCCATGCATAAGAATACTGCTAACTATCATTTTTTTCTGGTTCTTGTTGACTTCTGTTCTTTTGCAAGTATAGTATACATGCACCATCAATTTTATTGCAGAATGGCATTTGGTGCAAATGTCCTTGACTGGCAGGTGTAAACCCCACTCCCTGGTAAGCTCATGAATCATCCCTTCAAGATCAATCTCATTGACCTCGTCCCAGAAGGTATCGAAGACTCCTTCCAAATCTGATTTGTGCCCCCCCTTGTCTTTTTCACTGCCCAACTCTCCTGATGCATTGTGGTCAAACAGTGATCCAAGGAGACTCCACCACTTTGGTGCACCCTCTTCTATTTTTTGTGTTGCATATTGGAGACTGAAATCTTCTAATTGCTTCATAGATGTGCTAGATGCTCCAAAATGCCATCCATTGTCCTCAGATGCAAGAGAGTAGAGCTCTTGTAGGTATGTATTTTCCACCATACAAAATGAGTATGGCACACACTGATGTCAGCCTACTGGGTGACACAAGAAGGCATTGAAGACTTTGCCACAGCACTTGACAAGCTCAACAACAAATGGATGGTTTTCATATTGCAGGCAGGTGAGCAGCATCACAATGAGCCCAACTATGCTGATCTGGCACTGGTCCAGTGCCTCAAACACAATATGGAGAGGTAACATGTTTTATGACACATGTTGCCTTGCTTCACTCCATATCACTAATCTATCATTAACTGGTTTCTTTGCATCACAACGCACAAGTTTCTTCCTTCATTGCCTTCAGAAGGATTTGTTACCTAGTTAAACATGACAGTGTAGTGTATGTTTAATTATGGGTGGGTGTGGTGGGCCTTGTCAACTAAACAATACAGTAACTGCTTTATGTGGCATGGGACCAGTGAGACATGACATGTATATCTACAACTACGAGGGAATTACAGTTATGCTGGGTTTGAATCTCAGAAATTGCCCTCGGAGTTAGCCCCTCACACGAGCAGCAGACAGCATGTAGGAGCCTGACCTAGCACCAGCTTCTCAGCTCACCTCTTTGGTCAGACCCCTAGTTGAGTGAATCTGTCTCACATGTTATGGGTGGATGAACACAAGTATATGTTGTTTAGATATGCATACAAATACTTAGTCAACCTAGACAACAACCAATGCAAGGTCTACTATGTCATGCAAATGCAGCTTCTAGGAATGCCTCGATTTCCTTCTTGTGTTGCACCTAGAAAGTGATCAATTTTGCAGAGCTCACAACATAACATCATCCCCTACCTTGCTACCTGTTGCAACCGAGCTGGTGGGCTCCCGTCCAGCATAGAGTGGATACTTGCCCCGGTGATACTGGGTTTCGTTGGCAGCAGTCAATATGCGAGGACCGACATATGTCCATGCTCCATTGTTCAGAGGTTCCTCCTACAGGTCATGTAAGCTTATTAAAAATGCGATGATATGGCACCATACCTGGCACCACAAGAGGTCCGCGTTGGGGTACTTATCTAGATGCGGAGTAATCTGAAAGTCTGTGAGAAAAGTTTCGGTCGGACCAATGAAATGACATACGAGGTCATATGGAAAAGGTGATATTTGCTCTACACGGCTGATAGCTATGTCTTTGATCTCCTTTTGTTCACGCTCCTGAACAAGAGTGTGGTACACTTGGCCTGCACGGCATGAGGAAAAGAAGTATATGTACACGTATAATAACACACCTGTACACAAGATATGGCGACGGATCTGTTCCGGTGGCACCAATTGGTCCGGATGAGGTTCAGGCAGGTACCGCTGGAAATGAGTATTGCCCATCATTTCTGATAAGTCAGAGCGGGCACTAGGATGTCGCAACAACGCTTTAGAGAAGAAGAGAATCAGCTGCACGAACCAGTATTAGTGCTCTAAGAAAGTATGGAGCAAACAAAGAACACGCACTGGCTTTCTGAAGTCACGATGCACTTGTCGACGGAGGACGTGGAACTGGGCGACGCGTGAGCAAGATTCAGCATGTACCGCAGCTAACTCACATAATTAGCGGGTGTACTTGAGATAGCCAGTTAGCGATCACCTATAGATAGAAGCTGCATACAAACTTACGTCGGATATACGACCTGCATGTTACAGTCCTGATGTTGTCGCTCAACCTTTTCGGGTGACGGGAAGACATGTGGGTGGTCATCGCAAAGCTGTAAGAAGCGTTCGATTCGCCCACTCGAGTGCTCCGGACCTTGACCATCATAGCCATGAGGAAGGTTCACGACCAAACCCGTACGTTGTAACCACTTGCGTTCCCCAGATGCAATGAATTGATCGATTATACACTGAGCATTGTTGGCGAAGTCTCCGAATTGAGCTTCCCAAATGGTAAGGAAATTGGGTGATACCAGGGAGTAGCCAAGTTCGAAACCGAGCGCGCCAAACTCGGAAAGCGAAGAGTTGCAAACCACGAAGCGCGCCTGATTAGAATCCAGGTTATTCAGCGGGACATACTTTTGTTCGTTGCTCTGGTCGTGAATGATGGCGTGACGCTGCGAAAAGGTTCCACGCTCTACATCCTGTCCCGAAAGGCGAACGTGAACTTTCTCCAGAGCAAGAGACCCAAACGCGAGAGCCTCTGCAGTTGACCAGTCAATGTTGCGACCCTCCTCGACAGTCTTCCCTCGTGTAGTCAGAATACGAGCAAGGTTACGATGAGGGCTGAACCCAGCAGGATACTGTGACACGGCCCGTCCAATGCGTTTCAGCGTCTCCTCATTGGACCCAGTAGGGCGGGTTGGGAGTGTCTCCTCCGCCAATTGTCTAGGTGAGGGAAAACCTTGCCACGATGCCGACAGCCATTCCTTACTCGACGGAACATAGTCCTTGGCTCCTGCTGCCGCCTTCTCCAGCATTCCCCACACCCATTTCTTGTGCTCCTCGATATCCTTTTCTGTGAAAGTACCTCTTGAGACTAGGAACTTGGAGTATTGGGTCAATGGCGTGGGCTGCCTCTCAATTGCCTTGTACATGCGTGGCTGAGTAAAGCTAGGTTGGTCCGTTTCGTTGTGCCCGTAACGGCGGTAGCAGACAATGTCAATGACGACGTCACGCTTGTATTTGGCACGATAGTCCGCTGCGAGTTGACACACGAAGGTAACAGCCTCGACGCTATCCCCATTGACATGGAAAATAGGGGCGTCGATGGCCTTGGCAATATCGGACGGGTATGGGGTGGAACGGGCGAAGCGAGGGTCGGTAGTGAAACCAATTTGGTTGTTGACAATGAGATGAATGGTACCTCCTGTGCCATAATTCGGCAAATTGTGGAAGCCCATCGTCTCGTACACGACACCTTGGCCAGAAAACGCGGCATCACCATGGATCAAAACGCCCATGGCCGTATTATGTGTCTTCTCATCTCCTTCGAGATTTTGGATAGCATACGTCTTTCCTAGTACGATTGGATCTTCTGCCTCGAGATGTGAAGGATTAGCAACCAACGATAAGGAGACTTTCTTTCCTGATGGGGTGGGTCGCACGTAATTAGCTCCGAGGTGGTATTTGACATCACCTGCCGGAGAGTCGTCATCAACGGAACCAGAGAACTCGTTTAAGATGGCTTCGATGGGCTTGCGGATGACGTTCGCAAGTACATTAAGACGTCCACGGTGAGGCATCCCCATAGTGACATGTTTGACGCCGTGATCCACTGATCGATCTATGAGAGCTTTCATGCCTGGAATCAGTGCCTCACAACCTTCGAGGCCGAAGCGCTTCTCGTTTGGGTATTTGCTTGCAATGAATTTCTCGAACGATTCAGACCAAATAAGGCGGTCTAAGATCATCCGTTTCTCCTCCACAGTGTAGTTCCATGGTTTAGGGATTTCGGTACGTTCTCTAATCCAGTCACATTGCTCTTTATCCGGGATATGCACATACTGAATGCCAATGGCACCACCTAGTTATTGTCAGTGTGCGTATTCGGAAGCACTGACGCCAATCTTACAGTATATGCGTTTCAGAGTCTTGATAATTTCCGCGAGAGTCATCGTCTTACGGTCCCCCGTCGCAAAATGGGGGAGGATACCTGGCCCAAGAGCTATCTGTTTATCCAAATCCCGCTGCGTAAATCCATAGTGACTGAGTTCAAGTTCGGGTGGTCGGACATCGGCGAGGTCGGCGTCTAAGATGCCCAACGGGTCTAATTCAGCTAGGTGATGTCCCCGAACTTGGTATGCACGAACGAGCAGTTGTACCTAAGAAAAAGCTTAAGTAAATCGAATGAGGGCGACTAACGACAGACCTTTAAGTGGTCATCAAGCTCCGCGCCGCCTGCAGCATGTAGGGCCGGTGCACCGTCTGCGGGTTGAACAATAAGACCAGGAGGTGGTTGGAAAGCCTTGGCGCTCGGCACTCCCCGTTCCATTGCGGAGAAGTAAGCATCCCAGGATACATGAACCGACTTGGGGTCCTGTTTCCAGTGTCTATACATCATATCCGCATAGTAGGCGTTGGTACCATTCGCGAATGGGTCATTGGGTGAAGGCGGCGTTGCAGGAGTAGCGAGCGCCCGGTGCAACACGGCAGCCGAACTGCGACAACCAGAAGCTCGCAGAGCGTACGGAAAACGCCTCACAACTTGCCGCGAAAGCATTTCAAGACCGAAACAGACCAAGCGGTGGTCGAATGAAACAAGTGAACTGACGGAAAATGTCGGTGTCGAATTGAATCGACTTGGATTGGCAGAAGCTCCGGAGACGATTACGTCAGCATACTAACCCCACGTATTAGTCAGCAGTTCTATGTCGGCCGAACAAATCCAACTTCCGAGACCTTACTTAGACTGTTACATTGGGTAAAGCCTTCCTGCTTGCACCGAGTTACAGTATTTCTACCCTCCCTGTTTCTTATCCCGGTAGAATAACCCAAGCTGCTTTACAGCTTGACCGAACGTATCGCAAACAAACACCCCATCCTGGATCCACGAAGGAAGCTTTTGCCGGATGGAGGCCATGCTGTACCTATGGTCAAGCAGGATAAGAGATGCCCAATCCGAGCGGTGGCGAATCGCTCTCCCTGCAAGACCTGGTCAGCAATACGCCCACCACGACCAGGCGTGTAAGTGCGAACCGATAGTTTGGTTGACGGCGTTCATACACATATTCTCGTACAATTCCGAACCCGCGTCCTTTGACTGAGGATTCCTCTTACTTCCTGACTTTAACTCCGCTTCATTCGCGTAACGTATTCGTTCTTGCAGTTCAGGCGAGTTCTTGTTTGCAAAAGGAAGTCCTACAACTACCACCGCTCGCGCGAGGTCGTCCGCAAAATTCAGGCCCTCCGAAAGCTTAGCGCCCACGACGGCAAACAAAATGGCACCCCCTCTCTTGTCAGACCTTTCCTTAGACTTTATCGACTATGAACGATGGCATACAACAGCAAATGGCGCCAAAGACGTACCGAAGTCTGAATCGCTTCAGCATAGTCAGCAAGTGTCGAGTCCACAGCACCGCTATCCTCCGGCTCCCAGAACACCTACGACAAGTGTGTCGACAATTTCAATCTGCAAAGGATCGTGTCAGCGACGTACTTTCTTTTTCGCTTCAAACTTTTCCAGCGCGCGATCGGCTTTCCAAGTCTTCTTTGCAAAGTTCAACGAAGAATATGACGGGAAGAATATGATTACGCCTCGCGGAACGACGTTGCACAAATTCAGGACGACTTGTCCCAGCTCCTTTAGCACCTGCACGTTGCTTTGTTGTGCATACTTGAATTCCAGAAGTGACCCGGAAGGACCTTTGGTCAATATCAAGGTCTGGACATGCGACTGAGGAACGATATGACCGCAGGAAAACGTGGTCATTCTATCTTCAGGGAGAAAAGGAAAGAGACGGTCAATGACGTCTGACATCTATAGAACCGTCAGTTACAAGGAAATGATGAGCATGAGTGAACCTACCGGAGACATGGTACCCCCTGCAAGAACAACTGATCGAGCCGATTGAACAATTTCACGAAAGGTGGTCGAGGGGTTGAGAAGAAGGTATTTCATTTCCATTTCAGACTTTCCTTCTTTGCCTAATCTCGAAAATATGATGCGACCGTCTGAGTTCCCGATTATAAAGCCATCTCTCTCATGTGGAACCGTAATTAATCACCTTCGCGGGCACCAGCAAGGCCCAACATGAATGCCTCCACTGCCTGGAGTGGCAGGAGTGGTCTCGGTACGTGGCTCGGTTGGCTAGAGACTACAACCTCTTTAAGGTGGACTCGAAATATCAAAACACATGAAACCAACCGTCCAAAGCCCCAAATGCAACAGCCTGGGCATATCCCGAAATCTTGCGGGAAATCTGAGATAGTCAGGTAACGCAACCGAAAAATTTGATAAAGAGGGGCACCTTGCTCTTCCTGAGGTAGGTCTCTATTTCAAGTAAGTTAATCCCATCAACCTTCCGGCCCAGTCTCTGCATATAATCAGGTATGCTCATCACTTCTGTCGACACTTGCTTTGAAACTATCCACTCTTCCACCACCTTCGACATCGCCTGAAGGTAGGAAATGAGCCGCCTCAGGTGAAGACCATGCGACGGCGTAAGCCTATTCCGAAACTTGCGGTAATATGTTTCCACTTGCTGTAACGATATTGACAAAATCGTGGAAGTGACGCTAACAGACGACAAGGAAAGTAACGTGGGGATCAAGTCTGCATGAGTGTTGACCCAAAGCACGCCCACCCAAAAAAAACAAGCTTACTGTGGGCTTCGTCTATGATAACTATTTGATTAGTCAGGTCTATCCCGAGCGCCTCTCTAGCAGACTTTTGAAGGAGTAAGTTGTAGGGCAACGTGACAAGCTATGCGGGGGCGGCGATCAATCCACGCTGCAGCAATGGCATATCCGAATTACCTCAGCTTGGGGTATCGCTTTCCGAGAGCCATAGTAAGGGCAGGTATCCGCATTTCTACCAGCGGCTGCGAGATCTTCGATATCCTTCGGAAACGCCTAACCCGCGTTGTTCAGGCCATGCCGCCGTACAACACACGGCCACCCACTAATATTTGATCCCGAAAGTCCAGCATCTTGGTGCCGTCTTCAGGCGGAGATAGGTACTGACATCGCCTGCCAGCTTGTCCTGGAGAAGCCCACATGCGCATGCATCTCCAAGGAGATTCGTAAGATCCTTACCTTGCTGTAGTTCACGACACCTTTCGTCGAGGTCCCCGGTCTTCGATCGTACATCCTCGTTGATGCATAACTGTTTCCGAGACCCTAATGACACGGTTCGCCATGGCCGCTGCCCTGACCCATCGTCTTCTCCCATTTCCGTTTGGTCAAGCTCACGCTTCCGACGGGATATCTCACTCTTGGAGATTTCTGAATGCTTAGTCGAACCAAGTGACCTGTACAATATGGGAGGGAACCGTAGTTTCTGCAACTCTGGGAGGACCTGAGACAGTTGGGAATGCGTTCGCGATGCGTAGTAAATCTTGGTACATGTCGGTTCTTCGCCCTCAGACCAAGCGTGCTTCGCGCTGTTCTTCTCTACCCTTTTATTTCACGATCGAATGATCCATGGGCAACTTACAGTGTCAAGTGATCACTCACTTTTCCATCAGAGCACGTACAGCCGGGGATATATTGTCTAGTCCGTCTGCCACATCAAGATCATTGGGGAGAAAGGCATCTTCGTCCCCTTCGATGTGCGGCACGTCGGCATTCACGCGCTAACCGATGGTAAATTGGAGACCAACCCTGGACGATTGAAAATGAACGTCACGCACCCGGCGTTTCGTGACCCGTGCGCGTGCCAGAGCCCGTAGTTTTGCCTCTGCATTTCTGGCACGCATCAACCTTTCCTCGTAGTCGCGTTCCTGAGCTTCGAGTTCCCTCTGACGCATCTGCATGGCCTGTGCCGCCACCCACGTTGGTTCTACGGCGGTGGCAGAGTTAATGAAACCGCCATGATCACACGACCAAAGTAGAGTTGAGTTCTTTTGGTCCCGAGACGTGTCACATGAACGACCACCCTTACCTGTGCTTCCGGAAGCTCCGTGCTGCGAGATCTTGCCTCTACGGGCGCGCTGCTGTTCGTCCGCCAGCCAGGACAAGCTGGCGCAGAGTAGACTAAGCGTTTTTCCCTGGCATGGAACCGGTGAACGAACTGAGCGCGAACCGCATGACACGCCTTGCTTACCGTTCCAGTCGGACTCTCCACGATGGTGACGTGCTTGTGCTCGATGGACGAATACAAATGTCTCATGAGGTCCACCTGTATTGAGTAAGGCGGGTCATATGGGAATGCAGGAAAGCGATCTGGGGTAGGCAACATGAGGCCATCGTGTGCTACCATCACGTCGTGGTGACACCAGACGTCGTCGGAGAATGCACGCGCACGCGCTGGACTGCCACTCGGCTAGATACCACGACAAACACTTTATCACCAGGCCAAGATCCAAGCAGACCACCGGTGATGGCAAGGAACATCAAAAAGCTTAAACATGAGGAAGCAAATACATTCTTGTCTCGTTGGGAGCTACTAGCGCACGTGTAAAGAAACATGATCCAGAAAACAGGGACAGGTAGATGTGAGGGGACAGGATCAAGAAGGGTACAAGATACGCATGTCAATTAAGGGACAAAGAGATAATCTCCCTCTCGGTTGCGCATCGTACCTCAGAGCATATCCAGCAGGGTCTCCGAATGCCACGGCAAACCTATCAAGATTTCAAACCTTGAAGGACCCTGCATCGGGAGTATCGTAGTAGTTCATAAGCCACTTCTTCGCTTCTGCACACTCGACTTTGACGCGAGCAAGTAGTGGCTTGATCCTGGCCAGAGCTTCCTCGGGGGAAAGCTTTGCCTCCTTGATTTCCGCTTTCTTGTCGGGGTCCGTCCGCTGACCTAGGTGCTGTATCTTCTCGCAAATGCCCTGTACTTGGATGACGCCAAGCGTGGCGGATGAGCCCTTGAGGAAATGCCCGTGGTGTGATAGCTGCTCCAGATCTCTCGCAGCACTGTTATCGACCGAGTAAAGTGGTGAGCGGCAGGCTGGTCGTGCGGAGATGCTGGGACGTACAATGCTGTATCCATCTCTGAGAAGGTGGACTCGGCCTGCTTGAAGTAGCCATGTACCAAGTCTCGAGAGAACTCATGTGTGTCGTCATCGTCCAGCTCTTGTAGCTGCCTAAGCATCTCGCCGTCGATAATTACTTTGGTGGACTTGAAGGACATTGGTCAACATCCTGGTTACCTTCTTGGTAAGAGAAGACGTACGCTGTCTGCAGGTGCCTCTGCCACGACACCGGGCGATGGTATGGCTGGGGTAGCCTTTGGGCCGGGTTCGTCCAGGAGCGAACGAGATCTGACGTCGAGCTTCTTCTGTGGCAGAGCCTTGTTGGACGGTGATGGGGGTTGACGCCTGGCAACGTCGTCGTGATAGCTTGGGGGCGAACGGGCCCGCACGGTCGTTGGGTCGACTGAACGAAAAGACATGGCAGAAAAATACGAATAAGTTGAATTGAAAACGAATTATAAGTAGTTATTGGGCGGTCGGAGCAGGGTCAGTGGCAGACCCCAAATGCAGCAAGAGAACTTCTTGCGAGACGACCGACGTTTGGTAGACTTGGACTTGTAATTATATGATACGTATCGGATCCAATACCCACTCCCAACCCCGTTCCCTCCCGTCATCCGAGAGCAACCCTGCGTCCGATTTTGCAAATAGTGACACCTTGTACCCTTATCACTCTCATTCTGCGCGGCACAGTCTCCACATTCCACCCTCCAGAATGGTTTATCATACAACCCGTGCGACTCGCAGGCGCTCGACATCCTCCGTGGAATACCCTAGCTCCTGCAGTACCTAATAATCGCCACGCTCCCTTCAGCATCTCGTGGACAAAGGCAGGGTCCATCCGACGTACCTCCGCCGTATGTTGGGACAGCCAGGGAGGCGGCCGTCGCACCGGCATGCGCTTGCCGTTGTAAGTCACAGGTGGAGCCACCATGCGCACCGTGCCCGCACGTGGATGCTGGTCACATCACTCGCTCAGTCATCTCGTCAACGATATGGCGCGAACAAGACGTACATCGACCTCCACAGTCGACGACCGAGCCACGGCTTGGGGATGCGAAAACGTCTGACTGATGTTGTTGATCGGCCCAAATGGAATTCTTTACAAATTCGACTCATCAGGATCGCACTTTCGATGTCGCCGAACCACACGAACCCGATCCCAGTCAGCCGGTCTATCCAGTGGCTTCTATCGTGTCTCTTCAGTGCTGCGGAAATAATGTCGATCAGTTCTTTACGATTCGCTACCCGCGCAGCATTCGTCGAAAAGCGTGGGTCGTGGGCAAGTTCGGGCTGTTGCAATATAATCGTAGTCAGAAGCTTAAACTGAGACACCGTCGGAGGCCGAGCATCAGTGGAATGTATGAAGCCGGCGTCAGCGGCGAGAGCATACCTGCTTCTCATTCCCAGCACCAATCATCAAGAAGCCATCCTTGCATGGAAAAACTTGGTATGGGACTATTGAGGGGTGCGCCGTACCGTGCCGAGAAGCTTCATTTCCGGCAATGAGGTAATTGGAGGCAATGTTGGCAAGCCCAGCCAACTATACATATACATAGATAATGCAAATTTGTCTGACGTGGCACGTAAAGAAAAGTGTAACAAACCTGGGTTTCAAAGAGGTTGCAATCAACCCACACTCCTTGATCGGTCTGACTCACAGAGCGTAAACCTGCCATAATGGCGCCATGGGCGTAGAGCCCTGTCATGATGTCCGTGACAGCAACACCGACCTTGCATGGTGGGCCGTCAGGTTCGCCAGTACTGCAAGGGACCCATTGAATGGAACGCAGAAACGCGGAGAAAAAGAGAACATAATGCTAACATGTGCATCAATCCGGCCTCCGCCTCAATTACGACGTCGTAACCTGGAGCTTCTCGGTAAGGTCCGGTCTGTCCGTATCCTGCGTGATCCATTAGATGGGGATGAAGGTGGAGAGATGCAGTATAAAGAGCTTCACACCCGTGATTGAAGCGTACACGAGACGGGGGTTGATTCTCTTGCAGTCTTCCCAACCCAAACCAATGGAAGATAACTTTCCAGGCACGAAGTTTTCGACCAACACATCGGAACGCTCTACGAGCTTATGCAGAATTTCCAGTCCGTCTGGATGCTTAAAGTTCACAGTGATGGACCTCTTATTCCTGTTGGCGGACATAAAGTAGGCAGACTCGGGCGGGAGGTGGGACGCTTCTGGTGGAGGATCCCTAGGCAAAGGGGCAGAAGGCGGAGTCCAAGAACCTCAGGTCCCATTAACAGAATGAAAAAAGCAGCATGGACCAATGTCTAAAACGACTCACGAGTATCGTCTCCTTTGGATAATTCCTCTACCTTGATGACGTCGGCGCCCAAGTCTGCCAGTAACATCGTGCATGTTGGGCCGGCCAACACGCGTGTGAGATCAAGAACCCTAATGTCAGCCAAGGGCGGGGGTATGCCTGTAGCGACAGACAACGGTCTCGTGCAGGGAATCACGCTTCTCCCAGCACATGGCACTGCTGGTCGTCGAATCGAGAAAGCGACTGAATTCCTGGCGATAAACGTGAGCATATCAGACAACTTTTTGGTTGTTGTCCTTACCGTGTCCTCGTGAGCGGGACCGAATCGAGTATACGGGGTGCCAGCTGTCTTGCCAGTTCATTTCGCACATCAGAGTCCCCCTGGCACCTGACTCAACCTCGACGTAATGCCATCACGCTCCTAGTGGCACTGCTGAGCTCAGTCATAGGAGAAAGAAAGAAAACAAGAAAACAGAGATTATATATTCTACATGGGTTTCTTCTCGGCCAGGAAACCAGAGGAGCCCAGATACCTTGAACCCGACAGGTCGGTGGTTCAAGTCATTCGTTCTCGATTTGTGAGTGCCTTGTTCTACGTCTCCTCAGCGTCTCGAGGGCGGTGTTCACCACGCTTCCAGCATGATATATACAAAGCCAAGCGCTGGGAAACTTCTTCGCCCCCCTCTACTTCCCACCTGTCACGGTTCGGCCTCAAGTCTCCATCGCGGCGAGGCGGTGACCCAGAATCTCGCCGTAGCAGAGATCTCAGCCATTCGCCGCGTTCACCTCTCCGTTCGCCAGGACACACTAGCCCTAGTCCCCGCTCCATGCCTCGTGCTCACACGGATGCCATAACGTGCGTCATCTCACCTTTGATTATCTTCGCCTTTCATCTTTGGCGATTGCTACCATGCAGTTCGAGTCTGGCGCAACGTCTCAATGAATTAGCCGCTGCCAACGCTGAAGGCTTGCTCAGGTATGCCCTCTCTCCGCTTGTCTGCACGGGGTTTTAACTTGACTGGTGTTGTAAGACCTTGACTGACGTTTTGTCCAGTGACGACGAGTATCGTCTGCTACGCCAGAACATCTTTGAACGCCTAGCAAGTCACAGTTCTGTTCCAACGGAGACTCCCATCATCCCACTCGGCTCCCACGGTCAGAAGTGTAAGTGCGATTGCAACTCATTCTGTCATGAAACTCAACATGACGTCTCGTTCCCAGATTCCCCTCAGCTTTCGAACAATTCATCACAGTCCTGTGTCAAGGCGGGACGGACGCCGTCTGTCCGCTCCAAAGCATCCGTGTCCTCCGTCGTCTCCAACCTATTTCGACGCAACAGCCGTCGAGTAAGCGGTATTTCTAAGGAAGGCACTTCGAGTGAGACGTCGAGCATTTTCTCTGCCGCTCCGAGCGCCTTCAGACGGAGGGGTATACCCCGGGAACTTAAAAACGACGACTCATCAAGGGTGGAAGTAAATGCTAGTAGCAGTGCCCTTTCTTCGCCATCCTTCGATGGGGAAGCCCAGCATCACCGAGGTTTGGAGAGCATGTCATACCGCTCCATGTCGCGGAGTGTGCGACGACTGGACAGTCCTCCATCGTCCTTCTTAAACCGCACAACCGGACCCAAACATATACACTCCATCCTCACAGCTGAGGCGTTGCAGGACGACGAAGTGAAGACGTCTCGAGGTATCCGTCATGAGATCGAAGGTTTGGAGGCGGAGGCCATGCGGGTGCTCGACGCTTTTAACGGCCTCGAGCTATCTGTGTTGACAAGAAGCCATCACAAACCCGGTCATGCACCGTTACGCTCGCCGACCTCTGTTGCACGACGGAACGTTGAGTCTGACTTTTTCCATGGAAGTGGAACAAGCACTTCAGGACGGGGTACTCCATATCACGCGTCAGACGCAGATGGTTCGTCGTTGCGATCCTCGACATCGTATGGGACGAGCGCATCACAACCACGGTCGCATAGACCCAACCCGTTACTCAAACCACTCCTCTCGCCGTTGGTAGCCAATCGCAAGAGGTCCGCGTCGTCGCTGTCATCAGGGGCCTGGGCATCACCATCCACCGCATCGCCTACGCTGACGCAGCCGCAGTTACGTGAACTGGGGAGTGTGTCGAGCGTAAACCTCACGAAGCCATTAGCTCCACATTCCGTGGCATCGATCGACGAAGACTCTGAGATTTCTGTTATTCAATCTGAGCTGGTGGACGTTCGCCGGCGGCGACAAGAAGTGACGGCTCGATACCAAGACCGCCTTGAGTACCTACGTGCACAGCTGAAGGGCGCTGAGTTGAGAGAGAAACTTTTGAGGAAATGAGGGCGATTGCCTGTACTTTTATACCAGCCCATACCATTCTTTACGCTCCGCATGTTTTTTTTTTTCTAAACGATATGGTGTTAATGTTTATTTGGGCTCCTCCGTGACTGAGGGGGTGCTGAAAGGGGTTACCTTATTCCGTTCGTCACAGCTGCCCGGCTCTGGCTTCGAAGCTCGTCACCGGCAGCGACGATGAGCACAAACCAGCGGCCAACAGCTGGCGACGACTTCGATGGTGATTCGTACTTTCACTTGCTTCCGTCGACGCCCGTACCAACGACACACGTCCAACCGCCTCCCGACCTTCACCGCAGTCGCAGTCACAGCTCACATAGCGGGACCCAAGGCACGCCCCACTTCACACGTCCGCAGCGCCCTGCGTCTTCCCCTTCTAGGCAATCTTACACCTATTCAACGAGGAATATGTCTTCCAGCTCATCCAAACATAGACCTAGGAGTGGCAGCCAAGGTAGCCTGCGAGCCGCCCCCCGGCCGGTTTGGGAAGCGGATATGCTTAGCGAAGAGGACGAGGACGCTAACGATATGCAGGAGATAAGCCAGGAAATCCAGCCAGCCCGTCGTGCACGCGGAAAGGCCGTAGCCGATGACTCCCCCATCGAAGACGAAAGTCAGGAAAGAGACGGCGACGAGACAGCGCGGGACGACGACGATCCAATCACCGTAAAAGACCGTCAGTCTCTCATTAACGTCGAGCACCCGTTCGGTCTTCCCATATGGAAACCTGCACTATACAAAAAGTCCAGGTCTGTCACGCGCAACGCGGACGCGGCACTTCATGCCATCCCATCCGCGCAGGCTGAGCGGCATTTACTACCCGGAAATATATTCTGGGCCGTGTGCTTTGGGTGGTGGTTAGCACTTGCTTGCTTCGCTGTTTCCGCCATCTTGTACATGCTACCGCTCGGTGGTCGTCGATATTCCACTCTCTTATTCGGCCTTGGCTGGTATCTTGGCTGGCCATTTGGTAAATACGTCGAGGGGGACAGAGAGGACAGTACCGACGAAGAGAACCCTGTCGCGGAAGGGGGCGATGGTGTCACTTCTCCTGATCGCTCCTTATCCAAGGCGTCTACCATTACACCTCTCACAGTTCACCGAGACCCTTCTTCTGTCCCTATCGGAAGTCTCGCTCAACCTAGCACCGAGAACACGCCCTTATTACCAACGTCCGTACTCTTACCGTCCAAATCCTATGGAGCAACGCCATCTCCCTCGCCTTCCCCGGACGGTTATCAGAAGGTCTCTGACGACTGGGTTGGTCGTGCTACTTTTTGGGTGGCTTTTTGTCTTGTCATCGCACCCCTGATGCTGTTCACTTGCATCGCATGCTGGGCTCTGATCGTCACAATCCCAATGGCGAAACTTATTTGGGCGCTGATGAAATATATGTTCGCTAACCCAACACGCCTTAGGTTCTGCGCTCCGCCTCCTGCAGTCGTTGTTGCCCCTGCAATGCCACCAACGCAACAGCCTAGCGTAGATTCGCAACGTCCTGTCGAATTCTCGGTCAAGCACCCGCGACTATCCCAAGGCCAAGCCGCACCCTCTGCTACTGGCTCAGCCAAATCAACCGTGCTTCTGTGTGTATACCGGGCAGTAGGACGCGCATATTTCAAGTATACCGTTGGAGGTGTCAACATCATCTTTGTTAATCTCCTTGCCCTCGTGTTTTTCGTCATCTTCGATGGCTTTGTACTTCTCCCCCACGTGGAACATAGGGAAAAAGCAGGAAAACCTGTTCAGGCACTGCTTGCGCTTATCGCTTCGCGCGGTGCTATTTTCGTCATGAGCTTAGCAAGCGTAATCCCACTGTCGTATTTCATCGGAATGGCCGTTGCCTCCATCTCCGCACAATCGTCTATCGGAATGGGCGCAGTCATTAACGCAACTTTTGGTTCTGTGATTGAAATTATGCTATACTGTATCGCCCTAACTCAGGGCAAAGGCCATCTCGTAGAAGGTTCGATTGTGGGCAGTTTACTGGCTGGCGTCCTTCTCATGCCTGGGGTGAGTATGTGCGCTGGTGCATTCAGGCACAAGGAGCAGAAGTTCAACGCGAAAAGCGCTGGTGTCACAAGCATGATGCTGATCATGGCGTTCATTGGCACTCTCACTCCGACATTGTTCTATCAAATATATGGAAACGTGAGTCCTTGGTCGTGTATAGCGTTTATGGCTCTGTCTCACGTATCCAAGTTCCAACTTATTTGCAGTGGGTGTCCTGATGGCCCGCGGCGCAGAGGTACACCTGACTGGAAGTGCGACCACTGTTATTACCAGCACCCTGATCCTGCCACTGATCCTTTTTACCAATCGACGGTGAAGAGTTTGATGTACCTCTGTGCTGTTGTCCTTCTCTTCGTGCGTCTTTTCACAAAAGTCGCTTTCCTTAATCTAAGTTTATGTTTCGTGCAGTCATACCTCATCGGCCTCTGGTTCTCCCTCCGTACCCATGCCTCTCAAATATGGCAGAACCCTCGGCAGCTCTTGCAACCCCTAGAAATTCCAAGCGTCAATCGCCTTATCTGCGCATTTACGTGGATCGCTCCCCATGCCATATTCCTCGGGCATTGGACCTCGTCGCAGGCGAAGCAACGTGGCCAGTGTTGATGGCGATGTTGAAACCTGCTCTCAACCTCCCGTGTCCAGATCAGCTGAACTGGGTACACAACAGCAGCAGCAACAACAGCCACAACAATGTCAGCAGCAACCTGGTTCACCACGACCTCCGGTGTCGCCATCCATTAGACGCGTCCAACCCGGGATACAAAACATTACGCCCATCATTGAGAGCGTAGATTTGGCATTAAAGACCTCACAGCTCCACCCCGCGCAATTTCCCGAAAATCTGACCCAAGACGACTTCACGCGAGCTGTGACGGTGGCTACAGTCAGCGCACTCAGACATCAACAAGCTGCTCAGGCGCAATCGCCCGCTCGAGTAAAGCTTGCTGGCGCACATGACGGCGAGGGAGTGTCGGGACATACTGGACACGAAGCACCAGAGTGGAGCAGGACTACTAGTGCCGCCGTCCTACTTGCATGCACCGCTCTCTACGCAGTCATAGCCGGTGAGCATTTTTAGGGAGTATCGGTGAAAGGTGATGTGCTCAACTCCTCGACAGAGCTTCTTGTAGACGTCGTAGATGTCATATTGGAAGACTATGGTATCGAGGAGAAATTTTTGGGTATCACTCTCTTTGCATTGGTCCCTAACACCACGGAATTCATGAACGCTATTTCATTTGCGCTTAATGCCAATATTGCGCTGAGGTACGTATCGCAGGTCCCTACTTCGTCTTGATCATCTCCATGACGTCACGCGCTTTTTGTAGCATGGAAATCGGTTCTGCGTATGCCCTGCAAGTCTGCCTTCTTCAAATTCCAGCTATGGTTGCCTTCTCTGCGTGGTATGCGCCGGAGCAGATGGGAGAGATTGGCTATACATTCACGTGCGTCAATCTTTATATTAATGTCTCGAATGAAGATAGGCTGAAAAATGTATAGTCTCGTGTTCCCTCGCTGGGACGCCGTCGTCATCATTCTTTCCGTATTCTTGATGACATACACCTACATCGAGGCCAAGAGCAACTACCACCGTGGGAGCATCCTCATCCTTAGGTATGTTATTAACAACCATTGACTCACCTTTTTACTTATGGAGTCCTCGTGGCACCCAGTTATCTTGTCCTTGTATCAGGATTCTACTTCGCTCCACGTCTGTCGTCCGACCAAGAGGACATGGGCGCCCATTGGGATGTACCTCTTACATCCCTTATCGCCCAATCCTGGGCATACATTCGCAGTTGAATTTTTCTTATTATCAACCTCATCCCTCACCCCCTCGGTAATATTCCTTTATTGCCACTTCAAATACAGACTGCATGACATCTCACAATACAATTACATGTTTTTTTTTTTTCGGACGTTCTATATTTGATACCATTTGCTATCAATGCATGCTTTGCAACCGTTCCAGCACCTTCTGGATCTGCTCAGGGGAGATCGTTAGCCTCTCGGGCTCGCTCTGTCCATCCATCACTTGACGCAGAGCTCGTGGGTCCTCCACGAGCACCAGAAATCGTTCTAGGAAGTCTCCGTCGAGGAACCCGAACGATGATGCCTCAGAATCGCTTCGACCGCGATTATTCTTGGGAGCTCGGAACCTAAAGTTCGTCAGCCACGCACAACACTGACATGAAGTTGACTTGGAAAGAACTTGTTCACCTAGAATGACTTACTCCCTCCTTGCGCTCGAAGTAGGTGGACAGGTTCCTCTGCAACGAAGTCATGTGCAAGGAAAGCTCCTCGTTCATGTTGGCTATGATGCCTATTTGCCCGGTGGGTGTGAAGAACAGCTGCTGGGACTGCAAAGGGATGTCCGCTGACACTTCAGACAAACCTAACGAGCCTTTTTGTATTCCAGAACTGGTTAAGCATGCACGGTTACTTCCACGCGAGCACGCAGACTTCACCTGGAACGAACTTGTTGACGATGTCGCCGACGAAGTAATGGCCTTCTCTCTCCAATAATTTTTGTAATTCCGTCTTTTGTAGGCGGAATGCGAACATGTTGTAGTCGCTCTGTGTACATCAGTCGAGTCGTATTAGCACATGGAAAAGACACCCTGTTGAGTCAACTCACGTTCGCCCCTATGAGACTCTTTTCATCTAGCAATTGCGCAGACGTAGGCCACAGTGAACCATAATCTCTGGCGACAAGCTCTACTTGTGACTCATTCAATTTGACCAACGAAACAGACGTGAGGGCATCGCCGACGAGAAGTAGATCGCCGCGCGACACGAGCGTCGTAATCAAGTAGTTATGATTCCACACATTCACCTCACGTAACGATATGCTCTTGTTTGCGTACTCGATGCGGAGGAGGATGAGCTATGCAGATGACATTGAACACATCCGTCCAATCAAGGAAGAGCGCAACTACACAACGTACCGAACTATTGACAGCGGCGACGATGGTGTTGCCCACCGAGGTGAGCGCATATATGCATCCGTTTACGTGTGCGGTTATCGTAACGGTCAGCGCCTGAGTGGCAGAAAGATTGTGGCCTGTAGATTTCTGTAGTAAAATGATATGCCCTTGCGAAGGCTCACGCTCGTGGCAATCGTAGACCGTCACCCCTGCGCAAACGAAGTTGATAGCCTGACCGGCCAGAGTAACAGTCAAGAAATGAAGAGCGGTTACATCCTCGCTATTCTTCATGTTCAGTTGTGCGATCTCTGCAGGGAAGCAGATTTAGCAGCTAGTTAGATCCAGCAAAAGAAAAGAAAGAACGGCAGAGACGGACTCTCGAACGTAGTCTCGTTGAAAAGTTGCACCGACGAGCTGAACACCTCTTCATCAGCCTCGCTGACCCGCGCAGGCGTCATTCGCAGGCAGGCAACAGCAAAGGCTCTCCAGGACGGACAGTGGACGATGCACCGTGGGGAGTCATACCCGAGAGGAACCTATATCCGTGAGACTTGACCACAAGAAAATATGAGATGACTCACTGAGCGCACGTGGACCTTGTCAAAACTTGCCACCGTTCCAATCACAAGGGAATCCACGCCAACGAGTACCACAGACGCAGGATATGCCCTAGTATTTAGGTAAGCGGCAGCGTTCACGTCCTGTTAACGGACAGTCAGAAACCGATAGCTGGGTAAATAGACGGAATGCTAGCCTTGATCATCAGCGGAGAATGCAAAAGTCTTCCCTTTTCCCATCCCAATACAGATCCCCGACTGCCACAGGCCATTACCGCACCCTTTCCATTGACTACGGCTGGATGTAAGGACACAGGAAACACGCCGGCGGAAATCAATTTCATGTCCAAGAGCGCGTTGTCCTTGTATACAAATGAGACAACGGTACCATCGACCAGACCCACGAGAAGGTAAGGGTACGACTGTTTGTCATCCTCGTTGGCATTGAAAGCATGGAGCAGCAGCGATCGCGGTGCGGCAGGGAGCCGTTCCGACCCACACACGTCCGCGATTAGGCCGTCCGGCGGTAGGCTTGCAGCCTCTCTTAGGCTAACAAGCCTCATGATTTTGACACAATCCGACTTCCAGAAGGATACAGCAATGGAAGTCGTATGCTTCGCAAAGCCTTTACCGCTCAGTGGCACACAAGAGACCGCTGAAATTTCGCCCGAAAACTGCCGACTCCGCTGAGGCACAAACTGGCCATCCATCACAGTAAGCTGTATCATCCAACGGTACTTGAGCGCAAGAACTATTTGAGATGCGTTGATGTCTGCAGCCACGATCTCCTGACCTGACAATGCCTCAGGTAGGATATTGCGGTCCTTGAGCTTGTCGAGGGGAAGTTCGCTTTTGCGCACAAAGCCTCCTGCCTCCAAATTGTATTCTAGCAGAAGAAGTGCTTTTGGGACGATCTGGACGACCAAGGATGAATGTTCATCATATATTAGTGAGCTGTTCTTCCTGGTAAGACGCATGACGTTGGAGATAGTGATCGTGGGGGTCGACGTCTCAAACCCAGACGGACTCCCCGGTAAGTTCGAGATCACACCACCTTGCGCCTCATCAAAGTGAAAAAGATGCGTCCTATTCAGCGTGGACACGACGAGATGAGTGTGTTCACTGAAACGAGAAATGAGCCAATCTGCAAGCGTGCGTCAGTCAAAGACGCACCTATCGTTGTACTTCTGGCGAAGGGTCCAAACCTTGGTCACGTTTGCGACACCTTTAATGACGGCGGCTTCTTTGAAATCGGCACCACGCCTTACGGCTCTGAGAGAGCCTGTATTCCTACCTCCCGAACAGGTCACGATCTCCTTCTATTATAAACGCATGTGAGCAAAAAAAAATGACACGAGTAACCACAGTGAATGACCCACCTGACCGGTATTATCGAAGTCTACGAGCACGGCATCCACAATTGGAGCGAGGTTTGTGAATCTTTCTAGCTCGGCCAAATGGCTACCCAAACCATTGACAACCAAACCTTCCGTGACCTCGGTGGCACGCCTCTTGCCTGCTGCGCCCATCTCGGAAGGCCGTATGGTAGGCACTGAGGAAGGAATGGGAAGAGTCGGAGTATCCAGGCTAGACACGGGAGCTTGGCTTATCCTTAAGAGCTGCGAGTCGCCGTAGTGAGAGCCGAGGTAGACGACTTGGTTGGCGAGATACGTCAAAGAGGTGGGTGAGGAGGCCTGATCCAGCATTCGTTAGAACTCTGAAGTCAAGAGAAGTAGTTACAAGCCCACCTCTCCAAGGGCGACGAGAGTCAAGGAGAATCCTCCGGTAAGGTCAACATGAAGCATTGCCAGTCGACCATACTTATCACCGATGAGGAATTTGGTGTGGCTTTCGTCCAGTACGCATGATCTGGTCACCACCTTTGAGCGATGGAAGTTCTACCAGTGACATGGGATGTACATACGCTGCGACTGCTGACCACGGCCAGTTGACAGCTGCACGCGGCTTCTTCTTGAATCTTTCACGCTCTCTCTCCTTTTGTTTCGCCCTACTTGCCTCTTCTGCATCGGCGCTACGTTTCTTTTTATCCATCCGTTGAGCCTTACTGTGGTTGCGCGCTGCAGCGTCGTGCGAGGCCAAGTCGTAGAGGAGAATCTTGCGCCCTCCCAGCACTAGCACGGCACCGTTAAAGTCACGACCTTTCTCTTCATCAGGCGGGACGAATACGAGGTGAGGAGGATGCTCTTCCACCGAGAACCAGTCCTCTGGGAGCGCAAACGGAGGAAGAAGCAGGGAGGCAGCTGGTGAGAGCTGGAAGTCGCCAGAGTTGATGTCACGCGCGAGAAGCTGCAAGCGTTGTTGATAGTCGATATGAAGCAGTGCGAGCGTGTCCTGGCCGACGAACGCGATGCTGAGCAAGTTAAGCTCCATGGCCCTGCGCAGAGAGCGGCATCACACCAACGAGCGAGAGCAAGAAGTAAGTGGTACCTACGAAGCATCGAAGTCTCTGTCATACTGTCCCTTGGTGTCGAGCAAGACGATACGCAGTCGTGCAGTGTAGACGCTCGCGACTGCATAATTTCCGAGGGGACTGACAACAACGTCATGGAGGAACTCTGCCGGACGCGAACTGCGTTCAAACAGGGAGAGACGCTTGGTTACCGTGAGCACTGTCCCAGACTGGGTCAGGGATAGAAAGATGAGCTCTGGCTCGGGATGGTCTGTCAAGACGAGTACGCTGATGACCCGGTACTATCGCAATGGACATGATCGCCTGTCAAAAGCAAGGCGTGTTCGTGGGATGGATGCACGCACCTTTGTCTGGACTGGTCTGACGGCACTGACACGGCCCCATATTTCGATTCCGGTCTGGTGGTGGAGGCCGTCTGGTCGTATGGCATAGACGTCGACTCTGTTAAGTTTGGCGACGAGCAAGAACTCAGATCCGTCGTCGCCTGCAAGCGTGCATTTCGCTGAATCTAAGACAGACGATGGGGGATGGTAAGTAGCGACGACCTTCATCAGCCGGTGGTGGACGTCGGGGTCGAAGTTGTACGACGAGTAACCAATTACTGACTACTGGGTAGCGTACATGAGACCGTCCTCGTCCGTGACCACCTCCGCCTTCTTCATAAACCTGTCCAGCAGCGTCGGTTCCTCGAGCACGCTCTGTTCCTCCTGCAGGGCCCTTGGTTTCCGTTTGGCGGTGGCGGGTTGAGGACCCGATATGATTTCTGCAAGTGATGGTAATTAAACCCGGTGCGACGCTGCAACGACGAGCTCACCGTCGAGAAAGAAGAACTCGTCTGCACGTCGAGTGACGGTGGCTGATGGCTGTGAGCGACGATGACGACGGGACTGCAACAAAGACAGCCGACGCACCGACGTCCCTCTGCTGGACGGTCGACCGTTTCTCCCGCTCAGCGACCTTTTGCGAGGCCTGCGCGAGTCTTTTGATGAATTCTTCAGTCGCCATCGAAATCAGAAACGCCGCATCCCGCGCGACCATGGGCAGGTCCTACGCACGGACCTCATCGTCGTAGTCGTCGTCGTTACCAGAGCTCAGTACACACCTTGTCCGCCTTGATGATCTTTTGTACTCTCGCAAACGGCAGCACAGACTTGCCTGCCTCGCGTTCGTGCGTTTCTTTCGCTGCGTGCTCGCTGGGGACGGCTTCGACGTCGATCGTGTCGTCGTCCTCAGTCATGGCAAGTCACTAACGTGAGTCTATTCTACAAATCAAAGCCTCGCCCGTATCTTCTCGGCCAGCTCTCGTCCCTCGTCTTCGTCCAACTCACTCCTTTCCTCATACTCCAGCTGGTGCAGCTCCCGTCTCGTCCTCGGCACCACTCGTGTCGCGTCTATTCGTGGCGAACCTTCAAATTGAGGTGCAGGTATAATGTGAAAGTGAACCTTGAATCTCCATCGTCAGTCTGAGCCAGAAAAACCCTCCACGCACGTACGTGAGGTACGCTCTGTGCGTATTCCTGGTTGCATACGATGTTGAGCGCCGTGTTCTGCATGGCTGCAATCACACCCTTGTTGTTCCTGCCGTTGTCCTCAGACCGCGAGTAAACTCACCCTCCGACACTGCTTTTCCGACCTTGGACACGGCCACCCCCATCGCAGCTGCAATAGTTTCTGGGAGATCCGTCACATGTGGTATGTGGACTTTGGGTATCACCAAAGTATGCCCGGGTCTCAGGGGGAGTATGTCTTTGTGTACATGCCATGGATTAGTTCACGATGGCGATCACGTTATACTCCCTAAACACACCGAGTATGGCGACGACCTCATCCGTTTCGTACAGGACAGCGGATGGCAGCTCTTTGCCGATGATACGACAGAACGTACACCCGCTGTCGTACCTCCAGTCTTTGTGTACATTGCGACCTACGTGCTCATTGATCATGAAGGAAGTCATCAGCAGAATAGAAAGTAGGCGTAATCGCGAGTGGCGTCTATGTCCCTGGCAACGTTTTACATAGCCTGTCAACGTTGAGTACCAGTGGAAAAACTAGTGAGAATTACTCGGAAGATCAAGCTCGGCGTGGGGACGTTTTGAAAAGTAGCGCTCCGCAAATCTAACAGCAGACTTTCTTCTTACTCGGACGCGTACATCATAGACGTCGTTCTCATTCGTACATAGTCTAAGCTTCTGCTATGGGAACAGTACGGAAGTCAGCTTGTTTCACTGCACGGATGGAATATGTCCAGACACCAACCCCCAAACCAGCGAGAGCGAGGCTGGGGATGGCGTTCTTGACACGGAAGGGCTCGCAGGTGCGGAGAAGACCTGGTACAGGTTTACGCTGTCAACAGGTCTCGCGTCAGATGAGGAACTCACATAACTGCGAGGCCGACAGGATTCCTTCGTGACGGCCTCTGGGGATATCGTGACTACACATGCTGGCCTTCAATTTCTTACCGCATTACGCGGTGGAGTGGCGTATGGATGCGCCCTGGTCTAGTGGTGTTGTTCCTGCAACCTTCCAGACGCTGCATAACAAGAATACGATATCTCCGGAAGATCTTTTAGAGTTGCTAGGCGGTCAGGCGTCCCTGCATCAAGATAGCGTGGCTATCGGAAACACGATGTAAGGGTTATAATGGACTCCGGACTTTCTGACTTTGGAGGTTCTTACCTCCCCGTTGCGAGGAACCAGTAACGAACGGATCACGCTTACTCATTATGGCTTAGGTAGACTTCACCACCTCTTGGGAGAGTTTGAACGCGTATTTTCCGGGGAGGAGCGGAATGGCCCAGAGGACAGCAAGAACCCATCCACAATGTACAAGAAACCGTCCAATCTCCTGCGGAAATGGTCCGAGTACTTCTCTCAAAACGGAATACGACGTGATACCCCCGGTTGGTATTGGGGTTTCTGTCGGAAACACTATGGTAAGTAAGTTCTATCCGCGTCGCTTCGGGCATCTCTCACCCGTGCATACGTCTTACGCAAAGCAGAGGACGAGCAACATCCTTTGAACCTTTGCTTTTCCTTGAAACCGCGGCTTGCGCGAGGAGTTCATTGTAAGGAAGATACCCCGGCAGGGTACCTGCTACTGCTTGTCTAGGCACGGGGTATTGACTTATGGCAGTATCCGCCAGGTGGCTTGAGTACGATTCGGCTACCCAGCACATCGTACATGCCTATTTTCTACAGTGTTGTTGTTGACTTGTTCAGCAGAACACTGCCACTCGTGAAGAGTGCACGCTTCATGACGGTCGACCTGACTAGGCATGTAGTCCAACTGACCTGCGAGGTTTCCGATCCTCGTCGAGCGCTCCTGTGAGTGCGTCAACAGGAACATACTGCCTTATCTGTATTGTTGAGAGCCCTCGTTCTCTATGCTCAACATTTAGCCTCGAGACTGTCGCGGTCGAGGACTCACCAGCACGGCCCGTCAACTCGTGAAAGAGGCGCATGCCCAGTTGAGCCCTTTACCGAGGTATCTCGCGCCCTTATTTTCTGATGAAACAGAGCCTTCTGCTTTGACTCCTGCCCATGCTTGCACTTATTTCGAAAGATGACACTTGTCAATACAGAGCTTAGGGTCTGTTCCACACCAAGCATGCTATTTGTCCTTGAACTCGTCGTTCGTAGACTCTTTCTATCCCTTTCCAACCCAAGCGCATGGATCGAATGAACAATCATGTCTCTCCAAGTGCCCAGCAAACCTCTTTAGCCGAACTTCCTCATCAGGACGGGCGACTAGATAAACTCGATATTAATTACTTCCATGGAAGTCAACCAAACCAAGGCATGACTGGCTCTGGCCGCCCTGAGGTTAGACCGAGCGGCATTTAGCACTAACAGAGGATACGTGAACGTACTCGAGTCGACTGCAGAACAGTGAAAAGCGAAATGAAGAAAAAATCACCACAGAAGGGGGGAAGTCCGAAAACAGTCCAAGATTATTAAAACAAATGGAAAGAGGAGAATGAGTAGCTCGATGAATCGGAATCCGGTACGTATAAGCAGTCAATAATTTTGCACCAGTGTAAGCCCCCTGCAAGTCAGGAAAGCATACATCGTAATTCACCAAGCCGCGCGAACTTAAACGTGTAGGATGGGAACCACTCGGAACATTATGCCCCTTCGAAGTGGTATTGGGGTTATAAGCGTCGACGGCAGAAGGGGTGGAAGTAGCGTGAACGTCCACAACCCTGAGCGGTGTCGCCTGCAAGAGCCGTAATTGATGAGGAACGAGGTAGAAAGGTGAACGAATTGGGACGAACCACACAGACAGTGCACGTTATAAGTCGCATGGAGAGACAAATTCGAACGACACGGTCTCAGAATTCTGACATCGGAGACGGTTAATCCAATTCCGAAATATCTTCTTCGCTCCAATCAAGGGCGGGGCAGACGACCCCGTTACAGTCTTCAGCTTATCGGAATCGACTGGGCTGGCCAGAGGAAGCCGGAGAGTCCCTCGGGGTCGGTGGTTGGTTGCACCCATTTCCAACTCTTTTTCGGTGTATGTTGAAGCCGGTCCTGTCTGTTGGCCAGCCAAGGCAAGTTCCCGTTCCCTACCTTGTAGGGTGGGCATTGTGACCAGTGAGCGCTCTGGAAGATGATGAGACGCTAATCCAGCTTGCACATTGGACTCCTCAATGACAAATCTAGACCCGCGTCTACCGGCTGCCCTCACGGAACAGCACTTAGGCATATGTGCCGCTACACGCACTATTTTTTGCCCTTGACTGCGGCACCAACGAAGGCCTGACGTGATGGAGGTCCGTAACTTGTAGGCGGTAATTCGCGTGCGTTCCTTCTCCATCGAGTCCGACATCCAGGTGAAGAACGGGAATGGATCACGACAAAGCGAATACACCTCCCCCCGGCTAAAGTTCACCGATGCAGGTGCATCGGCGTCAGAGGTCTTTGTCTCCTTTGGCCTGAACCGTGGAGGTCGAGCACGGCCAGTACGAACCGCCTCCCAGTCCCTGTTATGTGGATGATCAGTCACAGGAATGGCAACGAACGCATACGACATACACTCCATCGAAAAATGCAGATGTCAACATCTGGTTATATCTTGGTCTGCGATTTGGATTTTTATCCAGCATCTGTACGAACGTCAAGCATCCATCACTGCCAACAAGTTGCGCTCACTTACACAAAACAGGAGCGTGCGTGCTGGGCGTGGCACGGCACCAACCGGGGGTGGGGCATAGCAGATACAGTCCACAAGTTCTTCCGTACATCTCGCTCTGTGCCAGGGTGTCTGAGAAATGTCTGGTCAGTACGTCACCTCACGTTCAGCAAAAGCCAACTCACATGCCCCACGAGCATCTGGAATATCGTGATCCCCGCCGACCAATAATCCACAGAGAAGCTATACTCGGCGTCCAACAGCATTTCTGGCGCAAGGAAGTCGCCAGTACCACATTGTTCTTCGGCGACATACCGGGCCTGACATAGCGGGCCGCTTTCGCCATAGGGGTGGACGCCTTCGGGCACCTCAAAAATCTTCGCGTAACCGAAATCGGAAATCGCCAGATGCCCCTTTTCGTCGATCAGTAAGTTCGCGGGTTTGATGTCGCGGTGCATGATACCCCGCGCATGCAGTCCATATATTCCGACAAGCTAGTAACACGTCAGTTGCTATAAGCCACAAGTTCGAGAGACGCTCACCAGTTCAGCTGCGTAGAACCTCGCTAGTTCAATGGGGAGTACCTTCATTGAGTTGATTAGTTGTTGCACGTCGCCCCCCGTCTGGATGTCCTATTCCATGAGGTCAGCGTCTGACATGTGATGCGTTGCCGGAAGTCTCTTACCATCAGAAGGTAGAAGTTATCCGAATCGTGAAAACTCGCTGCTAACTGAGTAGTGTGCCTATTTCCAGCATTCCGAACAAACGCCAGTTGTTCCATGAGAATAAGTTCATCCATTAATCCGTCGTCTCGACTCTTCTTGACGACTTTTAGAGCTAAATGTTTTCCGCTCATGCGGTCCCGCACTTCCAGAACCTTTCCATTCCCGCCTTGACCGAGCAGTTTGAGGACCTTCAACTGGTCCACATTAAGGTCCATGTGAGCGCGAGCCGGGTCATTTATGAGACCCCTGAAGATCCTCGTCTACAGCGACGTCAGTCAAAATCCAAAGTCGGGGACCACAGACGGCGCACCTCCCCTTCGCATACTAGCCTTGTCGCATTCCCGATAATTGCGTTAGGATGGCAATCGAAAATGTCCTGCAGTGCTTCTACGTCCTCTGAGGAAGATCCGTCAAGGTGGCTTACCGACGATGACTGGCTACTCGATTCATATGATGCAGACCGACTGGAGCTCTCCGAAGTCGACTGTGAAGATATGGTGTTGGAAAACGACGACGACCTTATGACTGGATAGCGAGCGATGGTAGGCCCGGGAATGGGATGTCGCCGATGACTAGACAATGCTTTCACCTCCGCCCTACCCGCATCGCACTCTGTGACGACGAGTATAGGGGTTAGGCAGCTCGAAGTATCAGTCGTGCATGGTGAGGTGACTGAAGAGTCCTGGGATGCCCGTCGCCTCCCCTTCCCCTTGCGAACGATTCGGGCCCAAACCTTTGAGAGGCCCTGTCGTCGCCAACGGGGTTAGCAAGCATACACAGAGCGGAGGAAGTAACTAGCCTTCTTATAGGCCAAGCGGTCGCTTAAGTTATCGCGATAAAAGATGTGGAAGATGCTCATTGTGATGCAGGTGACGGAAGTAGGAGAGCAAGAGAAAGTGAGGGGGAAGGTTGACACGGGACCGTCTTTTATGCCCCACTTGATTTCAATCTCGGCTGGTCAGCCACCCTCGCAAGGGGCCCCAGCAGCTATCCGCACTTAGTAGAGTAACCCGAAGGCTTCAGACGTCCGATGAATTGGACCACTCAGCAGCCCCTGCGAGCGCGATTGCTGACGCCAGCCAAAATACTGCGGGAATGACCCATGAAGTGAACCGACGACTGCGAGGTCAGTCCTCGTGCAGACACTGAAAATCTTTCCAGCGTTTCTGGCACTCGACACCACGATGCTAGATTTTATTTGTGCATGGGTCCGCAAGTGACGCGCCGCATTACTGGATGCAACACGCAGATATGAATGCGCCAACAGACTGCGCGAGGAGGGCTACACTACTCAACGTCGCGTTCGTTGCGTACGCCAGTAGTCAGCCTCCTGTCACACACCTATCCAGTCAGCCATCGGGACAGAGAAAGGGTGTGTTGCTCTCACATTACCTTGGAACACCGCTAGCACTTAGCACAACGCGCGTCATAATGGTGGTTGGGCGTACATAAGGAATCGAGTAAGAGGATCACCCTGAAAGAGCAACCAGAAACGTCGAGCAATTCCACCTGTCCGTCATCCATCGATCATTGCTCTTCCTTTGGAGGGTAAATGAAGGTTATAACCACTGCGCGATGACCGACCTTTTCCAACAAAATGATTCAGACTAACCATCGAAGGTGATGGTTAGTCCTCGAGTCAAACCACGTCGAATACCCTCTGGGATATCGCTGGCGGGCATAAATTTGTAGCCGAAGAGAAACCAGCACTCGTGCTCTACTTGTCGTCGTGGCCTACAATGTGAGCAGGTCCCGTGACCTCACAGGCACAAGCGATCTTGACGAGCGCCAAGCCGGTGCCGTCCAGTCAGCGTCAACGGTTGGGTTGACGCGTCTCCTAAGATAGACGTCGCCCCTAGCACGCTATACTGACTAAGCAAGTGGTAAGGTGCGCAGCACCGAAAACCCTGCTCCAGTGGGAATCGAACCCGAGCGGTTTCGACCGTGCGAATGGTCTCGTCAGTGGGCTGCGCTACCCATACCACTGTGCCCTACTGGTTCGTTTAGCCCTACTACCAAGTAACCTAACCGAAGGGAGTCCCACCAGTTGACCCTTCGGTAGCTTGGTCGCAGGTTGGGGGGGAAGTCATGTGACATAAACCGGACTTCCATCGGTGCACCCTAAACAGGGCCATTGGTCACATGCAACTGATGCCTGAACAGGCCTTTCAGACCACACAGTACCTTCAACAGGTGTGCAATAGATGAGTCACACATGGGAGATTTCAACATTTGGACGCGAGCAGAAGATAATTCCGAAGGTAAATGCGAAATATTATATTCTGATATTGTATTATACATGTGGTAGAATTATATATTTGGACATGCCTCAAAATGTCAGTCAGAATATATACTTTTGACAACAATTAAGACATCCTCAAAATGGAAAAGCAGATTATATATTTGACCAGCATCAAAATGTTTGCTATAAAATTATATTCTGCCAAAGATTTGACTGTACATCACAATATAATTTTGGGTCAAGGTCAAAATCACTCAGGTAAATGATATATTTTGTTATGCTGTTGTGCATGAAGGTTCTAATAAAGAACAAGTGCGGATAGCGACAGCAAGATGGTTACTTCGAGATGGCAAGGCTTTCAATCTCCTTGGCCAGCGTAGACAATATCTCCAAAGAACGGTGATAGTTTTATAGTGTGGTTTGCAAAGTAGCGAAAAGATACAGTACATGGTGAGTAGCTGTAGCCTTATATACCTACAGGATACACAGCTATGAACCAGTAACATATTGACGAGTCCAACAACCATACGAGACAAGGAAGTACCGAAGTACAGGAAAGGCAACAATGCACAGTCATGCACAGCTATAGTACAAACATGAGTTGACGAATAGAGAGGGGACTGATGAACGGAGGCAGGACTGAGGAGTCAGTGTTGGACTGATGAGCCCTGGTGGGACCAACAAGTTAAACCGATGTTGAACCAGTTACCAAAACATGAGGCCGTCTGGGGACGTGCTGGGGATGACGCAATAAGCAGTGAGAGACGAGACGATGATGGCGGCAATTAAGACAACGAACAGTGAGGCATAGGCATGAAGTAGAGGTGGGACGCGGGAGTTGACATGAAGAAGGGAATTTCGTAACATATTTCAACCTCGGTCAAAAGCTATCCTCCACTGAGCATCCACTTGGTGGTCACTAAACAGACCGCTCAGTGCCCATACCTGGCTCGCAGTGTCTTCGGTGAAATGGTCTGTTTGGTGACCACCAAACAGGCACTTGGTGGGTGATAACTTTTTGATGAAGATTGAAATATATTATTTACCTGACTGGTATTGACCTTGGCCCAGAATTATATTCTGACATACAGTCAAATCTTTGGCAGAATATAATTTTATAGCAAACATTTTGATGCTGGTCAAATATATAATCTGCTTTTCCATTTTGAGGATGTCTTAATTGTTGTCAAAAGTATATATTCTGACTGACATTTTGAGGCATGTCCAAATATAAAATATATGCCACCTGTACAATACAATATTGGAATATAATATTTTGCATTTACCTTCAGAATTATCTTCTGCTCACGTCAAAATGTTGAAATCTCCCATGTGTCAAGACTTGTGTTCATTGACAGAAACTGTGAGAAGATTTCCTTTTGCGTACCAATAGCCCCGCAAACTACAAGCTAACTACTTGGACGTCACTCGATGCGAAACTGGTACAGAACCCGGAACAAACATGCAGTCGAGAGTGTAAGAAAAACACCAGGCAAGAGAAAAGGGGGGAAAAGAAAGTAAGGTATCCACAGACTATACATTCTACAGAGCATATAATGAAAACTGCTAGACATCAACTCCACTGGGACTTTCTGCCACGGATTTGAAACAGGGGCACTGAATCGCTACAACCTCTTAACGGACCAGATCAAGATGTCCAAACTTTGACCCATGAAAAACCCTTCCTGCGTGCTAGATTTGACTTCCACCTCTCCCTTTCGGAACACCGTTCCATCCCACAATTCCGCCCAACTCTGTGGGGAATGGCAAAAGAGGGTATGCACACTGCTTCCAAAGGCAATTGGGACATCGCCTTTCTCTTTCTTGCAGATCTGTATACCACAGATTAAGGAGCCTGGCTCTGGAGACAATAGCCCAGCAAGAGCACGCCCTAAATGCAGTTGTTGCTCTTCAGTGAATAAGTGTAGGAAAGCGGAGGCATAGACGACGGAGCATTGACCATGAAGGGGATTGAGCGACGTCAAAGTTGACAGGTCAGGCGGTGATCCTACTTTGGATCCACGCGCGATAGGTGCGACAGACAACATCTCGGGGTCCAGTGCATCTCCCGGGATAAAGTGGCCAGCCCACGTATCTTTTGAAGTCCTGAACAGGAAGTGGCTTAACTCCAGGAATTCTGTTGTGGAAAAATGACTCTAGGTGTCAGGTTCACACGAGCGCAAGGCAGGTGACTCACCTTTCTTTATGTCCGATGATAAGATACTGCGGGCAGGGAAACCATCAAACGCAGCTCTCCTTGAGTCCACGCAGCCTACCCATTCCACGTTAACAAAGTTAGGCATATATCACTCTGGACGACTTACAACAGCACCCGAGGTCAAGGAAGACGGCATTTGGGCGCTCACGACCCATAGCTAATACGTCCTGATATACAGATAGCCTCGTGATCCCCGTCCTAGAATGTACGTCAAATTTAATCAGTCTACGAATGGCTTTGCTCACCTTGCGAACGTGAAATGATAGATGCAAGGATATGGCGCAACCTATACGGCATGCAGCGATACGGAAACACACGGAACAAGACAAGGCTCACCTTGTAGGCCTTTTCCTGGGCTATCAATATATGTGCTCTCAACTTTTCGTCGTCGTCGATTCCAGTCACAGCCTTGAAGAATTCGGTCTCATCAGGAGTGAGCGAGTAGGTACTAGGGTCTAGGGGGGGAACGTCGACTACTTGTACCGAGCCACCGCGAAATGGAAAAGTAGTCAGCTCGCGAAGTATCCGCCGAGTCCATGGATTATGGGTGAAGTAGTTCCAAAGGGATCCACAGTTTGCTGAAACGTACAAGCACTGTTATTTAAGAGATGGTGAGGCAGTGGGGTCCAACATGATCCGCCCGTCAAAAGCATCATGCAAAGTATACTGAGAGCACTAATGCAGTGTTTATCAGTTTTTGCTTTCCGCACCAATGGAATCCGATCAGAACGCAAAAACAGAACCACAGCCTATAGCTAATATTTAGCAATGAAACGGTAGGCGGCGGCATCAGGGGGCCGCATTATAGTCAGGACCAGTTTGTATTGTCGAGAGCCGTCGGGTACCAACTAGCCACTTCACTGATGGCGGCCGAGTCAGCACTTATTAACAGTACCCGTCGGAAGCTCAAAGAATGAGTCAAAAATCGCGGATAGCGCACTTGTCCATTTTGCTGATAGGCTAGCACTTCAACCCATGATCCAGCTGTAGGCAATTACAGGTCAAGGTGTCAAGCTGGTCTTTGATAGCCTGGATGACCTTTAAATGGCTAACCTTACCGACGCAAGTAGCCGCTGTGCCTCCGATGCCGTCGATCAAATGACGACCATCTTTGAGATCGAAATATAGTCCTTCCACTGCCAGCCAGCCATAGTAGGATAGAAGTAGGCCAGACGGAGGCAATGTGATTCTGGGGCAGGGTAGCTGACATTGTTAGCTCGACTTTGAAGATACAGACGAAGATACTGTGGTATAGTCAGATAATATACACGTACTGATAATAGCTAAACCGTTACGAGGTGTACGTTCAGAAGCAGACGCGATCAATTCGTCAAGTCAACAGTACACAGGGGCCGGTTATGTATTAAACGCTCCCCGTAATTTGATCCTCGCGTTCACGTCCTCGGTCGCGTCGTCGTCCTCAGTCATGGCAGGTCACTAACAGTGTACTCTATAGGTCAATGTCAACATTTGGTTATATCTTGGTCTGCAGTTTGGATTTTTATACAGCATCTGTACGAACGTCAAGTGTCCATCACTGCCAACAGGTTGCGCTGACTTACACAAAACAGGAGCGTGCGTGCTGGACGCGGCACGGCACCGGACGGGATTGGGGCATGGCAAATACAGTCCGCAAGTTCTTCCATACATCTCGCTCTGTGCCAGGGTGTCTGAGAAATATCTGGTCAGTGCGTCACTTCACGTCAAGCAAAGGCCAACTTCACATGCCCCACGAGCATCTGGAATATCGTGATCCCCGCCGACCAATAATCCACAGAGAAGCTGTACCCGGCATCCAACAGCATCTCCGGCACAAGAAAGTCCCCAGTCCTGCAATGTTCTTCGGCAACATACAGGGCTTGACACAGCGGGCCACTTTCGCCATAGGGGTGCACGCCCTTCGGGCACCTCAAAAATCTTCGCGTAACCGAAATCGGAAATCGCCGGATGCCTCTTTTCGTCGATCGGTAGGCTCGCGGGTTTGATGTCGCGGTGCATGATACCCCGCACGTGCGGTCCATATATTCCGACGAGCTAGTAACACGTCAGTTGCTATAAGCCACAAGTTCGAGAGACGCTCACCAGTTCAGCTGCGTAGAACCTCGCTAGTTTGATGGGCAGTGCCTTCATAGATTTGATCAACTGTTGCACGTCGCCTCCCGTCTGGATGTCCTATTCCGTGAGGTCAGTGTCTGACACGTGATGCGTTGCCAGAAGTCTCTCACCATCAGAAGGTAGAAGTTATCTGAATCGTGAAAACTCGCTGCTAACTGAGTAGTGTGCCTATTTCCAGCATTCCGAACGAACGCCAGTTGTTCCATGAGAATAAGTTCATCCATTAACCCATCGTCTCGGCTCTTCTTGACGACTTTTAGAGCTAAATGTGTTCCGCTCATGCGGTCCCGCACTTCCAGAGCCTTTCCATTCCCGCCTTGACTGAGCAGTTTGAGGACTTCAAACTGGTCCACATTAAGGTTCACGGGAGCGCGAGCTGGGATGTCATTTATGAGACCCCTGAAGATCCTCGTCTACAGCGACGTCAGTCAAAATCCAAAGTCGGGGACCACAGACGGCGCACCTCCCCTTCGCATACTAGCCTTGTCGCATTCCCGATAATTGCGTTAGGATGGCAATCGAAAATGTCCTGCAGTGCTTCTACGTCCTCTGAGGAAGATCCGTCAAGGTGGCTTACCGACGATGACTGGCTACTCGATTAATATGATGCAGACCGACTGGAGCTCTTTGAAGTCGACTTTGAAGATATGGTGTTGGAAAACGACGACGACCTTATGACTGGATAGCGAGCGGTGGTAGGCCCTGGAATGGGATGTCGCCGATGACTAGACAATGCTTTCACCTCCGCCCTACCCGCATCGCACTCTGTGACGACGAGTATAGGGGTTAGGCAGCTCGAAGTATCAGTCGTGCATGGTGAGGTGACTGAAGAGTCCTGGGATGCCCGTCGTCTCCCCTTCCCCTTGCGAACGATTCGGGCCCAAACCTTTGAGAGGCCCTGTCGTCGCCAACGGGGTTAGCAAGCATGCACAGAGCGGAGGAAGTAACTAGCCTTCTTATAGGCCAAGCGGTCGCTTAAGTTATCGCGATAAAAGATGTGGAAGATGCTCATTGTGATGCAGGTGACGGAAGTAGGAGAGCAAGAGAAAGTGAGGGGGAAGGTTGACACGGACCATCTTTTATGCCCCACTTGATTTCAATCTCGGCTGGTCAGCCACCCTCCCAAGGGGCCCCTCCAGCTATCCGCATTTAGTAGAGCAAGCTGAAGGTTTCAGACGTCCGACGGAATTGGAGCACTCAGAAGCCTCTACGAGCGCGATTGCCGACGCCAGCCAGAATCCTGCGGGAATCATCCGCGAGGGGAACCGACGACTGCGAGGCCAGTCTTCGTGTAGACACTGAAAATCTTTCCAGCGTTTCTGGCACTCGACACCACAATGCTAGATTTTATTTGTGCATGGGTCCGCAAGTGACGTGCCGCATTACTGGATGCAACATGCAAATATGCACGCACGCGACAGACCGTGCGAGGGAGGCTACATTGCGTTCGTTGCGTACGCCAGTAGTAGTTAGCCTCCTGTGACACACCTATCTAGTCAGCCATCGGGACGGAGAAAGGCGTGTACTGCTCCCACATTACCTTGGAGCACCACTAGTAGCATAACGCGCGTCATAACGGTTGTTGGGCATACGTAAGGATACCGAGGATGAGGTTCACCGTGAAAGAGCAGCCAGAAACGTCGAGCAATTCCGTCTGTCCGTCATCCATCGATCATTGCTCTTCCTGGGGAGGGTATATGAAGGTTATAATCTCTGCGACGGCCGACCTCTTCCAACATAGTCATGGTTCAACCTAGCCATTGAAGATGATAGTTAGTCCTCGAGTCAAATCACGTCAACCAGCCTCTGGGATATCGCTGGCGGGCATCAATTTTCAGTCGAAGAGAAACGAGCACTCGTGCTCCACTTGTCGCCGTAGTCTACGACTTGTGTCCACTGACAGAGACTGTGACAGTGAGAGGAGTTTCCTATTACGTACAAGTAGACCCGCAAACCGCTAACTTGGTCATGGCACGATGCGAAACTACAGAACTCCGGCTGAGTAAACACGCAGTAGAGAGTGTAAGAGGAACACCGGGCAAGAAAAAAGGGGGAAAGAAAGTAGGGAATCCACAGACTATATATTCTACAGAACATATGACGGAAACTGCTGGACATCATCTCAACTAGGGCTTTCTGCCAGAGATTCGAAGCAGGGACACTGGATCGCTACAACCTCTTAACGAACCGGACCAAGACGTCCAAAATTTGACCCATGAAAAAATTTTCGTTCGTGCTAGTTCTGACTTCCACCTCTCCCTTTTTGAAACACCGTTCCATCCCACAATTCCGTCCAGTTCTGTGAGGAATGGCAGAAGAGGGTAGTGCACACTGCTTCCCGAAGGTAATTGGGACATCGCCTTTCTCCTTCTTGCTAGCCTGTATACCGCAGATTAGGGAGCCTGGCTCTGGAGATAATAGCCCAGCAAGAGCACGCCTCTAAATGCAGTTGTTGCTCTTCAGTGAATGAGTGTAGGAAAGCGGAGGCATAGACGACGGAGCAGTGACCATGAAGGGGATTGAGCGACGTCAAAGTTGACAGGTCAGGCGGTGATCCTACTTTGGATCCACGCGCGATAGGTGCGACAGACAACATCTCGGGATCCAGTGCATCTCCCGGGATAAAGTGGCCAGCCCATGTCTCTTTCGAAGTCCTGAACAGGAAATGGCTCAGCTCCAGGAATTCTGTTGTGGAAAAATGACTCTAGGTGTCGGGTTCACACGAGTGCAAGGCAGGTGACTCACCTTTCTTTATGTCCGACGATAAGATATTATGGGCAGGGAAACCATCAAAGCAGCTCTCCTCGAGTCCACGCAGACTACCCATTCCACGTTAGCAACGCTAGATATATATCAGCCCGGACAACTTACAGCAGGACCCGAGGTCAAGAAAGACGGCATTTGGGCGCTCACGACCCATAGCTATTATGTCCTGATATACGGGTAGCCTCGTGATCTCCATCCTAGAATTTATGTGCGTCAACTTTAATCAATCTATGAATAGCCGTGCTCACTTCACGAATGCGAAACGATAGATGCAAGGATATGGCGCAACCTACGAGGCATTCAGCAATACGGAGACATACGAAACAAGACAAGGCACACCTTGTAGGCTTTCTCCTGGGCCAACAAGATATGTGCTCTTAACTTTTCGTCATCGTCGATTCCGGTCACAGCCTTGAAGAATTTAGCCTCATCAGGAGTGAGCGAGTAGATACCAGGGTCTAGGGGGGAACGTCGGCTATTTGTATCGAACCACCGTGAAATGGACAAGTGTCAGCTTGTGAGGTATTGGCTGAGTTCATGGATTATGGCTTGCGAGTGAAGTAGCTCCAAGGGATCCAGTTTTCTGAAACGTACAGATACTGTTATTTAACAGAGGATGAGACTGCGGGAGGTTCAACCGGGAGCGCTAATGCAGTGTTTATCAGTTTTTGCTCAGAACGCGAAAACAAAACCACAGCTCATAGCTAGTACTAATCAGCACTTCTTCAGCAACGAAGCGGTAGGCGAGTCAGCACTTAGTAGCAACAGCACCCGTCGGAAGCTCAAAGAATGAGTCAGAAACTGCGGATAGCGTACCTGTCCATTTTGCTGATTGGCTAGCACTTCGACCCATGATCCAGCCGTAGGCAACGACGAGTCAAAGTGACGAGCTGGTCTTTGATTGCCTGGGCCCTGGACGACCTTTGGATGGCCTGGCGGGAGGCATTGTGATTCCGGGGGAGGGTAGCTGACATTGTGAGCTCGAGTTTGAAGATACAGGACGAGGCCACTGTGGTATAGTCAGATAACATACACGTACTGACGACATGTGCTAGGTGGACATGTTCAGAAGCAGATGCGATCAATTCAGCAGTACATAGGGGCTGGTTATGTAACGCACCCCAGCTTACCTGGAAGGTAATTCGCCAGTCACCTGACCCACTTTGACGATCTCCTGCACGGCGGAACAGGACTTGCCTCATGTTCGTGCGCGTCTTTTATTGCCGGTTCACCGGGGACGGCTTCAACTGTCGATCGTGTCGTCGTCCTCAGTCATGGCAAGTCACTAGCAGTGTACTGCAGAAGTCAAAGTCTCGCCCGTAGCTTCTCTGCGAGCTCGCGTCCGTTGTCTTCGTCCAACTCACTCTGTCGTTCGTACTCCAGCTAGCGTGGACTCCCGTCTCGTCTTTAGTACCGCTCGCACCATGTTTATCTCAGGCAAACCTCACTGTAACGTGATACCCAGCCAGAAAGACCTTATTCTTGTTCGCGTACGACGTTTAGCGCCATATTCCGCAGGGCTGCAATCACATCCTTGTCAGTTCTATCGCTCACCCCAGATGGCACACAAACTCGCCCTCCGACACCGCTTTCGCGACCTTGGACACCGACATCCCCTTTGCAACTGCATTATTCACTTTGAGATCCGTCACATGTGATATGTGGACTTCGGGTATCACCAGAGCATGTCCGGATCTCAAGGAGAGTAAATTTGCACGACATAATTTATTCGCGTGGGGTTGTCACGTCAGCACTCGCTGTATGCACAGGGTATAACGGCGACCTCGTCCGTCTCGCACGAGACTTTGGAACCCTGAAGATGGCATTGATGTGATAGAGCGAGCACACTCCGTCGTCCACGCACCTTGCGCTAGGTGTGTTCATGGATCTACGGATGACTAGATGGTGTCCACCAACGTTGACTGACGATAGGCGGGCGAGTGAGTATCGCATCATGCTTTCACAAGGTAAAACCACAGAAGGCCCTTAATCTAACAGCAAACTGGATCGTGTACGTTACGAATATGTCAACTTATTCGTACATATCATCTTGAACATACAAGCTCCATCGACAACCCATTACACCCGGCTTCGGCACTCAAAACAGGCGTGCGCCGAGTTAGCGAGGGGTCACTACACCATTGGTCAGGCCCAGGTTAGTGCTGCAGACTATGGCGATTGCATTAACCAGAAACTAACTTTGCACACCCCAGCATGTGGCCAGTCTGCCAGGCAACGAGACCCAGGACAGCACGAGTCCGGAGAAGTACAGTATTCGCCTGGCCCGGAACATCTCCTTTGCAGGCCGCCAAGCCCCGCATCATTGGGGCTAACAGCGACGCCGACAACGACTCCGGCAATGACAAAGGGAGCGACGAACAAGGTGAGCAAAGTGAAGCGCATGGCTGACAGATGTGTGAGCCGCAGGGTACTTGGCGGCTGCGATGAGGATAAGGTGGCACTCTCCTATCCTTCGACCAATTTATACCTTGAAGTACAGACTATAACTGGTAAACCGACGGAGGCGTGGCCCATACCGGTACCTGTTGGACGGACATGCTTCATCGGGCCCGGATCTAAACGTTTACTTCCGATCTATACAAACACCTGGCACACCTACTTGAGAGCAGCTGTCCGTATATACTAAAAGCCCCTCCGGGCGCCCAGGTGTGGACGCCACGACAGCAAACAGCATGGGTACAAAATTTGCCGTGGTGCGGTGTCTATTATGCAGTGATCTGTACATGCGTTCAGTTGCAACAGATGTCTGCATGTCGCATGGTAGATCACTGCGCAGTGGTACGATCTTCCTCGCGTTCGTCATCAAGACAGAATCGGAACGATTTGACAAATTCTGGATCAGAGTTGACGCGACATGTCAAGAGCGGTCACTCGGGCGGTACAGTGATATGCCATGCCGCGCGGCGACGGGCTTATATTGCCATCACACTACTCGGGACATTTGTGATCCAGTGATGTGTACTGCTGTCCACGTATATACACCCCTGGCCCGCCAGAGAATCGATACTCTGCATGGAGCAAGCACAGAAGATCTACCTTAGATTCGGAGTGCAGTAACTGATAGCGGTGAGATCGGCCTGGGAGATATATCTTCCAAGCTAGACCATGACATTGCCAGTGTTTCAGGTGTTTCAGGTGTTCCAAGAGTAGCGCGGTGCAGCTCACTGCACGGCGAAGAGAGTGAGGCGATTGCCTCGTTGGATCTTTTTTGTACAGTATACTTACACTTGAAATGTCTAGACTAGGTGCAGCTCGCTTGATTCGGACCTTTTCCTATTAGTACACGTCTACCCGAAGACAATCCCGTAGTTGCGTCAGGCGGTTCACTCCTTTGTAGAGTGGTCGGCAATGGTCGATCTCTGCGGCGCGTTGAGATACCAGGAGATCTCCGATTCTCCACACGAGAAAAGTATGACTGGTTTGGCGTCGACAACTAGGAAATTATAGCATCCCGCACTTCGTTCACACCTCGTAGTACTATAGAAAGGTCAGTATGACAGTACCAATAACATGCGATAATCACCCCGGACCACTCGTCCTAGCCTCCAGGTTGGGACAACGTATCGAAGCCTCCATTTCCCTGACGTTCACGCCTGCACTTTTGCTTGGCTCGATAGGAAAACCCGAGGTGCGTATCCTCACCGTACACCGATTGATGAGGCGGACATTCACGAGTATGAGGTCTTAAGATGGTTAGTGTTGGGTCAAGTGGGAGTTGGGACTGCGGGAACTTGTCCCAATGCCAAATGTACGATTGAGAGCCGTGATACTTTTTTGTTTTTTACAACTCATCACACTAGCTAGTGTGAACCAACTCCGAAGTGCATTGTTGAGCGACGCAGTGTCCATGCTTCGAGATAGTGCTAAGAAGTGCTTGCTGAAGTATTGGCCTCAGAACTACGGGAAGAATACCGTTAGATCTATGTCGGTATAATGGCGTTTTCTGGGAAGTTTCAAATATCAAATAGACTTCTCGTTAACAGTGAGATTGCGCCGCCCGCTACTGCACTCCCTGCAATGAGAACGAACTCGCGAGTACCAACAGCTCCAAACCATGGATGTGGTGTGAATGTCCGCCTTGGGGGTTCTTGTGCCTTCGACCGCTCTTGCTCCTCGACTAATGCAGAGGTAGAAGGTACTTCATGGACGTGTTCTGCGACACCACTGAACAATTCCGCAAGTAATCGCTCCTGGTTCGCGAGACGTTCATCTATTCTTCTCGTGCCCTCGTCAACCATTGCCTTCGTTTCTGCCCCTAACTCCTCTACCTTCCGCTCGAATGTCTGAGCAAGACGCTTCCTCTTCCACGGTTCGACGAACACGATCGCCGCTATAAAGACCACCAAGTTCACGCCAAGAGCCGCCAGTGACCCATACGTCGAAGCACTCCGGATCTTGTCACTCCACACCTGCTCCTCGTGATACCGTGCCAAAATTGCCCGCATGAGCGCGCTAAACTCGCGCTCGACCGCGTCTTCGGACGCTGAGACGGCAGCTTTCGCCCGTGCCTCGTCCTGTTCTCGTGCATGGTCAGCGCGGACGAGCGCCGTGAACCGGCCGACGTCCTCGTCGCTCCAGCTCGATTTGCGCTGTAGCAATTCATTCACGTCACGTTGTGCGGCTGCACGCTGGATGACGGCTTCGTCGTAGGCAAGTTTGGCGGCCCGAGCCGCTTCTCGAGTAGCCTTGATCCTTGCCTCTGTACATTACCAAAAGACAGAGGGAAAAGCATCAGCACTAGTTTTACACTAAAAATACGAGGTCGAAAGTAGGATGTAAATGGAAAAAAGGCGGAGACGTGCATACCTTGCTCCACGACCTGTTGCTTTAAGATATCAATGGAATCGTACCCCGTCGCGCGATTCAGATGTCCTCCGAGCTGCGACAATGTTGTCGTGGCTTGTGTCGAGAATATGTCCGCTCGTTCTCGTACTGCCATCAGTGCGAGGTCTGCCCACCCTCGCATGCGCCCCATGAGAATGCTGAGGGTGTCCGTGGGCGGAGAAGTGTCCAGGGAGTCAGGAGTGGCTGTTGTGGAGGCCGATGCATCTGAGGTAGCAGTGTCGCGCGTGCTTTCTGAGGAAGACTTAACAGGATCCCCTCCGAGGAGTGGTTTCCGGTCAGAAAACGTAGCATTGGCATTGGTTTGTGTAGTTGCACCAGCGGTGGTAGTAGCGTTTGTCCTCGTCGTGACTGCTCGACAAGACGATGACAGCCAGGACGGCGTACGTGCTTGCACACCAATAATCCTTGGCCGCAACATCATCGGAAGGGTCGTCTCGGATGTGCCTCAGCCGGGTCTCACCGGTTGAAACTGGAGTGAGCGGGAATTTCGATGGCAGGGACACTGGGTTCGGTTTCGTCAAGCATGTCGCAAACGACGATCAACACTTGGCTCAAACCAATTCTCGGCAACGTTGATTGCTCAAACATATAGGACAGGCTCTACTGACAGTGCTATCATGGACGCGTATCTGTTCTTGTCAGCTGAGATCAACTTCCCACTTGGAGCGGCAGCTGCGTCATTCCTTCATGCGGTTCCACCATCGTAGAGGGTGCACCCAGTCCGTGTCATATCACTCTGCAGTCTCGGACCTTTCTCACAAAGTGAGTAGTCCCCGGGAAAAGACCTACTCTCTCATCCGGTGTTCACGAGCCAAAGGCCCACCCCCGTTGATCTACTTCGGCTATTACTTTCCGATACCATAGACCCTACTGAGCTTGACTTTATGAATCGATCGACCTCACATCCAAACACTGATCGATCAGTACTCTAGTTTCCATTATTACGCTGGTGCACCCGATCCCACCGTTGTGGTTTTCTGACGAAGTCAGTCGTACCTTTAGGGCTCCTGTTGTCTACTCCGAGTCGTCCGACTGTCCGTAAGTTTTTCAAATGACCGGACATCCCAACCATATCTCGCTAGAAAGAAAGAAAAACTGACAAGCGCTGCATTAGTGCTTGCCTGTCGTCTCCTACAAAATAGTCTCTGTACTTTTCAGCAACGTGTCGTTCCTCCGAAGCTGCTTCACTCACAGCCCGTGATCCATGATTTCGGCATGTCTCACGAGCTGACATCCTGCTATTCAACGATGGATTGAAGAGTCACCATACTCGGTGTGTTTAGTAAGTGCTCTATCCGAGATGCGGATACACTTTGGTGACGCCCAAAGTCCACATACCACACGCGGTAGATCTGCTGCAAATATTGCAGTTGCAACGGGGATGATTACGCCCAAGGCCGCGGAAGCAGTTCCGGATCCGTGTGAGTTCGTCTACAATCTGAGGTGAACGGCACGAGCGACTTGGGTATGGTTGCAGCCGTGCGGAATACGGCACTCGACGTGAAACATCGTATGTAACCAGGATTATGCTGGGCGTGCCTCATCTGCGTGTACATATTTCGGTTTTTCTGGTTCAGGGTGACGATGACGATTCGACTTCTTTTTCACATTATAGTTGGCTATGGATACACACGACATGAGTGGTACTGGAGATGAGGGATGAGGCGGGAGCTGCACCAGCTGGAGTCAAACGATGGAGTGAGTTAGACGGGGATGGGAGACGGGAGCTCGCAAAGACACAAGCGAGCTTCGATCTGTAGGGTACACCACTCGTCATTAACAGGCTAGCTAGCCCTGAGTCAAGGCAAACCAGTATTGCATAGTTTTAATCGCGGAACCTTTCGGTGCGTTCATGAACGGCCATCTTAAAGTACTGGTACTTGGTGTTAGCTGCCGCCAAACCGAGCTTCACTCAAAACAAGTTCGCTTCGTTTCAGTAACTGGTTGTAGATCGGTAGCACTGATTCAGAATTCTAGGCCCATCAGGAAAGTGACATATTGCTCATGTCGCTGCCACAAGGGTGTAGACATATGTATATGTATGAACCACCATCGAAACCGCATCCATTTCCTGTTAGTTTCATTCCAGATCACAGGCAACCTAGTTTCACCGTTACCTTTCTCAATAGTGCAAAGACACATAAATATGTAATGTTCATGATATACACAGAACTTGATCCCAAGAGGACCATAGCCACAGAGAAAAAAAAACGGTATGCAGGTAATTGAGCTGCTCGCACTAATGGTCTTCCTCAGACTTAGCTCAATTGCAAATGGTCTGGGATGCGGGTATTCAGGATTCTGGTACAAAGTGTTACCATGTTTAGGCGCACTCTTGGATTTCAATCGGGCCCAATAGGTAGCTATTCAAGAAAGTCCAGATCATTACTGCAAACTGCGGGGAGGATATTAGCCGGAAGCTCACGTCGCAGAGCCCAACAACGGCCGTAGGACCATAGTGGCACACCCACCCAGGGCAGCATACCTCCAGAGAATCGCAGGTGCCGCCTAGCGGGATACATGTATCCTTCTTTGCAAACTGCTAAGCCACACATTATTGGGGTTAATAGCAACACCGACAACGGCAGTGATGAAAGGGGCGACGAAGAGAGTAAGTGAAGTGAAGCGCATAGTTGACAAAAGTGCGGGTCACAGGGGTACTTTGGAAGAGTCGTATGTCTGGGCCGAGGGAACTGGCTGCGATGAGTCCTTGCACTCCTTTCTCCGAGCATTTTATACCTTTACCTACTCTCTTTAGTTGGCGAGTAGCGTTTCAGCACCTCGTAAGTTCGTTGTTCCGAAAAAAAAGTTGTTCCTTCCTTACCGCGTTAGTCCAGACTGTAGTGCGTGGACCCTACAAGTTGCCAGTTGGGCATAGTGAATCCTTTCACTCAGTATTCGGCAGCGCTGTTACTAAATATTGAGCGTTCAAAAGGCAACCTAGGTTGACGGATCAGTGCGCCTAACTTGAATATGTACATACCGTACCACTTGCGCGTGAGAAGAGGCCATCACAGCAACAGCGCGTGCGGCTAGCTTTACGTGGCGGGTCGCCGCATCGGGAACCCGTATTTTCCCTGCCTTCGAAAATAAATAAATCCTCGGCTACTCGAGCCCAGTGGGCCAACGCTTTGCTTTGGACCTTGTAGCTATGAACTGTTTGTAAATAAGTAAACCAGTAGAGTGAACCTTGGCTCGTAGATTTCGGGCTTGCACTTTTCCACCACTCATACGTGGCGACTATGACCTCCGCAGTTCTAACAAGCGGTGAGCAATGCAAACAGCGACGGACACAAATACCCCACACACCATCTCAGAAGTGAGTGGTCAGGGTGGCGACGGGCTCGTGCACCTGTGTTCGCTGTCGGGATCCGGGGATGAATGTTTTGAATCGATGTCAGGGAGTGATGTACGTGTTCATACAGACCCCTCCGGAATGCCGCACATAGCCTAACTACGAGATGTGGTAGTACGTACGCATCCATTCCATCTGTAAAACTAGGCGCTCAGGAAGTTAATTTTTGAACGCTAAACATTTACAGTATATCAAAGTCATGGGGTCCACCGCAAGGCAATTATTACTAACGCACTAAGGAAAGAACAATTTTTTTTTTGGAAGAAATGAGCTTACCAGCTGCTGAAACGCTGAAAATGCCATTCACAAACCAAAAGAGACTGAAGGTATAAAATGCTCTAAGAAAGGAGTGCAAGGACTCATCGCAGCCAGTTCCCCCGGCTCAGACATACGACTCTTCCAAAGAACCCTTGCGACTCGCATTTTCGTTAACTATGCGCTTCGCTTTACTTACTCTCTTCGTCGCCCCTTTCGTCACTGCTGTCATCGGTGCTGCTGTTAGCCCCGACAATGCGGGACGTGGCGGTCTGCGAAAGAAGGATACATGTATCACTCTAAGCGGCACCTGTGATTCCTTGTATGTGTGCTGTCTTGGTTTGGTGTGCGCCTATACTCCTGTGGGCGCTGTTGGGACCTGCATGGTGAGTTTCCAGTTAATGCCACCCCGTAGTAGTTTGCAGTCATGACTCATAACCTGGACATTTATGGAATAGCTACCCAGTACTGATGAGGCCGATTGATATCACAAAGTACGCCTACATATGGTACACTTTGTGCCAGGATCTTGAATACCGCATCGTAGGCTATTTACAATTGGGCTAAGCAATGAGGAGCATAAGTGCGAAGAGGTCAATTACATGCATACTTTTTTTTTCTTCGTGGCCATGGTCCTCTCCGGACCAAGTCCTGTCTGTGTATGTGATGAACCTTGCACGCGTTTCTTTGTACTGTGTTAGGCAAAGTGATGGTGGAACTAGGTTGTCTGCGATCAGTTCCTTGCTAGCAGGGCGGTGGAGTGAAGATAACAGAAAAAAGCCATCTGTGAGTCATGTGTCTACGGCATGCTGGCTGTCTCATCGCATGCTGTGTTACAGTACCGTCTAGCGTAAGGTGCGATTGCAGTTGGTATATACACTGCCCACGCCCGTACACCCCTTGCAGCGACATGAGTGCATTCATGGATTACTCACCCAATCAAAAGAACAGAATGTCCTTTTGAGTTCTGTGTCAAGGCCAAGTTTCTCCCTGTCACCGGCACAGGCGCCATTTATCTTCTTTACGTGGAACTGAGGGAAGCACTAGAAAACACGCCCAGTGTCTCAGGCTATGATGCCCTTTTTACTTTGCACACCACCATTCTCGTCATTTACCTGGCAACCACGATCCCACCATTACAGTGTCAGCATGCCACTGGATTCATGGCTGCTCATTTGATGCGCTGACCTCTGGTTCCGCGATTAAAATCATACCATACCGGTGCCTTGATTCAAGGTTAAATCCTACTAGGGATACCTCATACCAGAAGGTTTGATCCTGGGAACTGTACTGACGACGCCTCGAGACTTGTCTGCCTCAGTGATTCTCTGCACCTTCGAGAATGCCAGAACAGACTTGCCTGCCTTCCGTTCGCGCGTCTCTTCCGCCACCTGTTCACTGAGGACAGCTTCGACGTCAATCATGTGGTCATCCTCAATCGGGACAAATCACTGACGAGTGTACTCTACAGATTGGAGGCCCCCACTTTTTCTCTCCACGAGCCCCATCCCTCGCCCTCGTTCAACTTACTCTGCTGTGCCTACTCTAGCTGGTGCAGCTCCCACCTGGTCTTTAGCACTACTCCGTCGTGTCCCTCCCTAGTAAACCTCACACAATGTGGAAGAGAAGTTGGACTGTCATCATCAGCCTGAGCCAGAAAAATCGAGATCATCATGCAGACGACGTACACCGTGCAAGTTCCTGGTTGCATACGATGTTAAGCCTCGTGTTTTGCACAACTGAAATCACAATTCAGCCGCTCCTGCCGTTCAACCTGAACTGCGAGCGAACTCACCCTGACACTGCTTCCGTGACCTTGGATATGGGCACCCCAATTGCAGCTGCAATATTCGTGGCAACTCCGTTGCAGACGGTATGTAGGCTTTTGGCGTTACTAAAGTATGTCCGGGTCCCAGGCCATCTCGTAGTCATCAGTAAATTCGCACCTAACTTTTTTTCCCTTTTGGAGCTTTTCTGCTTTGCTAAGTGTGAAAAGTGCAAAAAGTGCCAGAAGCGAAGGTAAAAAACATTTCCATCTTTTTTTCGCATTCGTCTGTAAGTGAAAGAAGTAAACGAGTGCCGGAAGTGCTAAAAGTATAATGAGATTCGGATTCTGCTAGCTACTACAGTATTAGTAGGCAACTTCGAATGCGTGGTGATCTGCAAATTTGTTCACATAAAAACTGTGAAATGTGTCATAGGAATGGCATGGCACAATATCTTGCAGAATGAAGTCCTGGCCATAGATCGGGATGAGATGTACTGCACAGAATATGGTATCCACATGTATGACAGAGATGTTGCACTCATCATGGTGATTAAGGCTCAGGTGGACTGTCCACATCCCAGTTGTTTCATCTGGCTCGTCTCCGATGTGATCGAACCAATGCATGACAGCACAGGGATAATAAATCCCCCCAGACTTGAACGAGAAGAAGTGGAGGATGCATGCAATGCCCATACCATGCATACTGTGCATGCCTTCTGTTGAAAAGGGCTGTAGGCAGCCTCAGTAGTGACTCAACTACTTATATATTAGATATACCTGTAGGCAGCTACAGGGGATCAGTAAGTAGTTTACTGTAAAGAATATATGAACTTACCCTCAGTAGTGACTCAACTACTGAGGGAACAGTACCAAAAGCATAGTACTATGTGCGCTCTAAGTGCTTATGTAAGCAAGTAAAAACTCGCACTAATATGTGTATCACACAGGGGTGATTCAAACTCCAACACCTTCGAGCTCTGGGCCTGTCATAACAAATACACAATCATACTGAGGTCCCTCTTGTCTCCAGGCTGGTGTTGCATGGATGTATTCTTGATGCATCCCACCAATGCCACTAAGGTCACTTGGGGCATAAAATGTTGATGAAGCTGAATTATGTATGGAAATCCAGCCCTCATATCCAGGGCATTCAAGGTGAGGGATGTCAGCAGGGTCACAGTTATTGTCTGGATATAATTGCCCAACTAAAAAGGTATGGACAAGTTCAGGGAGATTTGGGATATGAAGATGATTGGCAAGTGCAACAACTGTTGATGCCTGATTGTGCTCTAAAAAAATGAGAACAGGTAACTGCTAGGCTCCAGCAAGACCTACATTGGGTTCATGCAAGGCAGATGTGCACTTTGACTCTTGGCCCACTGACTTCCTCATAGTCACCTTGGCTCTTGTCAATGATGGCTGATGCTGGATGGTGCTCTGACTCGCTGTCTTGGTCTTCATCACTGAGCGATTCATCGGCTCCAGTAGGTTGTGCGTAAGTAGTGTTGTGTGAAGCTAAAATATAAGTAAGTGTGTCATGTTCAAGAGTAAAAACCCTTACCAAGCCAGTCGAGAATGGTTGAGAGACATGTACCCTGCAGCATACCTTGACTGTCAAAGTCAGCCTGAGATGCAGCCAGTTTATCCAACCACTGGTTGATCAGGAGCATCTGGCCTAATGTGTGGTATTTATTTGTGCACTGGTATGGCTTCTTCACAGCCTTCACATGCTTTGACTCAGTGATTGATGAGCAAAGGCCATTTGGGGCACCAAACAGCTGGATGAGTTGCCTGTAGTGTTTCATAGCATGCTGTCAAGGGAGGGAGAAGGTGTTGAAACATTTACTGGTTATACATACTTACATGTGATTGTTATTCTAAGAATAGTTGTTCCATACTATTCTACGGTGTTCTCTTCTACCAGATTACCGGATAACATGTTCCTAGTAGAAAGACAGAGTAGTACCTATAAGGAAGGTCCTCTTACTTACATATATAGTAGTTCTTATCGTAGGTGCTAGTACACCTGGTCCATGCACACCATAGACGTATATACCCTGTAGGATACACCACAGGATGTAACGAAGCTCGTTCTCTCTCTCTACATCGTCATACTCAGAACTACTCTCTACTCCTACTCAAAAGACCAACACCAACTGAACTTATAAAGGCAAGTGCTTTGCCACCTTGCCCTATTGACCCCAGATCCTCTGCGCAATAGGTTATGAGCCCCGAGTAAGGGTGCTTGTCGTCTAACGGACAATAGATCATTGAGGAAGACGTTCGTCATTGACTATGCCATTGAACGGACCTGAAGTGCTAGGTTGGGCATTGGCCACCTTGCTGCTTTCGTTCATCTTAGGCATGTGTCAGGCGGTTTATGTTGTAAACGCAGTTGGAGGTCCTTTTAATCTTGCATTGGTATTATCTACTGTTATGTGGGGAACTTTTTTAGGCATCCCAATGTGGCATGGCATCTATTCCTCTTATCAGGAATATTGTATTCTCTTGGGGTGCTATTGTCAGTTGCGCATTTGTGTAGGTGTCCTTGTTGAGGCTAGAGATCTAGAACCTCCTCGGATATCTCTGCCTTCTTATGAGGCACACAAATTTCGAGATTTGGATTTCCAACCCGACCTAGACCCTGTTCCTCGCTATCCCTTATCTCCACCTCCTTATTTGCTTGATCTTCCTGTTCATCAAAGGGAAGTTCCCGTCCACCAGTATTATGTGGACTGGCCCCAACGTTTTTATGGGCCAAGTGCTTTTTTAGAAAATCTGGTTGACCCCGATTTGCTCGGAGGTCGTCCTAATGACCTCCTTGAGCTACTCCCTTCGACTCCTGATGAGGATGATGAGGATCCGAACCGGTTATCTGAGTTCGATCTCTTGTAGTCGTGTCCTTTCATCATCTCCTCTCGAGTTCATTCGCTGACGCACATTCTGGTATCCAGATGTCCGCTGTTGTAATCAACCGGAACGCACTTATTACCAAGCCTGTGTTACCTTCCCGACCTTTCCCAATTGTGGTAGAGTGTGAGACTGCCATCGCTTTGGAGAAAGTGAGTACAATGGAAGAGTATTCACATGCTAGGTATATCAAGCACATAATCAGATATATTGAGGAACTTTATCATGAAAAAGCCAACCACTGGAAAAGGGTTGCTTACGGAGATCACGAAAGAGCCTTTTTCTTATGTACACTGTCGCAAAACTCTGTAGTCCCCGCTATTGCCATGGAATATTCCTGGTCGATTCTAAAACGCCCTGACAACTTCGACTTCTCATCACCGTTCTACGATCCTCGCATGCACGTGTCCTTCCATTCTTATTTCGTCGACTGCCTTCCAAAACTTTCTCCCGCATCAACTCCACATGCCATCGCTAACTTCAACGGTGTAGACATTCCATCATTTACCTATGAAGATCCGTCCATCCATACCATTCCCACTTTCACGCTCACCAACGACATCTTCTTTTACTTCAAAGGAAGAGCCCATCTGTCCTATGACTTCCAACAGTTTGCCGGATTCATCCCCTCTCTTTGGGTTTGGAACTGCCATCTGGAACGCACTTTCCGAGGAGTTTGGAACTCCGACAAAACAACCCTCGAGTGCACCCCTGGGTATCTCCGGAGTAGGACGAAATATGGTGAACAGCGAAGAGATCCTAAAGTCGTATTATCCCTTCAGGATCTTAAATACAGTATCGATTTGGAGCGGAGAACTTGGTATGAAGAAGAATCCCAACATCTCTGTTGGAGATCTATTGGCAGAGTTATGTGTTGGGTCTTATGGCCCAGCAAGTCAACAGTTCTATTGGACCTTCAACATGCAATGGACAAAGGTGATGGAAAAGATATGTTCTCTAGGCCCTTCAGAGGAATCTATTCCAGACGTCATCAGAGAGCACATGCTAACTGTGCTGCCAAGGAATTATCCGCTTCCCAGAAATCATCCTGAAGCTTATGCCGGTTATGGGCAAAAGGGACTATATGATAGTAATATTAGTTATGCATCTCTTATAAATGTGTTTCAACTCATGTGCCATAAATCTCAGCGATACAGCCAGTTCATTCTCCCTTATTCCATTGGTATCCATGGAGGCATTGCCTTAAGGGATGAACAAAGAACTTATTCACTTCATGAGATTGGCTTTCCACATTTATTGGCATATCACTACTTTAAAGAATTGGAATTCCAAAACTTCGAGAAGTTGAATTTAGATAGACGACGTTATACCAGAAAAGGCTACTCAACTCTGCTCGTTAAAATAAACCCACGGTCTTCTGGAATTCCGAAGACATGCAAGAAAAGACCTTCACAACGCCAATGACAATCCTTCCGTCGTGCTGAAGAGAATAATAACGAAAGCCCAAGGGGTGGGCTAAGAGTAGTGGTGATAATGCGAGTCTTGATATGTCCCTAAAAGAGGTTCTTGAAACCTCGACAGCACAGATACTACTCAAATGCTTGAAAAGAAGACTTGCCTAAATCTTTGGACACTGAAAAACAGTAGAAAAGGAATATATGCAGCAGAGAAAGCAACTGAGGAGCTCCAGCCCCAGACTCGGGCTCTGGCTCTACAAACTCGTATCCTCCTTTTTTTTTTGTATTGACTGCCACATGTGTCTGAACTTGACACGTGTGCTTAGTCAGCTCCTCGCCTGCCACACCTCTAAGTCCAAACCAATTCCCCTATTCACTCCTTTCAGCCCTCGAAACCTCCCTGACCTCCTACCTCATCTTAACCTCTCCTCCCTTCTCAATTCTCCTAGTAGGGGCATCACCGCGCCTACATCTGATGGGGGTTTTAGGTTGTGACCATCCTCGGTCGCCATCCCGCGCCTTGTCTCGAAACCCAGAAACCTCTGAACCGCACCTTCGACACACCTGAACCCGATTGTGAAGCAGCTCATAAAAGAGCACAAAGCTTCAGGGTACCTTTCCCAAGCTGACCAACATCTGAACCATTCTCTCCCATCTATGCATCCTCCTCTCGAAGTCAAAAGAGCCTTCGGACAATCCTCAACGTGCTCGAAGTGTTCCCAAGGCTTATGCTCATTCGGAACTCGATATCGAAAGGTTCACAAGTGAACTCGAAGCCTTTGAATATGCTCTGCTGGGTTGTCTGAGCTTCGATTGGCTCGCTTGACGAGCTCTCAACCCTTCGTGTACCTGCATGATGTAGTTAGCCATTCTTGTAGTGTAGTAAGACTTAAGAGAAAGGTTTGGGTCGCCCTCGGAGACTAGCTGTCTTAGTTCGAAGATGGAAGATATTCGAAGGGGGTTGTCCTATATCCGTAGCTGACACGAGAGCCTTCGCAACGTGCCCCGAAGCCTGGTACGGCCATAAGCGCAGTAGCAGCTCGAGGCCGTTTCGATGCCTAATGTTCCTGTAACGCGTAGTTAGTTCTTCGTGTACGAGTAGTAAAACTAAAAAAATGGCTTCGAAGTGCTCCGCATATTCCGTCATGTCCCCCTAAGTCTTAACCTCCCTTCTGCCAGCTTCGCCTACTGTGCCAGGCCCTCTCGCATGTCCTAGAGCCCTCGCATTCTCGCCAGTTCACCGTACATAGCCCGACACATTGCATACTGATGTCTGCATGGTCTTGTTTCTCCGGCAGTGAGTGGTCACTTGCCCGATTTGGCAATCTACCGTTGACCTTCGTTGCCCCCTCCACTTACGCCCATGGCCTCGAACGACACCACTACACCTGCGAGTGCCACGCCGACCACGACCAGCGACACTAACCAAGCGCTGGCCATCCTCCACCAGCTCACTGTAGTGGCAGGAGGATCCACGAAGGGAAACGAAGAGCTGCTGGCTGGGCTAGCCAGCGTCGAGGTACGTCATCACTGAGCCTGCTTTCATTTCCCCGCTGCTAACCCTCAACCTAGAACTCCCTTCGTGCTGTTGTCGACCCAGTCCCCTCCTTTGAACGTCGCTCCCACAGTTGCGACTGAGGTCCGTGGGTGCATGCCAGTTGACCTTCTGACTGTCGACGTGCTCCTGCCCGACCACCCATCTCTTCCCACCTCCCCTATGCCTCTGGCATCTTCCCTCACACCATCTACATCCCCCACTCGTGCGCTGCTTGTCTCACCCATTTGTGTGCCACTCGTCTCGAACCATGACGAGCTCGATGAACTCCCTTGTTCAGCTACCCCAACCACTGACAACGCTCCAACCCATATTCCCCCTGACTCCCCTCTAGCTGACCGCGCTCGTCTCGATGACCCTCGAAAATGTATGCGCCTCGATACCGATATGGAGTGGCATACCTTCCCCCCGAGCTGGCACATCAAGTATGTCTCTCGAGATTCGAAGGAGGGCAGGTGGGTCATATACCCCCCAAAAGCCTGCGATAGTTGCGTGGATGCGAAGGCCGTTTGCTCTGGCACCAAGGATGTCAAGTGTGCTCGTTGCAAGGCTAGGTGCACTGTCTGCTTGTTATATGTGAGTTTCACCTTCTTCCAGCTTTCCTTCATCATCCTAACTGTACCAGCAAGACACTCCTAAAGGTCGCGCTCGTGCCAAGGTGCTTATCCTGGGTACAGTCAGTGTTGCGAACCTCCCACCTGCACCTCAAGTCTCCGCAGCTGGTGACGCTGCTCGTCGCTCGAAGCGCGCCAACCCTCCGAAGAGTGAAGGTCAGGCGAGCAATGCCCTCCCTACACCCAGTTCATCACACGCCCGTAACTCTTCGTCGGTCCCTCCAGTCCCTCTTCCTCCTTCCACATCATCTTTTGACCTCGCTCTCGCAATTCGAGACGCGCTGCACGCTGCAGCGGAAGCTTTCGACAAGTCCTTCGAAGACCAAGGGTGCTCTGACAAGGTACTAGGGAAGAGGAAGTCTCGTGACTGAGCTCCTGTCATAGGTACACCATCGAGCGCTCGCCCCTCCCCTCTCGAAGCTTCAACAGCTCGATATATACATTCCTGTAACGCATTATCAGTGCTGAATATACACCGCTCTTGCAAAACAATTAAACAACTGAAACTTAAGCTTATTTCACTTAAGCTGTGAGCTCGTTTCTCGAGCCTTGTGACTCGAGTGCATTGGTTGCATGATGGCACAGGTAACTATTTACTAAGGTATGGTTCGAACACTCTCACCTAGGCTTTTCCCTTCTTTCTTTTGCTGCGTCGAATGATTCCCTCTCAGCCTGTCCCTTTGAGCCACTTGACTGGCCCTCGCACATCTGGTTGCAAGAATCCACCTGGGTCCCAGTCGAAGGTATCCCCTCGATCCCTCGTCAACCATTCGCATCTTTCCCATTCTGGGGGTCGATCTTGGAACCGTCTAAGGTTAGTTATCGAGTTTCCTACTGTACTTCTTTTCCATCTAATCTCCACAGACATGTCTCTAGTAACTGGGTGAACTCTCTCAGCAACAGGCTCGTACTTGAGAACACGGGTGATAAGACTACTCTCCTGTGCAATATCAGTCAGCGACTCAGCCACAAACGAGTATGAAGTTAAACTTGAGGACATGGCGTCCTCCTTATGAATATTCAGGGGGCTCTCCTTGCCTTCCCTTTCTCTCTCACTTGTTCCTCGTTGGTTGACCCTGATCCGATCTTCTTTGTGCCAGTCCTCCCGCTCTCATAACTCGCCCTTCACCTTTGGATCCGCTGTTCCTGTGCCTCAATCTCTTGTCATGGCTTGCTCTTCACTCAAAACTCATTCTTCAGACCTCGAAACTTCTGGTAACGTCCTCAACATCAACATCTCACTTTCCTCTCGCATCTCTATCTCGTTCGAAACCTCTAAACTTGGCCTTGGCGCCATCGTATGTATGCATTCCTGTAAAAGTGAGTCTCGTCTAGACTCGTATGTACCTGATTGTTCCATATACACCACTATAGGCTGGGTGAAATAACCCAGCGTTACAGGGGTGACTGGTCCCGATGTGACATCTCCTCATTGGCGATTCGAATCCCTGATGATATCTAAAAATCCTCTTCATCCACATTCTCCTTAACAAGCTTCGACCTTCTCTCCACCTTACGACGATATTCCGAAGTCAACAAAGGATCTCAGAACTGTGGGGATTGCACGAATCCCCCTCACTGCCTCGGCGTTACAAATGTGTGCTTTCCCGATCCTGGCTCGATGATTTCGACTGATTGAGTGCCGTTTGGAAGGTCCTGGATCGTCGCATGTAGCGCGCATGTGAATGGCTGACTGAGAATAATGTCGAAGGCGGCATTTCGAACAACCTGGACAGGTAAGCATACTGTCACTCCAGCGAAGGTCATGGGGCAATTATTGATGACTCCTTCCGTTGCCTCCTTCCCTTGGTTCGCCGTCTCCATCGTAATACAGCCATCCTCCTCAATGGGGAGGTGTAGGACTTCCGCTATTTCTTTCCTTAACGCAACTACCTGTGACCCGCTGTCTAGAATTCCTTCGATCGCTACTTGGCCTGCCAGTTCCACATCGACAAAAGAAAGTGGCATCGAAGAGCCTCGATAACCCTCGACTTCTATCGCCTCGGACTCCATATCTGGTACCTGTACCTCTGTTGCTTCTTCCTTGACTGTGGCGAAGCTGTACCCTGGCTTGTTCTCATCAACTGATGTGGTCTCTTTGATTCGAGCTGTCGGTGCTACCTGCACCAACCCCGAGTGTGGTCCTCGAATGTCGACTGCAGACTGGTAAGTACCTGGGGTGTCCTCGTCATGATACTCGATGGGGGCCACATCACTGCGAGTACTGCTCTCTGAGTCGCTGTACTCTTCTATCCACAAGCCGACCTCTGCCCTCGCAGGACTCTCGATAGGATGAATTGGTTCGTTGTCCTTGTAGCAGAGCACTCTCTGCGCCTCGACTTCCACTTGCACCTGCGACTGCTCCTGAGCCAGTTCCCGCGTTACTCTGGTCACCTGTGCACCTCTCGAGGGCTGCACTTCTTTCCTCCTAGAAGCTCTACTCCTCACTGTCATGAATCGATCGTTAACAAGGAACCTTAGCTCGTCTACCACGTATCGCAGAGGCCAGGGATCATCATGCGAATGTATGCCATAGCGAAGCTTCAAATTTGTCAAGGCCTCTCGTTTCAGTTCGAGGTCGAGACCTTCGAGGATGTAAGTGTCATAGTCGTCAGAGGTAATCTTGCCCTTTGAGTAAAGATATCGCGTGATCTCCTTGTACCCACGCAGGTATTCGCCAAGATCCTCCTCCGTCTCAATGTCTTTCTTCGCCTGCGCCCTGACGAAGTCGTATAAATCCTCCCTCATGAACCTCTTTTCTAGCCTCGAAGCACCAGGGTACAGGCCTACCAGCCTCGTGATGAACTCGTTCCACTCTGATATCCTCTGTCCCAGGAGGTTACTCCATAGGGATGCAGTATCCCCATCCAGGTACCAGTACGTCCATTTAATCCATTCCCTTTCACTTTCGCACCCCGCAGCCTGACATAGGTGCTGGATCTCATGAAGGTAAGTTACGAGGTCTCGCGCTTTGCCTGAGAATTTCGGTGCCTTGCTGGACCTTCAGCTGGGCATCCTATCGAGTGGTTCTGGCATGTGCAAATTCATTGCTCCTCGACCTAGCATTCCGAGAACCACCTCTGCTTCTGATCCTCCGCATCTGTAAGACCTTTCGAGTGGCCGTCCTTCGAAGGGATGTGATCGAGCAGCCTCGTATGACTCTCGCTCTCTGTACTCGGTCTCCCTTCTTTTGTCCCTTCTCCCCCTTGAAAATGACCTTCGATCTCGCTCATCCTGGGTATGTAGCGTCCTTCCCTCCCTGCTCCTCAATCTGGTCAATTGAGGGTAGTCTTCACGTGTCTCACCCTGGCCATACAAAGATCTACCGTAAGCACGAGACCTCGCATGAGGGTGATAGCGTGAGTCAGAGTGTTGGTGGGTGTAGATTCGAGATGGGGAATTTCTGGATGAACGAGGAGGGGAGTGCTCATGAGGTAGCTGCCTTGAGTATGAACACGAGCTTCCCTGCACGCGTCTTCTAGAACGAGACCGAGAGCGCGTGACAGGGTGGTTCCTAGGGTAGACATCATCATAAGGGCACGAGTGCCCATGTTCTCGTCCTCTCTCGTAGCGCTCCTCATGGTAAGTCGGCCTTCTTTCCATGCCCGTTGGCAGCCTTTCCGGTACCATGTGACTTCTGGGAACCCTGTCATCTGGCCGGGTGTCTACTAGCACATCTGGATACTGCCAGGCTAGACATGCTCGAGAGTTCAGCATAGAAAGTTCCGAGGCTCATGGTAGTGATAGAGTAGGTGAAGCGTGTGACTACAAATCTGTGAACTGTTGGCTGGTGAAAGATGGCCGAATAGAGTGAAGGCCCAGGGAAAACAGTTCCCTCTCCTGATTCTCTTCTTCGGCTGTACGAGTGGCAATTCTGCGAGGCGAGTACCTGTGTGCTGGATTCACAAAGAACCCCCTCGCGGTGGGCTCCAGATGAAGAGAATAATAACGAAAGCCCAAGGGGTGGGCTAAGAGTAGTGGTGATAATGCGAGTCTTGATACGTCCCTAAAAGAGGTTCTCGAAACCTCGACAGCACAGATACTACTCAAATGCTTGAAAAGAAGACTTGCCTAAATCTTTGGACACTGAAAAACAGTAGAAAAGGAATATATGCAGCAGAGAAAGCAACTGAGGAGCTCCAGCCCCAGACTCAGGCTCTGGCTCTACAAACTCGTATCCTCCTTTTTTGTATTGACTGCCACATGTGTCTGAACTCGACATGCGTGCTTAGTCAGCTCCTCGCCCGCCACACCTCTAAGTCCAAACCAACTCCCCTATTCACTCCTTTCAGCCCTCGAAACCTCCCTGACCTCCTACCTCATCCTAACCTCTCCTCCCTTCTCAATTCTCCTAGTAGGGGCATCACTGTGCCTACAGCACAGTTCTGGAATCCACTGCTAGCGATCAGGTTCTCGATGACATACTAATTCTAGAGTTCTTCTAGTTTTACTATGGCCGATCAAAAGGAAACATCAGCCTCTAAAAACATTCCACATCTTAACGGCTCAAACTACTCTTCTTGGAAAGCTATGATCAAAGGATACTTTCTAACACTCGATGTTTGGAATGTTGTCAATGGGACTGAGACCTGCCCAGACCGGGCTGTAGCTGCAAATGCCGCAGCCGTTAAAGCCTGGGACACAAGAAATAGCCGAGGAATGGGCACAATTCTTTTGTATTGTGACCCTGTCATATCCATTTCTTTGGAATCCAAAGATACCGCACATGAAATGTGGACCACGCTACAAGCTTCTTATGGAGCTCCTACTGCTGTATCTGCTTACACAGACTTCTTGAGACTTCTCAAGATTCGGATTAATCCTTCTGATGATTTGGGATCCAAACTCGCAGAAGTAAACATGATTCTTGGGTCGCTTGCGACTCAAAATATAACATTATCTGAACCAGTCCAGTGTATGATGCTTTGTGGAGCATTTTCTGATAAGTGGGGAGCTGGTCCCACAAATATTTTATCCTTGGTTAGAACAGAAGATCTCAGAATGGCAGATGTTGTCCCACGACTAAAAGAGTTAGCCTCACATCGAACTGGGCACTCAAACTTGCCCAAGTTAGAAGTCAATAATGCCAAAGCTGGCTCATCTCGAGTTTCAGCACAACCCTTGATCAATCATCTCTCAAAACCACCGCGCTGCCGTAAATGCTGCAGAAATCATCCTACTGAACAACATGTAGACAGACAACAAAATTATAGAGGAAGAGGAAGTTTTAGAGGTCGAGGAGGTCCTTCCCAAGGGGGAGCACCATATCCTCCTTCACATCAACAACAACAACAACAAGCTCAGGGACAGCCAAAAGGCAAACAACGTGCTTGTTGAACTTGTGGTTGAGGTCGTGGCAGATTTGCTGCCGCTGACTATACTGAAAATCCTGAGGAATCCCAGGATGCTCAATATGAGAATTACGACCAATATAATGAGGAATATGATCAGGGCTATGAGTCCTATCACATAAATTTGCAAGCTGCATCAATCGATGATGCTTCACATTTTGAGGAGTTTAACGATGAGATCACTCCTGTCCTGGTTCTTCCTGTGGAAGAATCACAAACAGTTGAGTATGTTGATGAAGCTCTTCCCGGAACTACCATTAATGTGCCTTGTCAATGTTCAATGTGCCTTCGAACAGTATCCTGACTACATCTACGGGTACTACCGGATCTGGCCACACAACGTGGTCTTCAAACTGTGGAGAGGGGGAGATGGATATCTGCTGACTTCGGAAACCAAGTCAATGAACCATCCAACACCAATCCTCATGTTGATAGATCCGGAAGTAGAGTGGAGGATACCCCCACATATGGCACTGGTAATGAGAGAGAGGAATGCGTACAAGGCGTTCGTAAAAAGGTTAAGGGATCTAGGCATAACCGTCCTAGAGTAATGGTATCCTTACAGGACTTTCATGCTTCGGTATCTGAGCATAAGTATCCCAAACCAATACAATATGTACGATTACCTGACGATTATGATCCGGACCTTGCTATTGAGGGTGCATCTGGTTTTTCTTACAGCATTAATGATGATGTTTTTGATGCTTATCCTTGTGATTTGGAAACCAATCACATGATCAATAAGGTATCCAAGAACTGTATGTGGATGTTAGACTCGGGATGCACAAATCATGTCACCCCTTGTCGAGCTGATTTTATGACTTATAGGTCATTTCCTAAACCAGCTTTTGGACATACCGCTGGTCATGAACCTGTTAAACTATACGGAAAAGGAACTGTTGTATTAAAGTTGGAATCCAACAACTACCTGACATTATGAGATGTACAGTGAGTGAAAAAACGTGTGCAATGTTTGGCTGTTTTGTACTAAGTCCGGTGTAGCGCCATGAGGCGTGGGAATCCTGCTTAGCCTTGGTGAGGTGGGTGGTAGTACTCGCTCTTGGCTACAAAATGGTCCCAGGGTCACGTGATTTGGTGCAGTAGTCATTGAGATATGTCCATTATAAAACAGCTACACCATTGCACACGTTTATTCACTTTTGAAAAGTGAGGGGTATTTGGGGAATATCAGTACTTGGTATAGCCTCCTTTTGCTTTAATCACTGCCTCCACCCTCCTAGGCATGCTTTCAATCAACTTCTGACACTCTTCAGCTGGTATATTGTTCCACTCCACCTGAGTCCTCTCCCACAACTCCAGTATTCCCTTGTGAATGATAGGCTAGTAGAGGGGACACTGAAGTTTGGAGGAGGGTCTCTCATGATGTGGGGCTGTATGACTTGGGAGGGTGTTGGGTATGGCACCAAGATTGATGGTAGGATGGATGGAGACCTCTACCTCCAAATTTTGAAGGATGAACTACAAGATTCCCTTGAGTATTATGGTCTCCATCCTCCTGACATCATCTTCCAGCAGGACAATGACCCCAACCCACCTCACCAAGGCTAAGCATGATTCCCACGCCTCATGGCGCTACACTGGACTTAGTACAAAACAGCCAAACATTGCACACGTTTTTTCACTCACTGTAATTCATGGAGACTTCTCCAAACGCCTATGTTCACGAAATCAACTCTTAAAATCTGGATATAAGAGTTATGCAACGAATTTGCACGAGGTGATTTGTACTCCCGATGGTCGCGAAGTTCTCAAGGCGACATGCTTGTCTACTTCCCAGTTGCACTGGTTCTATGGAATTCCTGCCCATTCCTCCAGCGCCCTTAAAACCGTAGACCTAGGGACTATCGAATTGGATCAATACACTCTTTGGCATAATCGCCTTGGTCATCCAGGCATTTCTGTTATCAAAAACTGTTCTCGCCATGTTTCCAGATTTCCTGCTGAGCTAATCGCGAAATCCTTGCCTACCTGTCAAGGTTGTGCCTCTGGTAAAATGGCATCAGATCCATTCCATGCTTCATCCAAAAGAGCTTCTGCTCCTTTAGAACTTGTTCACGCAGATCTTCTTGAACTCCCCATTGAGTCCTATTATCGAGCCAAATATGTTTTTACTTTACTCGATGACTACTCCTCTTTTGGCTTCTGCCTCTATCTCTGACTTAAATCCGACGCTTTGTCTTGCTTCCGCAATTGGTTATCCATCGTCGAACGACAAACTGGTTGTCTTCTTAAGACCTTTCGTTTGGATCGAGGGGGAGAGTTTATGGGTATAGAGTTTAAATCGCTCCTCAACTCCAAGGGAATAGTTCATGAATTGTCAATTGCGGATCAACCACAACAAAACGGACGAGCAGAATGTTTCAATCATACCATTCTTGAAAAGGCTGGTTCTATCTGCCATTATGCATGTGTACCAAAACATTTCTGGAATTTTGCTTTTGATGCTGCCCTACATGTATACAATCGCACTCCACTGCGGAGATCCCTTTGGAAGACACCGTGCAAATTGTTTTTAGGCAAAATACCCGACATTTCCTATTTTTGAGTCTTTGGATGTTTAGCATATGTTTGGATTCCCAAAGATCAACGAAAGGACAAATTAGAACCACATGCTTTGGAAATGGTTTTCCTTGGGTATGAACCCAACACCAAAGGATATTGGTTCTTAAAAGGCCAGAAAGTTATCATTGCAAGAACTGCAAAATTTGCCGAAGAACATTTTCCTTTTTGTAGTACGAATTCAGGAAAAGAGACCAAATCCGATGACTCCAACCTTATCCCTGTGACAGACCAAGAACCAAAAGAAACAAACATACCTACCAACAATGATTGGATGGAAAATGGGCTTGATCAGCCAATGGACGAGAGACCCCAATCTCGACCACAAAGTCCACAACAACAAGAAGACCCACCGCGGAATAATGGTGATGATGACCAGGATGCTGGACTTCCGCATATACCACCAAGGGAATTCCCACCAAGGGCAAATCCACATACCGATCGAAATGCACCACAACTACGAGATGAATGGGTGCAACATCCTCATAAACCTTTTAATGTTCCTGCCAAACCTCGAAGACCTCTCATAATAGCTCGGGAAAATCCCAGAGTTCCTTGAATGAGAATACCTCCAAAACGACCTGGAAATGTTTATGGTGAAAGAAGAGATCCAGTTGAAATTGAGAAGGAAATTCGAGAGAAAAGAGATGCTATTCATAAAATGGTAGATGATAGTATCCGAGGAATTAAAGAGAAAGCTCCTCAGCAGAATCCACAACCACCACAAGAGGAAGCTCAACAATCTGAAGCAGGACCTTTGCATTTTCCAGGAGCTCAAACAGATGAAAGCACGGATGCTTCATTTGTAGTGTTACTTGCTGTGCGAATTAAACAAGCACCGGAACAGTTTAAGGATGTGTTAAAACTCCTGAAAACTGAACAAACCCTTTGGTTTGACACAATGAAGGATGAATTAAAATCGATCGAAGAAAGAAAAGTTTGGACATTAGTGGATCCTCCTCCAGGATGTAAATTGGTTAAATCAAGATGGGTCTACGCTATTAAAAGCGATGGTCGTCACAAAGCCAGACTAGTAGCTAAAGGCTTTACACAAGAGTATGGGATAGACTTCGAAGATACTTTTTCCCCAGTTGCACACTTTGAAACAGTGCGAATCCTCCTAGCTCATGCTGAAGAATCAGAAAAATAGATACTGAGGAGAGTGGTGATGATCTGAGAGGAGGAGAGATCTTCCAAAGGGGCTTCTATAGCCTGGAAGGAAAACTGTCTGAGGAGGGGACGTCTAATGCAGTCTGAAGTCTGTCTGAACACAGGGAAAGGCCACATGCAGCCTTCTCAAACTCGAACTTGAACTTGTAACTCGGTACTTCGTTGTTTTTTTTTTGGGAAGTAAGTACAGTGAAGTGTAAGTGTGTGTGGGCTTATATAAGCCACATCACGTGTCTAACTTTGAAACTAAGTAAAGTCTAAAGTAAATGAACAGAAATAAAAGTAAAAGTAAAAACTATAAAATAAAAGAAATATCCTAGTGGGGAGTACTCACTCCCTACAATGCAGCACAGCATAATTGGGACATGGAAGCATTAGACGTGAAGACTGCCTTTTTGTATGGCAAACTAGACGAGGAAATATATATGGAACAACCGGAAGGATTTAAAGTCAAAGGTCAAGAGCACAAAGTCTATCGGTTGCTGCGAGCACTATATGGATTAAAGCAAGCAGCACTCTCATGGAACAAAGAGTTACACCAGTCACTTCTTCGAATGGGTTTCCTTCAATCAAAAGTTGATGCCAGAGTTTATTATTATCAATCAAAGGCCGGAACAGTCATATTCTTGGTTTATGTTGACGATGGACTTTTCCTCGCATCACACAAGAATTTACTCCGAAAGAAGAAAGACAAGTTTATGAAGACATGGGAGTCAAGAGATTTAGGTGAAGTGAAAGAATATCTTGGAATCCAGATAACACGAAATCACCGAACAAGTGAACTTTGGTTGGACCAAATCCCATATGTCCAAAAGGTCATTAAATGATTCGGAATGGAGCATGCAACATCTGTTCGCACACCTTTACCTTCTGGTTATATCCCAGAAAAAGCTCCAGAACAATACCAGTCAAATTCTCAGCTTTGTTCAAGATATCAATCGGTTATAGGATCACTTCTTTATATGGCTCTGGGAACCAGACCAGACATTGCTTTTTCGGTGATCTGAATGTCACAATATATGTCAAATCCTACTGATCTCCATCTTAAACAGGCACTTCATATAGTTCAATATGTGGCATCCACACCGAATCTTTGCCTTCATTATCATGGAAATGAAGCTAGAATCTATGGTTTTGCTGATTCCGATTGGGCCTCAAATAAAGATACTTGTCATTCAGCTACCGGCTATGCCATGTACTATGGCAACTCCCTTATTTTGTGGAGATCCCAAAAGCAGAAAACAATCGCTCTTTCTTCTACTGAAGCAGAATATATGGCGATGTGCGACTCAGCCAGGCAAATCAAATGGCTTGATATGCTCTTCAAAGAGTTGTCCTTCCAAATGGACAAGACCATTCTTTACTGTGACAATATGGGTGCACATTTTATCGCAGAAAACCCAGTCTCAGATGGTCGTTCAAAACATATTGATATCCAATGGCACTTCGTTCGTGAATGTGTTGAAGAAGGACTATTCGCCATTGAATATGTCAATACTACTCGACAAAGGGCTGATGGGTTAACCAAGTCCTTAACCTGGCAAAAGTTTGAAGAAAATTGCTCATCATTAGGTTTGGTAAATCAACCAATCTAGAGCGAGGGGGAGTGTTGAAACATTTACTGGTTATACATACTTACATGTGATTGTTATTCTAAGAATAGTTGTTCCATACTATTCTACGGTGTTCTCTTCTACTGGATTACTGGATAACATGTTCCTAGTAGAAAGACAGAGTAGTACCTATAAGGAAGGTCCTCTTACTTACATATATAGTAGTTCTTATTGTAGGTGCTAGTACACCTGGTCCGTGCGCACCATAGACATATACAGTGAGTGAAAAAACGTGTGCAATGTTTGGCTGTTTTGTACTAAGTCCGGTGTAGCGCCATGAGGCGTGGGAATCCTGCTTAGCCTTGGTGAGGTGGGTGGTAGTACTCGCTCTTGGCTACAAAATGGTCCCAGGGTCACGTGATTTGGTGCAGTAGTCATTGAGATATGTCCATTATAAAACAGCTACACCATTGCACACGTTTATTCACTTTTGAAAAGTGAGGGGTATTTGGGGAATATCAGTACTTGGTATAGCCTCCTTTTGCTTTAATCACTGCCTCCACCCTCCTAGGCATGCTTTCAATCAACTTCTGACACTCTTCAGCTGGTATATTGTTCCACTCCACCTGAGTCCTCTCCCACAACTCCAGTATTCCCTTGGGAGGATGCTCATACTCTGCAAGCCTCCTCTTGAGGTAACCCCAGGCATGTTCTATGGGGTTGAGGTCAGGGGACTGTGCAGGCCATACCATAGTCCTAAAATCCTGCTCCTCTAGCCACTCCTTGACCTGTTTGCAGGTGTGCTTGGGGTCATTGTCCTGCTGGAAGATGATGTCAGGAGGATGGAGACCATAATACTCAAGGGAATCTTGTAGTTCATCCTTCAAAATTTGGAGGTAGAGGTCTCCATCCATCCTACCATCAATCTTGGTGCCATACCCAACACCCTCCCAGGTCATACAGCCCCACATCATGAGAGACCCTCCTCCAAACTTCAGTGTCCCCTCTACTAGCCTATCATTCAGCTTCTCCCCTGGCTTTTTCCATGCCCATTTGCGCCCATCTGACCCCAGGCGATTAATTTTAGTCTCATCAGACCATACCACCCTCTTCCAGTCCTCCAAAGTCCAATCTTTATGGGCATAGGCAAAGTCCAACCTTGCCTTGCGATGCTTGGCAGAGAGGATAGGTCGTTTTCGCTTTACCACAGCCTTCATACCAGTCTTCTTCAGGTGCTGGCGAACAGTATTTGGGTGGAGGGGCTGGTTGATGACATTGGTGAGAGTTTTGGTCACCTGCACAGCATTGTCTGCCTTCTGAGTTGAGATGAGGTGGATGGCATGGCGGACATTAGCAGGGGAAAGCTTGGATGGACGACCTCCAGTGGACTTCTGCAGGCTGGAACGCTCCTTGGAATGAAGTCTAGAGATGGTAGAGCGATGTAGGCCAGTACTGGAGGCAATAGAGGAAGGAGAATGACCAGAATCAAGCATAGTGAGGATAGTATTCCTTTGGGTGGAGGAGATGGATCTCATGGTGGTAAAGGTTGGAAATAAAGAAGCGTGTGAACTTGTTCAAACTCAGACACAATGTTTATATGTGTATCTTTGTTTGTAGGACCAAACAACCACAATTATCTCTTCATTTGACTCAGATTTTACTTCCAGCCCAAAAGTGAATAAACGTGTGCAATGGTGTAGCTGTTTTATAATGGACATATCTCAATGACTACTGCACCAAATCACATGACCCTGGGACCATTTTGTAGCCAAGAGCGAGTACTACCACCCACCTCACCAAGGCTAAGCATGATTCCCACGCCTCATGGCGCTACACTGGACTTAGTACAAAACAGCCAAACATTGCACACGTTTTTTCACTCACTGTATATACCCTGTAGGATACACCACAGGATGTAACGAAGCTTGTTCTCTCTCTCTACATCATCATACTCAGAACTACTCTCTACTCCTACTCAAAAGACCAACACCAACTGAACTTATAAAGGCAAGTGCTCTGCCACCTTGCCCTATTGACCCCAGATCCTCTGCGCAATAGAAGGTGGACATGGTGCCTGTGGTCTTGAAGACTTCATGGTATTGGTAGAATCTTGCAAGTGCTGTAAAGTTGGTAAGGAAAGTGTTAGGAGAAACCTGGGAGGTCTCCTGTTGGAAAGCAGGTCTCTGTTTGACCCAAGGGGACTGGAGTTGCCTGGTGGGGAGTCAAAGGGTAAGATGAAAACTGTGAAAATGCACCCTGATAGTCCAAAGAAGAGTCAAGATAATGTCTACTGAGTGTCTGGAAAGGGAGAACTAATATTCTGAGCCCTCAGTCTCAGAATTCTGTCTTTTCATCTGTGGTAATGCATCTCTTTTTTTTCTAAGTAGGTAGGCTGTACTCTAAGTGTGTGTGTGGGCTTACATAAGCCACAACACATGCCTACACAACTTCAAAACACTAAGTAAAAGATAAAATAAAAGTGTAGGGGAGAAAACCTAAGTAAAAACAATGAAATAAATGAAATAACCTGGTAGGGAGACTTCCCTCCCTACAGCGTGTTGTTGAGATTGCTCAAGTCCTTCTCTGTAAGTACATTCCACCATACGAGGTAGCAAAACTCTAAAAGCACATGGAACATGCGTACAATCTCCTTTGGAATGTGGCCTTCAATCACAGGCAAGTAGACCTGAAGGCAACAAATTAAATTGCTGTAAGTTGGCAGAGAATATATAAGTGTCATGACCATGCTCCTGTTCTAACCCGACCCGCACCACCACCGGCCATCCAGCCCTTGTCCACTCCGCTCCGCCCCCGTCTGCTTGCTCTAGCACTTGTATGGCGCGTTCCCGCCCCGTTCTCTGTCAGACCCTGTCGGACTCTGTCGGCACTACCACGTGACTAATGTCTCTCTGTCAGGTGACATCCTCCCTTGACTTAGGGGTCACCTCCCTTTTGGGTCGATGGTCCAGTCCAGGTATGGCACAGCTGCCGCACCGCGTGGGATGGCGCAGGGCCGCTTCTTCTTTAGGCTTTCGGCCTATCGCCTGATTGGCTGTCGGTGAGCGCTCCGAAGCTACTCCATTCTGTACTATTCCTTTTAGATACTTTCTCCTTATCCTGTCCCTCACCCCCACTGTCTGCACTTGTACTCCAACTGAAGTTTTCTGACATTTCTGCCCCTTGAAATTTTACTGTACTCCATATGTTAGTTCCGTCGTTCCGATACTGAACCGCCTCGATGGCGCGCCTACTGTATATAAGCCCGCCGCATTCAGTGGTGTCTCTTCAGTACGAATATCAACTTAGTTCCCTCCTCTGCGGTCTTCGACTGGCCTCCTCTGTCAAGTTCGGTCCTACTCTGATGATCTCCGATGCTCACAGAGGCCAGGGGACATGTCCGGAGGTTGGTCAATGTTGGCCGATGACTGGCCGACGCGTACCGATGAGGAGCGACGATGGCCGAAGGGTGGCCGACGGTCGCGACAGAAGTTTGGGAGAGGGCGTCGGGTTCAGCTCGTGCGCTGCCCCCTTGTACGAGCCCAACCCTCGGATTTTAGAGATAGAAAGGAGCCGGTAGTAAGCCGACAATGGAGGAGGAGGCCGGTCGAAGACCACAGAGGAGGGAACTAAGTTGATATTCGTACTGAAGAGACACCGCTGAGTGCGGCAGGCTTATATACAGTGGTCGCGCCATCGAGGCGGTTCAGTATCAGAACGACGGAACTAACATATGGAGTACAGTAAAATTTCAAGGGGCAGAAATGTCAGAAAACTTCAGTCAGAGTACAAGTGCAGACAGCGGAGGTGAGGGACGGGATAAGGAGAAAGTACCTAAAAGGAATAGTACAGAACGGAGTAGCTTCGGAGTGCTCACCGACAACCAATCAGACAACAGGCCAAAAGCCTAAACAGGAAGCGACCCTGCGCCGTACCATGCGGTGCGGCAGCTGCACCGTACCTGGACCGGCCCATCAACCCAGAAGGAAGGTGACCCCTAAACCAAAGGGGGAGCGTCACCTGACCACGAGGTACCGGTCACGTGGTACCGCCAACAGAGACCGACGGGGTCCGACAGAGAATGGGGCGGGAACGCGCCATATGGGTGCTAGAGCGGACGGACAGGTGCGGAGCGGAGCAGAGAGGGGCTGGTGGTACAGGACAGAGGCACGGGCATGACATCCTCCTCCGTTGTCAGCTTATTACTGGCTCTTTTCTATCTCTGAAATCTGAGGGCTGGGCTCGTACAAGGGGGCAGCACACGAGCTGAACCTGACGCCCTCTCCCGAACTTCTGTTGCGACCGTCGGCCACCCTTCGGCCATAGTCGCTCCTCATCAGTACGCATCAGCCAGTCGTCAGCCAACGTCAGCCAACCTCCGGACATGTCCCCCGGCCTCTGTGAGCATCGGAGATCCTTGGAGTAGGACCGAACTTGACAATAAGGACCTTCATCAGTGCCTTTGAATCATCACCCATCCACTGCTTGAAATGATGCCCCTGAGGGAAATGCCACAGACCAGGAAATGGTGTGACTGCAGTGATCCTGGAGACATTAAAATTAGCACTGAAGGACACTGGTGATTTCTTCATGGAATGTACTGTTGAAAAGTCAGAATAAGAAATGCTGAGGAGAGGGATGATGATCTGAGAGGAGGAGAGATCTTCCAAAGGGGCTTCTATAGCCTGGAAGGAAAACTGTCTGAGGAGGAATGTCTGAGGCTGTCTGGGGCAGTCTGAACACAGAAGAAGGCCACATGCAGCCTTCTCAAACTCGAACTCTAACTCGTAACTCGGTACTTTGTAGTTTTTTTTTTGTAAGTAAGTACAATGAAGTGTAAGTGCACGCGGGCTTATGTAAGCTACATCATGCATCTACCCTCGAAGCTAAGTAAGGTCTAAAGTAAATGAACAGAAATAAAAGTAAAAGAAAGTAAAAACAGTAAAGTAAAAGTAAAAGTAAAAACTATAAAATAAAAGAAATATCCTAGTGGGGAGTACTCACTCCCTACACCATCAATCTGTGTCATCCAATATCTCATTCATGCAGGCATCTCCATGGGTGTGGCACAGATACTTCTCTACCCATTCCACCAAGTGGTCCTTGAATGCTCCCTTGATAATCTGGTGCAGTAAATCAGGTGCAATAAGTTCATAGATGTCAGCACACAGGAAATCGTTAGTGAAAGGGATGAGTTCCCCTACTATACCATACTCCTCCCAAAGTGCAGCAAGACTGAATTTGGAAATCAGCATTTCAGTATGATCACAGCAATGTTGAAGTGTGTTGTTCCCATCCAGATTGTTGCAGTAGGCTAGGCATCTTGCCAGAGCATTAGTTTTGAATACATAGAAGACACAATATTAGGGCTTACCATGGACACCAATTACAAACTATGCATGTGAGGAGAGCTTGCTCCTCATAATCAGCAATATATGGCCCTATCCCATAGATGACATGCTGGTGATGGCCATCTCCAAATGGTATGACCTCAGGCTTTGCTATACCAGGTTTGAAAGTCTTGAGGATGCAACCAAGAGAAGAGTGGAAAAGCTGGCACTGAAACTTGCAGAAGCTATCCTTGCCAGCATGTTCTCTTGTAGCTATATTCCCACATTGAAAACTCAGTCCAGTCCAGCTTTGTTTACAGTAATGCATACTTACTTTTTGGCATTGCAAGGAATGTGATCAAGGTGACACCATTGTGATGAGCCCAGTGTATGTTGTTGTGGATGTTTCCAATAGACAGATACAGTGGATAATAGTCATTTTGCCTGGTAGCTACAGACACAGTTGTTTTGTCTGATCCTAGGATTATTGGCACAAATGTTGACCCAAGACAGTCCACATCCTGAGCAATGATATCCTAGGCTGTTGACTTAGATGACAGAGAAGATTTATATATGATGACTTACTGCTTGACACTATGCCCAATTGCCAGACATGAAATCCTGCCACCATTGTGTTGAAGTCTTCACATCATACTCATGGAACAGCTGATAGTCCATCTCCTTTGCAAACTCAGGATTTGCTAACATATTCTGGATGACCTTGTGGGGATCCCAAAACCAAACATCATATTCATTGTGCATCCAGGGTGCAGGGTCGACTTCCACATCTCCAGTGTATTTGATGGCAAACAACTGCCATTTCACATCCCCAACTTGAGTGTTGTTTATGGTCCAGTACATCTCGGTGTGTGAGGAGAATATCAGATGACTGCCCACTTCAACTAGAGACACTGCCCAGAGGTTGAGAAGGATGTCAAGGTTCCCTGCTGACATCTGGTTGCATGTGTATATGAAGTCTGCTAGTTTGAATTTGAGATGACTGTTGTAAGGGGACCAGTCATCAGGGGGCTTCAGCTGATGTGGTTCCAGTTGGGTTCCAGTCAGTTGGAAGTTGCCACTGGCATTGCATGGTTGCCCTACATGACATATGATTGACCTCAGCATTGTAAGGAACAAATGTATCAGGTTTTACACTTACCAGTCAAGCTTGGATGGTAGTTGTGATATATGTTGTTGCCTGGCCCAATCAAAGCTGCTCAGATACCATTGTCCATTTCTACATCCAGTGTAGGGAGGGATTACTCCCTACTAGGTATTTTATTTTATTTCATTGTTTTTACTTAGGTTTTCTTTCCTATTCTCTTGTTTTTCCTTTTACTTAGTATTTCGAAGCTGTATGTGCATGTGCTGTGGCTTATATAAGCCTGCATGTGCACTTAGAGTACAGTGTACATACCTAGAACAATAACAGATGAGTAACTGGAGACGAAAAGACAGAATTCCAAGACTGAGGGCTCAGAATATTATTTCTCCATCCCCAGATGCTCTCCAGATGCTATCACCACTTCTCTTTGGGATTTTAGGGTGTGTTTTTGATATTTTCTCCATACTCTTTGACTCTACCAGGCAACTCAAGTCCTCCTGGGTTGAACTGAAGACCCCCTTCCAGCAGGAGACTTCTCAGCTCTCCTCTCACACTCTCTAACAAACTTTACATCTGGAGCCCACCGTGAGGGGGCTGTTTTGCTTGGTAATCCCACTTTCTCCCCCTACTCTCGAGCTCATACACGCGATTTCTCGACAACCGACACGCCTACTCTCTCGCTTTTCGGGATCCTGATTCTACTCGACGAGAGCTCTCGAACAACACCTTTTTCGATGCGTTTGCTTCAGTGCTTCCGGAGATATCATGCTTTTTGTGCTGAAGGCTATATTGGACGGTTTTGCGAATATCTCGGGACTGGGTACGCATAATTTCGTATTTCCGCGTTCTCCCAACTCCTCTAGACCACCCCTACCACGTCCCAAAGTTTCGTAGCATTGTGCTTCATGGTTCTTCATCAACGTGCTGCTGTCCTCCCCCCCTGCCACAGCCTAGCTCCCTGGCACCTCCCCTCGCATTTTCAAGCTGTTCCGAGTCATAGGAACCCTTCCCCCATTGTCTTAGAGTCAGTAGAAACCCCCTTTGAGATCCCATTATCCGCTTCAAGATCCCAGACCCTTTGAGACCCCCAGATGCTTTTCAAGCCCCTTTGAGATGAAATTGAGACTTCAACATTCAATTAGACATGCCTGCACTTGTTCATAGATGTATCCCAGACATATACCAATTGTTGTTTGCACATTTTTTGCAGTCAAGCAAGGCTGCATATTCAAGATCAAAAGCTTTGAGCCACAGTGGTGTCATGCAGCGTTGATCATGGTTGCTTGTTCAAGGCAACAACCAACATGTGCTGTTAACCTTCCGGTTAAGTAGACCAATAGACAGGCAATAGGTGAGCTCCAGCTTGGAGTGGACCTCTTGCAGATATGTCGACCAGTGATATGTAGATATAGTCAGCAGGGACAGTCTTGACTACCACCTTGTAGGCTGGAGGATATCTCATACCAAGTGTCACATCCGTGACGCGCGCGTAAGGTCCGGACCGCGGTCCGACCATCTGAGTTGTCATTCTAGCCCTACGGGTTTCCGTCGTGAAACTCCGTTCCGTCTTTGATTTGACTTACGATCTGTTTCTGTTTCTGTTTCCATATTTATCGCTACATCCCGGACATTGCATTGGACTTTTCTCTGTACTATAAAAGCTTTGTACATACGTCGTAGCACATCAGTTCGAATATCGAATAAGATACTCATCGATCTCACTCAACTCCAGACAGTCTCTGGATAGTTCCGACCTCTGGGACTCGGCAGGAAACTAGTGTACTAAGTTGTACGCTAAACTCCGACTACCCGGACTTTCGCCCTAGCTTTCCTCTGCCCTCGGACCCCCTCGGAGACCGTTGAGAACCGGTCTTGACAGTATATTCGAACTCAAATCCTCGCACGAGTCCACGAAAACCCCTATACCAATGACTATGACTACCCGACTCCGTTCCCGCTCCATGGCTGTTGAAGCTTCGGAACAAGCTGCGGTTGACGATATGCACGAATCAAGTGCACGTATCGCGTTAGCAAGCCGCCGACGTCCTCCACCGTCGGTCAGCCAATTTCGAAGTTTCTCCGCCAGGGGTGAACCCCTTGCCACCCCGACTCCTAGAACCAGCTCCTCTAACAGACGTTCCTCATCCACGGCGCGACCAACCCCAGACCTCTTCGGAGGCGATGACCCCGGAGATGACGGTCCGGGAGACGATGGTCCCGGAGATGACGACAACGATGACGATGACAACGACGACGAAGGAAACCCTTTCGTCGACGCCCCAGAACAGCTAGACCCCCAACTGGCGGTCTTGCAAAATTTGGCAACAGCCGTCGACCGTCTGTCGCGTTCTACCCGTCGCTCCGACGACACCTCGTCCTCACGCGCTAAGGTCCGGGAGCCGGACACCTTCGACGGAACTGACCCAAAGAAACTCCGGACATTCTTAGTCCAATGCGAACTGTGCTTTCAAGATCGTCCCAAGGCCTTCCGCCTGGACAGGAACAAAGTCACGTTCGCCCAATCTTATCTCAAAGGAATGGCTCTCGAATGGTTCGAGCCAGACCTTTTAAACTCCGGAGATCCAGCAGACCGTCCACTCTGGATGGACAGCTGGCTGGACTTTGTAGCAGATCTCCAGACAACCTTCGGACCACACGACCCGGTCGCAGACGCCGAACACCAGCTCGACCACCTCCACATGAAAGAGACACATCGTGTAAACCGTTATGTGGTCGACTTCAACAGATTGGCGTCACAAGTCCGAGGTTACGGAGATGGCGCTCTCCGCCACCTGTTCTATACTGGACTCCCAGATCGCATCAAAGACGAAGTCAGTAGGGTTGGGAAACCCACTACTCTATATGGGTTGCGTGCGCTAGCCCAAGAAATTGACGCGCGCTACTGGGAGCGCAAGGACGAAGTCTCTCGTCAAGCAAAGTCCTCCGGCAACAACTCCGGAAACAACTCCGGAGGTAAGGCCAACTCGAACAAGGGGGACAGGCAGAAGTCTGGTAACGCCAACCCCCAGCCTGGTGGTAACCAGCAAACTCCGTCTACTTCGAACCCCAAGCCTCCGAACAATCAGAACTCCGGAGCACCGTCCACGTTATCCAACAAGCTCGGTAAAGACGGCAAGTTGACACCTGCCGAGCGGAAGAAACGTTTTGAGCAGAACCTGTGTATGTTCTGCGGGAACCCCGGGCATAAGGCCAAAGAGTGCCCTAAATCTACATCTCGCGCAGCTAAGGCTCGCGCAACCACGGTTACTGAGTCGGAAGCCAAACCGACTGCCTCCGCCGAGGCAAAAAAATAGAGTGCAACTCTCAGAACTCCGCACAGCCTGGGAGTTGCGTTGTTACCGACTGTGCACCCTCGGAGGCACGCCTCAACGCATCCGCTCTTTTAAATCCGAATTCATTAAAACCTTCTGTCACCCTCGACTCGTATAATATTCCGGACTTTCCAGCATTAATAGATTCGGGCTCGACCCACTGTTTTGTAGATTCTACTTTCGTCAATAATCACGGTCTTTCAACCTACTCTGTCCCACCTCTCGTCCTCCGTCTGTTCGACGGTGTGACAACGACATCAATCACTAAAGCCTCAAACCTCTCAGTCCGTTTCCCCTCCGGAGATATCACCGACATGATCTTTTATGTAACTCCGTTGGATTCTGAGTGTAAGATTGTTCTCGGACATAACTGGCTCACCCGCTACAATCCGTTGATTGATTGGGTACTGAGCAGTATTAAGTTCCGAAACCTTACATCTCGTCTGCCAGCGCCGACGTCGCCCTCTGACTCAGAGTCAATTCCGAGAAACCCCGTAGACGCCCCCCTGGGCTCTCCGGAAATCACTCTTCCCGAGTCGGTCGATAACTCCTCTCCACCCAGCACCCGAGCACCTAACATCTCCCTTGTCAATGCAGCGGCCTTCGTCCGCACCTGCAAGCTAGATGGCTCAACCCAGTTCTCCCTCCAGGTTCGACCTCAGGATATTACCAAACTCCGGGCTGCCACCGTACAGGATACCCCGGACTTGTCGTCGGTACCCCCGGACTATCACGACTTCGCTGATGTGTTCAGCAAGGCCAAGGCAGCTACACTTGCGCCTCACCGGGAGTTCGACCTCAAGATAGAATTGGAGGAAGGAACTACTCCGCCGTTGGGAACCCTCTACTCGCTTTCGTCCGTTGAGCTTGCCGCTCTCCGGACCTTCATCGATGAAAGTCTCACTACCGGCTTTATTCGTCCAACATCATCCCCGTATGCCGCACCTGTCCTTTTTGTCAAAAAGAAGGACGGATCACTTCGTCTCTGTGTTGACTTTAGGGGCCTCAACAAGATCACCAAGAAGGACCGTTACCCATTACCTCTCATTTCGGACTTACTCGACTCGCCTAGTCGGGCTAAGGTATATACTAAAATCGACCTGCGCCACGCCTACCACTTGGTGCGGATCGCCAAAGGAGATGAATGGAAGACGGCTTTCAGAACCCGTTACGGATCTTACGAGTGGCTCGTGATGCCATTCGGACTTACCAATGCCCCTGCAGCGTTCCAACGCTTCGTCAACTCCGTCTTCGCGGACCTACTGGATGTATGCGTCGTTGTCTACCTAGACGACATCCTTATTTATTCTGATAATATGGAAAACCACAAAAAACATGTCCGTGAGGTACTCCGCAGGCTCCGGGAGCATGGCTTGTATGCCAAACCAGAGAAATGCGAGTTCCACTCCGAGTCCGTGGAATACCTCGGTTTCTTCTTATCCCCCAACGGTTTGTCAATGTCCGAGGATAAGGTAAAGGCCGTCCGTGATTGGCCTGAACCTCGTAAGGTGAAGGACATTCAGTCCTTCCTCGGCTTTGCAAACTTCTACCGTCGTTTCATCTTCAATTACTCGGACATCGTGGTCCCACTGACACGTCTCACACGGAAGGGGGCACCTTGGAATTTCTCCAAGGATTGTCGCCGGTCCTTTAATCTTCTCAAAGAGGCTTTCTCTACGGCTCCAATATTGACTCACTTCAAGCCCGGACTTCCCATCACGGTCGAAACGGATGCTTCGGACTATGCTGTCGCTGGCATTCTGTCCGTCACCTGCCCGGATGGTGAGGTACGACCGGTAGCGTTTTACTCCCGGACTTTGACCGCCCCGGAGTTAAACTACGACACACACAACAAGGAGCTGTTGGCTATTCATGAAGCCTTCCGGACCTGGCGCCATTACCTTGAAGGCCCCGCACACACCATTGACGTCGTTACCGACCACAAGAATCTCGAGTATTTCTCTACCTCGAAAGTGCTCACCAGGCGCCAAGCGCGTTGGTCTGAGTACCTTTCTCAGTTCAATATGGTCATTCGTTTCCGCCCCGGTAAGCTCGGAGCAAAGCCCGACGCCTTGACTAGACGATGGGACGTCTACCCCAAAGAGGGGGATAGGGGCTACGCCCAAGCTAACCCACAGAACCTCCGACCGGTGTTCACCACCGAACAACTATCCAGTTCGTTACGGGCGACCTACCTAGAAAGCCCGGTACTGCGTGCTAGTATAATCATGGACGTTGAGAAACTCCATGAAGACATCAAGTCCGCCTTAGCGTCTGACCCACTCGGCCAACTCCACCTCTCTGACCCATCTAACCCCCGTTGGCGGGTGGATGAATCCGGACTTTTACGTCTGGATGACCGTATATATGTCCCCGAAGCAAACGACCTCAGGCTTCGCGTACTCCGTTACAAGCATGACCACCCCTTGGCCGGTCATTTCGGACAAAACAGAACACTCGAACTCGTCCGTCGTGAGTACGTCTGGCCAAATGCTCGGACTTTTATCAAAGACTACGTCAAGTCTTGCACTGCCTGTGCGCGTGCTAAAACCCCGAGACACAAACCGTACGGTATGTTGAAGCAACTACCGATACCGGAGAGACCTTGGAATTCCATCTCGATGGATTTCATCGAACAACTACCAAACTCCGGAAACCATACCGCTATACTGGTCGTCGTAGACCGTCTCTCGAAACAAGCTATATTCATCCCCACCGAAGATACAATCACCTCTCCACAACTCGCTAGATTGTTCCTACTCCATGTCTTCTCCAAGCACGGAGTTCCCTCACACGTAACCTCCGACAGAGGCACGGAATTCGTGTCTCACTTCTTCCGGTCGCTGGGCAAAGCACTGGATATGAAGCTCCATTTCACCTCCGGATATCACCCTGAAGGCGATGGTCAAACCGAACGAACTAACCAGACGTTGGAGCAGTACCTACGGGTTTACTGTAATTACCAACAGGACAACTGGTCCGAGTTGCTACCACTCGCGGAGTTTGCGTACAACAACGCTCCCAGTGCTACAACCGGAGTTTCACCGTTCTTTGCCAATAAGGGTTATCATCCTAATGTTACCGTACACCCAGAAAGAGAGTTGACATCTTCTCGAGCTAGAGACTACGCAGTGGACTTGGACTCCTTGCATACGTTCCTACGAGAAGAGATGAAGGAAGCTCAGCAGAGATACCAAGGCCCGGCAGATGCTAAAAGATCTCCGCCTCCGGACTTCCAGATTGGAGATTTGGTATACGTCAAAGCTAAGTACTTCAGGTCCACTCGACCCTCGAAGAAACTCTCCGAAAAGAATCTGGGACCCTACCCCATTATCGCTCGTGTTGGATCGTTATCCTTCACTATCCGACTACCTGACGCTATGAAGTCCGTACACCCCGTGTTCCACGTCTCGCAACTAGAACCAGCAACTCCGAATACCATCCCCAACCGTGTCCAACCTCCACCTCCACCCGTTGAAATCGACGGAGAACCAGAGTATGAAATAGAACAAGTCCTAGACTCTAAACTGGACTACCGTAGGCGATGTCCGCTGCAGTATCTAGTCAAGTGGGCTGGCTACGAAGGCACGGACGAGGAAACGTCCTGGCTCATAGCTACCGAATTAAGCAACGCCCCTGACTTGGTCGCGGATTTCCACAGAGCGTACCCCCACAAGGATGGTCCGTTGAGCGCCGTCCCACCCCGGAAATAAATGGACTTTTCGGAGTTTACTCCGTCTACGCTATGAAAACTCACGCTCACTCGATTTTAAGACGGACACAACGGAAAGTATATTTCAAAAAAAAAAAAAGGAAAAGAAGGAGGAGAGGGGGGGGACAGGAAAATCCGAAGTACGATACAGACACGGATAAACTAAAATAACGACTAAATATCGTCGTCGTTCAACGCCCGGTTGACGAGAGTGGTCGTCGCGGTCTTGAGAACCTCAAACGACTCCTCCAGGACTCCGGATAGGTCCCGGACCTCCCTCGACATCGTCTCGACGGCAGCCGTGTTCTTCTCGATCGCCTTGACGATCTCTCCGAGCCGCCTGTCTAAGACCTCCGCCAAAGGGTCTTGACGCGAAGCTTGCACGCGGGGGGCACGGGGCTTCGTGACAACCTCGACATCCGGCGTATCGTCCAAGTCCTCGTCGTCGGCCGGTTCTCCGAAATGGGCAGACTTTCTCCATTTCCTCTTTTCTCCACCCTGGGGAGACGTCACCGTCGATGCCGGCTTCTCGGACTCCGGCGCCTTCGGGTTCAAGTCGCACTTGCCCTTCGTTTTCTGGCACCGGACGCACGACTTGCTGCGCCCGGTACCCGGCACGCACGGTTCCCCGGCCTTGATACAGGCAGAGCAAGCCTTAGCCTGCTCTGCGGGTCGTCCTCCGACCGACGCGACACACTGAGACTGGTTACGGACTTGTCAGTACGGTTTTTAGAATGATAAGTGTTGTTACGCACCGTTGAGCTCTCCGCCTGCTGCGCCCGACGTGTCTCCTCCTCAAGATGCCTCTTCTCCGCTTCCAGTTCACGGAGTTTCCTCTCCTCGGCTGCTTTCCTCTGAGCAGCCTCCTCGGCCTTTCTACGCTCCTCGGCTTTCCGACGTTCCTCAGCCTCCTTCGCTTTCCGGACCTCCTCAGCTTGCCGGCGTTCTTCTTCTTCGATTGCTGCCTGCATGGCAGCACGCTGACGACACTGTCGTTCATCGAACTTTGCCATTTTCATGGTCGGCGGGTCGTCCGGATATTCTCGGAGCAGTTCATCATCGAGTACTTCCCAGGCGATGCCTGCGGGGTTGAGGGAAGGTTTGAGTCGAGAAGGGGGAGCCATAGCGTTTAGAGGTTTAGGAATGGGCGTCTGGACTTTGACAAAACCCCGTCGAGCTCTTTTTACCATGAGGTTTTTCGGACTCCGACAATGCGGACTTCGAAACTCCGAAGCGACGCTTGAACACAACAAGTGCCTCGAGGGCTCGGCCCTAAGAGGGGGATACTGTCACATCCGTGACGCGCGCGTAAGGTCCGGACCGCGGTCCGACCATCTGAGTTGTCATTCTAGCCCTACGGGTTTCCGTCGTGAAACTCCGTTCCGTCTTTGATTTGACTTACGATCTGTTTCTGTTTCTGTTTCCATATTTATCGCTACATCCCGGACATTGCATTGGACTTTTCTCTGTACTATAAAAGCTTTGTACATACGTCGTAGCACATCAGTTCGAATATCGAATAAGATACTCATCGATCTCACTCAACTCCAGACAGTCTCTGGATAGTTCCGACCTCTGGGACTCGGCAGGAAACTAGTGTACTAAGTTGTACGCTAAACTCCGACTACCCGGACTTTCGCCCTAGCTTTCCTCTGCCCTCGGACCCCCTCGGAGACCGTTGAGAACCGGTCTTGACACCAAGATTGACAATAGTTGGTTCTAGCCAAAGATTGTCCAGCAGCAGAGCAATGCTCCTAGCAATATGGGAGAAGCAAGAGTTTATAAGGAGTAGACCTAACTTGCTAGGTAGGTAGCTTGGTAGCAAAAGTACAAGGAATCCTGGTCACATCTGAGGGGTTTATATACCCCACAGGTGACCAGATTACTAACCTATACTAATGCCTATGCAGGTAGGTCACAAACAAGATGGGCTTGCAAACAAGAACCCTCCACACGTCGAGTCAGAGTGACTACCAATGCTGGACTGTTTGCAAGGCAAACAGGGGTTCTCCAGGATGTGATGCAACAAAGTCACGTGCATCTGAAAGCAAACCTGTCATCAAAAGGAAGCCTCCAGATCCCATTGGGGATCTGTGGCAAGAAGTGTAAAGGTAAAACTAAAAAGGGAAACATATGTAAGCAGTCACATCATATACACAATGTCCATACACTTGCCCCTAAGGCGGGCAGTGGTGTAGTAGCAAGACATCACTAGGACACAGGAATGGGGACAATGGCAACACTCAGTAAAGAAACATGTATTGTAAGTGTCTGAAAAGGAAAAGTGCAGAAATGGTGCACAGCATCACCCCCCCTCTCTTTAAGTGTGACAACCCTGTCATGCAGATTAATCAAAGTTGTCAAAAGGAAGGTCCAGGTTTGCATCGATGATGGGCAGAAGGCTTGGGCTGCTTAAGAGGACCTCCATGAGGGTCAGTCCACTTAGAACCTTTTCTGTTTTGACAGGACCAGTGACCGAGCTTTCGGCAATCGAGACAAGTGTGCTTGTAGAAAGGGTGGAAGGGGTCGAGGGTGATGTGACCAGCAAGTTTGAGTCAAAGTCTGTCTGTGGCTTTGATGGGGTAGAACATTGTTGTCAGGAGGGCATCCGTAGTTTTGGTTGCATTGAATAGATTGAGTGGCCAAAGTTTTTGCTCATTGAAAACTCCCAGGAGGAACTCCCTCCACTTTGTGACACATTCTTCTTCAGCTGTCCATGGGTTGTCACATCTTTCTCTGAGGACTTGGGCTGCAATGTTAAGGAACTTTCATCTGGCAGTCTCCTCCTCCTCTCAATGGTGACACTTTCTGACCCAGTGGACTCCTGGAACAGACTCTTCTTCGCTTGCTGACTCCCTTTTCAGAGTCTTAGTATCACTTGTCTCTTCCCCATGGCTGCTAGATGCTGAAGATATGTCCATTCAGCTTGACTGTATGCTTCGTGGCAATTCTTGACTCAGTCCACCTTCAGGTTGGCATTCAGATGTGTTACCTCCATTCCTCCCACTCTCAATGGTCATTGAGATGTGGCTTTCATGAACCTCCTTTCATCCCATAGTTGTTGGACCAACTTCAGGGGCTCAGAAGTTGGCAGGATCAGGGGTTTTGAAAGAGACATGTTTAGAGTTGGGTGGAAGAGAGCAAAAGCTCTGAAAGGACCGGACCACTGTGGGGCCATAATGAATGTGTACAATGTTGATCAGGGATCCCAGCATCTTCTGCATTTGTTCAATGTTCTTCATACCCTCTTGCTCCATAAAAGCTGTTCTGGGGGACTGTTCATCGAGGACTGTGTCACCAGTTTTTAAGATATTTGTGGTGCAGATGACAGTATCTTCAATGCTTCAGTAGATTTGATGCAACATCCATAGATAGTCATGGTCATCGCCTGAGTTCCATCCTTCCCTGTCCCATTGCTCAAACCCTTCAAACACCCACACATAGCCTTTGTACTCTTGTAGGTTGCACAGGAGGCTGGAGGGGGCAGTTTGGGTTCAAGTTTCATTGGGGAGCAGGGTCGAGGTTGTCTTGTTACTACCCGATGGTCCAGGGGATGATGGTTCTGGGGTGGGAGTGTTGCATTGTGCCTGGTATACTGGCTCTGGGAGAATGGGGTATGGACATGTTCTTGGGGTCTTTGGCATGGCTTTTCTCTTTCCCTTTGAAAGGTATCATACATTGAACTGCAAGTGGGGATTCTGGGGCCCATTGGTGTTGGTGTCAAGAACAGATTCAAGGGTGGACTCATAGACCAATGCAAGGGTGTCAGATGGAGATATGCCAGGCTGGGAGAGCAGGGGTGACGTGGGGGATGTAAAGTCATAGTTGGAGTTGAAGGCAGATGTGGTGTCAAGCAGGTACTCTCATGACTCAGAGTTATATCCATTGTCATGGTTGTAGGAGGACATTTACTTTCAATGACAATTGGAGTGATGAGTGGGTGCTTGAGTCTCTGGTGGTTTGAGATGTCTTCTTTTATACTCTGACAGGACTTCCTCCACATTTGTGAGGTTTCCTTCTGGCTCCCAGGTGTTGCTGGCATGTCTGTATCTGGACCACTTGACCAAATAACATGTATGTGTACCATGTCCTGTCTTCACCTCTTTGTGGTTTAAAATAGATTTGATCTCCCATTCTGGGATGTCATCAACTATTTCAGGAAGAGGAGGGGATGGAGTGGGGCCATATTCTGGGGTTTCGGTGTATGGGAAGATCTGGGAAGTATGGAACACCAGATGAACTTGCCAGGTGGCAGGTAGATCCAGTTCCATGGCAACAGTATTGATGATCTTCTTTACCTGGAAAGGTCCGACACATCACAGAGCCAGCTTTGTTGACTGGACATTGTGTTTTAGGTCTCTTGCATCTAGCCAAACAAGACTGCCTGGCTGTGGGGGTGTGTATGACAGCGGGTCAGGGCTGCTTTTTGCCATTCATTCTGCAGCCTTCTTGTGTGCAATTAACATGGTGTCTTGGGCATGTGCGAGGGTTTCAAGTCTTTCTTCCACTCCTGGGGCTTTAGAGGAGTGTACTGATGGATAAGGATCAGGGTCGTAACCATACAGCAGGAAGTATGGTGTTTGTCCATGGGTCGTGTGAATGCGAGAATTATGCGAGAATTTGGCCATAGAAAGATGGTGGCTCCATTCATTGGGCTTCTCAGTGCAATACATTTGCAGATATGTTTCAACCTCTTGGTTAATGTGTTCTGCTTCTCCATTAGTCTGAGGGTGATATCTGGATGAATAGTGAGGCTTGATACAAAGTGCTTTGTATAGGTTTTGCATAAAGGCACTTAGGGCTAGTACGGGAACAAAGCCAAGGTGAAAAACTACATGAAAAACCGTGGTTTTTTGGCACTACTTTTTTCTCAGGCTAGGTGGGGCCGAGATGCCGGTGGCACCAACGCCACAAGCCATTGCGCTGCATCTCGTCAGTGGACCATGACGACAGCAAGGGAAACATGGCTTGCAGGTCCCCACGATCATTGCCAAAAGGAAAATCCAAGGAGGTGTCACAGAGGAATGGCAAAGACAGTACCTCATCAGCTTCATGGACTACTAGTGATATTGAATTCTTGATCGACCAAGTCATTGCTCGTCGTGCAGAAGGTGGTGATGGCATGAGTTTCAAGAAGTCGTTCTGGCAGTCCCTAGCAGCCTCCGATAGACTTTCCAACCCAGAGAAAGGGGGCCCCAAGACGAGCAGCTCATGCAAGGAGAAGTGGAGCCGTGTGAGTACATTTTCGACTCTATCATCGACGATGCGAATAGCTGATCTCTATCTAGCTGAAGAAAACATTTGATGTTGTCGATCGCCTCGCCCATTCTTCGGGGTTCGCATTTTCACTTGAATTAGGGGCTAATATTGGCATCAAAAATGAGAGCGTTTGGACTGATTATCTCAAGGTACAGTCTCGAAGTTTATGCAAGAGGAAACTCTCCTAATCGATGTCCTGTAGCATCACCCAGCAGCATCCCCTTTCAGAAACAAAGGGTGGGCATTTTATGACAAGATGAAGATTGTTATGCCGTCAAAAAGCAAGGGCATGAATCGTTTCTCCGCCCTTAGTGGGCCCTCTGTAACATCAAGTTCCTCTAAACCCGCTCCCCCCTCGTCTAGAAGTGCGGCCACCAGTGACAGTGAAAATGCTGAGCATAACACGAACACAGTGGCTATGGTGGAAAGTACAGATGTTGTCATGGAGCTGAGTACTGATTCTGGGTTGCCTCATGATGCGCCGCATCCTCCCTCCTCTGAAGTCTCTGGAGGCGCTTTGACAAGACCTCTCTCTTCCGTATATACTTGCCTGACTCCATCCAACTTCACGCCTCCAGCCGCTCCCTCCTCATTCACCAGCTCATTGGCCAGTTCTATCAAGCCTTCGTCGAGCATTTCTGCTCGTGCCGAAAATTCCAATAAATGCAAAGCCGATGACGACGATGCCTCGATGGTGTCGATTATGTCTCCTTCAGTTGCTGGATCATCCCATTCGTCTGCGCAGAGGCATCGTGTCGCAACTATCCCTGCGGCGATTGATCGAGTAGGCGATCATCTTGGGTCGTTGAACGATACTTTTCGTGACAGCATTGCAGCCATCGGAAGTTTCACATCCAATATATCAGCTCCTTTATCTCGACGGCTTCCCCCACCAAATTCAGTTACCGCCGACACTGAGAGCCCCAAGTCTGAGGCAACATCTAGGTTACTTGCCCTCGATCTTCCGACGCTCTCTCCCCCCCAGACGGTAGCTATAATCGATTGTTTTCAAAACAATCCTGACAATGCCAAGATGTATCTTACTCTCGCTGCAAATACATCCGAGCCGTACGCAGCCATTCAGAAGGCTTGGCTCATGAAGAGGCTGGAAGAGGCGGGCATCGTAGATAATTGTACTCAGTAGTTGTAGTTGTCCGTATGTTGTATGTGCATCAATACGAAACACATTCCTTCATCTCCGTTCTATCACTTGCAAACTTATGCGAGTCATCAAACGACTTGGAAGAAATGCGTGAATTCGGTCGGTTGTGAGGTAGATACGATGTGCTAGATGTACTATACAATTCCTCTTGCCTGTAGATCCTGACTATACCTCAACCACATCACAGTCGCCATCCGCTCCCGTTTCAGGGCCATCACATCACAGTCTGTGGCGGTCGGAATGCTGCTTGCAGTTGTGCCATGTGCTCCTGGCTCATTTGGAGGTAGTGCACCGGCCGAGGCTATTTCGCTAGGTTCCATGTCAGCTAACTCGGCGCTATCGTAGGAACGAATGATATTGTGTATACAGCAACAAGCAGGAGGGATGCGTGCTTGAGTGGCCATGTCATATCCAGGCAGGATGATGAGGATTCGAAAACGACATTTGAGAATGCCGATGATACGCTCGACGATGTTGCATGCTTGTGCGTGCCGCAAATTGAAAATTTCCCAGTGGTTTTGAGGCCTAATTCAATTCTGAGTCAAAGAAGATATTGTGAATTGGGAACTCACCGTCGCTGTCCTCGGCCCCATTCTGCAAGATGATAGCACTCACCACGATAAGGTACCAGTAGTTCCAGGCAGCTAGGGAACCCGGCATCGGCAAGGTAATATCTACTGGGGGGAACTGTGAGGTCGTTGACTCGGGCGTTGTGGTAGACGGATGCATCAGCGGCGGAACCTTCCCACCCACTGAGTACATACGTGAACTTCAATTCGAAGTCACAGCACATCAAACAGTTCTGGGAATTGAAACCCTTTCGATTGCGCGTCGCATCGCGTTCTGCAGTGGACGGTGTGCACGGTATGTGAGTACCGTCGATAGCGCCAATTGCATCCTCGAAAAACGGCATGAAACGCATGTCGTCTCGAATTGCCTGTGGGACATCGTTGTGGATGTGGGGAAGTCGGACATACTTCCCATAAATTGGTGGGGAGGAGAATGCGTGGAGGATTTTTTTGAAGTACCTTCCATGGCAGATATCAGTAGAGATCGTCGAATCGGAAGAGAAGACATACTTTGATATTGTATCGTTGGATCACTGGAACCGTTCAGCAACGTGCCTGATCGTCAAACCCGTTACACAGATATAAAGGAATATCGCCAACTGCTCTTCAATCTTCACATGCTTCGAGTGGGTATACCCAGCTGCCTGCAGCTCGGCGACGAGGATATCAAAGACGAATCTGTGGGTGCCAAGTTCCGTGCGAATCCTTTCGGGGTGCCCGTTGAGCAATTCTTTCACCCAGCCTTCACCAGAGAGGATGGATGTGTGATACAGGATCGCTTCATCCTTCTGAGTGGCTAGCACGATAGCCTGTGCTACCGCTGAGACCGCACCTATGAGAATTTCGCCAGCCTGTTTTTGATGAAGAAGTAGCACCGCCCAGAGTTGTTCGTTATATGCGATCTCCTCATCATCGGTGTCTAGATAGATCAATATATCATGGTACAGTTTTCAGGCTAGGCAGAACTCACCAGGAAATTCAGAATCTTCGAGCATCGTTCTGGCAGTCGTTATCTACACATGTATGAGCTATCTCGTGCATCGATCCTTTGGCCAGAATTCTAGCGGAGCTCGAATATTTGCCGAAGCTGGCTGAACTGAACGTTGGTTTTTTATCTGGGTTTTTCACTATGACTTCGTTCCCATACTAGCCCTTATGAATTGGGGGCCTCGATCAGATATGACAGATTTGGGGACTCTGAATCATGGGTAGACATGCTGGAGCCAAAGGTCAGCTAGTCCTTTGGAATCAATGGTCTTGACTGTAGCAAGGAAAATCACTGCCTTGCTGAGGCTGTGATCTACAACAGTGAGGATGGTATCTTTTCCTTCAGAGCTTGGAAGGTCAGTAACAAAGTCCATTGAGATTTGTTTGAACAGGAAGGGAGAGTTGCTTTTGATTGGGAGTAGTGGTGGCAGATGGTCTCGATGGATGACTTTCGATGCTTGACAAGTAGGGCAACCTCTCACATATTCACAGATGTCCTTCCACATGCCAGGCCAGAAACAGTGTTGATTCATTTTAGTGGTGGTGGCTTTGACACCAGGATGGCCAGCTGAAGGGTGATTGTGATATTCTTTTAACATTTGCTTCCAAGCTTGTGGGGGAACATAGAACCTTCCATTTTTGGTTTTGATCTTCATTACTGGTTCTTCCATGATGTCATTGTCTTTGGTGACCACATAACTTTGACCCATTGGTGACAAATGCCTAATTTCTTCATATGTCTCAGTAGACACTCTAAGTATTCCTCGTTCTGGCTTGTGGTTCCATTGAACCTTTGGTGTTTTTGGGACTTTCACAGTCAATGCACTTTGCTTCGGCACATCGAGGGTTGGCTTTGAGATGGTTTTGACAGGAGCAGGGATGTTTTCAGTGGTTTCACCCCCCCCCCCCCTTTGAGCCAAATTGATGGTGGAAGTACTGTTGTTTCGACTGGTGTCGTTTCGGTGAACAGAGGATTTCGTGAGAGTGTGTTGGGGACAATCATTCAGCGACCAGGATTATGTTTGAACTTTAACAGGAAACCTTGGATGTAGGCAAGCCATTGGGCTTGACGACCAGTCAGGTTTTGAGGTTCCCAGTAGTAGGTTAAATTTTCATGGTCAGTGTGAATGATTGTGTCCTCGACAGGACATAAAAGATAGTGTTTCCATGCCTTCAAAGCTTGTATGACTACCATCATTTCTAAGTCGTATACCTGATAATTTTGTTCTGCTCCTTGGAGTGACTGCAACAGGTATGCGATAGGATGCAGCTTGTTGTCTTCGAACTTCTGGCACAGGACTGCACCTGTGCCCAGCTTTGAGGCATTGGTATAGACTTCGAAGGGTTTATCAAAGTTGGGTAGGTGAAGAACAGGGGCCTGGCTCATTAGCATTTTTAACTTCTGGAAAGCGTACTCTTGTTCTTCTTTCCAGTGCCACAGCTCATCTTTCTTTGTCAACTGGTGTAGTGGCTTGGAGACCATAGTGGAGGCAGGAATAAACTGGCAATAGAAATTGCAGAACCCTAGGAATTGGCGAATGTCATGGACATTGCTAGGGGTTTTCCAACTTCGTACAGCTTCTACCTTGATGGGAGCTGTTTTGTATTGGCCATGTTTGATTGTATAGCCTAGGAATTCGATTTCTTCTTCAAAGACACACTTTGACAGTTTGAGGCGGAGGCCTTCTGCACTTGCTATCTCCAAGAACTCTTTGATGTTCTTCCTCAGGTCTTTGCACATTTTTGCATGAATGGTCACATTGTCCAGGTAGATGATGGCCTTTTTGTTGATTCTCAACCAACCAAACTTTCTGTCCATATACTGCTGGAATGTCAGGGGTGCATTGTTTTGACTGAAGAACATTACTGTTGGTTTATACACCCCTCAGGGTGTCATGAAGGAGCCTAGTAATGCATCTTCTTCTTTCTCTACTTGGATATTGGTGAAGCCCCAATGGACATTGAACTTGGTGAAATAATTTGATTTGACCAGTTCATCTAGGATCGGCTTGACAAGGGGGAGGGGATAACAGTCTGGGACAGTGAACGAGTTCAGCTGTTGGTAATCTTGTATCAACCATTTCTTCCCATGTTTCTTGCCAATGAAAAAGACCAGGGCTGGTGGGACTTTGAGGATATCCACATTTTTGACTTTCTTGATCTTTCCAGTTCTGAGGTTTTCCTCAAGGAACTTGTCAAGGAGATTCATCTCATCATGGGAAAGAGGGTAAATCTTGGCCAGCTTGAAGGCTTTTAGATCCTTTGTAGTGTCGATTTTGATTGTGTGATCATAGCCAGGGTGATGGGGAGGGAGCGGGCATACTTTGGAAAACATTTTGGAGTATGTGGAATACTCAGGTGGTAAGACCACCTCATCATGTTTTACTTCTGCCTCAAGTTGCATTGAAATTGATGTTCGATTTATTGAGACACTAACTTTGGGCATTCCCCATCCTATTATTTGGCATTTGATCCAGTCGATCACTGGTTGGGCTTGTTGGAGCCAAGGCATTCTGAGTAGGATGCTTTTGTTCTTTAGCTCCATGACATATGCATGCAGCTTGAAGGTATGACCATGGACTCTTCTGGTGAAGAGTGCAATTTTATTGATTACTTGTTTTGTCAATCCTTCGAAGCTTCGTGGCAACCATGGGTTTTCTATTTTGTGTGTTTTCAGGCCAAACTTCTTGACTGCTTCTCAACTAATAGCATTGCACTTAGCTCCACTATCAATAGCAGTATGCACCACTTGATCATTTTGCTCAACCAAATATAATGTCCCAGCTATTGCACCAACAGATGGATATTCTGTGAAAGCTGCTAAGGACATTAGTCCAGGAGCCAAAAACGATCTAAAATTACACCTCTCCTCAGTTGCAGTCTTGCTGAGAGAGGGCTTCAAAAATCCTCCTTCTTTTCAGGGGATAGGGCCTTCTTGAGTTTCTTGAACTCAGCCACAGTATACTTGGATTTGACTTCTTGCAGTGCCAAAGACTGGGCTTGAGCATTCTTCAGGGAAGTACAGTCACTAGCTTTGTGACCTCGCTTTCCACAGTTGAAGCATTGACTGGTGAAGTTCAACGAACAAACTTCCTGGAAACAGGGCAGTTTCCTTTTCTGGGGTGGTGTAGGGAGGGAATTCTCCCTACTAGGTTATTTCATTTATTTCATTGTTTTTACTTAGGTTTTCTCCCCTACACTTTTATTTTATCTTTTACTTAGTGTTTTGAAGTTGTGTAGGCATGTGTTGTGGCTTATGTAAGCCCGTGCACACTTAGAGTACAGCCTACCTACTTAGAAAAATAACAGACACATTACCACAGATGAAAAGACAGAATTCTGAGACTGAGGGCTCAGAATATTAGTTCTCCCTTTCCAGACACTCAGTTGACATTATCTCGACTCTTCTTTGGACTATCAGGGCACGTTTTCACAGTATTCATCTTACTCTTTGACTCCCCACCAGGCAACTCCAGTCCCCTTGGGTCAAACTGAGACCTGCTTTCCAACAGGAGACCTCCCAAGTTCCTCCTAACACTTTCCTTACCAACTTTACAGCAGCCTATAGATGTTCGGCTTCTTTTGTCGATCTACGTCCATGGCCCAAGGGTCATGCTTCTTTGTGGCTGTGGTTCTTCCTTCATCTTGATACATGTGGAGAACAGTTTGATCTTCTTTAGTGAGACAACTGTTATAGACTCCCAGCGAAGCCTTTGCTGTTTGCGCATCAACTGCTGCATCGATCCACTGTTGGACAGTTGTGGGAATTTTTCTGGAATGGAGTATCCATTCAGTGGTTTTTGGGTTTAAACCTTTTCCAAAGTAGACACTGAAGAGAAGAAGAAATGAAAGCCCAGGGATGGGCTAAGGATGGTGATGATAGCATGAGTCTTGATATGTCCCTAAAGGAGGTCCTTGAAACCTCGACAGCACAAGGTACTCTTCTGATATCAAAAGCAGAGAACTGGCCTTAGTCTTAGGCACAGAAAATAGCCATAGAGATATATATATGTAGCCCAGAAGATGAACTGAGAAGCTCTAGCCCCAGACTTGGGCTCTGGCTCTCTAAACTCATATCATAGTAGTTGGATTATTTTTGGTGACTTCTCCCAACACCAAACCCCCTCCATGCGCTTAGTCAGCTCCTCGCCCGCCACATCTGCAAGTCCAAACCACCTCCCCCTATCTGCTCCTCCAGTCCTTGAAGCTCCCTCCAACCTCCTACCTTGCCCTAACCTCTCCACTCTTCTCATTTCTCCTAGTAGGGGCATCTCCACGCCTACAATGCCAGCTTGTTGATTGTTGCAGGAGATGTTTGCCCTTGTGATTAGATCAAGGAACTTGCCAATGTACTTGCTCAGGGGTTTCTCGCCTTGTTCAATCTCTGCCATCTTTAGGAAGGCTAGCACCTCCATGTCACTGACTTTGAAGATTTGTTCCATTTTGAGTAGGAAAGTCATCCATGAGTCTAAGATGTAGATGTCACCAGAAAGGGTGGTACATTCTTTGAGGTAATTCTTGGTGAAATGGACGGACAATCCCTGGCTCATAAATGAGAGGGTGAATCCAATTTTTCTTTCTTTGGTGTTGTAGATATGGCAATTGAGATTCAAGCAATTGTTGACAGAGGTGATCCAGGACTTGTATTTGCCGCTGGTTCCATCAAAGGGAGGGGGTTTGCCAAGGCCTAACTCCTTTCCTCCATCCAATGTTCTTCCTTCACTTGGTCAGTCTTCGGTGTTTCTTGGAATTGTGTATGAGGGGAAAATGAGACCTTGATGTCCCATTAGGGTTTTGTACCATGTTACCAATTCCTTGACATTGCCAACCATTTTATCTTTGAAGGGGTCACTTGTTTGGGCAAATTGCTGGAACTTTTCTGCAAGACTGGCAGTTGTTTCTTGTTCTCCTACTCCTGCCATTCCAAGGTCTAGGGAAGTTGACACTGACTCAGGGGCTGTATGAGTTTCTTCTTTGTTGATCTTTCTTCCTACCAGCAGTTCTGGTTCTTGGATTCAATGGAAGGATTTGGGTAGTGTTGAAGTCGTAGCCAAAGGTTCTAGGTTCTCCCTTCTACCTTTGCTTGGTGAGACTGGAGTGTTGGCTTCGGACTCATCTTTGGTTGGGCTCATAGTATAGGGCTGAAATCTTTGAGAGTGACTCCTCTCAATCTTTTCAGGTGCTGCAGAGGATGTTGAAGTATGTGGGGGGACTACAGGCAGCTTTCTGGAGGGCTGGAACTTAGAGGATCCCACATCAGAAGACACCTTGCTTCTTCTATGAGTTATCTAAGACTTGAGGGCACACCTCTATCTTAGATTGGGGGCTGTTGTGAGTGGCCTTTCTATCAGGGATTCCTAGAGGTACCTGAGCCTATACAGCAGTATAGCTTTCACCTCCTAGTACTCTTCTGATTTCTAGGTCTTATGCCTCGAGCAACTGATGCTTGCTTTTAACAGGGATGTGTGGGGGAATACAGTGATGAGAGGGTGTCGCTGTATGAAGGGTTGTGATTGTGGGGGTTTGTTGCAAGAACAATACCTGTCAATTCAATGTGGCTTTTTGGGAGTAGTAGTCACAATCACAGATATGTGACATGAGGGTACTTTTGCTTTTGTTGCATGGCATCGATCACAGTTGCTTGTTCAAGGCAACAACTGATGTGCACTGTTAACCTTCCAGTTAAGTAGACCAATAGACAGGCAATAGGCGAGCTCTGGCTTGGAGCAGACCTCTTGCAGATATGTCGACCAGTGATATGTAGATATAGTCGGCAGGGACAGTCTTGACTACCACCTTGTAGGCTGGAGGATAAGTCGTACTGAGATTGATGATAGTCAGTTCTAGCCAAAGATTGTCCAGTGGCAGAGCAACACTCCTAGCAATATGGGAGAAGCAAGAGTTTATAAGGAGTAGGCCTAACTTGCTAGGTAGGTAGCTTGGTAGCAAAAGTACAAGGAATCCTGGTCGCATCTGAGGGGTTTATATACCCCACAGGCGACCGGATTACTAACCTATACTAATGCCTATGCAGGTAGGTCACAAACAAGACAGGCTTGCAAACAAGAACCCTCCACATGTTGAGTCAGAGTGACTACCAATGCTGGACTGTTTGCAAGGCAAACAGGGGTTCTCCAGGACATGACATGACAAAGTCATGTGTGTCCGAAAGCAAACCTGTCATCAAAAGGAAGCCTCCAGATCCCATCAGGGATCTGTGGTGAGAAGTGTAAAGGTAAAACTAAAAAGGGAAACATATGTAAGCAGTCGCATCATATACACAATGTCCATACACTTGCCCCTAAGGCAGGCAGTGGTGTAGTAGTGAGACATCACTAGGATGCAGGAATGGGGACAATGGCAATGCTCAGTAAAGAAACATGTATCATAAGTGTCTGAAAAGGAAAAGTGCAGAAATGGCACATGACAAGTGGTGGCTACATTTGTTTTTTTTAGTGGTCGAAACCACTTTGAGATGTGTTTACAAGACTCCCTCTACCTCTCCCCATTTGTGTACAATGTCCACTCCCCCCTGACTCACTCTTGACACTCGAGGACACATCAAGGTGACCCCAACACTTTGTTTTACCCTTTCAAGACTGCATCAGTAAACAGGATTTTAGTCAGAACCAGTCATAAACCAGTTTGTGACCAGTCCTGACCAATTGCCAGTTCCCTGATGTGGTTGCAGACATTCAGAGATCTTCTCCACCCCAAGACTACTATCAATAATTGACTACACTGTGAAATATATTTGTTTGGGTTTTGTATATACCACTAAAAATGGAAGAGGGATTTGGACAGTTTCGAGCCCCACCCGAGTCACACCTGGAGTTCTCAGGGCAGGCACAGGACCTGCTAGGTTATCTAGAGGAGGTAGTAGAGTATGGTAAGGCCCAGGGGATAATGGATACCTTGTCCCTGGTGCAGATAGCAATTGATGAAGCCCCACCCCTCACCAGAAAGCTCTGGTGCTTCCTCATAGTCAATACCCCAGTCCTTGAGCAATGGGACAGCTTTGAGGCTCTCGTAACCCTCCAGTACCCAGAGATCAAGCCAGCCAAGGACATCCTCAAGCACTTTGAGGAGTTCTACTCCTACCTCAATGAGGCTCGTCACAGTGAGCTGAGCTCAGTCCCAGCCTTGGGGGACTACCTTCGACAATTCCGAGTCCTGTTCTTGGTCATGGTAAGGTGCAATGTCTTGGAGATGAGCCATCAGCCCCAGCTGTTCCTTCGTGGTCTCCCACCACTGGTCAAGTGCGAAGTCTTGAGGAGGCTCACTTGTGCATACCCCCTGTTTAGGCCAGGCTGCTTATGGCCTATTGAGGTCATCATTCACTTTACAAAGGAGGTTATCGAGGATGGGGTAGGCTGCTCACCCCTTTGTCTAGCTTCAAAGAGCCCTTCATCACCTTTCGAGTCACCTGAAGAACTCTCTCAGCATTTGCGCTCACCCTCGATCAGCTACCAGTTCAATGCCCCTGTGGAGTACTCTCAGTCTCGCTCTAGAAGATGCTCCCAGGGAGAGGTGCACTCAAGCTCGAAGTTTCCCAACTTTGAAACACTTCCCTTCCACCTCCAAGCTTGCTTTGAGCAGCTCATCCCCTTACCGAGGCACCAATGCAGGCTCTTGACATGCCATGGCTTGTCCACTGGGGCATGTCTTGGATCAGCAGGCGGGTGACTTGGCCACCAACTCACTTCATAGCCTGATAAAGGATCAACTTTCATCTTTGCACTCAGTAGGTCATTTTGAGAGTACCAAGGTTCATTCCCCTCACCCACAGTCAGCTTTGAGTGAGCCTCACAACCTCAGTTCAACCTCGACACACCACCTTCGACCTCACAAGCCCTCATGTACCCCCTTGAAACTTTACCCTTGCCTCAAAAGCTCTTTGAAGCCACCCTCATGCTTTGAGTCATCCCATGGTAACTCGTTTCTCCCTTGAGCAGCCCTGGTTTTGAGTGAGCATTTCTCTACCTATCAAGAGGCCTCGAGGCACCAAGTGCTGCCTCAAAGGTTTGGTTTTTGTTTCTTCTGTGGTCAAGAAGGGCATATCCAAGCTCAGTGCAAGGTCTGCACTTCATATCTAGCTGCAGGCAGGTGTAGGATTGTTCAAGGTCAAGTTGTGCTACCTACAGGTGAGGAGATCCCTCATGAGGCACTCAGGCACACCCTCCAGGCTCGCCTAGACTCCTGGGCACTCACTCATGGTCCAGGTGGTTCAACTATCCAGGTACAGTTCCCCCCTTCGAGTTCCTGGTTAGTCCAGCTGCCTACTCCATCTTGAGTCGACTCCAAGGCTACCTATGAGAACTCTTCAACTTCAAAAACTACTAGAACCCCAAGGGCACATTTCCTCTTCACAACTCCCCCCTTCACCTTTGAACTGAGCCCCCTTGAGGCCACTTCAAGGCCCCTTTGAGCTGCTTCTGAGCCATTTTTGGCTCTCGAGGACCTTCGGATGCCTTTGAACAGGGTCCCTTGTTCATCTAGGTAGTATCTTTGGCTTCTTTTATATGTTCTATTTTGTTTTTGAGTTCACATTTTTGCATTCTGACTTAGAGTTTTTGTTTCAAGGAAGATACCCCTCTTTCACTATATGGTACAGCTTGGTATGTGGTGACTGGGGACAGTCACTATCTAAAGCCACCCTCGGATGTAGGGAGGGATTACTCCCTACTAGGTATTTTATTTTATTTCATTGTTTTTACTTAGGTTTTCTTTCCTATTCTCTTGTTTTTCCTTTTACTTAGTATTTTGAAGCTGTATGTGCATGTGCTGTGGCTTATATAAGCCTGCACATGCACTTAGAGTACAGTGTACATACCTAGAACAATAACAGATGAGTAACCAGAGACAAAAAGACAGAATTCCAAGACTGAGGGCTCAGAATATTATTTCTCCATCCCCAGATGCTCTCCAGACACTATCACCACTTCTCTTTGGGATTTTGGGGTGTGTTTTTGATATTTTCTCCATACTCTTTGACTCTACCAGGCAACTCAAGTCCTCCTGGGTCGAACTGAAGACCCCCTTCCAGCAGGAGACTTCTCAGCTCTCCTCTCACACTCTCTAACAAACTTTACACTGGCCTAGGTGACAAGTGAGGAACATCAACTGCATGATCTTCATCCATTTCTGTATGAGGGTCACTGACACTCCAGTTATTAGTTGGCAACAAGTAGGTTGAGAACCGAGGATGTTTTGCATGGGTGTGCTGTGTAAGGCCTGAGTGATTGCGAAACCAGCACTTGCATTGAGTGCAAGCATAGCAAGAAATGCCAAGTGTCTCAGCTTGCATCAGCACATGTAGTGGATATCCAGCATACAACACAGGTAAGACAGCGAAGGTTTTGGGGGGCAGCTTACAAAAAGAGGTGGTGAAAATAAAAGAAAGTTCACACTAACACAGACAGTGGTCCAAGTGTCAGTTCCAGGTCCAAAAAAAAAAAAACACCATATCATGCACACCTTTTTACTCAAGCAATTTTCACCCCACTGCATCCACTGTGATTCTATCACCAATGTCTCAGAGGCCACATCGAAGCAAAGTGAATCTACATCCGGGTTGGATCATACTTGACTCACAGATTCAAAGATGTACCTCTGAACAGAAACAAGTGGACGATGAGGCTCTTCAACAAGCCAAAGAAGTTCAGTTGTGCTGAAAAAAGGCTGTAGGCAGCCTCAGTAGTGACTCAACTACTTATATATTAGATATACCTGTAGGCAGCTACAGGGGATCAGTAAGTAGTTTACTGTAAAGAATATATGAACTTATCCTCAGTAGTGACTCAACTACTGAGGGAACAGTACCAAAAGCATAGTACTATGTGCGCTCTAAGTGCTTATGTAAGCAAGTAAAAACTCGCACCAATATATGTATCACACAGGGGTGATTCAAACTCCAACAAGTTGGATGCTCTTCAGAAATCCTATGAATGTGTCGGTATGATGGAAAGCACCATGGCCACTAGACAGATGCAGGATGGCACAAGACAGGAAAAGCCCATCAGGCCAAAACTGCAGCCATGGTGTAAGTCAATGCATGCTCATGCTTCGAACAACTGATGACTTATGTTCAATGCTTTCTTACAGCTGCCAGCCAGAGCACAGGTGGAGTCAAGACAGAAACCAAGTTGAACACTGCGAAAGGTAAGATCTGCTGAATTTTGTTTTGGTGAAATACTTACAAAGTACCCTCACAGAGATTGATGAAGAATGGTCAGAGATCAGTCTGAAGGCAAGAGAAAGGACCATATTGAAACTGAGAAGAGCAATTGAACAAGCACACAAACAAGTTGGCACAGAAGCTGAGTTGGGGACTGCGAAGGGTAAAATTCAGATGGAATCCACTTCAGTGAATGAATATGCAGAAATACTTATGATGTGTTCCCCCAGACATCAACCACAAGCAACCAAGGGGAGACAAGACTGTGTCAAAGCAGAAAGGTGTGATGAAGCAAGGTGGCATGCCAACAAGCACTGCTGTGTTATCAGCACACATGAACTCAGGAACATGTGAGAAAAATGCTGCCAGCAAGTGTGTCCTGTAAATCTTATTACTATCCAACAATGTCAATGCTGACTGAATTGACTTTACATTTCTTCAACCTGAAATCTATCTTCAGCAGTGAAGTGAAGACTGGCATCGAAGGTCAAGTCAAGAATTGGAATGATGTGGTCTTGTCAGCTATGACATCAAAATGGCACAGTCCATATATCCCACCCTCTGAAAGTTATGCTTATTCTTGCTGCAGGACTCCAGTGTCTGAGAATCCAAGGCAGTGGGGCTTCTCTGACCTGGACCTGCCAACCCCTAGGCAAGGCCAAGATGATGAAGAGCCCAATGCAATATCACAGTGCCCAAGTCTGACAGCCAGAGTAAGTGATTTATTACAAGCTTTTGTCATCATTATGCAATCTCAGACTACCTACAAGAATCACACCACAATCATCATTGATGACGAACATAGCAAAGTAGAAAAAATCAGCACAACTAATGCCTTCAACACCCAGTGTACTGATGCACCCACTCCAACAGTGGCTGGCGTGAAGTGGAAGCAAGGTGATTCGATGGAAAGTGACAGTGAGCACCTCTCCAGGGTTGACACTGTAAACGAAGACAAAATGGAGATGATGGAGAGGATATCTAGAGGGCACCGAGTCATGAGCCAGGTCTGTCCATCATCTCATTTCGCTCCATTGCACTGACTAATATATGGACCTTTGTTTCTACCATTGACACTGATGAGTGGCCAGGAAAGCAAATTGGGCCTGGCCACCATGTCATACACCATTGATCACAGAAATCAAGGTCATCCACAGCCCCATCATTAGCATCTGACTCTGTACCTGCCAGTGACTTCCCTGAGTCTGAAGCTACAAGGATTAGCAATGGTGGCTCTCAGTTTACTAATGGCGATCTGCCTCCCCTGTTTCTGAAGGGGAGGAAGTGGGTGAAGATTGTTCTGCTGATGCTTTTCCTTTGGGTCAGAGACCAGCCCAATGTTTGGTCTGTTCCCAAGGATGAACTTGCCCATGCACTGAGGGAGATTATTGAAGTCATTTACCCAACATTCACTACTTTCAATGACATCCACCCAACCATGCCCATCTTTAGTATTGTAAGTCGTTGTCTTCCCTGTGACACCCTTCTCATACATGACATAGGCAAGCCAATGCCTTTCTGGATGGCACCACTCCTTGGGCTCCACAGCTATTGCCCTCTTAGATTGTTATCTTGACAGTGACTCAGATACAGATGCCGAACAGACATGTGATGCCCTCCTGCACAAATGGGCCTTCACATACGAAGATCTGGACTCCTCCAGCCCAGATAAGGCCTTCTGTGGGGCATTTGTACTTCAACTCCTCACAAACACACACCTTCGTAGCTGTATTGGAAGTGTTGATGTGCCTGTGCTCAACCTTACTTCAAAACAATATAGGGCAAGAGGTGCAATTGCATTATCTGTCACTGCAGTAAGTTGTCACTGCTACACCAATATTGGATTCTAATACTAGGAATGTACAATAATGAAGCTCAAGTGCACCATCAAGCTTATGAAGTCAAAGTCCATTTCTGCTGATGCTACTGAGAAAGGCAAAGGGAGCGTGAATTTACCAAGGAGTAACCACAAAGCCAAACCACACGGAAGGCTAGCAAATGCAGAACACTCTTTTTCAGAGCAGAACTGGGGCTCTGTGACATCAAGTTACTTCCAGTCAGTTGCAAACCACAAGTCTCACATTCTTCAGGGCATCATTAGGATGGCTCATGCCATTCTCCAAGATGAGTCAGATGGCAACTCGAGTGCAGATGACCAGATCAAGAATTCACTTGAGGGGGAAATTGATGCATGTGCATTGATGTGTAAGTTGTTAGTTTCACCTGTCTGTCATACTGACATTAATTGCAGGATTGGATCTGTGTACAAGAAGAGCATGCCATTATACTACCATTTTTACTGCATCATTTGGCCTTCATTTTGGATTACCTGCTAATCACTCTGACATCTTCAAATGTATGCCTAACTACTAGGCATTAGTTACTTCGTAAATGTCTTTTAATGCTTTTTGTAGTGTGAATAGTGAGACAAAAAGTGGGAGAAGCACAAAAAGCATCACTTTGTTTGCTTTTCCAAGTAATAGATCTACTATTTCAAGTGCTATGGATACTTTTGAAAGCTGTAGCTTTTTTTACTTTTGAACTCAAAAAAGTTCCAAAAGTGGAAATAAGTAATGTGCGAATTTACTGATGGCCTATGAGTAGGTGTAATTACAAATGGCATGTATGTGTGTTCCTATCATGACAGTGTCAGTCTAAGATGTCAGATGGCATCTGACATCAGCATAAAGCATTGTTTAACTAGCCCAACCTGTGACATGGCTGCTTCACAGCCAGTCACCCCCCCTGCTGCTTCAGAGCTAAGTTGCCTCCCCCTGCAACTGCTTCACAGCTGCCCCCCTGGCTGCTTCACAGCTGCCCCCCTGGCTGCTTCACAGCCAGCCACCCCCCAGCTGCTTTTAAGCTGGCCCCCCTTGGCTGCTTTGCAGCTATGTATATTGCAGGCATGGGCACAACTTACAATCAAAGGAGGGGCAGGATGTGGTTGACGACAGGATGGAGGAGAGCCAAGGACATGTTGGTCATGTTCAGCCTGACGACCAGCATTGTGGGCAAGCTGTGGTGAAGTAGGGGGTGTAGACCTGATGGACACATTCACCATCAGAGATATTGAAGCAGTACATCTGGAAATCAAAACACCTACATGGTTGGAAAGACTGGATACAAAGGTTGGGTGGCAGTGAAGGGGATGAAGGATGCACAGAGAAGTCACCTTGTGCCTGTGGTAGACCCTACTGACTGGAACTTGACAAATGACAGAGCAAAAGGCAAAAAGCCCAAGACAGATTGAATGGCAACTGCAAGCAGGAGTGATCCCACTTGACCTTTGCAGGCCCCACCAAACACGTCTCTACTCTGTGGTGATGAGAGAGGTCCCAGCCTCAGAGAGGCCTCAGCAACTGACAGACACATAGAGATGAATCCACAAAGCCAGGTAGTAGGGACTTCACACCACCTTGTCTTGGTCTACAGTGTTCACTCTACTACCAGCACAAAGCAAGTATCAAAGGCAACCAAAAATCCCAACAATGCCAACCCTAGACCTACATCACATGTGAGCATGTTCACCTGCAGAAAGAGTGATATCAACTCACACTGGTGACCTGGACACAGATATCTGCCAATAACCCAAAAAATGGGTAAAACAAACTAAAGTGATGAGAACATATAGGTGAAAGGCCATCAGTGATGAGTGGGGAAAGGCTTACCAAGGCACACTGAACAAAGATAACCAACAATGGCTCAAAAAGCCAGAAATGCAAGCCAAAATCTAAGAAATGCACCAGAAGGACAGGAAATACATACCAAGAGGCATCATAAATGAGTGAGATTGATCATAGACAGGTAGAGGATGACTTACCAAGCACCTGGACCCCAGGGAAGGGCTCAAAATGCCAAAAATGCGAACCAAAACCTAAAAAATGTACCAGGACGATGGGAAATACATACCCAGAGGCATCATAAATGAGTGAGATTGATCATAGACAGGTAGAGGATGACTTACCAAGCACATGGACCCCAGGAAAGGGCTCAAAATGCCAAAAATGCAAACCAAAATCTAAAAAATGTACCAGGATGATGGGAAATACATACCCAGAGGCATCATAAATGAGTGATATTGATTGTTGGCAGGCAGTGGATGACTTACCAGGCAACCTGGCCAGAGAAGGTGACCAAGGATGGGCTCAAAATGCAAAAAATGCGAACCAAAATCTAAAAAATGCAGGAAATCCAGGTCCAGATGCCCAGAGAATGCAGTCAGATGAGATCAGTGCACCTCCTAAGCATGATCAAAGGTCCATGGGCTTACCAGCAGCCAAAGGACTGTCAGAAAACAGTCAAAAATGCGAACTACAGGCCTTATCAGTGATTGAGATCTCTTATCAGGGTGATGTGCAGCCCAGATCAGAGCAGACACTCACAGATGACACAATATTGTCTGTATGACAGTGGTTTGACAGTGGATCAACCAGCTGGTATGTGACTGGAGTGGAGGGAGCTAGGGAGGGAGCTGGGGAGGGAGGGGGGAGGACACTTGCTGGCTGCCAGCACTGGTTGCAGGCATGTGCATCAGCAAAACAGCCCTTACCCTAGCCAGAACTGGACAGAACTAGCCAGCTTTTGACAGCAAGGTACCTAACTGGCTAGACCTGTCCAGAGAAATAGGGGCAAGAGATCTCAACAATTGACATCTAAATGCAGGTTGAAATTTTGATGATGCAATCTTTATGATAATGTCAGCTTCTGGGTCAATTTTTGTGAGGACAGAAGTGTTGAAACTATTACTGGTTACTATCACTTACATGTGATTGTTGTTCTAAGAATAGTACATTCCACACTATTCTACAGTGTTCTCTTAGACCAGATTACTGGAAACATGTTCCTAGTAGAAAGACAAAGTAGTACCTATTAGGAAGGTCCTCTTACTTACATATATGGTAGTTTTACTTATGCTAATAGCACACCTGGTCTGTGCACAGCCTACATGTATATAAAGGTCCTTGGTTGATACCAGGACAGTAGCAAGCTTCGCATATACATCTTTTGTTGTTCTTACTCAGAACTACTACCACTCTCCTCTACCACAAGACCAAAGATCTAACTGAAACCAAAGGCAAGTGCTCTGCCCTCTGCCCCTTGCTCTGACCCCTCTGTGCAATAGGTTATGAGCCCCAAATAGGGTGCTTATCATCTAATGGACAATAGTTCATTGAGGAAGATGTTCATCATTGACTCTGCCATTGAATGGACCTGAAGCGCTGTAGGGAGGGATTACTCCCTACTAGGTATTTTATTTTATTTCATTGTTTTTACTTAGGTTTTCTTTCCTTCTCTCTTATTTTTCCTTTTACTTAGTATTTCGAAGCTGTATATGCATGTGCTGTGGCTTATGTAAGCCTGCACATGCACTTAGAGTACAGTGTACATACCTACAACAAGAAGAGACAAGTAACCTGAGATGAAAAGACAGAATTCCAAGACCAAGGGCTCAGAATATTATTTCTCCATCCCCAGATGCTGTCCAGATGCTATCTGGACTTCTCTTTTGGATTTTAGGGCGCATTTTCCCTGTTTTCATTATACTCTTTGACTCTACCAGGCAACTCAAGTCCCCCTTGGGTTGAACTGAAGACCCACCTTCCAACTGGAGACTTCTTAGCTCTCCTCCCACTCTCACTAACAAACTTTACAGCGCTAGGTTGGACTTTGGCCACCTTGCTGCTTTCATTTGTTCTAGGTGTTTGTCAGGTGGTTTACATTGTTAACATGGTTGGTGGTCCTTTCAATCTTGCATTTATTCTATCCATTGTGATGTGGGGAACCTTTTTAGGCATTCCAACATGGCATGGCATCTATATGTCTTATCAGGAGTACCACATAAGGCTAGGCTGTTTTCACCAGCTTAGGGTATGGGCTGCTTTAGTAATCAAGGCCCAAGATACTAGTCCTGCTCAGTTATCTCTGCCCTCTTACGAAGCTCACCTGATTCAGGATTTGGATATCCAACCCAATTTAGATCCAGTTCCTCCTTGTCCACTTACTCCACCTCCTTATCCATTTTTTATCCTGGTCTCAGAGTTACAGCAGAGAGATGTTCCCATGGCCACTATCTATGACCACTGGATAGATTGGCAGTCCTCATTTAATGATCCAGTTGATCCCCTTTCTTCTCAAGGAAGACCTATTGAGGTCGTCAAGCTATCTCCATCAACTCCTGATGAGGATGACGGGATCCAAACCAGTTAGCTGAGTTTGATCTCTTGTAGTCATGTCCTTTCATTGTCTCCTCCCAAGTTCATTATCTGATGCACATCCTGGTATCCAGATGTCTGCTGTCACCATCAACTGGAATGCCATTCTTACCCAACCTGCTTTACCTTCCCGACCCTTCCTGATTGCAGTCGAGTGTGAGACCACTATGGCTCTCGAGAAGGTGAGTATGATGGAAGCATATTCACACAAACAGTACATCAAACATGTAATTGGATATACAGAAGAACTTTTTCATGAAAAATGCCATAGCTGGAAGCAAGCTGCTTTAGGTGATCACGAAAGAGCCTTCTTTTTACATTTGCCTACACCAAATTCAATTGTCCCCTTTATTGTCATAGAATATTCCTGGTCCACCGTCAAAACCCCATCTGATGACAACTTCTCATCACCATTCTGGAATCTGAACATCCATATTGCCTTCCATTCACATTTTGTTGATTGCATGCTGAAATTAACTCCTGCCTTGACTCCAAATGCCATAGCTAACTTTAACAGTGTAGACATTCCATCATTCTGCTATGAAGATCCAGCCCTCCATATGATCCCTGCATTCTCACTTACCAATGACACCTTCTTTTACTTCAAAGGAAGAGTGCATCCCTTCTACAACTTCAAATGCTTCCATGGATTCATACCCTCTCTTTGGGTTTGGAACCAGTATCTGGAAAGCCATTTCAGAGGAATTTGGAATTCTGATAAGGCCTCAGTCATTTGTACCCCAGGGTACCTCAGAAGTAGAAACAAAAGTGGAGAACAGGGTCAAGATCCCAAGGTCATATTATCCTTGCAAGATCTCAAGTACAGTATCAATCTGGAGCACAAAGTCTGGTATGACGAAGAATCCCAGTGTCTCAATTGGAGATCTATTGGCAGAGTTACACATTGGGTCTTATGACCCAGCAAGCAAACAATTTTATTGGAATTGGCATGTGAAATGGAAAAAGGTGATGGAAAAGATATCTTCACTAGGCCCAAATGAGGAATCTATGTCAAAGAGCATATGCAGACAATGCTGTTAAGTGTTTATCCCTTACCAGGAAATTATCCTGAAGCTTATGCTGGATATGGACAACCAGGATATTATGGGGATATTAGCAATGTACCACCAGTACATGTGTTTCAACTTATGTGTTCCAAACAAATACAATACTCTCAGTTGATTCTTCCCTACTCCATTGGAATCCATGGAGGAATAGTCTTAAGGGATGAATGACAAAGATATTCATTAATGGACACAAGTTATCCACACTTTTTGGGGTACCATTATTTCGAGGAAACAAACTTTCTCGACTTCGAGAAGTTAGACCTTGATCCTAGGCACTATAAAAGAAAGGGCTACTCAACTCGTCATCACAAGCTAAACCCACAATCTACCAGAATAAAAACTCACCGAAAGAATGGACTGTCTAAAGACCAACATCACCGGTTCCATCAAAGAGCATTGGAATCCAACTCTCATGACCAGGTTCTTGACAACATACTAATTCTAGAGTTCTTCTAGTTTTATTATGGCCGATCAAAAGGAAACATCAGCATCAAAGAACATTCCACACCTTAATGGCTCCAATTATGCTACTTGGAAAGCCATGATCAAAGGCTATTTTATGACACTTGATGTATGGGACATCGTGAATGGCAACTCTACTTGCCCTGATCCTGCTGTTGCTGCAAATGCACCTGCAATTGCAGCTTGGAGAACAAAGAATAACTGAGGTATGGGTACAATCCTTTTGTATTGTGACCCAGTAATTTCTGTATCCCTGGAATCCTTGAATACCACAAATGAAATGTGGACCACACTTCAATGCTCTTATGGTGCACCTACTGCTGTCTCTGCATACATGGACTTTTTGAGACTTCTCAAAATTTGGGTTAATCCTTCTGACAACTTGGGTTCCAAGTTAGCAGAAGTGAACATGATCCTAAGGTTGCTTGCAGCTCAAGGAATCACTTTATCAGAACCTGTCCAATGCATGATGCTTTGTGGAGCATTCACAAATAAGTGGGGAAGTGGTCCCACAAACATATTATCATCAGTTAAAACAGAGGATCTAAAAATGCAAGACATTGTCCCACATCTAAAAGAACTGTCATCACATCATACCGGGCAGTCTCATCTGCCAAGGTTAGAAGCAAATCAGGCTTTGGGATCTACATCAGCACAGCCACTAATTAATCGTCTCTCTAAACCTCCTCGATGTCATAAATGCCAAGGATCTCATCCAACAGAACAACACGTTGACAGGAATACTTGTGGAAGAGGGTCATTCAGAGGAAGAGGCAGTTTCCATCATCCAGGCACCCCATATCCCCAACAACAACAACAGCAGCAGCAGCCACAGTCAAGTGGCAACAACAATAAAGGAAAGAAATGAGCTACTTGTGGTTGTGGTTGTGGTCATGGCAGGTTTTCTGCTGCCAACTATAATGAAGAAGAAAATCCAGAGGAAACTCAGGATTACAACCAGTACCAACAAGAGTATGAGCAAGGCTATGAATCTTATAATCTTAACATCAGTGAGACATCCATTGATGATGCCTCTTGTTTTGAAGAATTTTCTGAAGAAATCACTCCTGTTCCAGTACTGGAAACTGTACCACAAACAGTTGAGTATGTTGATCCTGCTGCACCCAATTCCACTGTTAATATTCCCTGTCAATGTCATGTGTGTTTGCGAACCATAGAATGACTACATTTACAGGTACTTCCAGATCTTCCCACACAACATGGAGTTCAAACTTTGGTGAGGAGGAGATGTCCATCTGTTGAATCAGGAAACTGATTCAATGACATTCCCAACTCCAGTCCAAGTACTGATAGATCCAGAAGTGGAATTCAAAATACCACAACACATGGCAGTGTTAATGAGAGAGAGGAGGATGTACCACCAGTTTGTAAAGGCACTAAGAGATCTGGGTGTAGAAGTAACCACATAACAGTCTCTTTACAGGATTTTCATGCATCGGTATCCAAGCATAAATATCCAGAGCCAATACGATATGTACATCTGCCTGACAATTACGAAGTAGATACCTTAACTCAAGGAGCCTCTGGCTTCTCTTATGGTGTCAATGATGATGTTTTTGACATATATCCCTGTGATCTGGAAACCAATCACATGAGTAATGTCGTGTCTAAAAACTATATGTGGATGTTAGACTCGGGGTGTACTGACCATGTTACCCCCTGTTGTGCTGACTTTATGACTTATAGAAAGTTTCCTGCTGCTGCTTTTGGGCATACTGCTGGCAAAGAACCTGTCCACCTTTTAGGCAAAGGAACTGGTGTGTTACAACTTGAAACCAAACTTTTCTGACACTATGAAACATAATACATGGAGATTTCTCCAAATGCCTATGTTCATGAAAGCACTTGTTATGGCGAGGCTATACTAGCCACACAACAATGAAGCACAAGGTGATCCATACTCCTGATGGTCATGTCATCCTCAAGGCCAATACCTTGTCTACCTTGCAGTTGCACTGGTTCTATGGAACTCCTGTCCATTCCTCCAGCACTTTCAAAACCGTAGACCTAGGGATGTTATCAGAGGATAAATTTATACTTTGGCATAATCACCTTGGTCATCCAGGCATCTCTGTTATTAAGAATTGCTTATGCCATGTTTCTGGGTTTCCTGCTGAGCTGATTGCAAAACCCATGCCAACTTGTCAAGGTTGTGCATCTGGCAAAATGGCTTCTGATCCCTTTCATATGTCATCAAAGTGTGCCTTCAAACCTCTTGCACTTGTCCATGCTGATCTGCTTGAATTACCTATGGAGTCCTACTATCACAGTTGTTATGTGTTTACACTGCTTGATGACTACTCCTCTTTTGGCTTTTGGCTTTATCTCTGACTTAAGTCTGATGTCCTTGTCCCTGCTTCTGCGATTGGCTATCCATCATTGAACGACAGACTGGATTGTCTTTTGCAGACTTTCTGTTCAGATCGAGGGGGAGAGTTTATGGGAAATGAGTTTAAGATGCTCCTCAACTCCAAGGGTATCATTCATGAGCTCTCTATAGCTGATCAACCACAACAAAATGGACACACAGAATGCTTTAGTAGGACTCTCCTTGAAAAGGCAGGATCAATTCACCATCATGCTTGTGTTCCTAAACACCTTTGGAACTTTGCCTTTGATGCTGCCCTACATGTTTACAACTGAACTCCATTGCGGTGATCCCTTTGGAAAACTCCTTGTGAACTGTTTTTAGGAAAGAAACCTGACATTTCATATTTCTGAGTGTTCAGTTGCTTGACATATGTTTGAATCCCTGAGGACCAATGAAAAGATAAATTGGAACCACATGCCCTTGAGATGATTTTCCTCAGGTATGAACCAAACACAAAAGGATATCATTTCCTTCATGGCCAGAAACTTGTAATTGCTAGAACAGCAAAATTCACTGAAGATATTTTTCCTTTTTGTAGTACAGATGGGAGTAAGGAGAACAAATCCAATGACTCTGACCTTATCCCTGTGATGAATCAACCAGGTAGTGTCATGTTACCTGATTGATGACTGGATGGAAAATGGGCCTGATCACCCTGTGGATGAGAGAAACCAATCTCGACCACCAAGTCCACTTCAACAGAACCCACCATGGAATAATGGAGACCAGAATGCCAGACTTCTGCATTATCCATCACAAGACAACTCTAATGGGGCAAATCTGCATACCAATCAGTCAGCCAGAAATACCCCAACAATGGCTGAATCATCCTCATCAACCTTTTGTTGTGAGATGAATGATAAAGGAAGCTTCTATTTGATAGAAGGTAATGGATGGAATAAGTACAGAGTACAGTCTATACCATTGAACCATGCGGAAGGTGCTTATGTAAGATATTACTGGTGCAAACAAAGACAGGTCAGGCGACCACAGTCACAACACACCCCCTCAATGGTGAATATCTCAACTAATAAAAATACCCATACCCATAGAGAAATGAATATGTTTCTCTCTAGAGAGTCCCTTAGTGAGAATATCCACTACTTGCTCATTGGTAGACAAGTACATCACAGAAACATCACCTGACTCGATCATTCTCTCGAATGAAGTGATGATGAATGGAGATATGTTTGTATAATTGTGAAACATAGCATTACTTGTGAGGGAGATCGCAGATTGATTATCCACATGAAGAGTGGTAGGATCATTTCATGTGACCGAGTCAATTTCTCTGAGCAAAGTGTGGATCCAAACAGCCTCTTTTGCAGCAGCAGAGATGGCCATGTACTCAGCTTCAGTACTTGAAAGAGCTACTGAGGATTGCTTCTTCGATGACCAACTTACTGCACCACCACAAAAGGTGAATACATAGCCAGTAACAGAGTGGCAATCATTGATGTCAGCCGCCCAGTCTGCATCTACATACCCAATAGGGGTAGTCTCAGATGCAGTGGTATACCTGAGATGAAAGTCTACAGTACCACAAAGGTATCGATAGACCTGTTTAGGGGCTATCATATGTTTCTCACCTGGAGTAGCAGCATGTCTACTCAAGGCACCCACTGCAAAGGCAATGTCAGGACATGTAGCTAGCATAGCATACATCAGCACCCCAAGAGCACTCTGATACCAGTCAAGATCAGATTCCAGTTTATCTAGTTTCTCAAGCTTAAGATTCTGCTTGATCAGAGTACCCACTGAACACCCATCCTGCATGCCAAAGTGCTGCAGAATGGTCTCAATATACCGCTTCTGTGAGAGCTCAATAAAGCCCTTGTCATGGTGTAAGGTTGGTAAGGAAAGTGTTAGGAGGAACCTGGGAGGTCTCCTGTTGGAAAGTGGGTCTCAGTTCAACCCAAGGGGACTGGAGTTGCCTGGTGGGGAGTCAAAGAGTAAGATGAAAACTGTGAAAATGCGCCCTGATAGTCCAAAGAAGAGTCGAGATAATGTCTACTGAGTGTCTGGAAAGGGAGAACTAATACTCTGAGCCCTCAGTCTCAGAATTCTGTCTTTTTTTTGTGGTAATGCATCTGTTATTTTTCTAACTAGGTAGGCTGTACTCTAAGTGCGCACAGGCTTACATAAGCCACAACACGTGCCTACACAACTTCAAAACACTAAGTAAAAGATAAAACAAAAGTGTAGGGGAGAAAACCTAAGTAAAAACAATGAAATAAATGAAATAACTTAGTAGGGAGACTTCCCTCCCTACAATGGTCTCAGATAATCTCCATCCCTAGTACCCAGTGAGCCTCTCTGAGATCAGAGAGTTCATACTCTGTCAAGAGCTGAGCTTTGAGTTGCTCAATAGCCTCTCAACTCCTCGACAAGATCAACTTGTCATCTACATAGATGGCCACTATAATTAGGATGCCATCCTCAACCTTGTAGAATAGACTGTGGTCAGCCTCACTGCGAGTGAACCCAAGAGATTCAAAAACCTCTCTAAGACAAGTATACCAAGCCTTTGGGGCTTGCTTCAGTCCATAGAGAGCACAATGCAACCTCCAGACAGTGTCTGGCAAGTCCCAGAAGCCAGGGGGTGGTCATAGATAGATCTCCTCGTCAAGTCTGCCATTGAGGAATGCAGACTTGACATCCATTTGATGTAACTCGAGATCATACTTGGCAGTGAGTGCTAGCAAGATTTGAATGGTAGTAAATTTTGCCACAGGGGCAAAAGTATCAGTATAATCCACCCCATGCACCTGGGTGAATCCCTTTGCAACAAGATGAGCTTTGTACTTCTCTATCTCACCTGTTGGTCCCCTCTTAATTTTGTATACCCACTTCAAATCTATGATTTTCCTACCATGAGGATGCTCAATGGCCTTGTACAAATCAAGCCTCTCAAACATCAAGAGTTCCTCGGCCATTGCTGAGTACCAGCGATCACCATCCATGTGGCCAACAGCCTCCTCGAAGGTTGTTGGCTCGTGGTCACACGCAGAGCTTGCTTTGTAAGCTTTGTGTTGTGGCTCACTCGTGTCACTGTCACAGTGTGACATATTTGGCTCATTTGCACTTGCATCTCCCCCCACACCACTACTACCTTGTTGCTGCTCATTGTCAGGCCTCTCATTGACCTTCCTTTGCATCAATGTGCCCCTCTGGTAAGCATTGACAAAGTATCTTGGGTCATCATTGCTAACTGGTGGTTTTCTAGCTCTGGATGACCTCCTCACAGCCAGTGCCTACACTGGCTGTGGATATGGAACCGGTGGGCCTCGTGACACTGTAGTGCATCATGAGGACACTCTAGGGACACCCTGTGGTGTACCTAGGTCCTTCCCAGTGGTTTCCTCCTTCAGAGTTGGCACATTTTGCCCACCTTTGTCATTCCCTGCCCCAGTGGCTTCCTCAACTGATTCCTTGAGATCGGGACCAGTTGTCACAACACTTAAGGTCTTGGCAGCTTCGGGCTGCCCGGCAGTACCTGCCGTCCAAGTTTCAGCTTGATCCAACGAGAACTCAGCTCTGTCTGAGTCGTTCTTTGCCTCCTGCTCCTCTGATGGCACCTGCCCACCTAATGGGCTTGCCTGTCCTTCTGGTTGCTTCGTGCTATGAGTAACCAGTTCCATTCTGTCAACTACAACTTGGGTAGGTCGTCCACCACCCCGTTCATTGAATACCACATCCCAAGACTCGAAAATTCTCCCACTGGCTCGGTGTAGGCATATGTATGCCTTGTGATTCTCCACAAAACCAAGGTGAGTACATTCCAGTGATTTTACATGAAGTTTCTGGCATTTTTCTTCAGGAACATGGATGTGAGCCTCACACCTGAAAATCCTCAGGTGTGAGAGTGAGGGCTTATTTCCAGTATATGCCTCAAATGGAGTCTCATGCTGTTCGAGGGCTCTTGTTGGTAGATGATTTTGTAGATGAGCCACATGTAGTATAGCGTCTCCCCAATACTTGTTGGGGAGACCCACTGTAGGCACGGAGATGCCCCTACTAGGAGAAATGAGAAGAATGGAGAGGTTAAGGCAAGGTAGGAGGTTGGAGGGAGCTTCGAGGACTGGAGGAGCAGATAGGGGGAGGTGGTTTGGACTTGCAGATGTGGTGGGCAAGGAGCTGACTAAGTGCGTGGAGGGGGTTTGGTGTTGGGAGTAGTCAAAAAAAATATAATCCAACTACTACAATACAAGTTTAGAGAGCCAGAGCCCAAGTCTGGGGCTGGAGCTTCTCAGTTCATCTTCTGGGCTACATATATATATCTCTATGGCTATTTTCTGTGCCTAAGACTAAGGCCAGTTCTCTGCTTTTGATAAGAGAAGAGTACCTTGTGCTGTCAAGGTTTCGAGGACCTCCTTTAGGGACGTATCAAGACTCGCACTATCATCACCATCCTTAGCCCATCCCTGGGCTTTCGTTACTTCTTCTCTTCATCTGGAGCCCACCACGAGGGGGTCCTTCATAAACCTGGCACACAAGAGAAGTCACACAGCACAAGAAAGGTTGTTGACGAGCATGGAGAGAAGGTTGACTTACCACGAGGAGTACTATGAGAGAGGACAAGAACATGGACACTCATGCTATTACAAAGATGTCTACCCTAGGAACCACCCTGTCGTGCACTCTCAGTCTCGTTCTAGAAGATGCATGCAGGGAAGCTCGCATTCATACATGAGACAACAGCTTCATGAACACTCCCCTCCTCATTCATCTGAAAATTCCCCATCTCAAATCTACACCCACCAACACATCAACTCACACTATCACCCTCATGTGAGGTCTCATGCTTATGGTAGATCTGTGTATGGCCAGGGTGAGACATGTGAGGACTACCCTCAATCAGCCAGATTGAGGAGCAGGGAGGGAAGGATGCTATGTACCCAGGACGAATGAGACCGAAGGTTGTATTCAAGGGAGAGGAGGGATGAAAGAAGGGAGACAGAGTACAGGGAGCAAGAGTTGTACAAGGCTGCAACTAGAACACATGAGGGACTCGGTACTTCAAGGCATCAATCACATCCCTCCAAAGAACGGCTTCTCAAAAGGCCTCATGGATATGAAAGGTCGGAACCAGAGGCAGCTCTTGGAATGCTAAGTCAAGGAGCAATGAAGCTGCGCATGCCAGAACCACTCAATAGGATGCCAAGTCAGAGGTCACCTAAGGTGCCAAAATTCTCAGGCAAGGCACAAGACCTTGTAGCTTACCTTAACGAGATCCAGCACCTATGCCGGGCTGTGGGGTGCGAAAGTGAAAGGGAGTGGGTGAAATGGACGTACTGGTACCTGGATGGAGACACTGCATCCCTGTGGTGTAACCTCCTCAGACAGAGGATAGCACAGTGGAATGACTTCATCACAAGGCTGGTAGGCCTGTACCCAGGCACTTCAAGGCTAGAAAAGAGGCTCATCAAGGAGGATTTGTACGACTTCGTCAGGTTGCAGGCAAGGAAGGACATCGAGATGGAGGAAGATCTTGGCAGGTACCTGCGTGGGTACAAGGAGATTGCACGATATCTCTACTTGAAGGGCAAGATTACCTTGGACAACTATGATGCCTACATCCTCGAAGGTCTTGACCCCAAGCTGAAATGAGAGATCTTGATGAATTTGAAGCTTCACTATGGCATACATTCATGTGACAATCCCTGGCCTAGACGATATGTGGTGGACAAGCTAAGGTTCCTTATTAATGACCAGTTCAAGACAGCGAGGTGTAGGGCAGCTAGGAGGAAAGAAGTGCAGCCCCCAAGAGGCACGGAGGTGACCAGAGTAATGCAGCAACTGGCTCAGGAGCAGCCACAGGTGCAAATGGAGGTTGCAGTGCAGAGAGCATGCTACTTCAGGGATGGTGAACTGATTTGTCCTACTGGGAACGCTGCGAGGGCAGAGGTCGGCTTGTGGATAGAAGGATACAGTGACTCAGAGAGCAGTACTCACAGTGATGTGGCCCTCATTGAGTATCATGATGAGGACACCCCAGGTACTTACCAGCCTGCAGTCAACATTTGAGGACCATGCTCAGTGTCTGTACAAGTGGTGTCAACAGCTCAAATCAAAGAGACCCCACTGGATGATGAGAACGAGCCCGAACATGACTTCGCAGCTGCCGATGAGGAAGTAACGGACATGGAGGTACCGAATATGGAGTCCAAGGCAATGGAAGTCGAGGTTTATCGAGGCTCTTTGATGCCACTTTCCTTTGTCGATGTGGAGTTGGCAGGCCGAGGGATGATCAAAGGTGTTTTAGACAGCAGGTCACAGGTGGTTGCCTTGAGGAAGGATATAGCAGAGGTTCTACAGCTTCCCATCAAGAAGGATGGCTGTATTACAATGGAGATGGCAAACAGAGTCAAGGAAATGATGGAAGGGGTCATCAATAACTGCCCCATAACCTTCGCCGGAGTGACAGTGTGCTTACCTGTCCAGGTCATTCAAAATGCCTCCTTCGACATTATCCTTGGTCGGCCATTCACATGTGCACTGCATGCAATGACCCAAGACCTTACGAGTGGCACTCAGTCAGTCGAAATCACTGAGCCAGGATCAGGAAAGTGCATAGTCATGACACCAAGGCAGCAAGGGGGATTCATGCAATCCCCACAGTCCTGAGATCCTTTGTCAACTTTGGAATATCGTTGTAAGGTGGAAGGAAGGTTGAAGCTTGTTAAGGAGAATGCAGACGAAGAGGATTTTTAGATACCGTCAAGGATTCGAATTGCCAACAAGGAGATGTCACATCAGGATCGGCCACCCCTGTAACACTGGGGTATTTTGCCCAGCCTATAGTGGTGTATACGGAGCAATCAGGTATATATGAATCTACACGAGACTCACTTTTACAGGAACATGTACATATGATAGTGCCTAGGACAAGCTTAGAGGTTTTGAGTAAGATAGAGATGTGAGAGGAGAGCGAGGTGTTGGCATTGAGGACATTACTGGAGGTTTCTGTTGGAGTTTGAATCACCCCTGTGTGATACATATATTGGTGCGAGTTTTTACTTGCTTACATAAGCACTTAGAGTGCACATAGTACTACACTTTTGGTACTGTTCCCTCAGTAGTTGAGTCACTACTGAGGATAAGTTCATATATTCTTTACAGTAAACTACTTACTGATCCCCTGTAGCTGCCTACAGGTATATCTAATATATAAGTAGTTGAGTCACTACTGAGGCTGCCTACAGCCCTTTTCAACAGGTTATGAGCCCCACCTAGCGCAGAAAATTTTCATTGTAGGCAACTCGCGGTCGACTACTCAAACTCGCTACAAAATATCTCTACACTCGAAAGTAATAGGAAGATAATCTATGGACCTACCTGAGCTCGCAGAAGATGGCTGCAACTGGCAAACCTACAGCAGTTGGGTGCTGAAGGCTATCTCAGAAGACGGCTTAATGGGTCACCTAGATGGGTCTGAAACACGACCCACAACTCCGAAGTTACTACAGGAATATGGTGCCGGATGGACACCACGAACCAACGAGGAACGAGATGTCGTCACGGCCTGGAAAACCGCTGACAACGTGTGGCATCAACGGGCCGCCATGGCCCACCAATTTATCATCTACGGCTTACCCAACTCTATCCTAATGCTCTGTATGCATTTAGATACCCCTCGCAAGGCATTTGCTTACCTCGAATGTCGCTATGGTCCAATTCCGAGACCAGAAAGCATAAAAGTTGCTGATGAAGCCATGCCACAGTGCGACATGCAATCCGAGCAGTATGCAACTGAAGAAGGTGCTCAGGGCACTTACAACAGCAACAACGAACCAATATACTCACCTGAAGGGGAGGACTCCCTAGACATCCTGAATGACTGCACCGAGACCAAATCTAGGTACTTGACACCTGAGACTGAGGTCGTAGACGCGCGACATGTGGAACCTTACCTACTGGAGGTTGAGGTTGGGGACACAGGTGGAATGTGGCCGGACGAATGCGCGAACGCACTCGAAGCACCTGATGAGTGTAGTCAGCGTGCAAGCAACAAGGTCGAGGAGGGCAACAACTTACTGGAGTTGAGCTCTGAGGCTCTCGAATCTCAAGGGGACCTACCAGACACTACAAGCGAACGTGCCAAGACCCAGACTGGGCTCAGGAAGCCCGAGACTGAGGTTGTAGACACGTGGCAAGTGGTGAATGTCCTACCCATGGTTGAGGTGGGGACTACAGGTCAAACATGGCAGGACGAACGCGCAAATACACTCGAAGTGTCTGACGAGAGGAGTCAGGGTGCGGATGACAAAGCTGCATGCCGGAACTCACCTGGTGGTCACGAAGACCCATTGGACAGCCCAAGCGACTGCGCTGAGACTGAGGCTGGGCACGTGAAGCCCGAGGCCAAGGTCGTAGACATGCAGCAGGTGGGACTTCGCCTACTCGGGGTGGGGGTTGAGGCTACAGGTGTGACACGGCCAGACGAACACACGAATGTGCTCGGGGTGCCTGACGAGAAGGGTCAGCATGTGGACGACATTGCGGAGCACGCAAACCTACCTGAGTCAAGATCTGAGGTGCTGGAGCCTGCAGATAATATCTCCAGACAGGCCGGTGGACACTCTATTGAAAGCGGGCCGCAAATACCTTCTGAGGATGATCAGTGCACGCATACGAGCCAAATCACCTACCTTACCCATGTGGTCCCCTTATGGTTACTACGTGGCACAGAAGGCACCTACCTAGAGTGCACCATGGCCATACCATCACCGTGCACATCCAAGAAGACATGCCCTAACAAGGAAGACCAAGATGGAGAACGAGAAACGTCCTTGCAGCTGCAAGAGACCAGACAACCACCACCTGAGCGAGATCGCATGGCATTGGGACTCAGCAGGGAGAAGGGTTGTTGGTATGATGACACAGTTAGCAGCAGAAGTCAGCACGGAGAAAGAAAGGCAAAATGTCGAAACGGCTTACCTGTGCCACCAGAAACACCTCCCAATGGCTGCACGCACCCTCCAGAGACATACAGGGTCCTCCGTCGATGTGGAAGACTCAAATCGAAGGCTGAAAGCATCAGCAGCGATCAAACGAGGCGAAACGCCTACCGTGTACAAGCAGCCCCCAAGTGGCCACTTCCGCTCCTCCTCGCGCCCTCGAATCGATCCCTGGACCCTGCCAGAGGGTCATGGACGATGAACGTACACTACAACGAGGTTAGGCATGTGCGACAAGTTGAAACAAGAGGGCGCACATACCGAATAGCCGGCATTCCCATGCGGCTACTTCAACTCCTCACAAACTCCTCGAAACGGTTCATACACCCTGTGGGAGGGTTATGGATGACGAAGGTATGCTATAACGAGATGAGGCGTGCACGACAAGTCGAAACGAGAGGGGGCACGTACCGGACAGCTTGCATTCTCATGCAGCTACTTCTGTTTCTCTCAGACCCCTCGAAACGACTCCAGAACATCGGCAACACCTACTGGCGGGAGGGGGTGCCTACTGGATCGACGCGGAACAACGCGAAATGGCAGGGAAACATACCTATGGCCATATGGTGGCCTCGCAGCAGCAGCATGAGGCAAGATATCGAGCACAGGGCCAAGTGGCCAAATGACTTACCTACGCCATTCAAACCCACTCGATACGACCTCTCACATCTACCTGGGACGCTCAGGGACCCGCGCCGACGTGGCAGGATCAAGATGAAAACTGAAAACATCAGTAGATCCGAAACAAGAGGCGGCAAAGCCTCTATACTCACCATTACCATTTCGCCACCTCGCGAGATCGCGAAACCCCTCTGGAACGTTGCGAATACTTACTGGCGACATGGTATACCCCCCGGACGGACGCGAAACATAAAAAAATCCATCGTTATTCGATATGGCGGCCTTGCGACAACGGTACAAGGCCAGAGGACGCGCACGTACCAAACGGATTCCCGAAATGGCAGTTGCCACAACGCGCAGCACAGCCACGGCCACGACGCGGCACCTCGCCACCCTACACGGACTCGAAGCTGCAGTTGCAGCAATTATGCTCGTTTTTATTCTAATATTCGGTATACAGTTTTCTTTCGAGTTCTACATTCTTCACCCCTACCTGATCACACAGTGGAGCTTCAGGGGGTGTGTTGGAGTTTGAATCACCCCTGTGTGATACATATATTGGTGCGAGTTTTTACTTGCTTACATAAGCACTTAGAGTGCACATAGTACTACACTTTTGGTACTGTTCCCTCAGTAGTTGAGTCACTACTGAGGGTAAGTTCATATATTCTTTACAGTAAACTACTTACTGATCCCCTGTAGCTGCCTACAGGTATATCTAATATATAAGTAGTTGAGTCACTACTGAGGCTGCCTACAGCCCTTTTCAACAGTTTCGAGGTTTGAAGAATGGATTTCGAGCGAGGAGCAAGCCACGACAGGAGATTGAGGCACAGGAGCAGGGGATCCGAAGGTGAAGGGCGAGTTACAAGAGTGGGAGGACTGGCATGAGGAAGAACAGGTTGGGATCAACCAGTGAGGCATAAGTGAGAGAGAGAGGGAAGGTGTGGAGAGCCCCCTGGATATTCGTGAGGATGCCAAGTCCTCAAGTTTACTTTTGTGCTCATTCATGGCTGAGTTGCTGACTGATATCATGCAGGAGAGTAGTCCAATTGTCCACATCATCGAGCAGGAGCTGGCAGCCAGGAGAGTTCACCTAGCTACAAAAGACATGCTGATAGGGTTTAGAGCAGAAAGAAGCATGGTAGGAAAATCGATAACTAACCTTAGACAGTCCCCAGAGCATCTCCAAGTATGGGAAATGGGTGACTGGTTGATGAGGGAGTGTGGGGATACCTTCAATTGGGACCCAGGTGGATTTTTCTTGTAGCCAAAGGGACAAGGGCTAGTCCAGTGGCTCGAAAGAGCACACAAGACTGCTCTTGTTGGGGGGATACACTGAGAGGGAAAACATTCTGGCAAAGAGAAAAGAAGGACCCCCAGGTGAGAGTGCTCAAACCATACCTTTGTAAATAGCTATCTGCACTGTTATGTGGTGGAGGCGCCAGGAGCTTGGTGCTAAGATCCAACATGCATGGGCATGAAGTAAAATAAATCAGACCTGGGTTTTCATTTGTTTAAATCATGCTGCAAAGAACGGAGTATATTCGGCACTGATAGTTCGTTACAGGGATGTATATATTGAAGCTGTCGAAGCTTCGAGAGACAAGTGGCAAGTGTTTGACAATGTACCTACAACACGAGCTCAGTCACGAGTCTGGCACTTACCAAGGACCTGCTCAGACATGCCCTGCTCTTTGAGGGACTTGTCGAGAGCTTCGATGGTGGCAACCAGAACGGAATGGAAGGTGAGGGCGAGGTCAACAGAAGGACTGGGTGTGGTGGTGCGAGTGGCAGAAGTGGTGGTCGAGACAGTTCCCTTCGGGAGCAAGGAACAAGGAGTGGGAGTGGCTTTGACATGAACCTTCTTCCTTGGACAAAGGGCACACTTCGAGTCAGGTTCGGGTTTGACAGCACTGGAGGTCGCAGATGTGGGGGCTTGGCTCTCAACAGGTATCCTCCTAGAGATAAGAATCTTGGCGCACGCATGCCCTTCAGGAGTATCTTCCTGAGGGAGGATGAGGCAAGAGAAACAAAGACTTAGGGAGACACTCACATAGAACGAGCAAAGGGTGTGCCTCGCCTTACAATAGCACACTTCACACCGTCAATCCCACTACAAACAGCCTTCACATCGAGGCAACTCATGCAAGCCTCTATGGGAAACACTGTCAAGCCTCCAGTGGTTGAGTCTCGTGAAACATAGCTAAGATGCCAGTCCAGCAAGAACATACACCATTCCATGTTGCAGTCAGAATGAACACCAGTACGTGCTTCTTTGAGGCATGCTTGACCAGCTAGAGGGGACTCTGGAGGTATCGAAAGGACAGCATTGTCGACCGCTGGGGTAGATGCCCATAGACTGCCTTCTAATTCATCGACCTTGGGATCATACTGAGTGGGAGCAGGTGAGGAGAGAGGGGTGAGCATTGAGGAAGGGGAACTGGAGGGAGTTGAGGTGATGGGCACAAGCACCTCAACAGCTGGTAGGTCAGCCAGGGTGTGAGTGCTCGTGCCTATGGTGATCACAGGTGGGGCAGGTGGAGTGTTGGGGGCGCTGGTGGTCGCAGAAGGGGTGAGAGGTGGCAAGGAGAGGGTGGCCGGCAGGGTGTTGACAACAGCACGAAGGGAGTTCTAGGCCGAAGGTTAGCGATGAGGGGAAAGAAAAGCAGGTTTAGCAATGATGTACCTCGACGCTGGCTAGCCCGGCCAACAACTCTTCATTTCCCCTTGTGGGACCTACCTCCGTCATAGCCAGTTGGCGAAGGATGGCCAGTGTGTGTTTGGCGTCCACAGAGGTGACTGACATGGGGTTCATGGGTGCAGCAGTATCATTGGGGATCATCAGCACGAGAGAGAACAAAAGAAGGGGGCAATGAAGGTCAATAGTGGATTGCCAAATTGGGCAAGTGATCACTCACACTGGGGAAACAAGACCACACAAATATCAGTATGCAACACATGTTGAGAAATGTACCGTGAGATGGCGGGTGTGTGGAGGTGCCAGGATGTGCAAGCAAGCCTGGCACAGTAGGCAGAACTTGTAGAAGGGAAATTAAGACTTAGTGGGACACAACCGGACATGCAGAACACTCAAGATTTCTTTTAATTTTTCTGTCCTACTCAAAGAACTAACTACATGTTACAGGAACATTAGACCTCGAAGTGGCCTCTAGCTACTACTGCGCTTATGGCCATACCAGGCTTTGGGGCACATCTCAAAGGCTCTCGTGTCGGTTACAGATATAGGTCAACCCCCCCTGAGGGCCATCTCGTCTTCGAGTCAAGCCAGCTAGTCTCCGAGGGGTGAGAGATATCGAGAAGTGCACTATGAATGATGGTCCAGGCTCAAGCAGCCTTCGAGACTCCTTATGAAGTCTATGAGTGCATGTTGCCTCACTCATGCATGGTCTGGACTTGAATTCGAGACAGTTGCCCTCAAGGGTAGGGTTCATGAGAAGGGGTTTGAGGTTTAGCAGACAGAACCGGTGTCCAACAGCTGAACTACACTTTTCCTTAAGTCTTACCATCCTGTACGAAGGGCTAACTATGTCATGCAGGCATACAAAGGGTCTAGAACTCATCAATTCGTCCTTTGAACCTTCGACATTGAGTTCTGAAAGACTGAGAGTTTTGGGAGTGCTTCGAAGATGTCGAGGGAGGTCCAAGGCTCTAGCTGGCTTTGAGATGAGGGTGCTGAGGTGGGGGGTTGTTCAAGGGTCGGTCGGCTTCAGAGGGAGTGCCCCAAAACTTTGTGCTCTTTTACAAGCTGCTTTGCAGTCAGGATCAAGTAAGTTGGAGGTGCGGTTCAAAGGTTCTGGGTTTCGAGATGAGGTATGGGATGGCAACTGAGGGCGGTCACAATCTAAAACCCCCATCGGATGTAGGTGTGGAGATGCCCCTACTAGGAGAAATGAGAAGAGTGGAGAGGTTAAGGTGAGGTAGGAGGCTGGAGGGAGCTTCGAGGACTGGAGGAGCAGATAGGGGGAGGTGGTTTGGACTTGCAGATGTGGCAGGCGAGGAGCTGACCAAGCACATGGAGGGGGTTTGGTGTTGGGAGTAGTCAAAAAAAAAAAAAAATCCAACTACAACAATACGAGTTTAGAGAGCCAGAGCCCAAGTCTGGGGCTAGAGCTTCTCAGTTCATCTTCTGGGCTACATATATATATCTCTATGGCTATTTTCTGTGCCTAAGACTAAGGCCAGTTCTCTGCTTTTGATAAGAGAAGAGTACCTTGTGCTTCTTGAAATATATCTGTAGGCTACCTCAGTAGACTGTGAGCTACTAAGTAGAGTACTGTACCTGTAGGCTACTACGGGATGTCGGTAAGTGATATACTGTGAAATATACAAGTGCTTACCCTCGGTAGACTGTGAGCTACTGAGGGAACTCTATGAAATGTACTGCTAAGTCCGCTCTAAGGTGATTATGTAAGCACCCAAACATCGCACCTAGGACCTGCAATACAGGGGAGATTTATATGCTCCAACAGTGCTGTCGAGGTTTCGAGGACCTCCTTTAGGGACATATCAAGACTCACGCTATCATCACCATCCTTAGCCCATCCCTGGGCTTTCATTACTTCTTCTCTTCACCACATCACTTAACATAGCTCTTGCACTCTCCATGAGAGTGCAGTTCATCCACTCCAACACTCCATTTTCCTGTGGAGTGTATGCATTCATCTTCTCATGGTGTACCCCTTTTGACTTCAGGTACTGCTCAAACTCTCAAGAGCAGTACTCGCCCCCTCCATCTGTTCAAAGGTAGTTAGTCTTCTCTCCAGTCTCAGCCTCTGCTTGTGCAAAATACTCCTTTGTTGCTGTGAGCACCTCATCCTTCATCTTCAGTAGTTTCACCACCAGGTGGTGCAACTGCCCATCAATAAATGTTACGAAGTACCTATGGCCAGTATGGGCAAGTGTCTCCATCGGACCACAGACATCTGAGTACATCCGATGCAGAAGTCATGGGTTCTCCACACCTGACTTCTGAGATATAGGGTTCCACTGCTGCTTCCCCTCAAGGCAGCCCCTGCAGTCTTGAGTACTATGACTCCATGACCCAACTATCTCCATGCCAGTAACCATGTCCTGCTCTTTGAGCTTCAGGACATGCCTTGTGTTCGCATGACCAAGGCACTGATGCCAAATGGCCAAAGTTGCCTTTGAGGTCCCTACATGGGTTGCAAGAGCTGTGAGGGGTTCAGATGCATCCATCTGAGTGGGATCCAATACCACATAGGCTGAATGGCTCCCAGAGATTACTGTCACATCTAGTACATAGAGCAACCTCCACTTCTCTGCCACTGCTGCAACCGTGTTGCCAGCCAGTATCCTGCAGGCATTTTTCTCAAATGTCACCTGCAGACCCTTCAATGTGAGACAAGGTACTGAGACCAGATTCATATCCAGGTCTGGTACATAGTAGACATCCCGTAGCATGGTCTGTCTACCTCCACTGCAGGTTCCCTGCATGTCAAGCTCCACCTGGCCCTTCCCCACTGCCATTATGGATCTCCCATCACTGATGACTACTGGTTCTGATGGTTCCAAGACCCTAAACAAGGTGAACCACCTCTGCTGACAGCACATGTGTGCTGAAGCACCCGAGTCCACCACCCATTCAGTTGGACTCGTTACTGGACCTTTCTGTGCCATGAACAGTTGTAACAACTGTTCCCCGACTTCCTGTACCTGCACAACCTTAGCTGTCAGGTTGCCCTTGTCTCCTGGTTTCTCCTTGTCCTCCTTACCATCTGATGAGGCCTTCCCCTCACCAGATGCCTTCTGTGGACACTTGTCCTTCATATGTCCAACTTCCTTGCACTTGTAGCACTTGATCTTCGACTTATCCTTCCCTTTCCCTTTTGACTTTGACTTCGCACTAGAAGTCATTGCCGCAAGTGCACTATGTGCTTGTGAGCCCTGGCGAGTTCTCTCCTCTATGAGGACCTGAGGAATCACTGCATTGATCGTCAACTTGTCATTTGTTGACATGAGAATGGTCTGAAGGGTCAAGTATGACTGTGGTAGTGAGATGATCATGGCTATTGCAACAAGACTCTCATCGAGAGGCTGTCCAAGCGAGCTCAGAATGAGCGACTTCTGCCACATCGCATTCAGTTGCATCTCCATTGGGGTATCTTCTACCAGTGTGCCACAAAACAGTTCTCCTATAAGATATGCTATTGTCTGTTTCCCTTTGCCTTCATAGCATTCGCTGAGCTTCCTCCAAGTCTCAGCTGCAGATGAGGCATACATGACTCCACTCAATGGCTTGTCCTTGAGTGTCAGGGTAATTTGGGCACATGCCTCATTGTCTTTCATCACCCACTCAGCATGTTCATCTGGGTGGGTGGTCACACTTGGAGGTGTGGTATTACTTCCACCCACAACCTCCCAGAGTCCCTCAAATGCCTAGTACTTTCATGACTTGGAACTTCCACATCTGGTAGTTTGAACCATCATCTGCAAGAGATGGTATGTCGTATAGGGCAACTCGAGGGTCCAGCAACCCTGTTCACAGATGAGATACTTGATGAGGTAACTGCTGAGGGACCAGGTCGTCCCACAGATACAGACTGAGCAGAGCTTGACATATCAAATAAAAGTTTGCCAAGCAAGTTACAAAATATCAATTAGAAGTTAGAGCTCGAATGGGCTCATAACCTGTTGTGAGATGAATGATAAAGGAAGCTTCTATTTGATAGAAGGTAATGGACAGGAATAAGTACAGAGTACAGTCTATACTGTTGAACCATGCAGAAGGTGCTTATGTAAGATATTACTGGTGCAAACAAAGACAGGTCAGGTGACCATGTCACAACACCTTTTAACGTCTGAGCTCAACCTAATAGACCAATGGTCATCCCACACATGTGAAGGAAGACCTGCCATGTGTTGTCCTGACCTCCTTTATGACCTGGAAACATCTATGGAGAAAGAAGAGATCCAGTTGATATAGAAAAGGAGATTAGAGACAAATGAGATGCAGTACATAAAATGGTTGAAGAACAGGTTCAAAATATTTGAGATAACCAAAGGATCTTTGAAGAGTGGAGACTGCCTTCACCCTTTTCACCAGATCCTGAAGAACCAAGAGCAGAACCCTTGCATTTTCATGGTGCAGAATCTGAAGAAGCTAAAGAAGCATCTTTCATGACAATACTAGCTGCAAGAATTAAAGATGTACCCAAACAGTTTAAGGATGTCCTTAGACTTCCAAAAACTGAACAAATCATTTGGTTTGACACAATGAAGGATGAACTAAAATTGATTGAAGAAAGAAAAGTCTGGACTTTAGTGGATCCTCCTCCAGGAAGAAAACTGGTTAAATCAAGATGGGTTTACGCTATTAAAAGTGACAGTTGTCACAAAGCCTGCCTAGTAGCCAAGGGCTTTACCCAAGAGTATGGGATAGACTTTGAAGAAACCTTCTCTCCAGTTGCACATTTTGAAACAGTGCAAATCCTACTAGCTCATGCTGTGCAGCACAATTGGGAAATGGAAGCACTGGATGTTAAAACTGCCTTCCTTTATGGCAAGCTAGATGAGGAAATATATATGGAACAACCAGATGGTTTTCAAGTCAAAGGTCACGAGCACAAAGTTTATCAGTTGCTGCAAGCCCTTTATGGTTTAAAACAAGCAGCACTCTCATGGAACAAAGAGTTACACCAGTCTTTACTTCAGATGGGTTTCCTCCAATTGAAAGTCAATGCCAGGTGTTTATTTTTACCACTCAAAAGCTGGTACTGTTGTTTTCTTGGTTTATGTGGATGATGGACTTTTCTTCAGATCACACAAAACCTTGATCAAGAAAAAGAAAGATGAGTTCATGAACAAATGGGAATCTCAAGATCTAGGCAAAGTGAAAGAATATCTTGGAATTCAGGTTAAAAGAAATCACCAAACCAAAGAAATTTGGCTAGATCAAATTCCTTATGTCCAAAAAGTTGTCAAACTGATTCAGCATGGAGCAAGTGACCTCTGTTCGCACTCCTTTACCCTCTGGATATATTCTGGAAAAAGCTCCAGTAGTTTACCAAGCAAATTGCACAACTCCATTCCAGGTTTCAATCAGGTCATAGGATCTCTGCTTTATATGGCTCTGGGAACCAGACCAGATATTCGCCTACTCAGTTATCCAAATGTCACAATATATGTCTAATCCTACCAATTTACACCTCAAACAGGCACTGCATATTGTTCGTTATGTGGCATCCACACTGAACATTTGCCTTCATTATCATGGAAACGAAGAATGAATTTATGGCTTTGCTGAATTCAGATTGGGCTTCAAATAAGGACACTTGTCATTCTACAACTGGCTTTGCCATGTATTATGGTAGGCTCCCTAATTTCAGTGGAGATCCCAAAAACAAAAGACAATCACTCTCTCTTCTACAGAAGCAGAATATATGGCGATGTGCGATGCAGCCAGACAAATAAAATGGCTTAACATGCTCTTTGAAGAATTGTTGTTTAAAATGGACAAAACCATCCTTTATTCTGATAACATGGGTGCTCGCTTCATTGCTGAAAATCCAGTATCAGATGGTCATTCCAAGCATATTGATATACAATGGCACTTCATTCATGAATGTGTCGAAGAAGGCTTGTTTGTTATTGAATATGTTAACACAACTTGACAAAGAGCTGATGGCCTTACCAAGTCATTAACCTGGCAAAAGTTTGAAGAAAATCGCTTGTCATTAGGTCTGGTATTCCAACCTTTCTAGAGCAAGGGGGAGTGTTGAAACTATTACCAGTTACTATCACTTACATGTGATTGTTGTTCTAAGAATAGTACATTCCACACTATTCTACAGTGTTCTCTTAGACCGGATTACCAGAAACATGTTCCTAGTAGAAAGACAAAGTAGTACCTATTAGGAAGGTCCTCTTACATATATGGTAGTTTTACTTACTGCTAATAGCACACCTGGTCTGTGCACAGCCTACATGTATATAAAGGTCCTTGGTTGATACCAGGACAGTAGGCAAGCTTCGCATATACATCTTTTGTTGTTCTTACTCAGAACTACTACCACTCTCCTCTACCACAAGACCAAAGATAACCAAAGGCAAGTGCTCTGCCCTCTGCCCCTTGCTCCAACCCCTCTGTGCAATAAGAAGCAAATGTGGTGGTGTGGTGTACAAAGACATCTTGTAGGGGCAAGGGATTAGTTTGCTGATGTGAAGCCACATGGTTTTTGTTGTTCAAAAAAGGCAACTCATGTGGCTTTGCCAAGAGGAGCAAAAAGAGCAAGACTGCCAACAACAGCGAGAATAGCAAGAATAGCAAGGGGAGTGACCTACATGAAATAGTCGAACTACACATTGAGAATCAGCAATTCACACTGTCTCATGACCCATGGCCATTATACTTGTAGATGAGCAACCACCTGGGTTGTGGCTGCTTTGCAGCCTTAATCCAACTCAGTGACATGTGCCAGCATGGAGTGAATTGACTGGCATTGGCCCACCCCCTGGCATGGAGTGATTCACACAATAGTGGTGCAGCTGTACACTCAATTCCAGCCCTGAAAATATTTTGCCTACAGTGGTTCAGCAGGTCCTGTGACTTCACAGGCACAAGCAATCCTGATGAGCACCAAGCCGGTGCCATCTGGTCAGCATCAACAGTTGGGTTGACATGTCTCCTAAGATAGGTGTCACCCCTAGCACGCTATACTGACTAAGCAAGTGGTAAGGTGCACAGCACCGAAAACCCTTTGCTCCAGTGGGAATCGAACCCGAGCGGTTTCGATCGTGCGAATGGTCTCATCAGTGGGCTGCACTACTCATACCACTGTGCTATACTGGTTTTAGCCCTATTACCAAGTAACCTAACCAAAGGGAGTCCCGCCAGTTGACCCTTTGGTAGCTTGGTTGTGGGTTGGGGGGGAAGTCATGTGATGCAAACCGGACTCATCGGTGCACCCTAAACAGGGCCATCAGTCACATGCAACTGATGCCTGAACGGGCCTTTCGGACCGCACAGTACCTTCGACAGGCGTGCGATAGACGACTCGGGATCACCGGTTATGTGAAACTGGAGTGAGCGGGAATTTCGATGGCAGGGACACTAGAATCGGTAAGTTCATCAAGCATGTGACTATTGCCATGGGCGGCCTGTATGGCGTGATACCACGCACTGCGATGAATAAATGTGCGGATATCACGCCATAGGCTGTGATTACCTTGCGCCGACACGGAACATCGCACATCAAACCACTGCTCTCGAGCACTAACACCTCCAAGTCGACGAGAACTAAATCAACCTTGTTTATCAGGTACAGAACGTACAAATCAAGAATAACTGTGCGGGGGTCTGGTGGATACGCTCGCGGAGGATTCTTGTCGCAAACGACGGTCCACACCTAGCTTAAACCAATTCTCGGCGAAGTTAGATAACTGCCCAAGTCACGCAGCAGGGTCTACCGACAGTATTGTTACGGGTACGCGTCTATTCCCGTCAGCTGAATGCAGTTTCTTACTTGGAGCGACAGGTGCGTTATTCTTCATGCGGTTCCTGGCGCACTAGTCTCAGTGTCGTAGCACCCTGTAGTCTTTTTTCTTACAAAGTGAGTAACCCCCGAGGTGAAATCTGCTCTTTGTATCCATTAGTGGATGACCTATTCTCTCATCTAGTGTTCGCCAGCCAAAGGGCTAACCCCAGTTGATTTCCTTGGGCTATTACTAGATATCGTAGACCCTATTGAGGTTGACTTGACAAGTCGATCGGCCCCACATGCAAACCTCATCGGTTAGTACTTCAGTTTCCATCTTAACAGTGATTACTGTTGTAACATCTTGCAGTTTTCTGACGAAATGAGTCATACCTTATACGGCTGCGATCAGGCTCTCCCATTGCCTGATCCTTCCTCTGTCCGTAAGTTTTTCTAATGAGCCGACGTCTTAACCATAACCCAATAGAAAGGGGGGAAAAAACTGGGAAGTGCTTCGTTTCAGGAAGGTGTCATTCTTCCGGAGCTGCTTCACCCGATAATCCATGATGTCGGGCCTCACGGGCTGACACCAACCATTCAGCGATGGATCGATGTAAATTTCCATGCCTAAGCCCTGGCATCTACTCGCTCTTGATGAAGCTGAGTCTTCCAACGCCATCGCTGAGATCAACGACGACGAAATGTTAAGAGCGCACATCTTGATGGCCCAGCGAAAAGTCTACAAGGTTGGCCAGGATCCCTTTTTGTATAGTTCCATATCGGTGACTGTCGTAGAGGCTGCACCATTTCTTGCGTCCTTCTTGCACTTGTAAAGTAATCAAAACCACTCGCAGATTGATTGGAATTCACGCACGTTCTAGGACGTGGATCACGAAGTTACCTGTGTACCAAGGTATATTGGCTATAGGTCGTGATTATCCAGATGCTATCTTCCTTGACCTCAGGTGCTGCTGTAAGTTGCCTCGAGTGATACATGCCTAACCTTGCTAACGCGGAATGGGCACTCTTGGTGACCTCCGGAAGAGTAATACCTGATGGTTCGCCCGCTTGTGGTGATAGATAGCCGGACATGAAGGAAGGTAAGTTACCCCTCCTTGGACTTGCGTAATACCATTTGTCGACAATGGAACTCCCGGAGCCACTTCCTATTTAGGACTTCAAAAGATGTACCACTCCTCGCAGTTATAGCCGGAGTTACGGTATGGAAAAAGTAGTGCAGATAGGCCACCGATCTCCCAGTGGCCAGCGACGCCGGGTTGACCATGCATCTGAGATGATCGACGCGAGCACCTACCACACGCCATGTCGACAATGATGGATGGTCCCGATCCAATGATTTCACAAAGGTGCTTCCACCATCCTAGGGCAAAACAGAAGGACTGTTTCTGCCCTCAAGTCACTATCTATGCTACTTGTATGTGAATGGTCATCACACGTCATGACAGGGTCGAGACCCCGGGGTCTGTTGAATCCGGTTCGAGTTCTATATGCAGGCGAAGCCTGGCACGAAGGTGACAACCTCGTTCCCTGCCGAGACGCAGGTAGGTACCATTGCTGGCATAGTGATGATAGGAGTCACTCGAGGAGGAAGTTCCCTCTTCTTCGTGCATCTACCCAAAATGCGTACTCCAACCCAGTATTCCCCATTATATGTAGTCCCCTAGTTGGTGGCATCCTAAGCAGCATTGAAAGGGCGGTGGGAGACTTTACGAGAGGTCTAGTTCACAGGCTCGGCACTGCACACCCACTCCAGACCCCCCTATCTTCGACGACGGGCAACTTAAATCGGCGCGAACACTAGGAAAATCAGGGAGAGTTCGGTACGTTGCCCCGACCTCCGTCAAGAGTTGCGTGTTTCCTGGTGTTCTGGTGGGTTTTGGCGCTATCAACTGTTCTGCAGAGGGCAGAGAGCCGTACCCTGGCCGACACGTGCCCAAAGGAAAGGGCCGACATCACATGGACTCGTCAAGTCGAAGGCACCTCAAGTGTGAGCACTACTGTACAGAATCTAACAAAGCGATCCCCTTACTATTTTGCGGTGCAACGAGCTTCGCATCTTCGTTCACGCCGCTCCAAGAATTCATGGGACACTGTCAATCTCATAGTCCAAGTCTGGAACCGTCTTTATCGGGGTCCAGTTTTGATATGCCGATTTAACTCTGCCCAGAATTTGTTAAATACCTCCCCCATTCCTCTCGACGACAGATACGAGGATTGTATCAATGCGCAGCAGTCTACGATGCGACATACCAACATCGCCGCTGTTACGGCTGAACACATGCAGAGGTCGCTGCGTAACACACTGTATGACGACAGGTTCTACACCCATTTTGTTAACTGTCATGTCGTCGACGCCCGGGCGCCCACAGGGGTTTTAAAGATACGTCAACAGTGAGAATTTTCAAGCAGGGATGCGCAGTGTTTGTACATGTAGGTTGGACGCAGGTGTCAGATGGGACTGACGAACGTGTCCGTCCCACGGACACAATTCCTTCAGGCATCTGAGATCGATCGAAAGACGGAGTGCTAGTTCATCCTCATCGTAGCATCCTGTGGCTCTTGTTTCTGTCAACTTCATCATTCCGGAGCCATCGGCGTCGCTGTTAGCCTCGGTACTTGATGCGGGGTTTGATGGCCTGAAGAACGTACAGGGCCAAGCGAACACTGCACTCTATCAACTCGTGCCGGTCTCTTGTCTGACGTATCGTTGCCTAAGTGCCTTGCCATGTAATGAGGTGTGCTTAGCCACGGAGGTTTTGTTTGCATGAAAATGGGGGCTCCGATGGCAGCTCCAAGTCGTAAACATTGGGTTCCGAAGTCATGAATATCGATGATAATCGATGTGTGACAGCGGAGGACACTGGCTGCGACTGCCACGGCCCACCTTAGCAGACATCGAAGACATCGTTGCTCTAAGCTTTCCTCTAAATCCGCAGTGCACGTGTTTACGAATCTTTCGAGAACTCTGTCACTCAAGGTGCATGATTATACGAGCTGCCTTGTCGTGTACCCTCGCTTCGCCATTGCAGTTTCGATCTCGATCAAGCTTAACATGGTAGTCTTGAGGGAGCTGATGGAAACTCATTGGCATTCTGATGCGCGCACCCGTATTGACGTCGCATCATGCTGATGGCAAGCATGGGTGGGTGTGCAGTGACACCGGCATTGAACACTCTACTACTAGTGGGCCTAGTCTCGGCTCATAAACATTTCCAGGTACGAGCATCCACAGCAATTGACTTTTAATGCCGTCCCCATGGTCTGTGGTACTAAATTGGGCTTCAATGACCACCTTGGGTAGGTTCCTGATTCGTACGCTAGTTGGGCGGCCGTAGTGCGTTGCCGATAGAGCTCCACACTTCGTGGTGATATATATCGGAATAAAAACTGGCAGCTTCGTGACGAACACGACCCACACGGTGGCACTTAGGGTGTTAAATTAAAGAGGTTTTTATGGGTTTTTTTTTTCTTTCTTCCTTTTAAAACCATGAAACAACACTTTACGTTGATGGTGGGGGCCCATCTGACATCCATATATTGACACCGTCATGATAGGAACGCCAAACACGCCGAAAGTGGTTACGGCTACCCGTAGACCGCTACACAATGACTTCCATCATGATCAATGAACGTGGAGTGCAACGTGTAAGAGGCATGGAGGACGACAGCGGGCGAGGGGGAGGGCATTCGCTCTTCGCATCACTGCTGCAGAGCTAGCTTCTACCGTCATGTACAAGACGGACGAGGTTGTGGCCATACTCGGAGTGTTTACACCAAGTCTACATGCCATATGCAACAGATCTGCTGCAAATATTGCAGTTGCAAAACGGGATGATAATATTCAAGGTTGCGGAAGCAGTGCCGGAGGGTGAGTTGGTTCGCAGCCTGAGGTGAACGGCAGGAGCGGCTAGGGTGTGAGTGCCGCCGCGCAGAATACGACGCTCAACATCGTATGCAACCACGAACTCGCAGGGCGTGTCTCATCTATGTGTATTTCGATTTTTCTGGCTCAGGCTGCCGATGACGATCCAACTTCACTTCCACATTATACGAATTCGGCCATCGATAGACGCGACATGAGTAGTGCTGAGGACAAGATGGGAGCTGTACCAGCCGGAGTACAAATGACGGAGTTAGACGAGGGCGATCTCGCAAAGACACGGGCGAGGCTCCGATCCAGTGTAGGGTACACTCGTCGGTCTAGTGATTGGTCATGACTGAGGCTGACGACACAATCGACATCGAAGCCGTACCAAGCGAACGGGCATTGAAAGAAACGCGTGAACGTCACGAGGCAAGCAAATTGGTTCTGCCGTTGCCGGGGGTATGAGACAGTCATCAAGGCAGACGAGTCACACGGTGTTATCAGCAGTGCTCAGGATCAAACCCTCTGGCACGGGATATCCCTAGCCCTGAGTCAAGGCAGAACAGTACGTCATGATCTTAATCGCGGAACCAAGGTTGCCTTAATGAACAGCCATTGAATCATGAATCTGGTGACATACTGATACAGCAGTGGTGGGATGGAGCTCACTAAGTTCCTGCCACGAATAGCGGTGCACGTGCAAAGTGGAAAAGGAAAAGTCTTTGAGGCGCATGATGGAGACAAACCCTTCCTGAGCCGATGACAGTGGGAGTGACGCGGTTTCGACAGAGAATTCGAAGGGTGCATTCTGTTCTGCCATTGGTCAGGTGAATAATGTGACAGAACGTGTTCATGTACTGCAGGTGTATGGGAATACATGTGTGGATCAACCTCCACTGCATCTCAACCCTGAACATGAAGGGGGAATGTGACGAGACACCCAGCCACAACTGTTCGCGATCACTGCTGACAAGGATGAGCACAAACAACATAGTTTCGGGTCACTTTTGCCTAATACAGTACGAACAAAGACGTGTAACTTGAAGGTTCATCGTACACAAAGGACTTGGTCCCAATAGGACCATAGCCACGGAGAAAAAAAAAGTATGCATGTAAGCGACCTCTTCACACTAATGGTCCACCTCGTTAATAGGCTGTTATGTGAGGTATTCAGAATTCTGGCGCAAAGCCGTTGCATAATTTAGGCGTACCTCGTGATTTCAAGGCTGATCGGGTCGCTATTCGATGGAAGTCCAGGTGGTTACTGCGAATTACAGGATGGCATTTATCGGAAACTCACCTCGCAGACCCCCTCAACACCCGCGATATCATAGTAGCACACCAACCCAAGACAGCAAAGTTTCAAGGAATCGCAACATTCGCCTTCTGCGATACAATATTCTCCCTTCTTTTGCAGACCGTCAAGCCCCGCGTTGTTGGGGCTAACAGCAGCACCGACAGCGGCGGTGATGAAAGGGGCGACGAAGAGGGTAAGTAAAGTGAAGCGCATAGTTGACGAAAAGGTGAGTCGCAGAGGTACTTTAGAAGAGTTGTATGTCTGGGCCGGGGGAACTGGCTGCGATGAGTCCTTGCACTCCTCTCTTCGAGCATTTTATACCTTCTAGTTTGCGGGTGGGCGTCCCAGCAGCTCGTAAGTCTGTCTTACCAAAAAAAAGATATTCCATCCTTACTGCATTAGTACAAATTGACGTACTTGAACCCTATACAAGTTGCGCCCAGCTTGAATACCGCTCCCACATGACAAGACCATCACAGCAGGGGCTAGGACACATCTTTCGGCGACAGATCACCGCATCGGGACCCGTGTTTTCCATGCCTTCGAAGCTAAATAAACACTCGGCCAATCGGGGGTGCTACAGCGCTTTGGACCTTCTTGTGGACCGTCAAATAAGTAATCTAGTAGAATGAGCCTCGTCTTGGGGATTTGGAACTTGCACCTTTCCACCAGTCGTGCGCAGCGACTATGACTTCCCCAGTTCAAACAAGTAGTGAGGTATGCAAATATAATTATGGATACGAGTGTCTCCCGCGCCGTATCATAACTGAAGAGTCAAGTGGTCTCCAGCTAATGGGCGAGCGCGCATGTGTTCACCGTTTAGCACGCCAACGCTAGAGATGTCGAATCGACATCTGGGGGTACGGTGCGTGTTGATACGGGACCCTCGGAATTCCGCACATAGTCCCGCGGGTTGTACGCAAGTGCAAGTGGGCTGTGTACACAATTTATTATCATATACAACGACCTGGTGACCTGACCGTGGCTTCGAAAGAAATTTAGGGGCCCACGAAAATCAGACCATTATACCTTAATGGATTGTAATCCCCACACTGATGAGAATTAACCCTAACGAACGCCTGAATGGCATCTGCGCCTCGCTTTGCTCGTGCTATGCTGTAGGCATCAGGTGGGGTCCCTGTGTCATAATTCAGGAACTACATGAGAAAGTGCCGGCATGAGTTGCCCCGCTGGCCTGTGGGGAAGGTTACAACATTGGCTGTGGCTGAGCAAAATTCTTCTCATCCACCCCACTCGTCTCATCTTAGCTGTAAGTTCGCTAGCTTCAGGTTGAGTCGCGCGTGAAGACCGGCTTCTTCCGCTGGTTTGCCTTTACCTTTATGCATGGTAGACGTGCCAACTCTCTTTTGATTCATGCTCAGCTGGTAATTCACTGGAAGGGCAACGGTTGGGCCAGCGGTGAGGTCCCATGATGAGACATTTCGCAGGGTTGAAACCATTACCCAACTACCTCCAGCTTAACCTCTTCCTCAGCATACCAAACTGATCCCTGCCGGTGAGGGAGACAGCTTGATGCTGTAAACAGGTTGTCAGCATGGTTTCCCCCTTCCTCACCACCGAGTCTACCCTCTGTCCTCCACATCTTAAAGGTATCTTGTCCAATAGAGGTACTTGTGGCCTTGTACAAACAGTACCAGCACCGGCATATTGCACGACCTTGTTATCACCGGGGCGTTAGAGACCGTGGCTGAAGTGGGTATTTGTCGCTGTGAGAGGAAAGTCAGCCGGCATCCAGGACTTACTTTCTGAGGGTTACTCCGCGGCATGGCCATAGGCAATTGTAAACAAAGTCCCCGTCGGTGCCCTTTCACCTAGCTCGTCCAGCCTTGTCTATCACTGGTCGCTCATCATAGGTCCTATCAGTGGTCGGCTAGGCCAGACGTTAGCTCAGCCGAAGGCAGGCAGGTGGTGCCGCTCGGAAGGGCGGGCCACCGACTCGCCTTTACAAGAACACTGGTAGGAGGTATGTCATTTTAACACCGAAAGTAGCTGTAACTATTAGGTAGTCAGTGTAATTTAAATAACACGAGAGGTTTGGCTACTGTAAGGTAACAAGAGAAAAGAGCGATACAGGAGTGAGAAAGATGAGTGAAATGGCGGAAGGCGAGGACGAGGAGAGGGAACAAGTCAGATCATGTGCAAGGCGCAGCGTAGTCGCTTGTTCGGCTGCCGCTCGGCTGGATGCTTGCTACCGGAAAGTCCCGATACGAGCGCGAGAATGCACAGAGGGAGCTAGGATGTCGGGATAAATCGGGGATTCTGCGGGAGCCCTTGAGTGTGGGGATTGCTTGATTTTGGAAGACAGTACTGTAAATGGGTCTGGGGGCAGGAAGGAAACGCGCGCCGGATGTACTCCTAGCGCATCGTTCAAATCATGTCACATGTAATCATTTACCACGGATAGCTGATGACACGTAGTATTGCAGGCGCACATCTCTCGTCAGCTAAACAACACCAAGGCTTACCGTTTGGAACGACAACTGCGTCGTTTTTCATTCGGCTCCATTGTCATAGCGAGCATACTCGACCCCCGTGTTGCGAGATTCCGCACGTCTTGCAAAGTAAGTCACCCCAAACCAACCAGGCTGGCAGTGGTCATCTGACTTTATGGTGAGTGACCTACCCTCTTATCTGATTGGCGAATCAAATATTAAGTCTAGTTGATTTACTTTGGTTATCACTTTCCAAGATAGTAGACCTACTCAGGTTGGTTTTATGAATCAATCAGCCTCACTTCCAAATACTTCGGCGGTTAGGTTCCAGTGCTGATGTTATAGCATGCTGTGACCCTCTTACGACGTGAGTCTACTATCAATTCCCCATTGTCCAATCCTTTTTCCGACCAAGTTTTTAACGACCGGTCCTCGAATAAGGGAACGGGGATTTGGGCAGGACAAATCATAACTGGTTTGTGATCAATCCTGACTAATTCCATGCTCATTGATACGGTCTAATTCCATTAGAAAGAAAAAACTAAGCAGGCACAGCATTACAGCTTGCTTGTCCTCTCTTGAAGAGCGGTGGTCACACGTTTCCATAATGCTTCATTCTTTTCGAGCTACTTCACCCGTACCCGTAATCCATGGACTTGGCGGCAACCTCACAAGCTGACACTTCCCATTTGGCGATGGTTTGATACAAATAATCGACGTCCCTCCCCTTCCCCCAGACCCTAGTATCTACTCGCTGACTCCCGATGAAGCCGAGTTCCTCAAGACTGTGGCTGGTATCAATGGTAACGATATGTTAAGAGCGCACATCTTAAGGGTCCAGGAAAAAGCCTACAAGGTTGACCACGTCCTATTTAGTGAAGCTTTGTATCGCTGACTGTCATCTATGTTGTACCGTGTCCTTGCATTTATGATTTCACATTTGTAAGATGATCATGGCCATTCATAGACTGGTTGAAACTCACACACGTTCTAGGATGTTGATCACGAAGCTACCTGTGTACCAAGACATATTAGGCATCGATCGTGAACGTCCTGATGCTCTTTTCCTAGACCTTGGGTGCTGCTATAAGTTGTCCGGCCGGGGTGGCACATACCTAACCGTACTAATACGGAATTGAAAGTGTCGGTGGACTCGAGGAAACTTGCCTTTGATGGTTTTCCAGCTCGCGGTATTATATCGTTGGACATAAAGAAAGGTAACTCATCCTTCTCTTCATTTATGTGAACTCGCCTGCAGTCATTTTTCCACGGCAGAATTCCTAGAGCTGAGTCATTTCCTCTTCAGGACTTCGAATGATACGTAGGCTGGTCACTCCATCCCGGGAGACGTACTGGATCCCGAGATGCTGTCTGTCACACCTATCGCGCGTGGATCCAAAGTAGGATCACTACCTGACCTGTTAACCTTGACATCACTCAATCCCCTTCATGGTCACTATTCCGTCATCAATGTCTCATGTGTCCTGCGCCTGTTCGCCCAAGAGCAACAATTACATCTAGTACGTGCTCTTGCTGGGCTATCGTTTTCGGAGCCGGGCCCTTTAATCTGCGGTACACAGTTCAGCCAGAAAGAGAAAGGAAATGTCACAACGTTCTTCGGAAGCAGTAAGCCCATCCTCTTTTGCCATTCCCCGGAGAGTTGGAGGGAATTATGGGATGGAGTAGTGTTCGAAAAGGGAGAGGTGGAAGTCAAAGTCAACACCCGGTCATTCCTTGTCGCAGGTCAAACTATGGACAACATGGTTTGGTCCGTTAGGAGGTTGTAGTGACTCTGTACTCCTTATCGGCTCGAAAGCCGTTGTGACACCCCGATGACGAACTTCGGTTCTCTGCGCAGTAGTGTAGGTATCCCCGTTTCCGTTGTTCGTACTTCACTATACGTGTACAGGTGGTACAGTTTGTTATGTGTTTTCCGATTGCGGCAGGTGACCCGGAGTCGGGGGTGTATTTGTACACGTGTAATGAAGTTGAAACGCTGAAAGTTGCCCGCACCGCTGGACGGGTGAAGCACACGCACCGATCCCTCTTCCGCAGCAAATTCGTGCCCGCCCGGGATGTCTTAGGAAAGTGGCGTACGTCGGTCAACTTACAGTAAGGTCCAAGTGCGTCTTCGGCTGGACGCTTGCTACCGGAGTCATCCGGCACCTGCTCTAAGATACAAGCCTATGCAGTGCGTAACGCTTACATAACCCCACCTCTATTGTCGAAGTACAGCACTCACTGTCAGTCTGTACCCCAACTCGAAGCTCTATTGCGGAATGGACAGAAGGCTCTAGGATGTTGGGAACAGTCCGGGATTCTGCGGCACCTTCGGGTGTGAAGCCTGTGAAGCCTGTGAGGATTGCTTGGTCTTGGAAGACAATAAGTATGTCAGAGTACGGGAAGGAAATGCGCGCCAGATGTGCTCTGCGTCGTATCCAACTCCGAACTTGGTTATCTGGCAGTACGTCGTTCAAATCATGCATGTAATCATTTACTACGTACAGCTGACAACACGTAGCATTACGAGTGCACATCTCGTCAGCTAAATTGCGTTTTCAACACCACTTGCCGATTGGAACGACATAGCGAAGACACCCGATCCCCGCGTCGCGGGATTCCGCAGTCGTCTTACAAAGTAAGTCACCTCAAACCGACCAGGCCGTACCGTAGTGGTCGTCCCACTTTATGGTGAGTGGCCTACCCTCTTACTTGATTGGCGAACCAAATGCTAAATTAGTTGATTTGCTTTGGCTATTACTTTCCGAGATAGTAGACCTACTCAAGTTGGTTTTATGAATCAATCGGCCTCACTTCCAAATACCTAGGCGGTTATGTTCCACCACCAGTGTTATAGCATGCTGGATTCTCTTACGACGTGAGTCTGCGATCAAGTCCCCGTTGTCCAATCCTTTGTCCGACCATAAGTTTCTAACGACCAGCCCTCAGATAAGGGGTTGGAATTTGGGCAGGACTGGTCATAACCAGTTTGTAATCAATCCTGACCAATTCCCTGCTCATTCATACGGTCCCCTCCTAATTTCAGTTAGAAAGAAAAAAACTAACAGACACAGCATTATTCCTTGCTTGTCCTCTCTTAAAGGGCAGTGGCCTTACGTTCAACAAGGCGCCATTATTTTCGAGCTACTTCACCCATACCCATAAACGATGGACTCGGTGGAAACCTCACAAGCTGACACTTTCCCATTTGGCCATAGTTCGGTACAAATAGTCGATGTTCCCCGCCTGGATCCTAGTATCTACTCGCTCACTCCCGATGAAGCCGAGTTCTTCAAGGCTGCGACTGGTATCAACGATGACAACATGTTAAGAGCGCACATCCTGAGGGCCCAGGAAGAAGCCTACAAGGTTGGCCACCTCTCATTTGGTATATTTCCGTATCGCTGACCGCCAATCAGGTTGCGCCATATCCTTGCATCTATGATTTCGCGTTCGTAAGGTGAGCAAAGCCACTCGTAGACCGGTTGAAACTCACGCACGTTCCAGGATGTTGATCACGAAGCTACCTGTGTACTAGGACATATTAGACATTGGTCGTGAGCGTCCTGATGCTATCTTCCTCGACCTCGGATGCTGCTGTAAGTTATTTGGCCGGGTGGTACATACCCAACCTTGCTAACACGGAATTGAAAGTTTCGGTGGACTTGAGGAAACTTGCCTTCGATGGTTTTCCGGCACGCGGTATTATATCGTCGGACATAAAGAAAGGTAATTCACCCTTCTCTGTGCTTGTGTGAACCTGTCACTCACAATTATTTGTCGACAACAGAATTCCTGGAGTTGAGCCACTTCCTATGCAGGACTTCGAATGATATGTGGGCTGGCCACTCTATCTCAGGAGACTTACTGGATCCCGAGATGCTGTCTGTCGCACCTGTCATGCGTGGATCCAAAGTAGGATCACTGCCTGACCTGTCGACTTTAACGTCGCTCAATCCTCTTCATGGTCACTGCTCCGTCGTCTACGCCTCGTGTTTCCTGCACTTATTCACTGAAGAGCAACAATTACATCTGGCACGTGCTCTTGTTGGGTTACTGTCGCCGGAGCCAGGCTCTTTAAAACGTCACAACAGTCGTCGGAAGCACTAAGCTCTCCGGCTTTTGTCACTCCCCGGAGAGTTGGACGAAATTGTGGGATGGAATAGTGTTCGAAAAGGGAGAGGTGGAAGTCAAAGTTAACGCCTGGCCAGTCGTAGTCGCACAGACTTCAATGGACTTCATGACTTGGTCCGTCAAGAGGTTGTAGCCACCCCGTAGCCCTATCTCGAAAACCATTGCACTCTGATGAAGTACATCGGTTCTCTGCTCAGTTGTGTAGGTATCCTAGTTTCGGTTGTTCGTCCTGCGGTATATGCATATAGGTGGTGTGAATGTGCAACTGCTTCCATTCTCCCTTGACTCCTTTTTCTCTCTTTGATATGCTGGGTGTCACGTTTGCACTCCACTACAGGCTGGCGAGGTTCTTCTATGATCTCTGCGATTTCTGATTGTATAGGACGGTAGCAATTCATTGAAAGTTGTCCCTTCCACTGCTAGACGGCTGGTGAAGCACACACGCAGATTTCTCTTCCGCAGCGAATCCGTGCCCGCCGCCGGGACGTCTTAGGAAAGTAATGGATATTGGTCAACGGTTCAACGTAAGGTCTAACTGCCATCTTCGATGACTAAATTGAAAATACTCAGGAGCTGTCATCTTGATGGAGGTTCGACTATTGCGAAATGAAGATAGCCATCGGCCTCTCTCTAAAGGAAGAACAGTGATCGGACCGATTTGTTCAGCATTTCTAGCGCTACGGCTCGTTCGCGGTGAGCCTCACACTCGGCGTCGTTCAACTAGACTCGTTACGTATACCCAACGGCCCGGCCTATCCCGCAAGCACAGCCGAACCAAGGCCACCTGCCTGTCACTCCATTTGGACTAGCAGTCTGCTGATAAACCCCTGCCCGGTACATGCCTCAGCGCTATTCAAAAACCGTGGGAAGCACATGCTGTAATCTTGCCCCCTTGCAGACGCACTTAAATAAAAACGCGTCGTATTACTAGCAGTATCCCAAATGTAATGTGGGGGCAGCGTATACGTTTTGATCCGTCTCACTGAGCGGCTGAGAGGATAGGTGTGTCACAAGACTCTAAGAGGCTGGCTGCTACTGTCATGCACGACGTACGCAACAAACGCGATGCTGGGTAATGTAGCCTCTCGCATGGCCTGTTGGGTGCACCCATGTCTGTGTGCTGTATCCAGCGTTGCGGTGCGTCACCCGAGGGCCCATGAATAAAGTTTTTTCAGCATTCTTGGGTCGAGTACGAGGAACACGGCGAAGATTTCAGTGTCAGCACGACGATTGGCCTCGCAGTCGTTGATTCACTTCGTGGCTGTAGCTTCTGCATGATTTCAGCTGACATCAGTGAGGTTGACTTGTACTAGCACGTTGTGAGTCACATTGTATGGGACTGCAATCAAGTTCCCCCTCCGCATGATTTTCTGATGACTGGACTGATTACAACAAGTTTGTGACCAATCTTGAGTGATATCCTGCTCATTGATGGCTCCCTCCTAATCCCATTAGAAAGAAAAAAACTGACAGGCACAGCATCATTGCTTGTCCTCTCTTAAAGAGCAGTGGCGTACGTTTCAACAGGACGTTCGTAGTAAGTATTACGAGTGCACATCTCTCCGTTAGCTACAATTACATTTTCAACACAGCTTCAACAGTGCCGTAATATTCCGCGGTCGTTTGACAGAGTCAGGCACTGTGACGTTGATGCGAAGCGTTAGAGACTCGCAACAACGGCACAACGATAAGGAGTCTTAGACGCTACACGGTTTTCCAGACAAAAGGGTCTGATTTTCGATGTAGGAAAAGAGTCCCCGTATACTACGTTACATTGGCCCTTTTATACGATAGAGATGAGGCACTGATATGTCAACGCATATACGAGTGAGAAAAACTTTATCATGATGATGAGTGAGCTACCCTCTGATCTCACTCGCGAACGAAACGCTAACTGTAGTTGATATACTTTGGGTACTACCTCCTGAGATAGTAGACCCACACAAGTTGGCATTATCAATCGACCCCGCTTCCGAGTACCTAGGCAGTTAGGTTCCACTACTGATGTTGTAGCATGCTGTGATCGTCTTACGACGTGAGTCTGCAATCACGTTTTTCGTTGTCCAGTCCTTTTTCCGTCCACAGGTTTTTGTGATGATCCGGTCCTCGGATCAGCGAGCGGGAATTTGGGCAGGACTGGTCGTAACCGGGAGTCCTGACTAACTCCCTGCTCCTTGATGCGCCCCCTCCTGGTTCCATTGGAAAGAAAGAAAACTAACAGGCACAGCATCATTACTTGCTTGTCCTCTCTTAAAGAGCAGTGGCCGTAGGTTCCAACAAGGTCCCATTCTTTTCGAGCTACTTCACCCATACCCGTAATCCATGGACTCGGTAGAAACCTCACAAGCTGACACTTTCCCATTTGGCCGTGGTTTGATACAAATAGTCGACGTTCCCCCCCTGGACCCCGGCATCTACTCGCTCACACCCGATGAAGCCCAGTTCTTCAAGGCTGCGACTGGGATCAATGATGACAACATGTTAAGAACACACATCTTGAGTGCCCAGGAAAAAGCCTACAAGGTTGCCCACGTCCCATTTGGTGTAGTTCCATATCGCTGACCGCCATTCAGGTTGCACCCTATCCTTGCATTCTTGATTTCGCATTCGTAAGGTGAGCAAAGCTATTCATAGACTAATTGAAACTCACACACGTTCTAGGATGTGGATCACGAAGCAGCCTGTGTACCAGGACATATTGGACATTGGTCGTGAGCGTCCCGATGCTATCTTTCTCGATCTCGGGTGCTGCTGTAAGTTGTCCGGCCGGGGTGATACATACCTAACCTTGCTCACACGGAACTGAAAGTCTCGGTGGACTCGAGGAAACTTGCCTTAGACGGTTTTCCTGCTCGTGGTATTATATCGTCGGACATAAAGAAAGGTAACTCACTCTTCTTTGCATTTGTATGAACCCGTCACCTGCATCTATTTTTCCACGACAGAATTCTTGGAGTTGAGTCATTTCCTCTTCAGGACTTCGAACGATACGTGGGCTGGCCACTCCGTCCAAGGAGGCGTACTGGATCCCGAGATGCTGTCTGTCGCACCTATCACGCGCGGATCCAAAGTAGGATCACTGCCTGACTTGTCGGCTTTGACGTCGCTCAATCCCCTTCATGGTCACTGTTCCGTCATCAATGTCTCATGTTTCCTGCACTTGTTCACCGAAGAGCAACAATTACATCTAGCACGTGCTCTTGCTGGGCTACTGTCTCCGGAGCCAGGCTCTTTAATCTGCGGTACACAATTCAGCAAAAAAGAGAAAGGGAGTGTCACAACGTTCTTCGGAAGCAGTAAGCCCATCCTCTTTTGCCACTCCCCGGAGAGTTGGATGGAATTATGGGATGGAATAGTATTCGAAAAGGGAGAGGTGGAAGTCAAGGTCAACACCCAGCCATTCCTTATCGCAGGTCAGACTTTGGACAACATGGTTTGGTCCGTTAGGAGGTTGTAGCGACACTGTACTTATCAGCTGGAAAGCCGTTGTGGCATTCCGATGAAGTACTTCGGTTCTCCGCTCATTAGTGTAGATATCCTCGTTTTCGTCGTTTGTACCGCTGTATACATGAACAGGTGGTGTAGTTTATCATGTGTTTTCTGATTGTGAACGGCGTAGTACCAAGTCAGGGGTGTGTTTGTACATGTGTAATGAAGTTGAAAGTTGTCCCTTCCATCACCGGATGACGAGTGAAGCACATGCACCGATCCCTCTTCTGCAGCGAATCCGTGCTCGCCCAGGATGTCTTGGGAAAATGGTGTACGCCGGTTAACTTAAAGTTCAACTGCCATCTTCGATGGCTAGTCTGAAAATACTCGGGAAGTTCGAGGAGCTGTCGTCTTGAAGGAGGTCCGACCTGCGAAACGTCAGGCGATAGTACCATCGGCCTCTCTCTAAAGGAAGGGCAGTGATCGGTGTCATTCGGACATAATTGCTCGAAATCTCTGGTGACCCGTTCACGGTGAGCCTCACGCTCGGTATCGTTATGTATGTATACCCGACGACCCACTGTAACACGCGTCGTAATACCAACGGTATCCCAAGGTAACGTGGGGGCAATATAATCGTTTCTCTGTCCCAGTGGTTGACTAGATGGCTGCATCACAGGAGGCTGACTACTACTGCCTTGCACTGGCGTACGCAACAAATGCACGTCGAGTAATGCAGCCCCCTCGCACGGTCTGTTGGGCGCATTCATATTTGCGTGTTGCATCCGGTAGTGCAGTCCCTCACTTGCGGACCGATGTTATAAAAAAAATTGGGGGGTCGAGTACCGGAAACGCTGGAAAGGTTTAGTGTTAGCACGAAGATCGGTTTTGCAGTCGTTGGTTCACTTCATGGATGACCCCCGCGGGATTTCAGCTGGCATCAGCGATTACGCTCGCGAACGCTGCTGAGTGCTCCAATTCTTACGACGCCTGAGGCCTTTGGCTTACTCCACTAGATGCGGATAGCTGGAATAGGCCCCTTGAGAGGGTGGCTGACCAGCCTAGATTGAAATCAGGTGGGGCTTAAAAGACGGACCGCGTCAACCATCCCCTTTACTTTCTCTTCCTCTCTTACCTTCGTCACCTATATCACAATGGGCACCTTCCATATCTTTTATCGTGATAACTTAACCGGCCGTTCGGTGCATAAGAAAGTTGGTTACTTCCTCCGCTCTGTGTATCCTTACTGACCTCGTTGGCGACGATAGGGCCTCTCAAAGGTTTGGGCCCGGATCGTTCAGAAGGGGATGGGAGAGCGACGGGCATCCCAAGACTCTTCAGTCACCCCACCATGCACAACTGATACTTCGAGTTACATATCTCCTGTACTCGTCGTCGCACAGCACGATGCGTGTAGGGCAGAGGTGAAAGCAATGTCTAGTCATCGACGACATCCCGCTCCCGAGCCAACTATGGCTCGTTACCCGGTCATAAGGTCTTCTTCCAATACCCTGTCTTCGTATTCGACTTCGGAGAGCTCCAGTCTGTCCGCATCGTATGAATCGAGCGACCGGTCATCGTCGGTCAGCCACCTTGATAGGTCTTCCTCAGATGACGAGGAAGCGCTACAGGACGTTTCCAACTCTCACCGCAACGCAGTGATCAAGGATGTGAAAAGGCTAGTACGTGAGGGGGAGGTGCGTCGTCTGTGGTTCCTGACTTTGGATTTTGACGGACCTCGCTGTAGACGAGGATCTTCAGGAGTCTCATAAATGACATGCCCGCTCCCTCTCCCATGAAGCTTAATGTGGACCAGTTCAAGGTCCTCAAACAGCTCGGTCAAGGCGGAAACGGCAAGGTTCTGGAAGTACGGGACCGCATGAGCGGAAAACATCTAGCTCTCAAAGTCGTCAAGAAGGGCCGAGACAATGGCCTAGCGGACGAATTTATTCTCATGGAACAACTGGCGTTCGTTCGGAATGCTGGAAATAGGCACACTACTCAGTTAGCAGCGAGTTTCCACGATTCAAATAACTTCTACCTCCTGATGGTGCGAGACTTCCGTCAACGCATCACATGTCCGACGCTGACCTCATAGAAATAGGACATCCAGACGGGGGGCGACGTGCAACAACTAATCAACTCAATGAAGGTACTCCCCATTGAACTAGCGAGGTTCTACGCGGCTGAACTGGTGAGCGTCTCCTGAACCCGTGGCTTACGGCGACTGACGTGTTACTAGCTTGTCGGAATATATGGACTACACGCGCGGGGTATCATGCACCGCGACATCAAACCCGCGAACCTACTGATCGACGAAAAGGGGCATCTGGCGATTTCCGATTTCGGTTACGCGAAGATTTTTGAGGTGCCTGGGGGCATCCACCCCTATGGCGAAAGCGGCCCGCTATGTCAGGCCCGGTACGTCGCCGAAGAGCGTTGCGGGACTGGTGACTTTCTTGCGCCAGAGATGCTGTTGGATGCCGAGTACAGCTTCTCTGTGGATTATTGGGCCGCAGGGATTACGATATTCCAGATGCTTGTGGGGCATGTGAGTTAGCTTATGCAGAAGTGAGGTGACGCGCTTGACCAGATATTTCTAAGACACCCTGGTACAAAGCAAGATGCATGGGAGAACTTGCGAACTGTATCTGCTATGCCCCAACCCCGTTTAATGCCTTGCCGCGTCCAGCTCGTACGCTCCTGTTTTGTGTAAGTGTGCGCAACTTGTTGGTAGTGATGGACGCTTGACGTTCATACAGATGCTGGATAAAAATCCAAACCGCAGACCAAGGTACAACCAAATGTTGACGTCTGCATTCTTCGACGGAGTGTACGTTGTGTGCATCTCAGGGCTGCCACTTCCTTTAACTGAATATCCGCACGACAGGGACTGGGATGCCGTTCGTACTGGCCATACTCGACCTCCACAGTTCAAGCCAAAGGAGAAAAAGACCTCCGACGCCGATGTACCTGCATCGTCGGACTTTAGCCGGGGGGAGGCGTATTCGCCTTGTCGTGATCCACTTCCCGTTCTTCAGTTGGATGTCGGACTCGATGGAGAAGGAACGCACACGAATTACTGCTTACAAGTTACGGAACTCTGTAGCGTCAGGTCTACGTTGGTGCCACAGTCAAGGGCGAAAAAGAGCGCGTGCAGTGACACGCATGCCTAAGCGCTGTTCTGTGAGGGCAGCCGGTAGACGCGGGTCCAGATTTGTCATCGAGGAGGCGGATGAGCAAGTGGAGTTGGCGTCTCATTATCTTCCAGAGCGCCCGCAGGTTACAATGCCCACCCTACAAGGTAGGGAACGGGAAGCTACCCTGGTGAGCCAACAAACAGGACCGGCTTCAACTTTCACCGAAAAAGGGTCGGAAGTGGGTGCAGCCAACGACCGACTCCGACGGACTCTCCCGTCTCCTCTGGCCAGCCCGCTAGAGTCCGATAAGCTGAAGACCGTGGTGGGGTCGTCTGTCCCGTCCTCGATTGGAGCGAAGAAGACGTTTCGGAAGTGGATTAACCGTCTCAGACGTCAAACTCCCGAGATAGTGTCGTTCGAATTTGTCTCTCCATGCGACTTGTAACCTGTATTCTCTGCGTGGTTCGTCTCAGCTCCTTCACCTTCCTGCCTCGCTTCTCACCAAGTACGGCTCTTGCAGGCGACATTGCCCAATGTTCACATTATTCCTAACCCCTCTGCCATCCACGCCTTTAAGCCCTTACTTCTCCGAAGGGGAACACATCGTTCGGAGTGGCTTCCTATACGTTCAGGTTCGCGCGGCGCCGTAGATTTAGTTTCTTGCTTTCCCGCAACGTCTCAGGACTTGTGCGAGGCTTAGCCCGTTGCAACCCATTGACTACTTAAGCACTTATGCCGTACCGCATTATGACACATAAAGTTACTCATTCTCTCATTTCTTTCTCTCGTTTCACCAGTTATGGACTACTTTCGGACTTCTTTCCCCTTCTATGGTGAGGCAACTGCATTGAACTACTATCTCGCTGCCTGTACGAATTGCTATTGCAATTTCCAAAAGACCCCTGTGTGCGGACTACTATTTCTTCGTTTTGCTTCTTTCTTTCTTTCTTTCTTTCTTTCTTTCTTTCCCTGCGGCAGAGTGCATTCATTTATCTGTAGCATCCTCCGTTACTACTATACTCGGTCGGTCATGGGATTACATGCCTTTGACAATGTTTACGATCGAGAACCTTGTGTAGCATAGTAGTCTATGCCATAACACAGCCTGCAATTGACCTTCGAATTTAACACCGAATCTTCGTCCATCTCTTCGGTTCATTGAAATTTATCTATGAACCAATTCTCGGATAAGTTCGTAATGCGGAGGACCGACAGTCTCGACCCAACCGCACCTGGCACCGCTGCTAGGGCGTCTTCAATCCCTCTGGGTAACCCTGATGAACGTCATTTCATCTCAGTATCGATCTTAGAGTGTAACATATGGAGAACATGAGGGTACCCGCAGTTCGGAGGCCGTTGGAAACCATGGTAGCCGCCCATAATGCTCCGGAAGATTGTACGCCTAATATTCGTACAGATGGGATTCAATTCCAAACCGCAGATCCCCTCCATCGTTACTGTCCTGTTATTTATGCACCAAGGTTCTTCCCCTTATATGACGCAGAAAACGGTGGCATTGCACACACCTTCGAATTTGCGGGCTAGTGTCTTCCGAACCTGGTTCATTAATCTGCGGTTCGTACCTGATGTGTGGCGGAACTGTCTTCAGTATGGGAGAGATTGAAGTCAAGACAGGTCAGAGAGATAGGAGTGTATTTGTGAATGAGACCCTTCGACACAGCGTGAAAGAATGACGGGCCAGGTAAGGTACATGTATTCCGGGTTTCGCGAAGACTGTACATGCATCAGAAGATTCAGTAGGCAAGAAAGGTGCAAAGTTCTGCATTACGAAAGTGATCAAGAAGCTGTAGGACCACGGATACAATGAGCGGGTATTGGTGGGCCAAAAAAACGGATATGCCCAGTGGACTGTAGTATACAGCATTGCACTGGGTCCCTGCGGTATAGCACGACAGAATGACGACAATGATCCTGCCACCACTTCGTCATCGTCACCAGGCGTGGAGGGAAACAATGCCAGTCTTATCCCCTGCAATTATTCAGCACACTGGACTAGGACTTATCGTGCATGCTGGCATCTACATACCTCAGTCTCAATCAGGCGGACCGAGACACAGCCTAACGCCTCGGTACAGTACGAATGGTCGCCTTATTTCCGTTTCGCCATTTGCATGGTTAGATTGTCGATGTACACCTGTAACGTCGCGTTCTCTGATGTGAGCTTGTCAACGTCTGCCTGGACGCTGTGCACTCTAGTCAGCAGCGCTACGCGAATATGAAGCATTAGTAAAAGGATATCGAGCAATGACCGAACAGACCACACTGTACATACCTCTCAAATCATCCTGCGCCGCTGTAATTTCTCCTGTATGCGATGGTGAAGAAAGCTTCGTCGATTCGAACCCACGAGCGAGATCTGGCCAGACGCACTGCAAAACCTGTTCCTTCCTGATTGCATCCTTGACGATATCTTGTGTTTCAGGTTTCTGACTCTCCCCATGCTGCAGACTCGTAGAATCCATTGAATGCCATCGTATTGCAGGCGTTCGCTGTCACGCATGGGTATGTAGTGAGCTGCCACCTCTGCAAGAGGGGTGCGTTACCATTTTCAGAAAGGTTTCCATCTTTATCGGCGGTACGGTGGAGAAGGAGTCCATTCTCGCTCTCCATGTGGACGCTTACTGCCACACCAAGGCCAGGCGTAGCGTCATTCAGGAGTGGAGGTCAGTTCGTCTTTTCGGCCTTCGCCATACCAGAAATGCGTATGACGTCTTCTTGGAAGTAGCGTGTGTCGACATGCAAACTCGCATTCTCTCAAGGTAGCCCTGACTCACCATTCGGAACCTTCACTGTCTGTAAATTTCACTTGCCAGTTCGTCGCACCGACCTCTCCGGAACTTACACGATAGCCACCAGTGCACGGACGGATCTAGCCATTGTTGTGATGGGGACATGATGGATGAATCAGCGTCCACCCGCGGCCACTGCTATTAGGAGGGTAGTCGCTCTTACCGAATCCGATGCGGGACTCTGCGGAAACCGGGATGGGCACCTGTGTTTCGGAGCTTCGCAGCCCCGATCGGAGACTCTGTTTGCTTATTTATAAGCCTGTGTCGACTTAAGTGCGCTATTCAAGCGACTCTGCCACACCGTGGTTCTGCGAGGCACCGTTGTTGAAGGTCCCTAACTACCTGGGAGGTGGTGGTTCTTGCGAATGTACAGGTATGGAAGTTGCGGCGTGGTTGTATCCTCAGCTTCAGTCTCGTGCAGCAATCTGGATGTCGCATTCGTCCATGGGATATCCTGTATTGATAAGAATCACCGCAGAGGTGCGTAAGACCGATCGATAGGGTGCACCAGCTGCGTTGAACACCCTCGAGAATCATCTGGTATCCAGCTACAGTACAGTTGTAACGTTAACCAATGCAATTCGTACATCAAGCTTCATGGGTCCATAGCCGAGCTGCTACCAACTAAACCACTGTTTCAACGGTGCGCCCTGGCGTTGTGGGACGGACGAATGTCACGATTTGCGCGGACCTCCGTGGTCTGCTTAGACACCCCACCGTCATTTGCATCATCCTTCTGGTACGATTCTTTGGTAAGTGCATGGCCTCTAGCTGCTGCGCACAACAGGTATCAGCAGCGCCTCCTTTTGGCCGGCGTCCGGGGTTCGCGACTTCGGATAGACGGATATACTGCTCTATTAAGGGTAGTACGCCATAGAAGCACTAAGCGTTTTTGGCATGTGTATATCGCTGAAACACTAATGCGTCTCCCAAAAAGCTACCGCAAGCGGAACTGGGCCGAGTATAAATACAAAATCAACCGAAACGGCACTGTATCAGCCTGTCGCAGGCCAGACGCGTCCCAAGTTGCCCAACGATAGTACGGATCGTCATGCGTCCAGCTATACTTTGTTTCTTCGTCGCATCTCTCCTCTCCGTCGTCGCAGGCGCTGCTGTCGGGTCAAACTCTTGGAGTTTTGCTAGTCTTGCACAGAAACAGCGGTGTACCCCAACAGGCAAATTCTGCCCGGGATACGGTGAGGCCAATTGCTGCAGCGGTAAATGTAACGTGCTACGCGGGCCCGGTTTCGTTCGCATTGGTATATGTTCTGTGAGTTCTCAGCCAATGCTGCAGAGTATCGACGTTTACCTCCCCCTCCAATAGTAAACATTTTCGCTTCGGCACCGACGCGTACATACTAGTTTCCGAGCGGTCGGAAATTTTACCGTGGCCAGCCACTGAGGATTTTGATATGGGGAGAATGTTTCGCTCTCCTTATCGTGTACATGGACGCCTATTTTTGACTCGGAGGCGAGGAGGGAATGACGAGATCGGAATGAATACGTGCTCCATTTTTAATCCTCGATGCCGTACTGTGGGGGAGTCATTGGCCAGAGAAAGCTCAGCCGAACAGTATGTGTCGTTAAATAGCGGATGCTATTGTGGCCAGCATGTATTTGAGATCTTAGACCAAAATAATGTCTAAGGAATACAGTCGGTCGGTTGACAGGCGAATAACCAGAGTGGAGGCGAGAATGAAATGGCAAGTGGATGTCAGCATGGGAAGTTCAGACCAACTAGTACTGACCACGGAGGTGACTCTTGATTTAATGACCTCTGCTCCGAAGGATTACCAACACTTCAAGATCATGATCAGGTAGTAACCCATGAGCTAGTAGAGTGGACATGTGCCATGCAGCGCTCAGCACTGTTCATTCGGGTCAGCTGCAGAGAAATAGCGCCAGTACTTCCATGACAATGGACACGTACTTAGCGCTGAACAAGCTGCTCGAGAATTATGTACGATGCAGTCTTCGCCAAGTATGTATTACTGCATTCGTACTCCGACATCCAAACCTTCCTTCAAAAGGTTACTGTACTTTTTGGAGGTTGGTTCGACGATAAAACTACTGCTGGAAAAACTCGCGTATGGTCGTCTGAGCCCATTGAATAGCATTATGTGTCACTTGTCCAAATACATCGTTTTGTTGTGCAGGGGACATGCTATGTATAACGATGCCTTTGGGGACCCCACACCCAACTTTTCAGGAGACTTGACCTGAGATAGCTAAGAGACCGGATAAAAGGCTCTTGCAAGGTTCTATTGAATATCCCCACAATGGTATCGCCCGACGTCAGCCACAAGGACATAAACTTTGGATGTTCGCCTGCTTTCCGAATAGTAGCGGTTAGAGCAGCGACCGAAGCCGCTGTAACCCATACAGACACGATCTCTTTGTACACCCGGCCCTGCTCTACGATATGATGGGCGTGAGAAGGCGGCACCACTCACAGACTTGAGTAATTTCGTCGAGACTTGCCTCTGGGAGACCGTCAACAGACAGGGGCTATTTCCACCTAGTTAGGGAATACAAACAAGGCTGCTGCCACCTCAGCCCACTGCCTCGCAGTGACAACGACCGCACTCTTGGAAGACAATTTGTCAGCGCAAAACATGCAGGAGGATACAAAACCCCCAACAAAGCGCTCTCGGGATAGAACTGTGTCGCTGGATATACACGCCCAGTATCGAACGTCCATGCGCAGCCGTGGCTCAACTCGCAGCCCAAAAGGCGCAGGCCCGTACGTGCTTGTAGAATGGGGACAAATCGATGTTGATTTCGAGTCGGAAGTAGGTCCGATGCTAGGCCATCCGAAATACTTTCTCCCACTCCACGTCGCCACCTGTTACAGACGCCCGAGAGCCTCACTTGGCTTCAAGTGGGTTCGCATGCCGAGGCGGACTTCCAAGCACGATGCACTTCTCCCGCCTCCGTTACATCTTCCGTTGGTTCCGTGTACCCATACTCAAGCAGCGCCAGCAAACGCCTTGCTTTCAGTGTGTTGCAGCAGCAGGACTTGACTACCCGGGGCTCGCAGTCTGGATCGACACAAAGAGACCAGGGAGACAGCCGGCATGACCCAGGTGCTGGTAGACGATGGGTCAGGTGGATGCACAAACAGGGCATGAAGGCATGGGTTATTCCTCTCGGTATTGCCACGTCAGCTTGGGTAAAGTGGTGTATTGGTCTGGGTGATTACTCTGGTACGTTCGTCGAGATTCTCAATGAATTACCGTCTTTTGAACACCGTTCAAAACTCGAATCTTAAGGCTATGCCACTCCTCCAATATTCGGCGACTATGAAGCCCAACGCCACTGGATGGAGCTGACCATACACTTACCCCCTCAACAATGGTATACGTACGATCTGCAATACTGGGGTCTTGATTATCCGCCACTGACTGCTTATATATCTTGGTTGTGTGGGAAAGTGTGAGTATTGGAGCGTCCGTGCTTTCCGAGGCCACCCGTACTGATGCCCGGTGTTGACAAAAGTGGTTCACTTATCGACCCTTCGTGGTTCGCTTTCGAGGAATCTCGCGGGATCGAGACATACAATAACAAACTATTTATGCGCTCCACCGTTGTTGCCCTCGACATGTTGGTGTATGTCCCAGCCTTGTATGCGTTCGCGCGAATATGGCATAGGTCAAGGTCATCGAGGACACAGGTATTTGCTCCTATGCTTCGTACGTGGCGTTGATTATTCAGCAAGATACGATAGCATGTATCACTCTTAATACTCTTATTTCAGCCCGCTCTTCTTCTCATAGACTTTGGCCATTTCCAATATAACTCGGTCATGCTGGGTACGCGGCCAGTACCTGCTGACACAAATTTAATCGCTGAGGCTTTGCAGGTTTGACGCTCCTTGCCGTTAATTCATTCGCAGCGGGACTGGATCTCGTTGGTGCAGTTTGCTTTGTCCTTAGTCTGGGTTTCAAGCAGATGGCCCTCTATTATGCCCCCGCTATTGGATCATATCTACTTGGGAAGTGCATTTTCCTTGGTCCGGTTGAGGGGTGAGCGTTTCCTCACTCGGACGTTGTGGCGTTACTGAGTGATGTCGTCTACAAGAACTCGACTATTTATTCGCCTTGCTGTTGTCACGCTGTCCTCGTTTGTCCTTCTCTTTGCCCCATTCTTACCTCCGGTTGCCCCGATTTCGATATTCTTCGCTGCCATATCGCGTATCTTCCCCTTTGCACGTGGCATATTTGAGGACAAGGTGGCAAACTTTTGGTGCTTTACCAATGTCACCTTGGTAAAATGGAAGCCACTGTTCTTTGGGAAGGAAGGCCGACTTATCAAGGCATCAGCTGCCCTTACCATTGCCGGTTTCGTCCCTGCCGTGTTCGGACTCCTTTGGGGGGCTTACAAAACGCGACCGCGCTCACACTCTAGGGAGTCGGATGCTCCTGCTATCTCATTCGGGACAGCAGCACGCACCCCATCGCCCACGTTACCTTTGTTGTTGTATGCCCTGCTTACGACATCGATGTCCTTCTTCCTCTTCTCGTTCCAAGTGCACGAGAAGACGATATTATTGCCGCTCTTACCACTCACCTTACTCCTTTCCGGTGCCACGGCAGGGGACGAAGTATACACCTGGGGAGTTCTAGGCAATGTTGTAGGCGTATTCAGGTGAGCATATCGCATAAAGCCCCCCTGGTGTGCTGATGACGTTGTTTCGCGCGGGATGTAGTATGTGGCCTCTGTTGAAGAGAGACGGACTCGGTATACAGTATGTCGCCACGCTACTTTTGTGGTGCCGTCTCGTCGGCTATAACCCACTCCGGCTAAGATTCGACTATTTTGTCGGTCTACTGTCCACCGTGCGTATCCCACCTTCTGCGCTTTCGAGCTCGGACTAAACCATTAGTAACAAAGGCCGTCAATGGAGCGATGTTATTCCTCCATGTCCTGGAATTGGTCGTGACACCACCAAACCGTTACCCCGACTTGTTCCCTGTCCTCAACGTCCTTATCAGCACGCCTGTCTTCGCGTTTATTTGGCTATGGAGCATTAAACGAGGTATCGAGGTTAGCTGGGCGCTGGGCGGACTGCCGGGATCTGGTACCGACAGAGGTTCTAAGGATCACGATGACAGGAATCCCACAGAAGAATTGTCCAGTTTGCGGAGTGAGGATCCGGTGAGGAGTGTGCGGAGGGACCACGGAGCACGTGCAGTCAGTCTCGGGCATGCGAGCGGTCTGGCATTGGCTGGCACTAGTAGATACAGAGATCCCCGTCGGAGAGCAGTCGATCGGTTCAGGGGAAGTAGTGTTGGCATAGATGAGTAAAAGTATGGTGGGTGAGGACCACCCGTTCATTGGCAATGCCTTCATGGTATGGTCGGCTTGGTATTAATCGTCTCACGTTACTCGTTGCTTCTGAGTCCTAGGATCGCAAACATCGTATATCACGTGGAATAGAGAATCTGATATTTCGTCAGGGTTTCCGGTCACCAGTCTCTACGTTCATAATTTGTATTGCAGGTTTGCGAGGACTTCGTCTTTCTTCCCAATGATCTCGTTGACGGAACCATACCCACACAAACCAAGGGTTATGTGCATTTCGCATATCGTTTGCAGCAAGATCTGTTCAACACCCTCCTGTCCTGCGATGGCAAGACCATACATAATAGGTCGGCCGACTACCATATGGGAGAAGGTCAACCGCAATCGACGAATCAGACACGAATCCACCCACTGAGAACGCCCTGAGCACCCATTGCAAGTGCTTTAACGACATCGCTACCCGTCCGCACCCCGGAATCGAATAGGACGGTAAGCTTGCCGGATTTTTGTGCAGCTCGGACTTTACGGGACTTCATTATGTCGTCGAGTGCATCCAGAGAACCGATGGCACCGTCAATTTGCCGGCCCCCTGGGGCACGTATCAAATATCTGAACTCGTTCAAACCGGGGTTACAGAGGCTCACCATGGTTAGATACTACGATCCCATCAATGCCATGTGCGATTGCCTTCTCTGCATCCTATCGAACAAGTGAATTTAGTACCAGTGCAAAATGATTCGTTGCACGAACAGCAACACGTTGAATCCCTTTCAGTACTGACAGGCCCCTCCCAGTTTTCTTTAATGAACTTTAAGTCATCCCACGTCCTGAACACGCCGGAGTTCAGCTCGGCCACCCACTCCTTCCCGAGTGACAAACTGCGTAGAGCTTCTTCGTCACCCTGCTCGAGAGCAGCCCTTCTGATCTTTTCAGGTTCGAATGGAAATCTTGTCCTCTCGTTCTCGCGCGGCGGTAGGTTAAAGCGTTGCATGAATACCGGGTCGGATGTCCCAACCTGAATACCAACGCCATACGCAAAGGGCAGGTATGCGGTTTCTAGGTCGTGTGGTCGCCAGCCAAGAAGCATCGTATCCAAGGTAATCACGAGCAGCAGTGAACCCGTTCGCCTTGGCACGCCTCAAAATCGACAGTGTAAGCTCAGCTGTGCGGGGCCTTCGATATGTTTACATCAACCTCTGAGAACACGGACGACGCGTGATCGATGCCCACCAATAGAGCTGGTACCATGTGTGACCGTGTGGACCACTAGCCTTGGCAACATCCTCTATGGAGCGGGAGGACTGCCGTGCTCATGATGAAGGGGACACCAACGTTGCTCGCCGCGCTTGCCGTTGCGAGGTCGGCATCTGGATGCAGAACACCCTGTACGCCAATTGGAGCTACTAGGAGCGGCGAAGGATATGTCACTCCGAAGATGGTGGTCTGGAACGTGATGAGTTGAATATCTGTCAGAGGACCTATTGCGCACCTCTATGTTCCGATTGGACACGTCCACCAGCATGCGAGGTACTAATTTGTAGTTTTCAAACGCTCTCTTGTTAGCCAAGTCCGTCGAACACGTCCCAGCACTCCCGAACGTGTACATGTATGCAGCTGGCCATTATTGAACGATACAGTCTTGCGTAGTAGGAGAAAGGGCCTACCGATATGGTTCTTCATAGCTTCCTTCGCCTTCTCCTCGATATCCTTGATACTCACGGTACCCAGGACTGGCGGACGGCCCTGGACATAGATGTCTACCAAGTAGTTGGTCCATTTGTTTGGAGGAGGATTCTTGGCGGTCATGTCTCCTGCAGCTGGTCAACGGGTAGAAATCAGGCCACGTATGATTTGCCAACACGACGTTTTCCGCTTGCAACCGCTCTTAAGGGACTTCCCCAGCGTCTGATAACGACCGGTGACGAGGCGAGAATACAACTCATGACTTCTGATAATTATCAACGCTGACGGTCGTTGCCCCTTCATAGTCCTGAAACACTGGCCTCCGTTACGGCTCAAATGTAGACTGTCCTGGATTTGATACTTTTTCCTATCCCACTAAGTGCAGAGTCCAGACAAGCGGGGGCACCTCATCGTGGGGCGGAGGTTGGTTGGCATGTCTACTCGGATTCAGTGGTGAGCTGTTCTCAAATGTTCAGTCACTCATTGTCAGACTGTTAAAAGTGGAGGTTCAGCAACACATGCGCAGAGTTACAGGCAAGGCTCATATCACACGAATGGGACTACTCGGACATAGCAAGGTCGGGTGATGGGCGTCGAGGACATCGTTGTTCCCAACCGAGGCACGTGTGATACCGTACATGTGTTATGTAATCCAAGCTCTCTGCTTGCACGGACCAAGGCCGTCTCAACACCAGTCCACCACTAAGCAGTATCACCTGTGCCAAGTCATAGAATATAGCGGTTCTAGTATCACAAACACTACGGTTAGTCTATACGATATTTAATGTCCTAATCTTGTTTCGAAGAACGCTGTCCGAGTCTGCGGGCTGAGCAACAACAAGAGTAGAAGACACGATCCTTTTGTACTCGTTGTGAGGCAGTTGAATCAACAAAAGTGCACTAAACGGTCTCTCCAGTGTAGAAAGCAGTCGCCTCTCAGCCGTGGCATCTAGCTTGCCCGATGGACCAAGCGATTTCGACTGCCAAGGGAGAACAACAGTAAAGCACCTTGTTCCATCGCCGCATCTTCTAGTTTGTCCGGGAGTGTAATCTCAAGTGGCCTTAGACCGGATGCCTCGAGCTTGTATGTATAACTCGGCACCAGTGGATCTCTCCCTTTTAGCTGAACCGCTGTAACACGATGGGTGATGGATGGCAGAGTAAGGCGACGATTGATAGATTGTGGGAGGGGCGACTTAGCCAGTGAGCGGTACAGCTTCTGCAGTGCTGTGGACGACGTGGGTTGCTGATTTATCGTCCGTGACTGTTCTTCTGTGTGAGGTTGGGATAGGGGCGATGGCAGCATTTGATATGTGATGCAGGCCGGGAATCAGGAATCAGCAAGGGTGTTGAGAGATACACCATGGTCAGTATGGCCTGGTGGACAGAGCTTCATTGTTTCACGTGCGAGTGAGAGAGCTTCCGCCAAGTCTATAACTACCCCCTGCTTGTCGTGCCTATTCGAAAGACAGAGAGCAAGTAAGCGGAGTGATGAAGCCCGTTTAGAGTGACCAATGGGACGTAGTTCCAGAGCTGCACGATGCAGCTCAATCGCCTCGTCCAGGTCCTGCGCCAGGTCATGCTTGTGGAACCTCTTCTGAAGGTCGTCAGCGAGATTGTTGAGACACACGTCCCGACGGGGATGTCCTGGTAGACGGAATTCTAGCGCTGCACGTGCGAACGTAGCAGCCTTTTCCAGGTCGGCAACATCCCCCTGCCTATCATACCTATTCACAAGACAGAGAGCGAGCAAGTGGAGTGATGAGTCTCGATCAGAATGTCCAGAGGGATATGGTTCCAACGCTGCACGGTGCAGCCCAATTGCTTCCTCCAGGTCATGTATCTGGTAATGTTTGTGGAACCTTTTCTGTAAGTAATCGGCCAGATTGTTGAGAGACATGCCACGATCAGGATGCCCAGGTGGACAGAGGTCTAGTGCTGCACGTGCAAATGAGACAGCTTTTTCCAAGTCAGCAAGTACCCCCGATCTTTATGCCTAATCGAAAGGCAGAGAGCAAGCCAAAGGAGTAACGAAGGCCGCTCAGCGTGCCCTGAAGGACGTAGTTCTAGAACATCGTGGAGTAAGGCAACCACCTCATCCAAGTCGTCAAGTTTCCTCCCTGTCATGAACTGTCGAAGAGGGCGACATCCCTGCCATTAGACCCAAGAGGACAACTTTCCAAGTCTGCGAGCTTGCGGGAAACGTCGTCTGCTGAAACCATCAAATGAAGGGGATATACGCAGTGGAACTGATTCTGAGGATAGGGACAAAAGAACCAGTACTTTATCGTCGGAATTGAGAAAGGAGCGATGTAAGCGATCAGCGTTGCTAGGTGGGTCAAGGCATGAAGCTCGAGTTTTGGCCAGAACAAGACGCGGATATAGCTGCATGGTGGTCGATACATGTAGCGCAACAGTGGTCCGAGGAAGGTTTCACCGATGAACAGAGGAGCGCAGGTTGGTGGAAAAAAATTCACTGGGTGCTGCTTGAACAAGTCACCCAGATTCAACTGGTGAACGACTTACCAGTTACTTGACAGTCGGAGGTCTGAGTAAGAGTGGATAAATGGCCAGCGAAAAGCAAAGGATTGGCGGTCGCGTGCATGCCATGCCTCTACTCTTGAGCCTGCATGGCCAGCACCCTTCCGTGTGTGTCTGGGATCGGATGGTCTATGCATTCAGTTTGAGAGTAAACTAGCGTGCTCAAGGTCAACTGGACTGAGGATAGATCACGTTTCCCGCGCAATACATCAACGTTTCAACGCTCGGTCTCTTCGTGTTTCCTCTTCTAGTTTCAATTTCATGTGCGCGACCTCGTATGCGAACCTCTTTTATCTCACTAAGTGTAGACGGCGGGGGGCACCTCATCGTGGAGCGGAGGTCGGTCAGCACGACTACTCATATTCGACGGTATGTTTTCCTGTGTTCAATCACCCATTGTCAGGCCATACGGTCGTCTTCCACTGCTGCTGTCTACATGCAGCCAACCACCATCTGTCAGCCGCCACGATAACTCCTCCTCCTGCGACAAAAAAAGCTCCGTCGCTGAGCATAACTGACTTCTGCCAATGCGGAAGTCGAGAACCTACGAAGGCGAGCGGGGATGCCATTAGGTCTTTGCACTTGTGAGCGTGTCCCCAACCTGGACTTGGTACCGTTGATGCCTTATGTTGAGACAGCGGTCTCGACAAGCCAGATCCATACGAAACTCTAAGCTACGAATCACACCTAGAGAGTACAGCTATCGTGTAACCACATGCGGCCGCACGTAGCGCAAACAGGATAAATCCCCATGGAGCGAAGATTATCGGCGTGGCATACACGTACACGTGGTATCGTGCATGCTGACATCACAACCAACCCGCGAAGCTGTTAAGCATCTGATTACTAATTCTGTTTCCAGGTTTTGACCAAGGTGTCCGGGGTGTCGAGGGTCACTCCCCTGCTGCGAAATTCGCTGGCTGTCTCAATGAGACGCCGTGCGTCGCCGGGGAATATGTCAAAAGGCGGCCACAAAGATGTTGCTGGGGGCCTCGGGGTATGCCTGTGTTCAAGTTGTATAGACTGGTAGGACGCATATATGGTTCCGTTTGGAGGCGAGACCACGCCAGACTGGATATATCTCAGGTTCTCTGGCATGAAACAGAACGGTTGGAAGGAGTTTCCCTGCCTAGGTCACAGAGCGTCCGTGTGACGGGGACTATGAGGCAGCTTGCTCGAGGCATACTTCACCTCCAGTGTACAGTGGTATGGAAGAAATTCCGTTATTGAGAATTGCCGCCCACCCCATCACGTTTCGACTGCGCGGACGGTTTTCTAAGAACGATAAGACACCGAGTTATCCAATGACACGGAATAGTCGTTAGAGTACCATACTAAGTAGACTTGGAAGCAAGAACACTGGAGTGTAATTCGTATCATAATTGATGATCGAGACGGCGTCTACTTAGCCAGCTGTATCCCCGGTGGGACTCGGCGCTTAAGAAGTCTTAACGGAGCCCTCAGTGATCACTCCACCTCTCTCCATCGTTGACAAGACACAGTCAGTCTACACGCTCTAAAAGCAGCACAGAATGCAAATGCCTCCAAATTCCCACTGATTTGGCGACGTGGAGGAATGGTCAGCTGTCGTTCCTTCGCCGGCATACACGAATTGGTGACTGGTGAGTTTATTCCGCCGCGGTAATGAGCTTGATTGATGGGATCTATGGTGGTATTGGCATGCCATCTACGTAGCACGAATACTCGCACTCCATTATTCAAAGATGACACGACCGCGACGAACAGCGTGGAATGCCGGCCAATGATGGTCGGCGCGCTGCGATTGGCTGGGGTAACGCGGGCTTCGGGCTTATTACCCCTCGAAAAATGCCAATGTCCAAATTTGTTAGTGGCCCCTATACAGGGCGGGTCTCCGTATTTGAGGGGTGCGTTCTTTCAATTCGATCATACTCAGCTCTTTTTCTATTACCACTAGTTTTCATACACTCGTGCATTTCAGCCCACCATCTCTTCCGGTACAACACAGACTACGACTCAGCTCCAATAAGGCTAGTGGCCATACTGATTCTTTTCCATGTCGCCTACTGATTTCGTGCTGATGACAGGGTCTCAGAAAGTCCCGGAGAGCATGAGACCCGCCTTCAAGACGAAGAAGAAATCACCTCTGCTCAATCTTCCTACGGCACCCACGCCGCCTGATGTTCCTACCCAACTGATGTCCAGGTCGCCGACCAGTTCTCCAGAAGCCATCCGCTGACTCCGCACTAACTGTGGGGATGCTAGCCTTACCCATACCCGCTATGTCTGGCAACATAAAAACTTCCCCGATACTTGAGGCGCAAAGTGCTTCTATCTGTGCTTCAACATACACGACTGCGTGTACAGTCATAACGAGCCTAACTAGTCAGCATGACATGAATCCTCTGTCCCCTCCAACTCCTCAGGCTCCAGCTCGGCACTCGTCATCTGATTTGAACGTCTGGCACCAATCTTCATTGGGGATTCGTTCTCCGCCGCTGGACAGAGCCGAAATTAACAACGCTATCGACGTCGATAGGCAGGGGGGTACCATTTCGATATCCAGAACACCTCTCTCCCGTCAACGAAAGGTGTGTAATTCGTGGTACCCACCCTAGGTCATAGGCTGACATCCTTGTAGGTAGGGGACGTCAGTAGTCCCTCGGATAATGCTCCCGTGACTGCTTCACTTGATGTCAACCTAGACCAGTTCAAGGTGCTCAAACACCTCGGGTCGGGTTCAATGGGACATGTTTTCAAAGTCAGAGACCGGGTCAGCGGAAAATGCCTCGCTCTCAAAGTTATCAAGAAGGGCCTGGGTGATGATTATGCTGTCAGAGAACAACAAGCATTTGTACGGAATGCGGGAAATACGCATGCCATCCAGTTGGCGGCTAGTTTCCATGATACAGAGAACTTTTATATGGCCATGGTAAGAAGCTCCCAGCAACACGACCTTAATCAGTCTAACACTGTGGAATAAGAGCCTCCAAGTAAGAGGCGACTTACAAGCAATTGATTAGCTCGATGCGGGTGCTCTCCCTAGACCTAGCGAGGTTCTATGCAGCTGAACTTGTCAGGTGTCCCCAGCTTGTGGCCTGCTGTTGCTGATGATGTTCCGTGCAGATTATCGGGTTATACGCGTTACACACACGTGGAATCATTCATCGTGACATCAAGCCCGAAAATTTATTAATCGACAAAGGAGGACATATCTTAATCTCCGACTTTGGTTTGGCAGTGGTGTTTGATATTCCAGGGAGCGTTCCCCCATATGTTGGGAATGGCTGGGTACCTCAGGCACCGTACATCGTGAGGGGGAGTTGCGGAACTCTCGACTTTATGGCTCCAGAGATGTTGCTGAACAAGGGTTATGGTTTCGCCGTGGACTACTGGGCTGCAGGGGTTACAATATTCACGATGCTGTTGGGGCGGGTGAGTCGGGTCGGTCTGAAGGCGAGACCATACTGACCGTGTATCCAGCCCCCCTGGCGCGAGGTCCGTAACGAACGCAAACAGATTTCGAGCATTTGCTACTCTCCACTCCCCCGTTGCGTTGTGCCATTTTGTGCTCGTATGTTTCTGCATAGGGTAAGGAAACGCGAGGTTCTACACATCAACACTGGTTAATATCCGTACAGATGCTGGCCAAAGACCCAAAGCACAGACTAACGTACAACCAAATGATACATGATCCCTTCTTCTCTGAAATGTATGGCTCGTGTTTGTCTTGTCGATTCTCTGACTGAGCATCCGCGCCTAGTGATTGGACCGCAATACGCATGCGCAAGGTTGCCCGCCCGGCCTGCCGGGTGGCGCAGAAAGTTCGTGAAGACGAACAATTCAAGTCAGTTGAATTTAGCCAAGGGAGTAAATACACCCACAATTACGACCCATACCCGACCTTTACTTGGCTTTCCTCGGCGATGGTAGATAGGCGTGCTTCATTCACTGTTTACAAGGCACGGATGGCTACCATGCGCCGGATACGTCGGTACCTTGATCGTGGAAAAAGGATAATGGGAATACGAGTACATCCGCCTTCCCCACCGACATACCTCGAGATAGCCTCACAAACAGATGCAGCCGCGCGTCGCAGAGCCGAGGTGTTCGAAGTGTTGTTTGGAAAGTCATCTAGTTCCTGTGGCACTCCTTATAGCTACCCTGGGCTCTGTAGAGAACTAAATGAGGTGTCGCCCGCCGTACGTGTACCTCACAGACCTCAGCGCTGCGATAGTTTTCAAGAGTGAAGGGCGTTTCGAGTTTGGCTGGTGGCGACGCGTGCATCACGTGATCGAAGTCAAACTCCCGCGCCCTTCGACAGTCCAAGCACAACCTTTCTTGGTCAACGTTCAACGTTTCAACCATCAACGAGGTGCGATCTTAATATCCCCTCCTGCAATCCTTCATGCGCCTCCCAATCCACCCGAATATTCGCCAGAAATACTGCCTGCCTCTGCTTTTGTCATCTATCTCTGTTGATCTCTATATCGATTCTACCGTACGCACTGGAATATGTATTGCGTAAGTTATGGTTATGTATGTGCTATGACTCTGTGCAGATCGCTACCAGACTGAACTATCAGATATGATACAGCTGTCACTTAACAGACATCAATGATATATATTTTCACTTACGGGTCCACTGCTACCTGTGTCCTGACGATATAAACGGTGGCACAATGTCGAAGGAACATCCGAAGTTTTGCACGTAGTCCCACAAATTTTCACTACGCCTACGTTCTAACACGATCGAAACAGATAGTGAACGCGACCTGGATACGCTGTGGACACGAGGTCATTAGGCAACTTGACATCATTACCGGTAAGAGAGCTCGAAACTTCCATCGACTTTGTGCCAGTTGGTTTCGTGGTGCCCACTTTGCATCAGCCTCGTGAGTCGCTGTGACGTCATGGAAAGCCATATCCGATTGAGCTCAACTCAAATCTACAATAAAGTATCGCAGGGAAGCCCTTCCGGAAATCCGAGTACCAACGTAAGTTGGTTTCACATTCCTACATGTGAGGCTGGTGCTAGACTAGTCAGTGTGCTATAGAGCAACCCTCCACTTAACGCCTCAGGTCTTGTTTTTGCGGCTTCATTTGCATCAGTCAACGAGTCTTACTTTCATTCGCAAATAGTGTAAACATTAAGCCTCAGACGTAAACAGATCCTCGTTAACACGTTTACACCGGACCAACCGGCGTGACCAAAGGGCACTGTTACCTTCCAATACCAGTCGCTGAGGCAATCACTGGTAGGGTACAATACCCAGGTCAGTACTGTGTAAAGAGGTAGAAATCTGTGTTCTTTCTTTTTTTTTTAGGAACGGACCTCGCATTGGCCAGTCCAGGTCGAGGAGGCCACGCAAGTCAGGCCTTCACAGCAGGTCATGGCCGACTCTTCAGGACTACAGTATCCGTCTGAGGGGGGACAGCCTCCCTTCGCTATGGCCCATCATGGCCCTCACCGTTGGGACTAACAGCAGCACCAACGACGGCAGTGATGAAGGGAGCAAGGAATGCGAAGCGCATGGCTGACAGCGTTGGCTTTCTTACCGCCTAACACTTGCTCCGATAGCTTACTCGGTTCGGAGCCTGTATCCGACAGATCGTAAGCTTACCAACAAGAAATGCTCGTACCATTGCAAGCGGATTACGTTAAACCGTGATTCGAGGTTTTAGGTAACAATGCGGGAACTTGACAGTGGAACATGAGTGGCGTCGCGGTGACTCTTGGACCCACCAAGCCTGGGGAAACGAAGACCTCGGCAGTTCAGTGGGACTCAGCAGCTCTAACACGGGGGATCGAGTTACCAGCACCGATAACGACTTGTGCAATACCCTTAACTCTACCACCGAGCTCACTAACATGTAATCAGGAAAGTCGAATGAACCACAGAAGGGTTCTGCGTTTCGGGAACATTAGTATCGACGCAGTGAGTTCACCTACCTGAACGTACCTCGTAGTTTGGCGAGCTCGTTCGATGTGGCAGTTGACTTACAACGGAAAATGTACGGAATTCAGCCACCTTCAGTATGGAGCGCTTTGCCGTTCTCAATAGCAAAGTCTCTTTAGGCCCTCAACGCACTTCCAAAATAGCGACGACGAACATTACAAACCACCGATTTTATTCGTAACATAGTAACTAGGCATTACGACAACCGACCCCAGGTGAAGCCACGCGCAACGCACAACTGTCTGGTATACCACTCTTATCACAAGAGTCTAACAGAAGTTTGGCAAGTTGCGAAAGAATCACTATTCAACGAATCCAGGTCAGTCTTGCAAACTAATCGAGTGCTGTCAACTGGTTGGCAAGTCCAGTAACTACAGCAAGGCAACTGTGATCCCCCAAAAGTGCAGGGTTCTCCTACAGAGCTACAAACCCTTTACCTTTTTGAAAGAGCATCCAGTCCCAAGTCGTGAGGGCTAGCAGCACCGACGACAGCGGCGACTGAAAGGGGTGACGAAGAGGATAAGCGAAGAGACGAAGCGCATGGTTGCTTGGAACTCGAGTGGCTCAGTTGAACTGGTTAACATTGTGTCATACTGTCATGCAGGTCCTGACCGGGAGAGTACTCGCTTCGATCGTTGATGGGCCTGATAGGTTCTCCAACCGATTATATCTTAACCGCGTCAACGACGCCTAGTCTGTTCGGTTCGCAGATAAGTATGGTGTTCGGCAGATAGTAAGTCCAGTTTCCAAACAATAAACAAAATAAACGAGAAATTACAACTTAACGTCATGGACCGTGTTCATTCAAAGTGAGAGCATGCGAACTAGGGAATCACTGGCTATGTATGTCTGTCGAGCGGTGCGAAAGAAGGCCTCATGGGATCTATCCGTCACCATTTCTCTGACGCAATTCAAACCAGCAAGGTGAGTGACATGCAAAAGCAACTCACCATGTTTGAGCTCTCACTCAGCCTTTCTCACTCCTGTACGGTGCGCAGATACAGCTGGGATTGCATCTGTCCCTAAAAAAGCGAAGAAGACAGTGAGCGGCTTCCATACTCTAATAGGTCACAGGTGTTGGGAGCCACCCTAAATACAAAAGAAAGAAATACTGACGTACAGCGGCCCCTTGAAGTGCAGTGTGGGGCTCAACTGATAGGTATCAGACGTGAAATGGGCCAGACCTCTATGAATTGGACAGGCCATCAGATCTGTAAATTCAAGCACCAGAGGTCCTGGACGTTCTGGACGTTCACGATTTATTCTGCTTGCTGTAACGTTCTAAAATGAACACTGTGCGCCTCGCTGAAACAGATGCGACTTAGGAGACTCTTTAATGTCGAAACTGGCAGGAAGCTGTCAAAACTCGCCGTCAGATTTTACCCGGGTCAGTGGCCCTCCATTATCATCCATATCGCACCATGAACGCCCAGGGGGGTGGTCATACGACGCTACGCTCGCATGATCGGCAGGTGAACACGCGTTGAAATCGAGGTATACCCCGCCAGTCGTAGAGGCCTGAGCATGTCCGGTAAGCCGACAAGGGGGGCATCAGATCGAATCAATTCCGTTCAGCATGAAACGCATTCAATTCCACAGCTCCGTCGCGAGGCGCCGTACGTACAGAGTGTTATCAGGGGGAATTTCTCACATCCTGTTCTGGGAAGCAGAAGGGCGAGCAGTCCTCGATGCCGTGATCAAAGGTAAAGTAGATCATTACCATAAGGGCATTGATTCGGAAGGATCCGGATATGTTTCGCAGACAGCACACTGATTTCAAGTACTTATAATATGACGCAGGCTACAGCAAAATCACAGTATATTTGTTTTATTATGTAGACGAAGATAAAGAGATCTAGCCTTATTGCATACGAGTGTCCCCAAGTATCTATTCGGCTTCGAGGACTCGTGTCCGAAACAGGGCTGTGACATTGACATGCGTCCTCGGCGCGGTGGTTAGTAGGCGAAAGAGATTGCTATGCTGTAGTTCCCGTTTGTGGTAACCTCCGCTCCATCTGTTCACATACCGTACGGAAATTTGAGCGGTGTAGTGAGATAGAACTTGGAATTGTGTGTCTAAGTGCTACGAAATACTGAAACAATCAATGATTCCTGGTACAGCACGGCGTAATCACTTGCAATATTAATTTTCCCTGCCCTGGTTGAAAGGTGGATATCACAACCTAACCCGAGACAGATACGTATGTTCTTCGGTTTACATGATGTATTTCGGCGGGTCGCCTGCTTCCGGTGACTTTTTTTTGGGTAGATGAACTTACCATCTGCCGAACACCGCCCGCTCACCGAAGTATAAATTAGTTGAAGAATGGAGTGGTAGGTCTTATCCCTCCCCGGCTCAGTGATACAGCTTTTGCAAAGTACCTCGTGACTCGTATCTCTGTTAACCATGCGCTTCACTTTGCTTACGCTCTTCGTCGCCCCCTTCATCACTGCCGTCGTCGGCGCCGCTGTTGGCTCAAACAATGTTGGGCTTGACGGCCTGGAGAAGAGGCAAACTAATTGTGGCGCCGAAGGCGGAACTTGCACCCTTTTCTCATCACAATTGGTGTGCTGCTCAGGGTTGACCTGCACACCTTATGGTGACTCGCAAGCGGTCGGATACTGCGCGGTCAGTTTCCGACTGATGTTACTCTGAATCTGTAATACTGACCTTGGACTTGTCATGGTATAGTGATCGCTCTGTAACTTGGAAAGATTCTATGTTGCGTGCTAGTTAGTGGGTTGATGATGAACCGAGCCACGTTTGAATCCTGTTTACACACTACGAACGAATGAGAATGACCAGTTTGTGATGCTACTATATGATAGCAAGAAGAAAACTCAGTACTGTCACGGATCGGCACTTGAGGTAGCAAAAATTGAATGAGAGGAATCAAGAGACATGTCTGAGTTGGACAGCTGGGATTCATTGTCAGTATTGCTCTCAGAAACATCTATTAGATTCACAGCGTATGAATGAGGTCTTGATATTGAGCCAGCTGGAGGTCAATGTGGGCACTGGCGAGGTCGTCCAGCAACGCCTGTCGGTTGCTCGGGCGTGGCATCGTGAACGTGCGCGTCAATCTATGTCTCTCCCGTACAATGACAAGACATTCCATATTTGGTAAGTTCAAAATCAGTCGGCGCTTGAATATATATATTTAAACGCTGGAAACTTTTGCGTTCAAGCCCAAGTTCAGAATAGTACTTTGAGAATTTCGAGACATGCTAAATGCCCCACACCACGCAACAACACAACACTACTATAGATCACACTTCTAGGATACGCTGGGACATACATGACTTGTATATTCCTATGCATTATAAAATTATCATCTATAGAGTTGTAGTCGACTGAATCTATGAAATTGTAGAGAAAAAGGGTGGATGGCTCAAGTGCCGGTCCGTGACTGTATAAGTATTACTAGAGATATTCTGCGGAGTGCTATCTTTCAGACACTAATTGCACTCGGCGTTCCGTAGTGCGTGAAGCAACCCTTACCTGTTCTTCTGTAAGCAGATCGTGAATGTTGTTTAGCCTTGGTGGATTCCTGATATGTAATGTACTAATGCGCATCGCCAGTTAACCGGCCAGACCCACGTCCTGGCGGATTTTCCAGAAGGGCTCAATATCGCGTGTTTTCTCAAGAGAATACGGCGGGATGCCTCGGCTAAGCCTCGTGGTATGTTCGCTTGCCCTCTGGCTTGGGCTCTGGCCCTTCTGGTTTGAAGCTTGGGCTGGATGAGCTCGTGGCCTGACGTCATTGCTGGTGTCATTACATAATAGTGAAGGTATTGTGGTGTAGTCAGCAGATCCAATTCAATGCGATCTCTGTCGTAGTCAGTCAATCCCATGCACGAAGTAACAGCTGCTGCAGGTTCGATGGAGAACTTGTATGTAGGTTTTCGACAATTTACTAAATATCACAGTGCTTGTTTCCGACAGCCAACAACCTCGTGTTACATCCGAACCAACAGCTCTGAGCAGGTTTGTACAAGTGAGCTCCCTACGCATATTGTGGGTGTCTCCCTTAACTTGTCGACGAAGGGATCTGTGAAGCAGCGCACAGTAAGCGCAAGGACACACTATTCGTGACTAAAACACTCACAGCGCATTCCCCAACGGTGGAGCCATCTTTGGTTACTACGCATGTACCTTGGCAGCATGATGGACATTGCGCATCGACACAACAATGCTCTCCTATGGCTTTGCACCCAGTTTCTTGCCTCTGTGCGAGTTTACTGAGACCGTAAGTTCCCGGATTGGTCGTGGCACCAGCGGCAACAGTGAGGAGGGGTGCAACGAGGAGAGAAAGCAGAGCGAGACGCATGGTGAAGTCGTTTAAAGGATACTGATTTTGTTGACGTCTGGGCTGATTCAAAGACCCTTTTATACCTCTCATGTGGTCGCTTTTCTTTGGCGGTTTGTTCGGAGGTGAACTGACTGTTGTCTAGTTCACCATACTAAAAAGTACCTAGGGCGTTTTAATGGATGAGCGGTAATTGCTTTCTATCGGCAAACAGTCACGTTCGATCCACAAACGCATCGTAGAAGCGTCGCGAGCGTCTACTTGTGAATCAGTGAAATCACGTTCCACATTTGCACGACCAATGGTGAGCTCTCATTGGTGGTTGCGCACTTAAGTAGGAGCTTACTGGTCAGCTCTCGGATGAGTGACGATAATGGGTCCATAATATATGGCGGATAGATCCCACCAGCATCACGTTCGTGGAGAAAAACGTGTTATTTCCTTGATCGTATATACACGATGTGGGAGATACAGGTAGGTCTCTTTTGATACAAATGGAAATTGTCGACCCAAATAGAAGACACATCGATCTGTTTTCTGATTGCGACCTGTAAGCGAGTTCGATTATGAGGGCACGCACGGGGAACCGAAGGCTTCGATCGCCGGCCGGGTCGCATCGAAACACCACCTCGAGACCTGGCAGCAGTGAAATCCCTGTCCGTCGACCCCACACCTACAATGATTCGTGTTTAACACCACTTCTGAGCACTGGGCTTCACACTAATTATGCACTGTTGAATAGCATGCAGTGAGTGCTGGAGTGTTCTTGGCTATCGATCGAAATCGACAAAAGGGCCCCACAGCGCCCAAAATGTTCTGATTCTCATACTATGCACGCTTATCAGTTTCCAGGACACCGGTTTCTTGGGCGGGTATAGAGGGGCACACCAAGGTGAACTATGCCAGTTTAGAAAAGTCAATCTGCAGACTTTCATCTTTGTGTCATTTTCTCCTAGACATTATTGTTCTTCAAGAGAAATTGGTCACGTATGTAAAATTGCAGTGCGTACTGCCCACCGTCCGCAATATGGCCACCATTTTATCCTGGAACTTTGAAGTGGAAAGCTGCTGAAGCGTCGCTCCGATTTTTGCTCGCTAATGGAGTGCAAGGCGCAGGCTTTCAGCGCGGAAGGGTTCTCCTCTGTGCCGCTAACATATTTGCTGAATGTCGATCAAAGCAGGGGTGAACACCTATCAGAGCCACGCAGATATTCTTCGAATCAACAACGGGCATGGTCAAGTTGCGCCATGCGCGGATCTTCAGGTGACAATGTCAAAGATCAGAGTCCCCTCGGTAGGAATTCAATGTGACTTGGTCTATGAAGTCGCCTCATCCTACTCAGTGCCTGCGAATTTGTGCTGGGTTAACGAGTGCTATTCAAAGCCTTCCACTTCAGCGAAGTCGGGAGGGGTGTTACGATTCGACATTTTACGGACGATTCTGCACTTGTCCCAAAACTGGTAAATGTCCAGATGATGCAGGTAAGCCGTGCAGGCATTGTACCTTGCCGGCATGACAATGCTAGTGCTGTGTGACGCTTTTTGCATTAATGTGCTGGCGTACACCACATGTGCACGCCTAAATTCAAGAAACTCCCTTCTCTGTTCTACTCACCTTCTACCTACACAGAATCTGTGGCATTACCAGACTAACAAATCGCCCACGGCGAGTTTCCCGTATAGTCATTGGTCACTGTGATCGTATACATGATGAAGATGATTGGCGGAAAAAGCCAAGGTATCATAGATGATCGAACTAACCCATATGATATGTAAGCGGTGTGACGTCTAGCGCAGCCTAAGTGCTGTCATAGGCAGCAGTATCAGTTGGAGGCTCAGATCCATCCATATCGGTATCTATCCATCCGTCTGCCTCCTTATCGTCTTCGGAACGAGCGGTCGAAAACAACGGGGATAATGGTTTCCGGTGCTTCTTATGAGGAGTATCCGGTGGAGATGAACGGGGTGGACCGGCACGGAATACATCGTCATCATATCCAATACCTTCATTGTTTCGTCGTTCTAGTCGTCTTGCCATTCCCGTCCCGCTGCCACGCCTGTGACGGAACAGCTTGACTTCGTGGAGATGTGCATGTACGTGCTAACCGCTTCGTTGATCGAGGGGTAGCGTGGGGAGATGCGGTGGAGGAATTAGATTTAGCAATGGGTAAGGCTCGCTGGAATAGAGCGGGGGTCGACGGCAGCTACTTCCTTATGTCGTGTTGGGGTTCGCGTAGAATGATGTCCGTGCAAATGGTTGTGCAAGGAACTCGTAGACGAAGACACTGATTCTCCTTGGACGTGACGGGGACTAAGGCTAATAAACGAGGATTGTCTTCGCGATATCGAGGAAGGGAAGGCGACTCGTGCCTCTGAACCCTTCGTCAGAAAAGGTCAAAGGTGGCTATCAAAGAGGTAGACATACCCGGCGTCTTCCCAGCGCTATTGCGTTGTACCGCTGGACTGGGACTTCTCAGCCGAAGGGGATTCCAACCACCAAGCTCCTTGTTGCTCCCAAGACTTAGTGTCCGCATACCCCACTGGCGAGTGGAGCGGTTGAAGCCCGCCTGAGATTGCTCGACGTAGGGAGTACCTCTGGTGAATCCCATGAATACAAGCACTGCCAGAAGCAGACACAACTGTGCAATTCCGAGACGCTTTTCAAGTACAACCTATAGGTCAGGCATTAATGCTAGGAGCCACATTGAACAAAATGGCACCCTACTTCATCAGTAAGGTGGTTGACTCGCGAGAGCAATTCACTGTGTTCGAGCTCTAAGCGCAGTCTCTGCCTTTCCCACTCTTGCACTGTGCGCAGATACATCTGGGATTGCATTTGTTCCTAAAATGCGAAAAGCAACGTGAGTGGTTACCATACCCCGGGTATTGGGAGCCACTGACAATGCTTTCCAATCTTCCCACTTCCTCCCCCAGCTTCCTCAGTACCTTCTCTTACTCCAGCAATCTGTTCCTCCACATAGCGTGCATATAACGTATGGTTTACCTCTAACGCAGTTCAATTTGTTCATGATTGTACCAAATATAGACTCGCCACCAGGGAGCAGGGGAATGCACGCTCGTATATGAACGCGAGTTGGAGGCAGCGGAGGTTACCGAGGCGTGTGTTGAGAGTGTGCGCGATGACTGTGACTCAAGGAACATGCGTATTCGGATGCTCGCCCGTAGGTTGACTGTGTGAAGTCGTGAATGGCGTCTCGTGTGACATTATAGATGCTATAGACGATATGACTTCGGCCAAGGAAGAGGACATCACATGCGATGTTACCTGAGGAATACTCGCCTGCATGAAATGGGATGGATTCTGGAGACCCGCGAGGCAGCGGGAGGCGTGGCTGAGGATGTGAGAGATGACCCGCCGAGTGGAGCCTGCACAGTGGAAGAGCTGTCGGTCAAGCCGATAGCATTACTTCCTCGATAGGATGAGGAATTTCCACCGTTGATCACTGCACTCGCGTTGACGGAACCCGACTCGAGTATGTCCGTAGGCGTATTGATACCAGTGGAGGGCGGGTACATTGAGCCGGAACTGACAGGTATACCCTCGGGAATTAAAAGCCTTTGTTCTTCCAGTCGCGCACGACTCTCTTCTTCCCACATAACCCACTTCCATTGCTCCAAGTGAGTGAGCCCATAGACGCGAAGGAGAGAGATAGGACAGTAGTATTCCTGGCCATAATATGAGTGGAAGTCAATCCGGATGTACCGGTAGAAGTCGCGCAACGAAGTGGGTGGATGGAACGACTGTCAGGGAATGAGCAGTGCGAAAGAGACAGGGTACCGACCGAATACATCACCTGTACACCCCTGATGTTCTTGCCGCGGTATGTCCCCGCAAATGTCCATCCGTCATCCGTTGCAGTGTAGGTCTTGGCCACTCGAACAGTGAAATCCTTGAACACCCCACTAAAGAACTCAAAGTTGGCGAGTTGTACGGTATCTATCCGAATGTCGTCGCACAGTTCGACCACAACAAATTGGGCCTCCCCTTTCTTCGTCGTGCATGGTGAGAGCATGTACTTATCCTTCTTTTCTGAAAGAATGGAAGACGCGGATTTCGCTGACCGATGTGCCATGTGTACTCGTGCAGAGCAGTCCATGTTGGCATAGTTGAACCTGTCCGTGATTGGCACCCTGAAGTGGGCAGGTAAACTATCCTGCGGAAAGGACGGTTCTGAGACAGTCGCGTGCACGTCCACGGGAGATGGAGTAGCGTCAGTATCTCGGTGGTGTCGGGGGTCAGATATAGTTCTCTCGGATGCTTCTGTTGTGGTCGGAGGGCTCGCCTGCTGCGATACTGTCCGCGAGTGAGCATGAAGTTGCTTCGACTTCCATTCTTCAAAAGACAGCAAGATATCTTCTGGACCTTCTGGTGGGTCTGCAGAGGGTAAAGGCTTTAGACAGCACAAGGGCGGTTCGGGATGGAGCGCGCGGTGTTTGACAACGATGGCACGAAATGGATCGTTGGTAGACACCGTAACTTGGGACACGGCGAGCGTGGCCACGAACGCCAGGACGAGCAGCGTCCATGGCAGCAATGACAACGAAAGCATCACTAACGTTGTGAACCGCCGACCCTAGGAAGTCGAGTTGAAACGTAGAACGGACATGAGCCAATATATAGATGTTTCTACGTGAAGACAACACATATTCCGTCTGACACGTCGACCACGAGAAATTCAACGATATTCACGCAAACTTGGATACCACATTCCACCCGATAGTCTACTCCTGCCTACGTCGCTGGTTTAGCGTCTCAGAGAAATGCACATAGTAGAGGGCTAATTCATGATCATTATGAAGCAGAGCTGTCAAGTCAAGGAGAGGCAACCAAGTATAGTAGTATTGTCCACGGCCACTCTCCGCTGGGTAACTCAAGAACACTGGGGAGACACTCAAAGTCAGCGCAACGGACGGACGACACGAACACCTTTCAACACTTACTAGTCCAACCAGTTCTCCTGCCTTGGTGTGCATGATGAGTGCCACAATCAGGCCTGTCAAGAACCTCAAATCAGTGTTGGTCGGCAAACCTCGACCAAACCACCTACCGTACAATCCCAAAACTTCCGCGAAGATAAGAATCAATATCTGTCAAAAATGAGCGGGGGTCGGCCGTACAGCACACAGCAAACATACCATGCCAACGAACAGTCGGGGTTGCTGCGCAGTACCTCTCACGCCAGCATCACCGACGATACCAATGGCAAAGCCAGCTGCAAGACCTGAAAGGCCCACGGACAGACCCGCACCGAGGTCAATGAAACCCTGAGCAAGTGGCATCGAAACTCCCACTAGAAACACGGTTCAGCCAGTAACCCCAAGGCTAGGGCAGGGTCTCCACATACGTGTGCCGGAAATGATCACCGAAACGACAAGGCCGTAAATCTAGTCAAGAGTCGTTGAGGCAGGGCAGGTATTGTCAACAAGGGACGCACAGCAATGATACCGGCCATGATAACGGGAACAGAACATTTCATAATGAGGTCAGGTCGAAGGACACCCATGGCGGAGATACCGACACCAGACTTCGCGGTACCATAACTGTGCGTCAGTCAACATACATACGCAGAGCAAGGGCTTGTTCAAGTTTCTTGCCTACCTTGCACCAATGCCTGTCGAGTGGTGTGAGACGAGTGGAAGTTCGTCACGTCAACCAAGGTTACTCACAAGTGAATACGATTGCGCATGTACAGCCCTGTTCGCATTGTTCATAACGATCTGAGCCATACTAAGAGGTTACACACCATTGCACCAAAGAACGGGGCATAAACAGGACACAGGTCAGACATTTTTTTTCTTGCTCGGTGCTGCTCGTGGAAGGAAACTGAAGAACGCTGTTTTACTTGTTGGACGGTCTCAACAGACAACGCACGGCGCGCGCAGTGTTAGTCGGGCCACTCCGGGCGGAGATCGAATCTGTGGCTCTGCCGGCACTCGGCCAAGTTTGGCAAAGCCTCGTCCGACAACCATGGCGGCCTGCATGAAATTCACCCAGCGAGTGAGTGCACTTGCCACTAATCCTGACCAGAACTACACCTCGAGTAGGTCTGGAAGTCATTCGTAGACACGAAAGGTACGTCTCACTTCCACCGTGTCGAACTTGTTCATTACAACAGAGTAGGAAAGGACATGATGCTCAGTGTTTTCCCAACGTGAACAATTTTAATGTGGTGCCATTCGGGCGACTCGACTAATTTTGTTCGCAGCTCCGAATTCTACGTGCTAGACCAGGCGTCGTCGAAACGGCGCTCGAGATCCAGCCTTTCAACTGTCCGTGTTCTATGCGACACTGTATGGTGCAGCGACTGACTCTTCTCGTTTACACAGTAAACCGCGTCGGGGTGGGTTATCTTCGTGTACGTCATTGAATGCCATGCCCAAGATAGTGCATAGACTGTTCACGGCGGACTTCTGCTGTCACTCACCGACACACTTGGCTCTCTTGCCGTCGCATCCAGGGGTCATTACATGACTGGTGTCTCGACTGACGTGTGTACATCGTTTGTTCGCCCAGCGGGAAAAGCTGGCGATACGCTATTCGGAAAAGCAACGCTGACCTCGCTAGGCAAGTCAAATTCGGAGGTTTTATTCGATGTCCTCACATGATGACCGATAGGGCGGCAATTGGCATATACCCGCATTGACTTCACGAATGCCAACGGTGAACTTGTCGCATATGGGAGTACGTTATCTTCTTTCTCGGCGGCGATCGCACCCCTCAGACCCCCATCATTCAGCGCACACCAAGTACATTGGCAAGTCGGCAACCGATCCTGTGAGTCATTTAAACCAATTCGGCTGCAACCCACCTGAGCCAATCTCCGTCACAGAAAAACCGTGAAATTCTCAGATGATGGCGAGACGATCGTAGAAGGCGGGAGCGCAAATGACTAGCGTATCTCAGCGTAGCATTTATTTGCTCTGATTCGGTGTTTCTTTCCTCCATTATTCCTTCCGAATATATCCCCAGGTGAATTGGAGCAAAGTTATGGCCCAGAAATGTCCGTTGGCGTAACACCCTTGGCTGGTGGGCGCTCTGCCACTGATGCTCACGTGCGACTTACAGCCCCCGATGCTTCCATGACCGAGGAAAACTAACATAGGGCCTCTTTCCCCAGTTGGTTGGACTGGCGCATCAAGACAATTTCCCGGCGCAGTCGGTCTTCCGAACTTTCCAATACAACCGCGCCAAGTAATGAACTAGGACACCAGAATACAGACGGAATATTTGAATGACCGTGTTTGCTACATACTTATGAAATGTCCCGTGAAGACTAGCTAAACATACAGTGGCCACGTGGGTTAGAGTAAGGTGGCATTCTCGTCATCGGGTTCACACAAGGTATACTCCTCGCGGAGTATACCACCAATCGCACTGACCATCCCCGGGGTATATCTAGACAGCTTCTGCAGGGTACAGATGTCAAACGATAGTGAGCCCCACCGCTTGTCGACGTGTCACGAATAACGTACCGCTCGTAGCGAAGGAGATATAGGAAAATTAGTTCTCCCTATTTTGATTTGGGGGTCCTTAAGCTCCACCATCGCGTACCGCATTAAACGTTCATGGAATTCCAAAAACTCGCTGCTATTAGCCAGCTCCTCAAGCGAAACGCGTAGCATGGTCTTGTTTTTGCGGCCTCGTTCCGTAAGCCACCGGAATAAATCCTCCATGACACTCGTCTCAGGCTCGAATGACGGTTATACGCTCGAGGTCTTGCCAATAGTCAACTGGTCGATGAGACCCATGGCGGGCTAAAAAAGCAGTTATCTCGGCTCCTCCAAGCGCCACATTTTGTACCATAGGGAGAGCGGTGATGAGGGGTGTCATGTCTTGCCTCCCGTTAACAGCATTCCTGATGCGAAGGTCGGTCACGCGGGGAAACCTGGGGGCGCCATCGGTTCCACGAAACATGGGAGGCGTCAACGTGTCCGTGGGCCAACGCGGGACGTAGTTTAAATGACGTAACTCAGGGGCAACGATGGCCATTAGGATGCTCTCTAAACCCGGCATTTCGACATCGCGTGGATACAAATTGAGCGTGTGCAGCGCGGGCATGTGAATGCTGTCCGGAGCTAAACTCAGGTCCCTGAAGCTTCTCCCCGTTCCGTACAGGGTCAGACTAGTGAGCTTGACTGATTCCTGTAAGATGTCCCGCAGCGCAAATGGCAGCGAGGGCACACTCGGAGACCACTGCGTGTTATCTGTGATGAGTGCGAGCGAGGTCAGTTGGAATGCAGGCACGATGTCCGGAATCCGGAATGCGCCGAGATGAAGGTAGGTAAGCCTTGGACAAGTGTCAGGCTGGATCCAGTGTGGCCAAGGGAGAGCACCTGTCTCGTGCTCGTCCGATCGAATATGAATGCTTTCCACTGGAGAGTAAGATACAGAATCGAAGTGAGCGAGCATGAACTGCAACGTAGATGGAGGGAACCCGCGGATATCGAGGCTGCGCCAGCGCCACGCATGCTCGGCAAGAGGAACGATCAGAGAGAGAAGATGCCTGCGTGGCCCAGGCCATCCCAAACCATCGTTCCCGCATCAGCAGCGGACGTATGGTAATGTTCAGGGGCATGTCACGACTCTGCGTGAGGTGACGTTTGACCATCGTCTGTGTCCACCTAGGCGTAATATTGACATAGGTCCACAAGCTGGCGGTGTGAGTTATTACGTTCCGCCACCGCCGACACACGCCGAGCCACTTCCAGCATGGATCTACGCAAGTCGAGCAGTGGTAGGATGTCGCGTGCTCGAGTATGGTAACCAGAATTTCGTTGGGAAGCCTTTGGATGAGGGGTCTCGCACTTCTTTGAATGAGCTCGTCCAGCTCCACTTGGACCCGCTCAGCAACGGCTCGGATCTCCCGAGCTTCCTGCAGGAGCGCCGTTTCTTTTTCCTTCAGACGGGCGAGTTCAGACCTTAGCCTGTCGACACCGTCCGTTGAGGATCTGGTAGTGTATGCGACAGACTTCCGAGTGTGCATCAGCAAGGGATAAAAAGGAAAAAACAATCGCTGGGACTAATGGAATGGAGCGATTAAACTGTGCAGACGATACAAAACGTACCTGGTGGAGAAAAAAAAAAGCGTCGATCTGGGGAGAGAACGGGAGCGTATGAAGGCAGTGATCTTTCGCAGGGCTTGAAATATAACGCCAAGTTTGAGCACTCAGACCCGGCGGTACGGAACGTTCAGTTTAACATCCCACTTGACATTCCAGGCGTCTATGAAATTGTGTCAAGATCATGTGAAGTGGCCCTTTTTTCGCTTTTCTCAAGCTGACCCCAACCCGGAAAACGGCCCTAAAGCCCCTACCATTTACATGTCTGTATCTCTTTTCCTGCGGAACAATCCATTAGGAGAAGGTTTGGAGATGACATTCCAGGGCGTTATGTATGGAAGCTCACTTACAGTTGACAGATTATGATCGTGATGGCCCGAAGTTGGTCTGTCGGACGAGGACAGATTACCGGTGCGGCAGGCAAGTATGGATTAGCCTGGGGAATTAAAAGCTATACTTGTCCATTTAGCGGGCGTTTCACTTACGCTTTGTGTCAACCCTTAGCGGTGCCCCGGTCCTCGGGAGTGCTCACCTTAATTGCCGAGGGCACGCAGCGCTTGCGACCCCCCCTCTGCGCACCCACAGGGACGGCGGACTACTAATCACGGCACTTTTGCGGGCAAATATCAGTGGAGCTTCCCCGAGCCAAGGGGCCCTAGTGCACTCGCTCCACTTGTGACCTGGCTAGCATCCGGGGATGGACACTTGGCAGGGCCTAAGATGAAAACGACAAGACTCTTTATCAAACGTTCGAGCTGAAACTAGGTAACCTCAAAGTCCCACAACGATTCACCACACGTGTGCTCCCCGTGCACCTCAGGCAAGTCGACGTCCCTACTAACACTGATCACCACACCACCCGCTCCACGCCATGAAGTATGGAGCACGGGCAGGTCGACGTCCCTAGCTAACATTGATCATCACCACCCACCCGCAAGAGTTATCGTCCGATATGCCGATTAGCACGTTCTCCTAGGGTACATGACTTCTCCACCCACTCTTCTCCCACCCTTCCACGAATTTGTCCTCGGAAAACCTTTCGGTTGCCCACCTCCGCCCCCTCTCGCGAAGGGCCCTCAGCTGTACTGGATCCACGGTCAGGATCTGTAACATCAGTCAGATGAGTAACAAGCGAGAGCACCCTGACCATCTGACCTCGTGCATGGCAGTCGCAAACTCTCCTGGGGTCTTAGCATGAAAGCCCGTGGGTTGTGACTGGTATGGAACTACTATATCATGCAGCGGACCCCCAGACGCGTGCACCAACGGAATCAAACCGGCGGCCTGGATATCAACAAAACATCTTGAGCCTTGGGCGCAGAGTCATCACGAGAACGCGAAGTTAAGAAATACCATAAATTCAACGATATTGATGCCGAAATGTTCGTCCACCATCGTGCTAAGCCCGATACTGGAACGGGACAGCCATTCTAGGACTTCTGGGTAAGAAGCGTTGACAACAAAGGTGACGTGACTCTACAGCGGGAGAACCACCAAATCAGCACGCGCCAATTCATGTTTCACTGTCCTTCCAATATCAAATTGGGGAACCTACGAGGATGTCCAAATCGCTTGCCAATAAACGGAGTCTTCCCACCCTATCTAAATCGCCCGAATTGCGAGCGCCACCAAGGAGCACGAGGCGTACCTCATTTTTGGGTAAAGACCTGTACTCGGGATGATCCATTAGAAGCTGTGCGAACGCTCGAAGTTGGGCTGCGTGGTCTTTCTCCGGGCTGTGTTATTACAATTCAGTGGCCCGGTGGGTAGGCCCAGGGTCAGCGAGATGACGCACCGAAATTGTGCCACACTAAGAATGATACGCTCTCTATCATCCAAACGGAACTTGACCATCTCCCGCATGTCACAGGGTGGATATACGATTTCAGGCTCCACACTCTGGATAGCCTGGCTACCTGCTGCGTGGTAACCATCCACGCAAAGCATTGTCCGCAGAGCCTTTGCTGATAGAGCCAATTCGACGGCCAGAAGCGGTGTGAGACGGGGCGCCCAACGCATCATGGGTCCAAAATGTTCGTGGGATAATATGGAAGCTATATGGTTGTGCGTCCACGAGGAATTGACCATCAGAAAACGAGCATGCGAGAGGGAAAGAGCGTAATAGTACATCATAAGGCGATAGTAGCTGTTCAGAGTATCAATCGGATTGATATAACTATATATAAGAAGGAAGGTGCGAAGCACTCACATCCGTTTGCCATGCGTCCTCCAAGACTCGGCTCGGACACGCGCAAGCATGTCAGTGGATATAGTTGGGTAGTGGACATACGCCCCGATTGGAACGGCAGCACGAGTAAGCCAGGTTACAGCGGGGAACGTGAATGCATAGCCCATGGTATCTGAAAAGGAAACCGGTGCGATCCGTTGGAATCCGTGAAATGGTAGCGAATCATCCAGCTCACCGATGTATAGGTCCGGGATGAACTCACACATAGCCTCCCAGGCAAGGTAGATGGAGCCCAGGCTCTGGCCAAGGATGGTAAAACCGCGGCCATCTGGAATCTTCGACCAGATGTCTTGACTTTAAGTAGACGAAGTGTAATGTCAATGGATTCCAAGTCTATGGCAAAACGAGCCTACAGGTATGTCGTCGTCCAGCGAGGCTCAGGTTCGCGAGTTGATGTGGTTGCTTACCTTCACTTTATTTATGATATCTGTCTTCGATGCATCCGTGTCACCGGAATACACGACACATATGATATCCTTATGTTGTCGTTGGATATGAGCAATGGCAGTCCACAAGACCCGCTCTCCGCCACCACCTGCATTGCTTGGAGGGACTCGTCAGTTGGACGGCCTGGATGTCAGGACTCCTTAGGCAAGCGAAGAGGGAGCTCACCAATATGGATGAAAGAATCCAACAAATTTATAACGTTTGGATTCTACGCGTTCAAGACCCAGTTGGTCAAGTACAACTTGGCGGGTTTGTAATGACTTCGACCAAATGGACTCCGTGTAGGCGATGTAGGCAAGTACGGTGGCTAGCAAAGCTAGTCCGGCCAGAAAATGATACATGACAGGCCTGCCGCGCACGTCCCCCAGGTCGGTACTTGTAGTGGTGTAGTGACTATTCGCTGACATCGCTTATGTAATGGTGTATGGACCAATCGCGGCTGCTGTTGCCTTTTTCGGTGAACGCAGAGCGATGATTGGTCTTCGCTCGTTGGCCTGCAACGCGACACACACGCTGGTCAGCTCTGCGAGATCGGCTCGTGTGGCAATTCACTAACACACAGCACGTACGCGTTTTTCTCCGTCGTTGGCCGTGCAATCTGGACACGTTGAGGTTGCTTTGTATTTTTCTTTGCGGATCTGTGGTGAGTCGGTTTCGACAAAGTTTGTCGTAGGACACGAAAACGTTTCTGCTTCCTCAACAGCGATGCAAGGTTCATTCCATTTATCACCGCTGATTTCTATTTCGGTAGACGCAGGCTGGTTCTGCATCAGAACTGTTCTAGCCCTACCCTCCTTCGACCCACGCAGATATTGGCGCCCATCCTGACATGGACAACCTCGCGTGGGTTGGCCATGCCTCCCCGTTTTCTCCCGAACGTGCCCCATAAGAGTGCTGTAAGGCAGCTACTGTGCTACATCCATTCGCCGACATCCTCAACGTCTACACTGGAGTTCTTGCCCAGAAACAGGAATCTCCTTCGTTTTTGTGGCGGTGCGGCTATATAGTATTCAAAGGATGACTCTCTCGACTCGTCTACATCCCATCACTTCCCTTCACATTACTACCACACAACTAGGACTTTTGTGATGCCGCCTTTCTCTCGGCAGGTTATCGATGGTTGCACTCGTGCCGCTCATGGCTCGAGATACATCGTAAACAAGCAGGTTACGCGCGAAGATCGTGAGGCTGCAGTTCAAAGCAACCAAAACGGAGAGGATGCAGATGAAGACCGTCATCGCTATTGTAGGGGCGATAGGTGCGCCGTCTCTCCCTCGCCTCCTCCGTTGGCCCTACGAGACCTGGCTGGCTGCTTGGGTCCTCCCCATCATCCATACACCAGTGTTCCCGCGTTATTATGGTGTTCCTAGCCAGGAATGGTTCATTTACGTGGGGAACGATGATCTATTCTCTCCCTGAGTAGTAATGTCGGTACGCGGCTCGCTGTGCAGACCTCCCTTCCCAATTTTTCTTTATGTCCCATGGCGCGACGTTCCTCGACAACTGACCTAAACTTTCTTCTCGCAGCGTGCTTTGTTCTACTATTACTTGGTTTCTGGTGGGTCTCCCGGAAACCACGGGCCCCTCCTACGCCCGGTGGCGGCCGGTGCAATGATAATCCACAGGTGTATCGGAGGTGTTGTGACTTCAGCCAATGGTTTTTCCTACGGAGAGCCCGGAAGTCCTGCCAGCCCTCCCCATCCCGCAGCCGAGGTACCTATCACCGTCCATGAACCTGCGCCGAGGTTGTCGCACGTGGGCCCTTCATCCCCACACGCTCACATACCAGAGGAAACGCTTGACAATTTCCACAGCGGAGCGTTTGAGCTGGATGATGAAATTGGAGACTTCATGTTCCGGCACGCTGATCGTACTCGGCTCATGGGTGAGGATGGCACGGTGACTGTTGTTGAAGGTGGTGTTGCGGAGAAAACTGAGAAGCCTGAAGATGTGATAGTAACTACCACCTTTCGTCCTGGTGGAGATGGGTATACTCAGGGCGGCTGTGCGAGGTCGTTGGACGTCGTTGAGAACGGCGGGGTTGACGTTGCGGGTTATGATACTGTCGCTAATACTACAAGGCTTGAGGCTACGCAATGACATCGTTTTGTACAGCAGGTACAGCTCGACCTGATAACCACGTTGACAGGGGCTGTATAGCCCAAAATGGAAAAAACAGAAATAATTATTTTTGGGATAACTCCTGCACCTTCCAGCGCCGATACCAAGTGGAGGCAAGTTCTGCCGCACCCGACGAGGCTGCTCTGTACGACGAAGAACGCCATCTGTATTCCGGGACATCCACCAAGGACGCAATGAGCTCGTCGAATAATGCAAAGCGCATAATTCTCGACGGTAAGTCACATTCTGGCTCATTAGAAGACGTCGTGGATACTTGGGAACCGCTTGCTTTGTATCTGACATTCTTTCCTATCTCTAGTGGCCCTTTTTGTCGCTTCTCAGGTATGCTTGTTGGCCGCGCTTCTGTCAATGACTGGCATGTTGATCGATTGTGTCCCAGGCGGCCGTCTTCTACGCCATACGAGTAAGTGGATGGTTCCCTCCGCACTTCCTCACTACGACTCCAGGACCGTTACGTTGACTCGTCTCACCAATTATGTGCCAGTGACCGCTTGTCCGTTGATCAACTAACGTATTCATAGTGGCTATTGGACCGACATCCGACGGACAAAGATGCAGAGAAACGCCGCACAGAAGTCATGAAGAAACTTGGCCATCATAACCTTAAACTAGACGATTACGAACGTGTGTGTTGTCGTGCGGTACAGATCCGTGCTGTTCTAACTTTTTTTTCTTTCTTTTCATTCACAGGGACTATTGCCTTAGAAGTCGTGCATCCTGACCACATCACCGTAGGCTTTGAAGGTAAGCACTGGTGGTGACGGTTCGGGCGTAATGTGGCCCGTTGTGAACATCAGCGATGACCACTCCCTGAACAGACATCGGTGGTCTTGATTCTATCATCTCCTCACTCCGTGAATCAATAATCTATCCCCTTCTGTACCCGACTCTATTCACTTCCACATCTTCCTTACTGGGTGCTCCCAAGGGCGTTTTGCTTTATGGTCCGCCCGGGTGCGGCAAGACGATGTTGGCACGTGCCCTCGCCAAAGAATCCGGAGCGACGTTCATTAACGTCGCCGCCTCGGTACTGACGAACAAGTGGTTCGGCGAGTCAAACAAGCTCGTCGCAGCGCTCTTCAGTCTCGCACGAAAAGTTCAGCCCGCTATCATCTTTGTCGATGAGATAGACACTTTCCTTCGCGAGAGGCGGTCCGACGACCATGAGGTTATGGGAATGATGAAGGCAGAGTTCATGACGTGGGTTTCCGCCATTCTCACGAATTCAACCCTCATTTTAACACATTTAAAAAAAATCTTCTGCCACTCCAACTGGCCGGCTCGTAGGTCGTGGGATGGTTTACTATCCGGCTCGGACAGGATCCTTGTTCTAGGCGCAACAAATCGCCCTATGGACATTGACCCTGCTATCCTGCGGCGCATGCCAAAACGTTTTGCCATTGGACTTCCCGACACGGAGCAGCGTTTCAAAATTCTGTCCCTGGTACGTTTACCTGCACCAAGAAGATGGCGGCTGATCAATCTTCACCTTCGCATCTTTTGACGGCTCACTACCACAGATGCTGAAAGGCACGAAACTCGACCCCTCGTTTTCGATGCGGGTCCTTGCCGCGCAAACGACTGGATTCTCTGGATCGGACCTCCGTGAGCTTTGTCGTAGCGCAGCCATGGTCCCCATACGGGAGTGCATGCGGAAGATGGCGCTGGACGGGGAGACGATGAAGAGGGTCGAAACGGAAGGGTTTAACATGCGACCGCTGACATTGAATGATTTCTATGAAGCGGAGGGATCAACACTGTCTTTCCCGGACCCAGATGACGAACCTCTACCCAACGGGGCGATAGGGCCTCTGGAGCTGCGAACCGAGGAGATCATGAAAACGCATGTAAACGACCAACAAACATAGATGCAATAGGGCGACTCGGAGGTTGGCGCTGGAAATTGATTTTTTTTTTTTTCATAAAACGCTGTATCTTCAGTAGCAATACCGTAGTGTATCCCAAAAAGATTTTAATGGTGCTAAATGGCTCTGTCGACATTCACCCATGTGTACCTGTATATCCAATCGTCTCTACATACTTCGAGACTGAGATCGGGGTCCGTACATTGATCATTGCCGAGACGTACGATACATACCACATATGACCAGAAGATAATAGCTGTCATTCCTATAGAATTCGGAGGATCGTTCTCGCCAGTAAGATCTCCCGATTCCTACTACTGTCACTACTTATCAGCAAGACTGTTTGGATCTAGTCAGGTACTGAAGTCTATTCTCACCAGTAAGTTCTACAGCGAGACAGGGAGTACCGTAAACGTGACCAACGTTTTGGCAACCGAAATCTGGCTCTCACATGCTCCAGAATATGATACTCAATGTCACATTTCTCACCCGCTGATACCGAGAATGAAATTTTGAGATAAATCTCGCTGTCGCCTCAGGTGAGCCCGATTGCGTCCCGGTAGGATGTGCACTCAGGGTTGATAGCCTCCAACGTCCGATTTCTGCATATCGCAGGTTCGAACTTGATCTGACATGTTGAACACGCAGTCGCCAGCGATTTTTTCAGCACCTAGAGCCAGGGCGCGAACTCTCACGTCACCTCGTCGCCTGTAACATGGGGGACATCGTTACATACTATGCTTTCGTCACCGGCGGGTATCGTTATCATGCTTAGCCCTAGTAGCGCTGAGCCATACGCCTGGAGTCAGCTTAGCGGCATATAACCTATGTCAACTTCAAGCTCGTGCGTCCCCCGCTCTCACATCCTCTGCCTCATTGTACGACATGATAGACCTAAATGTGAGCCTAGACATGGTAATAAAAGCGAGAGGTGAGTTGTATCGACAGCAATGTTTCTCACGCGGCCCTAGTTGACCAAGTACGATATCGATAGCGGGAACAACTGTTTTAGAAGTGATCGGGTTGCTGTTGGCCGTCTTTCGGTTATCGTTCCGTTATCGAATACGAAGGCTGTGGTGGGAAGACGCCTTGGCATGCGCCGCCTTCCTCTTCGCCACCACTTACCTGACGGGAACATGGTTGGATCTTCTGTATCGTACATAACACGTTTCGTGCTTCGACGGACCGGCCTCACCTAATCCCTAGGGAGACCGACCTCAACGGTTGGGTTGTGGATGTACGTTTTTTCGTTCAATTCCGTGATATGGTACGAGATAGCTTCTTCTCGACGCTGCAAATCTAACGATCACCGTTTCAAGGTTTGTGCGCCATAGTACACTATTATCGGTGGCACGTATCATCTATCCGTCTCTGAAACTGCGAAGAATGGTGTTGGGGATAGCCTCGGTGTTCTTCTCGTCGTACATCTCCTTCATGGCGGCGAAATTGTGGTATTATTGCCACGACTTAAGCTGGATGAACAATACTTTGTATTTCGGAAACGCCCTTCTCCCGTTGAGTACGAATTTAATTATCTTCGAACTGACAAGTGAGTCGGTCTGTCAATGTTCATTGCTTCGTCCCCTCTGACAAAATGGCGTAGCTGATTTCATCACCGATGCAATCCTTATTGCCCTGCCAATCAAGCTCCTATGGAGTGTCAAACTTCCGACCCGACAACGACGGATGATCCTATTGATTTTTGCATCGGGCATTACGGTCACGCTCGCCGCTATCTGCCGTGCCACATGTCAGATTTTGGAACTCAATTCAATCGTCTCTTTAATCATGGATGCTGAGGTGAGGACGCTCCGTGTTGTTGGATTCTCTTATTGAATTCCGTGAGCTCTCGATTTCATTCGTTCCCAGATCGCATTCTCTAGCATCATGTGCAATTTGCTTGTTTTCGTGATGTTTCTCTACCGTTATGGCCGATCAGTTTCCCCTTCGCTCTCGGCCGAATCTGATGACGATGACGATGACGACTATACGACACCGGTCCGATCCCGTCGGAGCACCCAGTTTCTGACGACCATCGAAGCGGGGGGCTCGGATTACTCGGAGAACGTGACGTCTACACGAGGAGACGGCTGCAGTAGCTACGCAACCTCCGGTACATCAGGCACGCACGGCCCCTTGGAGCAACAATCTAAAACAACCGCGAGCTGATCCTAACCCATCCCCTCTCATCTCTGCCATCGCTTGCTTCATCCCTCATGTTCACTTTGAGTTCGATATGGGATTAACTCTTTTAGCGTTATGTCGCCCCGCTGTCACATGCTGACCTACTCTTAAGTCTTGCCTTCACCTTGATCCCACCCTCTGCTAGCGTGAGTGTTTGTCTTGGTAATTCTGCAGTCTTATTTTGTGTTCCCATGTCAATTGCAAAGAAATACAAAATACTGCATTGAGTTCATAACAGGGTATGCTTAGGATTAGAGGTATCATCAATTACTTGCATTTACTAGTGGCAACGGCTTGCTACAACCCTGCTTGGAGAACAATGTGCCTGCTGATCTGACCACTGTTGGGGGCAATTAAGTGTTAGACAATGAACATGAGTAATTGCTGTGCTTGGCAGCCTGGAATATCGGCGATATCACAACTATCAATTCAAGGCATAACCGCCTTGCCTATCGATTTGTAACATCTGTGGAACGGATTGTCCTAATGTATTCTTGTCAGTTCTTGTGCTCACTCACCACTGACGCATTTTTTCTGCATGGAAACTCCAATCTAACTACAGATCACAGCGTCGGTATTCTTTACGTTCAACAGTCGTCGGGTCATCATATATGTCAATATGTGACACTTGCCGCGGCAGCGTAGTCCAGGGGTCTTCAAACCCTCCTTTTCTCATGGTCATCCCAAAGTGAGATAACAGTAAACCGCCCAATACCCGAGATGGTACTCGCACAGGCCCCTCATAACTGCCAGTGCTATGGACCCAGTAGTGAAGCAGGTAGCCCTGCTGGTTGGCTGGTGTGTATGAGCTCATATAGGTCTTGGCCGTGTGATCACACAGACGTTGACTGGCGCCTGAGACCCGCGGAGACAACACATGCGTGGGAATACGTACCATGAATATTGTCAAGGGACAGCAGGGCTATCGGAGTTCGCATCCGACGTAAAAAGATCCATAGTTGAGTAGCGTGGTTCAGCACGTTGCCTTCTCGAGACTCAGCCAGAAGAGCCGCGCTTCAACAGCCATCGAGGTCACGCAAGGCGTGACCAGTGGTGGCCAAGGAATCAATCAGTACATCGATCAGATAGGTGCAGGACCGGGTATTTCCCAGACCCAGACCCAGACCCTGCATCGCGTCTGTTTCTCATGGTCTGGATTGTGGGATCCGGGAGGGAGCATTCAAGATTTAACCTATGTGGCAGACCGTGGTAGTTCGGGTATGGTGACCATGGCGACGACTTGCGGTTCATCCTCCAGGGCTCCAAAGCCCGATGCTCTCATGGCCAGCTACTCGGGAATAAAAAAGACATAGATTCTGTGAACTCCTACTTGCCAGTTCTTCCATATCTTCCCCAGAAGGGTTGGCCGGCCAGCAGCTGGATCACGTAATAGGTCACTCCCCGTCGATTTGAGCTCCTGCCTGGCAGCGTGTACGATTGCGACACAGGGAAACGACCCGTGATCAGTTCACGACAAGCACCTGCCTTGACCGTGACCGACTAACCCCACAAATTCAGCACGCTCTTGGCCTAACGGTGTTCGTGGATACATGGTTTCTTGCGCAAATGTTAGCCATCGGTCTCCATTACTCACACGAAGATTCTTGATTTGATTGCCGCTCCGAGTTTGGGGCCACCAACTTCCAATCACTGCACTTTGTAGGTTCGAACATCGATTTTGAGTTCGAGTGCTTGTAGAGAGCCAGGCAGGTGTTTCAGCGCTTAAGTAACATTCAGTAGCGGTAATCAAAGCATTCACAAAGTAGGAAGCGAATGCTGCAAGTCAGCCGTCGATCGTGGGCTCACGTCAACCGTCACCCCGCCATCTGTGAGGTGGGGGGACGTCATTCATACTAGACTTCTGTCACGAGTGCTGGCGCTTCTGCCAGGTCCCTAACTCAAATTCACAGAACACTGCTCAACATTGAGCCATGCACCCTATCAACTTAGCGGTGACATTTAACTTCTGCCAGTGTTGACTGGCGGGCTTGCATCCCTCATTCTTCCTTTCATGTTCCTTGCTGCGTTGCACATCATGGTAGACCTGGATGTGAGTCTAGATGTGATAAGGAAGGCGAGCGGTAAGTTGCATCGAGTGCAATGTTTCTTCTCACCAAGCCTAGTTGACCAAGCACGCGATTAATAGTAGGAACGGCGGTTCTAGAAGTGATTGGACTGCTGTTGGCTGTCTTTCGGCTTTGGTTCCGTTTTCGGATACGAAGGCTGTGGTGGGAAGACGCTTGGGCATTCGCCGCCTTCGTCTTCGCGACCAATTACTTGACGGGAAATTGGTTGTATGTGCACTATGGTGCATACCACGCTTCGTACTTCGGAGAGCTGGTCTCACCTAACTCTCAGGGAAACCAACTTCAACGGTCGGGTATTGGATATCTATTTTATCATCCAACCCCGTGATATGGTACGAGATAGCTTCTTCTCCACGCTGCAGATCTAGTGAACATCGTTTAAGGCTCGTGCGCCATAGTACGCTATTTTCGGTGGCACGTATCATTTATCCATCCCTAACGCTGCGAAGAATGGTGTTGGGGATAGCCTTGATGTTCTTCTTGCTGTTTGTCTCCTTTATGGTGGCAAAACTGTGGTATTTCTGTCAAAACTTGAGTTGGATGAACAATACCTTGTATTTCGGAAACGTCCTCCTCCCTTTGGACACCAATTTGATTATCTTCGAACTAACGAGTGAGTTTGGCCCGTCAATACTCATTGCTCCCCTCTGACAACACGGCGTAGCTGATTTCATCGCCGATGCGATCCTTATCGTCCTGCCTATCAGGCTCCTATGGAGTGTCAAACTTCCAACCCGACAGCGGCGGATGATCCTATTGGTTTTTGCATCGGGCATCACGGTTACGATTGCTACTATCTGCCGTGCCCTATGTCAGCTCTTGGACCTGAATCTGATCGCCCCTTTAGTCATGGACGTCGAGGTGAGGATCCATTACGCCGTTAGATTCCCTTATTTAAATCCTATAAACTTACCATTTCATTCGCTTTCAGGTTGCACTGTCTAGCATCATGTGCAACCTGCTTGTTTTCGTGACGTTTATGTACCGCTATGGCCGTTCGGCGTCCCCTCCTCCTTCGACCGAATCCGATGAGGACGACGACTACACGACGCTCTTCCAACCTCGTCAGACCACGCAGATTCTGACCACCATCGAAGTGGGCAGAGCGGATTATTCCTCAGGTGATGAGACGTCTACACGGAGTAGTGGATGCACTAGTGACGCAACCTCGGGCATATCAGATATACTGAGTTCCTCGGAAGAACAATCTGAAAAAGACTCAAGTTGATCCTAACCTGTCCCCCCCCCCCGATATTGCCTTTTTTCATTTGCTACTTGGATATGGGACTATCTCTCGGCGTTATCTCCCGTTGTCACATTTCGTCAGTCGCGTTTTGCCTTCGCTTTGGTCTCGGTCTCTCTGATACCAGTGCATCGACTTAATAACTCCGTCCTGTCATCTCGTCTTCCAATGTACACCATACTGAAGAAGGGAACAGAATAATACAAAGTTGTCGATGCTGCCTTGGTGACCCTCCCTGTCAACTTCCGCGAAGGGAGGGCCATCGAGCTTATGCGAGACACGATTAAGCATGCCCAAGAAATCGGTACATCCATCGGGCAGGCACAAGATGGGATGTACGTATTCCAGACTCTGATTGTGCATCGACCCTGTTATAAGTGCAGGATCTGCGAGGGAACATTCACACAGGGGCCAAAGTTCGAACTTCGCGGTGTGAGTTCGGGCATGGTGTCCATGACGACGACCTGTGATCCATCCTGCAAAGCTGGATACTTTCCGAGGCGGTCAGTCGCCGAAAAAGACATAGCTGTGGCGTAAACTCTCTGGTTTTCGGCACTTCCTCATCCCCCCAGAACTGAGGTTGGACCCGCAATCAGCCGACCCGCTAAGTAAGTTAGTTCCCTCCGTCCGAGCTTCCGGATTCTGGCGTGTGTGGAGCTGTTATGAAGATGTGTAAAGATACGCTGAACCGGCGCCGTCGCGACGAACTTGGGGAATATCGGAATTGTGGGGACAACGACTACACACACATGTGTGTTGTGTAGCTGTACTTTGTAGCGTTCGGCACAACGCTGGAACAGCAAGAAGAACCTGGCCGTGGCCCGTTGTGACCCTCCAACTTCCAAGTAAAAACGCAGCAGTACTGTGATTCAAGATGTTCTCAGGGACCACTGGATAGGCTCTTGCTAATTATAAACGACGAACCAATAAGTGTTTCGGCGCTCAACACATAGTTAGTAACCGCACCTGCCGAACACCCAAAGAACTCCAAAACCGAGTAGCAAGCGTATGCTGTAATTTGGCCGTCTCACTGATTTGGCAGGTACGTACATAGTATGTAGTGACTGCCTCGGACCAAGAAGCGAGTGCGTTGAAGTGCTTGGTCTGTCTGCTCAACGACAGTGCGGTTGCGAGTGGTACAGATTAGTAGTATGTACACCTGAACTTAATGATGGCTTATAAAATGCTCTAATCGCCTCCGTGAACGTTTGAACCTCAAACCCATTTTTTTTCTCAAGCGGACCGCCGAATGGTCCCAAAAAGATTTTCTACTGCATTCTCCGATATAATCTTACATCATGTCACTCACCCGTTTACGAGGTACGCAATGATAATCTTACAGTACGTTGTCATTTGACCTAATCAGGGGCGACCGAATCCAGGGCAGAGAACCCAACAGCAATACCGAGCTCCGCATGACCTCTCACACCTTTGGTCCTCACTAACTACCCCGCATCTCCACATTTGGCATGCACACCTATCCTGCGAGTAAACAGAGCCGTAGCACCCGAAGATACCCGTTGAACCCAGAAACTGTCTAAGGTTACATATCGGCAGTTCGCGTCCCGTAAAGTCGAGTAGTGTAGTTCGGCACGCTGATCAGTTACAATAAATATCGAAGGGCTGTCGCACTGCCTCTCCGCCATTCCGGAAAAGCCGTGTTTCAGGAGTCATCGAGCTCATGCCAAACATGACCAAGGAGGACGACGCCCAAAGGATAGGTATATCGATTGGAAACTTCTCCCTGGCGCTGTGGTACCACGTACGGATTTCAAAGCTACGCGGACTCAATGGACCCGCGATGAAGAGGAATACAGGCGCGAAGAGGTAAGTACGGACCCGAAATGGATTTGCTGAGCGTATCCTCGCCTCTGATACTTATTGAGTGAAAATTTTTCGAGGGCAGTCTCGCTTTCACCTCACCCCAAGTCCGCCTTGATGTGATGTGCGCTTAGAATTGATGGCCTCCGACCTCCGGTTTCGGTGCATCGTAGGTTCGGGCTTTGTCTGATATGTATTGGATTCACAGGTGCAAACAGTCCTTTCAATTCCATACGGAGTCAGGATGTGGGGTACTACACCGGACACGCGTTGGTAATGACGTGCCATAACAGCACTTACCGAGCACTCGAAGAATTGAAAAGCGGTAGGAAGCAGACGCCGTAATTCAGCCATTTTACAGATATGTTAGCTTGGCAGCAACATATAACTTCTGCCCTGTTTTGACTCAGACACGCGTCCCTCACTTTTCCTTTTACATTTCTTGCTGCACTGTGCATCATGACAAACCTAGATGTGAGTCTGGATGTAATAAGGAAGGCGAGTGGTAAGTTGCATCGATTGTCGTGTTTCTTTTCACCAAGCCTAGTTGACCAAGTGCGCGATTAACAGCGGGAACAGCGGTTTTGGAGGTGATCGGGTTGCTGTTAGCCATTTTCCGGCTTTGGTTCCGCTTTCGAATACGAAGGTTGTGGTGGGAAGACGCCTGGGCATTCGCAGGCCTTCCTCTTTGCGGCCAATTACTTGACGGGAACTTGGTTGTATATACACTATGGTATATGACACCCGTGCTTTCGAGAGTTCGTCTCACCTAATTCTAAGGGAAACCAACATCGACGGTCGGGTTCTGGATGTCCGCATTCGCGTTCAACCCGGTGATATGGTACGAGATAGCTCCTCTACAACTGCTGTAAATCTAATATAATCACCGTCGTGAGGCTTGTGCGTCACAGCACATTATTTTCGGTAGCACGTATCATCTATCCGTCTCTGGCACTGCGAAGAATGGTGTTAGGAATAGCCCTGGTGTTCTTCTTGTTGTTTATCTCCTTCATGGCGGTAAAATTGTGGTATTATTGCCATGACTTGAGCTGGATGAATAATACCTTGTTCTTTGGAAATTCACTCCTCCCTCTGGGCACCACTTTGGACATCTTTGAAGTGACGAGTGAGTCTTGGCCGTCGATACTCATCGCATAACCCCTCTGACTATGCAATATAGCTGATTTTGCCACCGATGCAATCCTTATTGTTCTGCCTATCAAGCTCCTATGGAGCGTGAAACTTCCGACTCGACAGCGACGGATGATTCTATTGATCTTTGCATCGGGCATCACGGTCACGATTGCTGCTATCTGCCGTGCCACGTGCGAACTTTTAAACTTGGATCTGATCGTCTCTTTACTCATGGATGTCGAGGTGAGGACATGCCATGTTATTAGATTCCCTTATTTAATTTATAAACTCACTTTCTCCCACTTTTTAGATTGCATTGTCTAGCATCATGTGCAACCTACTCGTTTTCGTGACGTTTCTCTATCGTTATGGTCGCTCAGCTTCCCTTCTCCCGTCGACCGAACTTGATGAGGACGATGACTATACGACGCCGGTCCGGACATCATCAGGACCACGCTGATTCTGACAACCATTGAGGTGGGCGGGTCGGATTACTCCTTAGATAACCTAACATCTATGTGGGGCGACGGATGCGCTAGTAACGCAACCTCGGGCATATCGGATATATTGAGCTCCTCGGAACAACGATCTGAAGAAAAATCAAGTCGATCCTAACCCATCCCCACTTTCGCTATCACTTTGTTCACTTGCGATGTATACTTTGACTTAGATATAGGACTATCTCTGTAGGGCTTTGTCACGCAATCGCATGCTCACCCTTCAATCGCGTTTTGCCTTCGCTGTGGCCTCGGTCTTTCTGTGACACCAGGTGCAGTGTCTTGATGACTCTGCATTCTTTCGTTCTGCTTCAATGTACACAAAAGGCCAAAAAAAAGCGAAAACCACTGCTGTGATATGAAGGACTGTCGACGCTACCTATTCGAGCATCGGCGTCAACATCCGAAAGAGGGCGCTTCGGTGACCACCGAGTTCATGCAAGGTGCGATCAAGCATGACCAAGAAGTCGGTACATCGATCGGGCAGGGACAAGATTGGATGTATTCCAGACACAGATTGTGCATCGTCTCTGCTTCTCGTGACCTTACATATGTAAGAGTGGGATCTGGGAGGGAGTATTCACACAGGAGCGGTATTTCAGGCATGGTGGCGACGACGACCTGCAATCCGTCTTCCAAAGTTGATCGCATAATCATTTGGCTCTTACTTTCCTCTGATCCAAAGCACGTACGGCGCACGCCACGTACTAGTACACGCCGAATTGTCTCTTCAAACAAGCAGAAGATTCGTCACGAAAAAGGTATGTACACCATCATACGCCCTGCAGTATTCTGCAGAACACCCGAATAGTAGGAAGGAGCTGACCCTGGAACCTGCCGTCACTCAGCAAGACGTTTCCACTGCATTCCCAACGTCGTCGAAATGTCCAGATGAAGAGCCGACTACGTGCGTCAGGGAGCTCGTTTATAATTGCCCAGGAGTGTGCTACTTGTTAGTAACCTTCAGGGAGTTCTTTATACCAAGGTCATTTGTAGCAAAGGTTTCTCTGGGAACAAAACCGCGACCACTTCAGCCACAATTCTCAATCGTCAGTGATCTGGTAAACGAAGGTAATCAATTTTTGTGGATTACTGAGTGCTTTCCAATGCAATTTTGTTTGCACCGGTCGGTTTGCAAGGAACTAGCAGTGCGGCGCAAGGGTACCTTGTTCAGACTGCAAAGGAGGTTTGGTCATATCACTCCAGACTGCTAAATTCTCCGTGGTATATACACTGAGCAGATGCGTATTGACAGATACAGCCTATTGACAAACGATGAGAACACGAAATTGTGCGTTGAAGTGGAATCGGTCCGTGTGTTCGACGACAGTGCACCTGTGAGTGGTGCGAACCTGATTCTCTGATCCCGCACTCGGGAAGTGCCAACGGTGACGGCGCCAACCTTGCCTGGCAGAAGTCACCGGAATTTTACAGCGTAACGTACACCAAATTCGTGACACGCAGCAGAAGAACCACTGTTGGCAAAGAAGGAAGGAAACAAGTGTCTCGGGCGGTCAATAAAGGCGCCAGTAAGGGCAAAAAGGCGTTCCAAGCTGTTCCGCTACATCACTGAAAACACATTTTTATGACGAGACCGTTATATAACGTTATAAGGGCGAGGACCGTTGTAAAGGTATATATATCTTTATAAAGGTAATTTCCCCCCATCCGGCATTCAAGTGTATGACAATGTAATCCATGCCATGCACGAACATTTTCGTTGCTAACTAGACACGATCAAAATGACATGGCAAGGAACGGAGGTTTCAGTGATGCCTACGGACATGTCTTGCTCATGTATGCATGCTCTATCATATCTGGTTGGACCGCCCAAGACAGTTATTTCTTTGGCTACGTTGGATGTATGGACAATGGTATGTGGTCGGCTGTCTGCGGGGGGTAAATATGGGCTAGACGGCGTCGTAGCATACGACGCTGTCGTTGTTCACGCTCTATATTACACCACCACTGTCAGGAACACGGCTGCAGATTTGTAGCCTGGCGGAAAGGAAAGAATTTCCGTCGTACGTACGACGGCTTCAGCGGGAGATATGGGAAACCCTTGCCAAGCAAGGGAATCAAATCACTCACCCATCTATAAGGACGACCGAATCTAAGACAGAGAACCCAGCAGCAACACTCCCTTTCAATGCTTTGGTTCTCACTGACTACCCTGCATCTCCCTGTTCATGCACACCCGTCTCGCGAGAAAACAGAGCCATCCGAAGATATCCGATTCAGAAACAGTCTCGGAGCGGACCACCTTGTTGTCTTCATTTGGGCCTGAAGTTGCCCCAGCGCGAATGAGGTAAGATCCTAAGTCCCGGGGAGAGATGATCAGCTGCAGAGCAATCCACGCCTCCAAGTCTGGCGCAGGAAGTGTCTCTAAAAACGGTGGTATATCTTGTACACGTTATTCCCGCCGCCCTCACGCTTTGGTTTGAGAACGAGCGAGTCTACTAGAGCACACGCAAGTGTCGTTCCTCTCGGCTTGTTTATGCTCCGCCGTAAAGAGTATTCGGAGGGAGCCACAGCCAGATCGGGGTCGTCCAACGACCACATCGATATCCACGTCTCCCGGAGGTCTCTCGTTCCCGTACCAACTGTCTGTACGTTCGCATCGCGCGTGAATCGCTTCAGGACGCCTGGGCGACTGAGAAATTCCTGGATTTTCTTCCCACCTGCAAGCCGGAGTGAAATAGTCGGACAATGGATAGCACGGTTTCGTTCTAGAGTGACGCGCGTAGTGTAATGTGTTGATGGTGGGCAGTCAGACGGGGCATAGCCAGCACGGAAGTAGACAGTAGAGACTTCTAAAGTTGACTGGGAGCCTGATGGTGAGAGAGCAGGAGAGACGGTTAGTCGCAAAGCACGAGTGTCAGAGTTAAGTGCAACAGAAGCAGCGAGTTCTTCGAAGGTCTGACGAGCAACACGGATGGAGTGCCTGACAAGGCAACTCAGCGTACGTGCACACCACCACTCCAGTGGAGTGTGACTTCTCTAATAATTCATATTCTAACCACCGCTGGTCGAACACCTTGCGCTCATTCGAATACACAACGAATGGGATAAGTATATGCACTGTAGAAATGACTAGTCAGACCAGCGTTTATTGAAGGGCAAGAGAACAGTACTTCGGGACGCCGTAAGCCTTAAGCGCCGCAGCGAGCCCTTCGGCTAGTCGCGCAGTAGTGTCGTAAGGAGGGAAGTTTTCCGAATTGAGGTAAGGCGATATGCCATAATAATTGGTGAGGGCGTTGAGGTACCTGAACGTCATCATGGGCGGATGGGGCAAGACGACATGGCAAAACTTACCTATGCATAGCCGCTGCCCTCTCGAACAGCGGTCCGAAGGAGGATAAGTGTTACATTCTACCTGCTTCAGAGAGATCTTTCCATCTCCTTCACCGGTATGCAACAGATAGTCTGAACAAGCCAAGGCGGAGAGGTTGCGACCTCGGTTCGTCAGTTACGCGATTTCAGGGATCTGTCTGACTGGGAGGGTATGAGTACCTGCACGGTTCCTTCACCTCGTATGGCTTTCCGTCCTCTCCAGAGTGTCCCTACAAACTCGTCTGCTTTTCCTACACCTACCACGGCGCCCGTAACCTTGTCTAGAAGGTCATCATCCATAGCAACCTGTGCAAAGAGGATATTGTACGAGGAATGCAGCTGCCGAGTCTGCTCGAACAACGAGCGTGGGATAGGCGAAGGAAGGAGAGATATGGGTGCATGGATAGTAGACGACGGCGAAGGCGGCTGCGTTGCAAGCAAGTTCTGCCGCACTCAACAAGGCTGCTGCGTCCACAATTAACTTGAGGTAGTGTCGCTGTCGAACCGAGCTCAACTCGAAGTGAATTCGCTTCGATTCGAATTCTACATCAGTTCGGTACAGTTCGACGGTGCGAATATCTACTCGAGGCCTTGCTTTGTTGTCATGCAACAACGCGATTGGATGCAATGTTTCAGCGACTTCGTTCGCTCACGAAGCTCAGTTCGTTCCACCTTGGTAAGTCGAAGTGTGGCCAAACTACCATTTGGTCTGGTTCGCAGCAACACTAACTTGAGGAACCAAGTATTTCCAAATATGGAATAGTCTTATTACGTAATAAGTTCGTTCAGTGACTGATCTGGTAGTACCGTAAGGTAAGTAGTACATAGCGATTGCGGCCTCGGACCCAAAAGTGAGTGCATTGAAGTGTCCAGTCTGTCTGCTCAATGGCAGTGCACCTGCGAGTGGTACAGACTAGTAGTACACCTGAACTTATTGTTGGCCTATAAAATGTTCTAATCGCCCGTGAACGTTTGAACCTCAAACGCATTGTTTTTCTCACTGATTGGTCCCTTTGAAAAGATTTCTATCGCATTCTCCGATCTTACATCGTGTCACTCACCCGTCTACGAGGACGACCGAATATCAAAGGCAGAAAAACGCAACAGCAACAGCGAGTTCTGCATTACCTCCCACACCTTTGGTCCTCACTAACTACCCCGCATCTCTCCATTCACGCACACCCATCCCGCGAAGAAAACAGGGCCGCGGCACCCGAGGATACCCAACTCAGAAACTGTCTCAGGTTATCAGCAGTTAGCGTCCCGTAAAAAAGTCCGCAGTTGAGCAGTGTAGTTCGGCACGTCGGTCAGTTACAATTTAAATATTGAAGGGAGAGCACGAAGGGTTGTCGCACTGCCTCTACGCCACTCCGGAAGAGCGTGGTTCAGGAGTCGTCGAGCTTACACCAGACATGATCAAGGACGACGACGCCCAAGGAATAGGTACATCGATTGGAGACTTCTTCCAAGCGGTGTGATACTGTGTAGTACGGTTGCAACAACTTAGGATTATAAAGCTACGCGGAATTGACCCGCGATGAAGAGGAAATACAGGGCACGAAGAGATAGGTACGGACCCGAAGTGGACTTGATGAGTGTCTCTCCGCCACTGATACATACTTGTCGAGTGAAAATTTTTCGAGGACAGTCTCACTTTCGCCTCTCCCCAAGTCCGCCTCGATGTGATGTACGCCCAGGGTTGATAGCCTCCGACCTCCGGTTTCCGCGCATCGTAGGTTCGAACCTTGTCTGATATATATTGAACACGCAGGGGCTACAATTTTTTCAATCCCGTACGGAGCCGCGACGTGGGATACATACACCCGTGTCTGCTAAACTAGAAGGACCATAATGGACGGTAACGGACACGCGTTGGTAATGACGTGCCATAATAGCACTTACCGAGCACTCGAAGAATTGAAAAGCGGTATGTAATTCAGCCATTTTACAGCTATGTGAGCTTGGCAGCAACATATAACTGCTGCCCTGTTTCGACTCAGACCCGCCTCCCTCACTCTTCCTCTTACATTCCTTGCCGCGTTGTGCATCATGAATAACCTAGATGTGAGCCTGGATGTGATAAGGAAGGCGAGTGGTAAGTTGCATCGATTGTCATGCTTCTTTCCTAGTTGAACAAGTACGCAAACAATAGTGGGAACAGCGGCTTTAGAGGTGATCGGGTTACTGTTAGCCGTCTTCCGGTTTTGGTTCCGTTTTCGAATACGAAGGTTGTGGTGGGAAGATGCCTGGGCATTCGCCGCCTTCGTTCTCGCGATCAGTTACTTGACGGGAACTTCGTTGTATCTGCACTATGGTACATAATGCGCTTCATGCTTCGGAGAACAGGTCTCACCTAGTTCTCAGGGAAACCAACCTCGACCGTCGGATATTGGATGTCCACTTTCGCATTCAACCCGGTGATATGGTAGGAGATTGCTCCTCTCCAACCACTACAAATCTGATATAGCCATCGTTGTGAGGCTCGTGCGCCACAGCACATTATTTTCAGTGGCGCGTATCATCTATCCGTCTCTAATGCTGCGAAGAATGGTACTAGGAATAGCCTTGGTGTTCTTCTTGTTGTTCGTCTCCTTCATGGCGACGAAACTGTGGTATTTTTGCCATGATTTGAGCTGGATGAACAATACCTTGTTCTTTGGAAACACGCTCCTTCCTTTGGATACCAGTTTGGGTATCTTCGAATTGATGAGTAGGTTTTGGCCGTCGATACTCATTGCTCAACTCCCTCTGACGACACAACGAAGCTGATTTCATCACCGATGCGATCCTTGTTGTTCTGCCTATCAAACTGCTGTGGAGTGTCAAACTTCCGACCCGACAGCGACGGATGATCCTATTGATTTTTGCATCGGGCATCACGGTTACGATGGCTGCTATCTGCCGTGCCATCTGTCAGTTCTTGAACCTGGATGTGGTTGTCCGTTTGATCATGGATGTTGAGGTGAGGACCCGCTATTGTTGTTAGAATCCCTTATTCAACTCTGTAATCTCGCTACTATTCCGTTCACTTTCTAGGTTGCATTTTCTAGCATCATGTGCAACCTACTCGTTTTCGTGACGTTTCTCTGCCGTTATAGTCGTTCGGCTTCCCCTCCTCCCTCGACTGAATCTGATGAGGACGACGACTATACGACGCCGGCCCGACCTCGTGAGACCACCCAGATTCTGACAACCATTGAAGTGGGCGGATCGGATTATTCCTTAGATAACCTAACATCTATGTGGGGCGACGGATGCGCTAGTAACGCAACCTCGGGCATATCGGATATATTGAGCTCCTCGGAACAACGATCCGAAGAAAAATCAAGTCGATCCTAACCCGTCCCCACTTTCGCTATCACTTTGTTCATTTGCGATGTATACTTTGACTTGGATATAGGACTGTCTCTGTAAGATTCTGTCACGCAATCGCATGCTCACCCTTCCTCAATCACGCTTTGCCTTCGCTGTGGCCTCGGTCTTTCTGCTACACCAGTGCAGTGTCTTGATGACTCTGCGTTCTTTCGTCCTGCTTCAATGTACACAAAAGGCAAAAGCGAAAACCACTGCTTGATATGAAGGACTGTCGACGCTACCTTTTCGAGCATCGGTATCTGCATCCAGAAGAGGTACTCAGGTTACAACTGAGCTCATGCAAGGCGCGATCAAGCACGGCCAAGAAATCGGTACATCGATCGGGCAGGCACGAGATTAGATGTATTCCACACACAGATTGTGCATCGTCCCTGCTTTTCATGTCCTTACGTATGTAAGTGTGGGATCAGGGAGGGAGCACTCACACAGGAGTGTTATTTCAGGCATGGTGGCCACGACGACGACCTGCGGTTTGTCTTCCAAAGTTGAGCGCATAATCAGCTGACTCTTACTTTCCTCTTGTACAAACCATGTACAATGCCCGCCACGACGGCTATACAAAGGACTAGAATACGCCGAATTGCCTCTGCAAACAAGGAGAAGATTCGTCACGAAAGAGGTACATATGTGCACGGTCATACGCACTTGCGTGGCGCGTAGCTGCCTACGCCCTGTAGTGTTCGGCAGAACGCCCGAATAGCAGGAAGACGCTAATCTTGGAACCTGGTGCCAGTGTCACCCGGCAAGAGGTTTCCACTGCATTCCCAAGGTTGTCGGAATGCCCAGAAGGGCCGACTACATGCGTCAGGGAGCTCGTTTATGATTGCCTAGAAGTGTGCTACACTGATACTTGTTAGTAACTTTCAGGAAGTCCTTGATACAGTAAGGTCATTTGTAGCGAAAGTTTCTCTGGGAACAAATTCACGACTACTTCAGCCACAATTCTCAACCGTCAATGATCTGGTAAACAAAGTAACCAAATTTTGTGGATTTTCGAGTGCTCTCCTAGGCAATTTGGTTGCACCGGTCGGCTTTCAAGAAACCAGCAGTGTGACGCAATTCAAAGGACCTTGCCTTGTTCGGCTAGCAAAGGCGGTTTGTTTATATCACTCCAGATTGGTAACTTCCCCATGGTATGTACACTGACACAAGAGGGATTTTTGGAGATTTGGGACAGGTTTTAATGGCAAACAAAACGTTGATCCTGTACTTCAAATATAATCTTCAAATTATGTACTATAAGCACTAAGTGGATGTTCGCATATAAACTGACAGATTATATTTGAAGTACAAGATCAACATTTTGTTCACCATTACTGTAAAACCAATCCAAAATCCCAAAAAATCTCTTGTGTGAACAGATGTGTATTGACAGATATAGCCTGCTGAAAATGAAGGGAATACGAGTCTGCGTTGAAGCGAAATCGGTCTGTATGCTCGACGACGGTACACTTATGAGTAGTGCAAACCTGAGCTTATCAACGATCTATAAAATGTTCTAACGCATGAACTTCGAGTCCAGTCGTAGGTCGTCCCAGATTTTTCTCAGGCGGACAGCTGACGAACCTCAAAGAATCTAATACTTGGGAAGTGCCGGCGGCGGCGGCGCCAACCTCGCTCGGCGGAAGTCACCGGAATTTACAACATAACGCCAGATTTATGACACACGCAGCAGAGGAACCGCTGTTGGTAAAGAAGGAAGGAGTGTCTCGAGCAGTCAATAAAGATGCCAATAAGGCAAAAGAGTGTTCCAAACTGTCCAGTATACAAGGGTCTGATTCATCGTTTGGTCTTCATCTTGTTGTTCCGCTACGGACGTGTCTTCCTCATGTGCGCGTGGTTTATCACATCCGGTTGGACTGCTTAAGATGGTTGATTCCTTAGCTGCATTGGGTGCATAGACAATGACATGGTGGCCAGCTGTCCGCAAGGCGTAATTACAATGACCTACGCCTATCTTGCAGCGTGTTGACTTTCCCCAGACAGAGCCGACGGCATGTTGAGCATAGTGAAGTGCAAAACAGATAATGAATTGCACAAGACAATATGGGCTTGACGGCGCTGTCGCTCTTTATGCTCTATATTACACTATCAGGAACACGGTTGCAGATTTGTAGCCTGTCGGAAAGGAAGGAATTTCTGTGGTACGCACGACGGCTCCCACGGGAGATTTGGGAAACCCTTGCCAAGCAAGGGAATCAAATCACTCACCCGTCTATAAGAACGACCGAATCTAAGACAGAGAACCCAGCAGCAACACCCCCTTCATTACTTTCCACACCTTTGGTTCTCACTAACCACCCTGCATCTCCCCGTTCATGCACACCTGTCTCGCGAGAAAACAGAGCCCATCCGAAGATACCCAACTCAGAAACAGTCTCGGAGCGGACCACCTTGTTGTCTCCATTCGGGCCCGAAGTTGCCCCAGCGCGAATGAGGTAAGATCCTAAGTCCCGCGGAGGGATGATCAGCTGCATAGCAATCCACGCTTCCCGATCTTGCGCAGGAAGTCTTTCTAAAAACGGTGGTATATCTTGCTTGTACACATTATTCCCGCCACCCTCACGTTGTGGTTTGAGAACGAGCGAGTCCGCCAGAGCACGCGCAAGTGTTGTTCCTCTCTGCTCGTTCATGCTCCCCTGTAAAGGGCAATCGGAGGGAGCCACAGGCGGGTCGGGGTCGTCCAACGACCACATCGACATCCATGTCTCGCGGAGGTCTTTCGCCCCCACACCAATGCTCTGTACGTTCGCATCACGCATGAATCGCTCCACGACGCCTGGGCGACTGAGAAATTCCTGGATTTTCTTCCCACCTGCGAGCTGGAGCGGGATACTGGGACAATTGATAGCACGGCTCCGTTCTAAAGTGAACCGCGTAGTGTAATGCATTGATGTTGGGTAGTCAGATGGGACATAGCCAGCACGGAAGTAGACGGTGGAGACTTCTAAAGTTGACTGGGCCCCTGATAGTGAGAGAGCAGGAGAGACGGTTAGTCGCAAAGCGTGAGTGTCAGGGTCAAGCGCAGCAGAAGCAGCGAGTTCTTCGAAGGTCTGACGAACGACGCGGATGGAGTGCCTGACCGGGCCACTGAGCGTGCGTACACGCCATCCCAGTGGAGTGCGACTTACTTCTCTAATAATTCGTATTCTAACCATTGCTGGTCAAACACATTGCGCTCATTCGGCTGCACAACGAATAGGATGTATGCACTGTAGAAATGATTAGTCAGACCAGCGTCTGCTAAAGGGCAAGAGAACATTACTCCGGAACGCCGTAAGCCTTGTGCGCCGCAGCGAGCCCTTCGGCTAGTCGCGCGGTAGTGTCGTTAGGAGGGAAGTTCTCCGACTTGAGGTAAGGCGACACGCCATAATAATTGGTGAGAGCGTTGAGGTACCTGAACATCATTATAGGTGGATGGGGCAGGGCGACATGGGCAAAACTTACCTATGCATAGCCGCTGCCCTCTCGGACAGCGGTCCAAACGAAGAGGATATAGTGTTGAATTCTACTTGCTTCAGAGAGATCTTTCCATCTCCTTCACCGGTATGCAGCATATAGTCTGATCGGAACAAGCCAAGATGGAGAGGCTGTGATCTCATTCGTCAGTTACGCGATATCAGGGATCTGTCTATCTGGGAGGGTGTGAGTACCTGCACGATCCCCTCGTCTCGTATGGCTTTCCATCCTCTCCAGAGTGTCCCTACAAACTCGTCTGCCTTTCCTGCACCTACCACGGCGCCCATGAACCTTATCTAGGAAGTCATCGTCCATAGCGACCTGCGCGTAGAGAATATTGTACGAGGACTGCAGCTGCTGAGCCCGCTCGAACAACGAGCGTGGGATGGGAGACGGAAGGAGGGATATGGGTGCATGGATAGTAGACGACGGTGAAGGCGGCTGCGTCGCACCCGGTGGAAGGTACGTCAACCCATGAGACAACGCGTACGTCGTTGCGTGCCGGGTCAGTGCGTCGATCTGAGCGTCGGTCAAAGACGGTGGCCATTGCGAAAAGTCGAAAATGGTGGAGGCCATCGCAGACGCAGACGGACGTAACGTACTCTACAGAGAATCTGTCTAACCGTCGTCGTCGTCGTCCGGCGATCCAAACACACCGGCAGAGAGATAAGATAACAGGCACGTGACTTGGGGTGTTGAGGTTACGCCCACACACTGAAAGCTTCACTGTCGTCCTCGTCATCATGGCATCCGTTGCGAGGTGAGCGCGCACAGATTGGTGTTGCGTGAGCTGGGACGAACGTTTCCAACAGATCCGCTGCCAGCTGCAGTCTTCTGCAAGATCATCAAGGGTGTGTGTATCCCCCGAAGCCGATTTCGAGAGCTGTCATGTACATCGCCACTCTCCAGGTGACATACCGAGCTTCAAGCTTGTCGAAACCGATCTCTCGTGAGTGCGGTCGCAATGTCATATGCGTCCTCCACTAGGTATCTGATCGGACAAGATTTTCGTTCCTTGACGTCGGTCCACTTTCCAAGGGCCACGCGCTCATCATTCCCAAAGGTGGCGTGTACCCTCATACATACTCCTGGAGTAGCTGAAATTTGCTTCTCGGGACAGATCACGCAGCCAAATTACATGAGCCTTCCCGACGAATATTTGGCCGATGCGATGCCCATCGCGAAGAAGATAGCCTCGGCTCAAGGTTTGGAGAACTACAATATCCTACAGGTCAGTAGGGTCGAAGCATTCTTTCTACCACTCTCCCGGCGGATTACAGTTACTGATAACATGATCTCGTATGCAGAACAACGGTCGCATAGCCCACCAGGAAGTTGACCACGTCCATTTCCACGTTATTCCCAAACCTTCTGTCAGCGACGAAGAGGGTCTGGTTATTGGATGGCCAGCGAAGAAGCCTCCCATGGACGAGTTGAAAGCTCTACACGAAGACCTGGTCGATAGACTGAGCAAGCTGTAGTGAAAGCGCGCAGTTCCGGTGTTAGAGCGGAATCGTCGGGTGCACGTCAGTGGTTGAGCTTGTAACAACATACTATCGATGCAGTTGTATGCTTGAGGACGGGATCGTCAGTTAGAGCAGCGTAAGAATCTGATGAAACACTACTCACTTCTTACCCAGGACTGAGTTGGTATCTTGCCCGTTGCATGGAAGGTAGCTTTAGCGCTGGATGCCCAGCAGAGGCGGATGCTTTGCTCAGTTCAGAGTACTATCAAATGCACTGCAGTGACATGAGTGAAAAACGTCGAGCAAGATACAGTGACACTCCGATAGTATACGGCAACTTAGTCTTCCTTCTGCTCAAAAATAGTCCTCACCCGCTCGGCCACATCACCGCCAATAACGTTCCGCACATGTTCTATCCTTTTTGTCCTTTCTGTCTCAGCTAAGCTGCCTTCAAAGCATGACGGTGGCCACAAGAATGCACCAGCTTGGGTTTTGGCTGTACGACAAGACGTCGCGCACGGCCGGAGCGTCACCCCGGTTCAGAAGTAGCCGCAGCAACTTAGGCCTCCGAGGGAACCGGACGATTGACTCGGATCGCTCGGTAGTGTGAATCCCGTAACTTCACCTCCGTCCGCACCTGCTTCCATGCTACTAAGCCCATCTTCAGCAGTCTGCGAGAGTCTCCGTAGGTCTGGCCACACCGTACACGCAATATGATGTACCGCCACAAGACGCAGAAACCCCTGCGGAGCACTCCTACCTGCTAGCAGCGCCTGAAGATATGCCCCAAGAATCCTTGTATCGCGTTCAACGGGGTACAAGTACTCCCGGACGTCCAGAAAAGCTGGTGCGCACTTCGAGCCGGGCCATCCCAAGCTACAGCAAACGACCCGTTCCAAGTCAAGACGAACCGTCCTCACAACCTCGGTGACGGCACCGACACTGTCGCCCATGCCTACAGAGGCGCTTGAGCCATCTCCGACTTCGCACCACACAAGTCGGCGGTAGTCACTTGGGTAACGCATGGCGAGAGGTGGGAGAAGAAGTGCGCCGAAGACAGGGTGGGCGAAGGATACGGCGGAGTATAGCGCGACGAGGTCGGTATAAAACTGGTAGAACGGAGTGCGAGTCTGACGGAGGTACGTCTGCGAGGCAAGTTCCAGATAATTCTGAGGGGTGAGGGTGGGAAGCAAGCAAGACGTTGTTTCAGTGCGAGCGACAGTAGGAGGCGGTGAAGGAGGGGGCGTAGGGAGTCGCTTTGGTGTGAAAGGGTCTAGTAACCACCCCATCAACTTCTCCACGGTATCGTCCCGAAAGACCTCTGCTGACGAGTCCATTCCAGATGCACCACCGCCGACACCGTGTTCAAGCATACACACTCTCATACACGCAAACACTATCTCGGCAGGTCCGAGAGCGCACACGCCAAGTCGCCAGTGCTGGAGCACACCGCACGACACTTGAAGAACTAGTAGTGTAGCTCGCACGATCTCCACCTCTGAAGCATCCCAACCAGTGGGCAGGCTGCGAAAGACGGGTGATGTCCCGGACCTCAAGAGGTGTGTGAGCGGACTTGTGAGCCAGTCGCGAGACAACGGAAGACCAGTCCTGGCTTCTTCTTCTAGTACGTCAGGAGTGCCACCAGGGAGTCTAAGAGTCGTACTATGGCAGATGCTCTCCGTGGTGATGTGTAAAGGACTGAGATAGACATCCGGATTGGGGCGTATGGTGTACTCGAAGAAAGGTTTAAGGATGTCAGTGGGGACGGATGGAAGTTGCATCTGAAATCCGGCAATCTGGGATGTCATAGGCAGAATACAGTTTTCTTCCATAGCAATCGCAGCACCCTCATCCCCAGGAAGGAGTCGTGTTACTATCGAAAGGCCCTGAGCAAGCCACAAGTCTGGTCCAGTACCAGGAATATGGCGAGCAAGCCGATGGAAGTACGCGAGCAAGCTGCTGAGTGGCCGCAGATGGACCCGGAGGTACATTCCGCATTTTTCTGGCAACGACCAGATGGGATGCGTGACTAGCTCAGCGCAAAACTTGGACAGCTCTCCAAACGGGAGTGTAAACGGCGGGGAACCGAGCGGCACGTCTTGGAGCGGGGGTAGACAAGCGAGCCACAACCGGATTGCCGAGCAGAGGACGTGAGTGGGTTCAACGACCGATTTGAAAACCTTTTCCAACCCAGGACCACCTGTAGTAAGGATGTCCAAACACTGCTTCACCGCTTGAAGAGCGGCTCGAACAACTTCACGCTCCAATCCTTCTTGCGCTTCAAACCCAAGTTTAAGAACCTTCAAAACATCCTCGCGCTCCTTTTCCCCGCCCTTCACCCCATTAATCTTAACTCCTTCCAACCACGCCGCCTCGACACTTCCAGACGGCATTCCATGCCTCCCAATCCTGATCAGTATCTGTCAGATCTTTCCTAAACAGTCGCACCTCACTCTCCCAGCTCCAGGCAGTCACCTGACTCCACAGTATTTCATGCGGAGGAGTGGTAGCGTGTGGATCAGTAGCACAGACTATCCAGGCTTCCAAAAGGGAGGCCCACGCTGTACGTAGTTGGGACAACGTCTTTTGGGGCAAGGAGGGAGGTGACAGAACGTATGAACCGAGAGCGGAAAAGTAAAGGGAGGCTGAGGTTGCGATATGAGAGTAAAGCCCGTAACATGCCAAGACTCTATAGAATCGGAGAGTTTGGATCAGTAGTGACGTTGTGAGAGGTGCCGGGAAGGGTGACGAATCAGGCAGAACGGTAGCGAATCTAAGGATCGCGTTCCGCGGGCTCAAGTAGACTTGAAGCGTTCGAACGAGAAGCGGACGCAAGAATGGTCAGGAGACGCAGTGCCATAGGGTCAGGAAGGACAGAATCCGTCCTTGGGTGGGATAGGTGTTAGCAGGAAGGTTTGAACGATGGCGGGTACCAGATGGGGTGTGGACATTATAGAACCTGCTAACTCATTAGACTCCTGAGCGAATCGATAAACAATAGCCAGGAGCTGTTCAAGGGATTGACGGGGAAGCAAAGCCTGTGACAGCATCCCCGAGATGATTGGCAGTAATTGTTCAGGCTGGGTCGAGGAGATAACGTCAGGGGCGAGGAGAAGCTCAATGCCATCGATGTCGGCGGTATCGTTGTCCCATACGACTAGACATTCCCAAGCCACCTCCACTGCCATAGCGCCAACGCCACCACGCTCACCGATGGCCGAAAGGCCTGCAGCAAGAATTCGCTTACGGAGTTCACCTTCCTTCCCAACGAGTTCTGCGAGCTTGTCTGGGAAGTTGCCATCCTTGGCCTGCGCACCTAGCCGGTGGGCGACCTTCGCAAGAACACCAAGCACCGACGCACGTTGTGCAGGGATAGTAGATCGCGAGAGAAGAAATAAGTCTTCAAGTGTGTAACCTGCGCGATTCCCTTCCGCGTGGTGATGTAGTCCAAGGTGAGATGGCAAAGTTTCTGAGAGTGAAGGTGAAATCGGTACGCCATTCAGGTCAAAGCGGAGTTCCGAGGAATCGGATGAAGTCGAGGCCCGCATCCATTCAAGGTTCGGATCATTTCCTGGAGCGTCCGGGAAGTAGCGTCGCCGGATGTACTCCGGGGTACCCTCCTCCAGCTTGGAGTCGCCGGTCGTTGTTACTGGGCTCTCTTTATCTTCCACCGGACTATCAGTAGGGTGGGGTCGCTTCGAGGGAATGGATCCCTTGAACGTGCCAAGAGAAATGATTGGGTTATCTGGTTTTTCCGGAGGCGGTGGAAGTGCAAGGACTGGTCGTTTCGGAGAAGCAGGGGCAGATTCGTAGACATAGATATCCTTCGGAGTCACCTCCGCAAAGCGGATTTTCTTGCCCGTCCTACTTGATGGACGCGTGCAGCTTCTCTGAGAAGGAACGGCTGGCGGGACTAGTCTCATGTCAAGTAAGAGCTAGGAAGAGGTAAGAAAATAACTGCTTTACCATTCTGAGGAACACTTTCGAGGCTCCTCACTCTCAGGATGCCGGGTCGTGCACCCAAGGGAGGCAACACAGGTTTAGGCTGATGGATGGGAGGACCTTCCGCCGTCTGCTTGGGGCTGGTCACAAGTATTTCCACCGCCTCGGTCGCTTGAGGGTCTTCTCGCGCGAGCTTCCTCTCCCTGGCCTCCCGAACTCGTCTCAGCAAGTCAGGGGCATCGTTGCCGAGCTGTTCTAAAATTCCTTTCCTTTCCTTCTCGATTTCTTCTGGTGTCATGCTTGCCAGCCGTTGTTCATTCTCCCGGCTTATGTGGTGCCGCAAGTCCTCGGCATTCGTCAAGACGGATTTCGTTTCGGCTGTCGGTGGTGGGTGAAGCTCCCCAGTTGGCACTACCAAAGGGACCTCGTCCCGTCGCATGTCTACATTTTTCACCGTTGCCTCCTCTCTCGCTCGCGCGAACGCACTCTTGGATCTGTGTTGCACAGCAGGGAAATCCGATACCCGGCTTCGCAGTGAACCTCGGCGCAGCGCTCAGGCTGACTCGTTGTCCTTGCGTTCCACGACTGAACCTATCACAGTACGCTCATGTCGACGCATTCTCGTAGCGAGAGATGGTGCAAATCGAAGTAGTGGGTCATTACTATGTAGCTGTGGACGGTCTTTTACTCTGGTCAAAGGGGAATTTTCATGAATGCTCACGTAAGCAGCTCGGACGCCCGCCAAGCCCAACGTAATTAGCTAATCCAGTGCAATCCAAGCGGTATGTACGCATGTTTGTACCTGAAGCTACTATCGGCTATCCCCATCCTCCCCTAAACAACAGTAGACTGGCACCACAGTACTATTAGATTGAACGATGACTTCGAAGGTGTATGCATTATTACTCGTACATATATCCAAAGCCGTGTCCCTATTTGCGCATTACGCGGGTTATCGGATAAGCGGTGTTTTACTTATGCAGCCTGGCCACAAAGACTCCGCGGAACAGACCTCAGCTAATAGATCCAAGAGATGTCTCTGGCAGAAACAGCAGCCTCAGTGAGCGGTGCTTTCAACAGTATACCCGTAGTGTGCGTCGTTCCTTTTTACTGCGTCTATAACTCGGCCTCACTTGCTAGATAGTAATATAGGACATGCGTCAACGCCCGAGGAACGGGTTGCCTTGGCTCAGCAGATAAGGGATGCCTGCATGAAAGTCGGGTTCTTTTACGGTGGGCACAGTTCTTCGCGCCTTAGTATCAGTCATTCTCCAATGAACTATCGCAGTTAGCAGCCATGGAATACCCCAAGAGACCATCGACAAGGTGTTCTCGGCCATGAAAACTTACTTTTCTCTCCCGTTAGAGACAAAAATGAAGGTAGGCTCACCTTCTCCGATCAACCTGATCATCGCCTCACCCAGAGAAGCTCTACCACAAGGAAGGTCGCGAATTTCAAAGGGTATGCGCCTGCGTTAGACTCCAACATCGATCCGGTCAACAGAGGCGATTGGCACGAGGGCTTCGAAATTGGTTGGGAAGAATTAGTTCCCAAGGAAAATGACGAAAAGAGATTGAATGATGGTGCTATGGCTGGTGCGAACGTATGGCCTCTGGAAGCTGTTGAGTTCCGTGAAGCCTGCCTTGATTACTAGTACGTTTTACAATGACATACTGTTCACGCGTGCCTCATCCCATTCCATGATCAAGCCACGCAGCCGTTGGTGTCGGAAAGGTTTTGTTCCGCCTCTTTGCCCTCGCGTTGGATCTCCCTGAAACGTACTTCGATGACAAGGTACAGTCGTTCCTACGTATCTAATAGTTCTCACTGACGATTTTTAGACCAGAAATTCTGCCGCAATCATGCGGACCCTCCATTATCCACCTCAAACAGGTCCCCAAGACGATCGTATCGTCGGAATTGGTGCCCACACGGAGTAAACATCCTGCTTGTGCCATTGGATGTGCCCTGACAAACTTCTTCGCAGCTTCGAGGTTGGGATTTCCCTCAAGATTCCGACTGTTCCATGGCTGGACTGAATTAACATGCAGTGTTTCACTGTCTTATGGCAAGAGCCGGGTATACAAGCTCTTCAGGTGTTGAATTCGGAGACGCAATGGATAAGTGCACCGCCGATTCCGGGAACACTGGTTATCAAGTACGTATCAGACCGAAAGGGATCTAAATCACCCAACTAATTGTACCTAGTATCGGAGACCAACTTGCGCGGTGGACGAGTGAGCTGCTACTCCAAAAATACGTACCGATGCCGCCTAACATACTTCGTTGAAAGACGATGTATTTAGGTCGACCGTGCACAGAGCCATCAACAGGAGTGCCGTCCGTCGGTATTCCATCCCCCTGTTCTTTGGCACCGATTACCACGTCCAGATTGAGGTAAGTTGATACTCGCTGTAAAAATCAGGTCGCTCACCACATCTAGCCCATGCCGAGTTGCGTTTCCCCTGAGAGACCGCCCAAGTACGAATCCATCGCTGCAGGCGACTACGTCCAAAAGCGCCTGAAGGAGATGTACCTCCAAAACGCCACTTTCTCGTAGTGGGCCTATGAACGATAAAATGTTTCAAACTTATGCGCGCTTTTTAACCCACTGTCTGCTCTCAACTTGTTAGATAGGTCGCTGGGTGCTGAGTACCTGAATGTTTTGTAGGACGAACTTGACGAGTCAAACTATGAGCTGCTGATCTTATTTTGAAATTGGGTCATGCGTAACTTCCGGGGGAAACTAGTGTTCTCTTGCTCACTAGAACTTAAATCTGGTGATGTGGGCCCTCAAATACGTGAGGTGGAAGCCTGGGAAGTCTATGTGTAGAAGACATGTGTACCACCACTTCGTGTGCAACCGCACCATGGTACAGGATAATAAAATCGACACACGTATAGCGCTATTAGCAGGACAGTGTCAGTAGAAGGTCGCCGAGATTTCAGGATGACACGGCGTAGCCCCTGGGTGGTGCCAGTGGTACCTGTGGCGGCAACCCAAAGAGTCGAGAACGCACGGAATGTCTTCTGAGGCGACTCTGGACGTTTGAACTCGATGATTTAGGTCTTTCCTGAAGCCGAAGGCCTGCAATCGCAGTAACCGTTCAAGTTCGTGCGTAGGCGGAGAAGGATTATTGTTTGAAAGGTCGATTCAATTATGTAAGCGCCCTTGCAACGACCGTCATGTACAAGTACCATGCTTGAGCTTAAGGATCACTCCAATCTACACTATGGATTCTGAGATATCGAGTGTTTATCGTATTGCCATCATCACTAACACGCATGCTAAACATCTTTGATCGGGGGTCTTGTTGTGAGTGTTCATATGTACTGGCGAGATTAGTTTCAGCCTCATCGCTGTGCAGGCGCACCACGTAGTCACCGGTAATAAAGTTTTATCCCATTCTGTTACCAATAAGCGCTGTACGGAGTCTGTCCTTGAGTGATAAGGCCTCCCCGTAAGTGAGCTTCAAGATGTCGTTGGCAGAAACTGCGACCTCGGTGAACGGTGCCTTCGATAGTATACCCGTCATGTACGTCCTCTCCTACTGCGGCTAGGACCCAACCTCACTTATTAGACAGCGATATAGGGCGTGCGTCGACACCCGAAGAACGAGCCGCCTTAGCTCGGCAGATAAGAGATGCTTGCGTGAAAGTCGGATTCTTCTACGGTAAGTGCAGACCTTCCGGTCTTGGCATCATTTTCTACTGAACTATTCACAGTTAGCAACCATGGTATACCGCAAGAGATCATCGATGCCGTCTTCTCGGCGATGAAAGCTTACTTCTCCCTCCCACTTGAAACAAAGATGAAGGTGGGCGCACTGTCCTCATGGCACCTCGATCTTCGCCTCACTACAATGAGAAGCTCTACCACAGAAAAGGCGCGAATTACAGAGGATATGCGCCCGTATCAGACGCCAACTTCAGTGCAGAGAGCAGAGGCGACTTGTTTGAAGGTTTTGTAATTGGCTGGGAGGAATTGATACCAAAGGAAGACGAAGACAAGAAAGTGGATGATGATGCCACGACTATTCCAAACCTATGGCCCTCTGAACCCGCTGGGTTCCGTGAAGCCTTCCTCAATTATTAGTACGTTGCGGAGTGGCATACCGTTCGAGTGTGCCTGACCTTATTCCGCGGTCAAGCCATGCAACTGTAGGTGTCAGAAACGCCCTATACCGCCTCTTTGCGCTCGCGTTGGATCTCCCTGAAACATACTTTGGTGACAATGTATGGCTCTTCCTGTAAACTCTTTGTTGTCGCTGACTGTTTTTAGAATCTTCCAACGATGCGGAGTCACTATTATCCCCCTCAAACAGGTCCCGAAGATGATCGTATCATCGGAATCAATGCTCATTCAGAGTAACCATCTTAGCTGTACCTTTGAATATGCCCTGACAAACTTCTTCACAGCTTCGAGGTTGGGACTCTCATCAGAGCATGAACTTCGCGAGTGTCGGACTGAAATGATGTCTAGTGTTTCACCATCCTATGGCAAGAACCTGGCATTCAAGCTCTTCAGGTGCTAAACTCGGACAAGCAGTGGATAAATGCACCGCCGATCACCGGAACGCTGGTCATCAAGTACGTCTCTGATAGAAAGGGATCTGAGTCACCTGACCGATTTGCCTAGTATCGGTGACCTGCTAGCCCGATGGACGAGTGAGCTGCTATTCTGAGCATACGTACTGATTACGATTTTACATCCCTCTTCCCAAAGACGACGTCTTCAGGTCGACCGTACATAGAGTAATCAACAAGTCCGGCATCCCCAGATATTCTATTGCCACATTCATCGGTGTGGATCCCCATGTCGAGGTCGAGGTACGTTGGTCTTTGTTTTCGTCGCGAAATTTAGGTCACTTACCCCCCTTCAGCCTCTACCGAGTTGTGTATCCCCAGAAAGACCCCCTAAATATGGGCCTATCCTTGCAGGTGACCACGTACGAAAGCGCCTGAAGGAGACGTATCACCGAAATGTCACCTTGGACAAGTAGGTATCATGGAAAATAAGTTCTAAACACGTTTAGTCCACATGCTTTCAATTTTGTTAGGCAGATACCTGGATTCTGAATACAAAAATGCTCTGTAACACGCCTCCACAAACTTGACCGAGTAACAGGACGTCAGCGCAAGTTCGAATCGCCCACGCGTGTGCAACGAGAACCTCTTTTCTTACTCCCGAGGGCATTGGTTGGTGCTGAGAATGTAATCTAGGCCCAGTGACTTCAGCCAATTCCATACGGCCTGGTTGGACATGTGTACTAGTGCACTTCGCTGGCGACTCGCAAGTGGCAGTAAGATATAGGTATTGGTATGCGCCACAGCAGCGTGGTCACTACCGTACGTGAGGCAGGCACAGTAGGAGGGATCTCCAAGACACAATACTCTCATTAACTTGCTGCTAAACCCGCAATCCCTCAGTATAGTTGTCTCACTGCCATGTGTTGATCAAGAAGATGGAAATACGTTCAGGGATCGACTCTGCGCCTCCTTCCGTGAAGGTTCACTGACTTCTCTCCCATTCTAATACTACGAGGGACTGACTGCATTTTTTCTGATCATTGAAGGGCAGGGATAAATTTCATTCCACCACGGTACCGAAAAAATGACCATGATTACGAACTACTTGTAATACGCACCGTACCACATTCTGTTTACATGTACATATTCATATCTGTTCTGTCAATTGGGTTGAAGGCAGTACCAGGACCCAGATCGCCACGTACCCTCGTAACTCGGACATAGCATCACTATTGACAGAAGATGAAAGGCGGTACAGAGAGCAGGAGACGATAACGCACTCTGAAAGCCTTGCGAATAAACGGTGCAGCGCGTTTCACGGAGGTTGACTTCGGCGCCTGCACCTGTGGTAATGCCTCATCTAACTTAGCCTTCGGGGCTGAATATTGCTTCCCTAGATTATCCGCCGCCGCCTGCTCTCCTGCCTGGTGTCTCCGCGCAGTTATTTCCGCTCGTTTCTCCGCAATTTGATCCAAAGGAGAAGAGAGCTCCCGCCCCGCATCAGTCTCTCGCAATTCCATGGTTTTGTCCGCCATTTGCTTCTGCAAGCGAACTTCGCATCGTTTTCTCTTAACTAGTTGCGAAAGCAACTGTCTTGACGACTCCGGGGTGTTCCCATAACGATACGTTGTCGATCCCTGTGCAATCATCACCTTCCAGTAGTTTCCCACTAATTCTTCGAGCCTCTCGTTGCCGACAGATTCCTCCACTTCGTCCCACATCGTTGTGACCAGGATAACCTGTGACATCGCTTTCTTTCCGCACAGCTTCTGGAAAACTCGGAGGTTCTTCAAAGGAGTTCCAGCCATACGGTTATCGCTTATGCGATGGAAATAAAGAATGCCTGAGAGTAAGGTACCCTTCTCATACCTGGGCCATTGGTATGTCAGAAAAGCGACGGTGATTATAGAGGACCTTACGATTTGTTAAGCCAGTCGGAAATCGACTCTAATATCTGCAAATCAGGCTTCTCCGTAGCGTCAGAACCGGGAGTGTCCACAAGGACTACGTTGGATCCCCCGATGGTGCACCTAGTAGCCTTAATTTCGCTTGTATGGGAGAATAACCCATGGCCCACCCCTTCGTCACCGCTGTTCGTAGCGTTGGCAACGAACTAGACTGGATTCAGCCGTGTCACAAGGGGTAGTTCAAAACAATCTTACCGAACTTTTTCCGGCGCCGGTAGGGCCCATTATCCTAGAAGTTGACGAACAGAGTTAGAACCAAGTAAAACACGAAAAAGCAGTAAATCACCTCACTCACACAATTATGATGTCTTCTTTGGTCAAATCATCCAACTCAATACCTTGGAGCGCGTCATCAGGCGTGTCGGGTAGTGAAATGGCACCACCTGGGGGGGCAGTGGTTGAAGCATGCGCTGTAGTGTAGTCAGCATGCGAGACACCTTTATGGCGTAGCGGCGATGGAGCTGCGGGTGGCTTGAAGGTCAAACGCAGCTCACTCCCAGGGCCGCGAGCACGAGAATCGTAGGGAGTGCCAAAACTCGGAGCTCCAGTACCGTAAGCTTTAGGGAGATCCTTCGGTAGAACATGTGGCGAGCGTTCGGTGGGTGGCGTTGGAATGAAGTTTCCAAGGGAGGTGGGTGGCGGAGATGGTGAGCATTCGGTGTTCGTATCCGTCGCGGAATTACCTCTCAGTGTGCGAGATGCGGGCTGTTTCGCTATCGACTGTGTCTTGTCAATTGTCGACCTACTACTTGATACATTCCCTTGACTATGAACTCCTAGCGACGAAGTTCTGCCTTCTGCTTTCTCTGAAGACTTTTGCACGCTGTTACGGGCCGAAAACTGAACAGCTGGCGGTGCAGTATCATTTACAGGAGTTGACCTCCTGCCAAGCGGAGGCCTGTGGCCACCCTGCGGGCGGGAGCCAAATAGCTTGTCGAAAACATTACGGGTAAGTTAAGCAAACTCGGAGAAGAGGGAAAGAACTAACAAGACGCTGAAAGGTGCCCATGCTGTGTCAACGATGGTTCAAGGCACCTGCTGACAAGAAGCAAAATGTAGGTCACCGTTATCTTGCAGAGGCGCCGCACGTGTGTTCGCAGAGTTATGTCCGGCGTAGCTGAAGGAGAGAAGACAGAAGGAAAGACACTGAACACGAGGATGGTAAGCTGGTTCCTCAGATGCAATGCGTCTCGCTGTCACTGTCAAAAAAATGAGGGACTTTTGAATGGCACATCAATAGTCTCGCCAAAAGGCCTGATCATAACATCTGGTTTCCATGAGTTCGTCGTCGGAAGGCCACGACCAGCATTGACTTATCGTGCAAGTGGATCAATAAATCACAACGTGTTACAGGGCGAGGTAACGCGGCGACCATCAGGAGGCTAGAGCGTATTTCCACTGGAAGAGCGCGCTCAACTGACGGCGGCTAAAACAACAAGCATCGATGCACGTTGCAAAGGGACGGTAGATCACGAAAGAAGAAACAAATCTTCGAGCGTCTAGATGCGCGACTCCAATCCGCATGATGATGTAGTCCAAGATGAGATGGGAAAATCTCCGAGGGTGAAGATGAGATCGGTGCACTATTCAGGTCAAAGCAAAGTTCTGAGGAATCAGAGGAAGTCGAGGTCTGCATCCACTCGAGGTTCGGATCATTTTCCGGAGCGTCTGGAAGTAGCGTCGTCGGATGTACTCCGGGGTACCAGGTTCCTCCAGCTGTCGCCGTCAGTCGTTGTTACTCCATAGGGTGGGGGCGGTGGTGGAAGTGCAAGGACCGGTCGTTTCGGAGAAGCAAGGACAGATTCGTAGACATAGATATCCTTGGGTGTCACCTCAGCAGAGCGGATTTTGCTGCCCGTCCTACTCGACGGACGCATGCAGCTCCTCTGGCAAGAGACGGTCGGCGGCACTATTTTCGAGTTACTGTAAGTAAGAGCTAGGAAGAGGTAACGAAGTAATTGCTTCACCGTTCTGAGGAACACATGACTTTCAATCGAGGATGCCCGGCCGTGCACCCCGGTCAAGGGAGGCAACACGGGTTTAGGCTGATGCGATGGGAGGTCTTTGCGTCTGCTCCGAGGGGGCTGGTCACTCGTCTTCTCGCGCGCGCTTCCTCTCTCTGGCCTCCCGAACTCGTCTCTGCAACAAGTCAGGGGCGTCGTTGCCGAGCTGTTCTAAGTTTGCCTTCCTTTCTTTCTCGATTTCTTCTGGCGTCATGCTTGCCAGCTTTCGTTCATTCATCCGACTTATGTGGTGCCGAAAGTCCCTGGCATCCGTCGAGACGATACCCGGCGTCGCAATGGATCTCGGCGTAGCGCCGGGGTGACTATCGAAAGGGTTTTCTCGGCCATGAAACCTTACTTTTCTCTCCCGTTAAAGACGAAGTGAAGGTAGGCCCACCTTCCCCCGTCATTGAATCCGATCATCACCTCACCTAGAGAAGCTCTACTACAAGGAGGTCACGAATTTCAAAGGGCGTGCACCCGTGTTGGACCCAAACAGAGGCGATCTGCACGAGGACTTCGAAATCGGCCAGGAAGAATTGGTTCCCAACGAAAATGACGAAAAGAGAGTGAGTGACGATGTCATTGCTGGTGCAAACGTATGACCTCTGGAACCTGCTGGGTTCCGTGAAGCCTGCCTCAATTACTAGTAGGGTCCACAACGACATACTGTTCAAACGCGCGTCATGCCATGCCACGCAGCCGTCGGTGTCGGAAAGGTCCTGTTCCGCCCCTTTGCCCTTGCACTGGATCTTCCTGAAACATACTTTGGAGACAATGTATGGCCGTTCCCGTAGACTCACTGTTCTTACCGACTGTTTTAGAACAAAAGCCCTCCAACGATGCGGAATCACTATTATCCCCCTCAAACAGATCCTGAAGACGATCGTATCATCGGAATCAATGGCTAGTATTCTGAGTAAGCATCTTACTTTGACCCTTGACTATGCCCCGGCGAGCATCTTCACAACTTCGAAGTTGGGATTCTCATCAAAGCATCGACTTCGCGAGTGCAGGACCGAATGACATCCAGTATTTCATCATCCTATGGCAAGAACCCGGAATTCAAACTCTTCAGGTGCACAACTCGCACAAGCAGCGGATAAATGCATCGCCAATTCCCGGAACGCTGGTCATCAAGTACGTCTCAGACAAGGGATCTGAATCACCTGGCTTATTGCACTCAGCATCGGTGACCTGCTTGCCAGATGGACGAGTGAGCTACTATTCCGAGCATACATACTGATTACATTTTTGCATCCCTCTTCCCAAAGGTAACGTGTTCAGGTCAACCGTACATAAGAGTGATTAACAAGTTTGGCGTCCCCAGGTATTCTATTGCCATATTCGTAGGCGTGGATCCCCATGTCCGGGTCGAGGTACGTTGGTCTTGGTTTTCGTTGCGAAATTTAGATTATTTAATCCCTCCGGTCTCTACTTAGTTGTATATCCCCAGAAAGACCCCTTAAATATGGACCTATCTTTGCAGGTGACCACGTAAGAAAGCGCCTCGTATCACCGAAACACCACTTTGGACAACTAGGCATCATAGAAATTGAGTCCGTCTAGTCCACATGCTCTCGATGTTGTTGGGCAAATCCCCGGCTTTTTGAATACAGAAACGCTCTGTAGTATGCCTCCACAAACTTGACCGAGTAACAGGACGTCAGCTTAAGTTCGAACTGCTCATGGATCTTCCAGGTGCGATACTCTCATCAACTTGCTACTAGACCCACTATCCCTCAGCATAGTTGCTCATCGTCGTGTGTTAGGTCAGGATGATGGAAATCGGTCTAGTAGTACCAGCTCTTTCATAAAAAGTCTACTGACTTGTCGCCTATTCTGATATCAGCGTCAGGGATTGATTGCATTTTTTTCTGATCGTTGAAGGGTAGGAATAAATATCATTCCACGACAATACCGAAAGAACAGCCGTGATTACCAAACAGTGTGCACGGTACCAAATTCTGTTTACATGTACAGATCGACATATGTACTACCGAATGACTTGATCGTACTACCAGAATCAAGACCGTCACGTATCCGCCGTGAGCTGGACATAGGATCACTGTTGGCCAGAAATGAAAGGCGGTACAAAGACGAAGAAATGATAACGTACCTTGAAAGTCTTCCGAATACGCGCCGCAACGCGTTGTGCGGAGGTTAGCTTCAACGCTTGCATCTGTTGTAACGTCTCATCTAATTCAGCCTTCAGGGTTTCATATTGCTTCTTTAGATCATCCGCCGTCGCCTGGTCTCCTGCTTGATGTCTCTGCGCAGTTATCCTAGCAAGTATTTCCGCCCGCTTCTCCGCAATTTGATCCAAGCGAGAATAGAGCTCCCGCCCTGCACCAGTCTCTCGCAACTGCATGTGTTCCTTCACCATTTGCTTCTGCAAGCGGACCTCGTCCGTGCCTTGCTTCTGCAAACGAATCATGTACGCCCTTTGCTTCCGCAAGCGAACCTCGCGCCGTTTTCTCTCAGCCACTTGCAAGAGCAACTCTTTTGATGACTCCGAGGTGTTCCCGTAACGATAGGTAGTCGATCCCTGTGAAATCATAGGTTTCCAGTAGTTTCCCTCTAACTCTTCGAGCCTTTCCATGCCGACGGATTCCTCTACTTCGTCCCACATCGTTGTGACCAGGATAACTCGCGACATAGCTTCGTTTCCACACAGCTTCTGGAAAACTCGGAGGTTCTTCAAGGGGGTCCCAGCCATACGGTTATCGCTTATGCGATGGAAATATAGAATGCCTGAGAGTAAGGTACCCTTCTCATACCTGAGCCACTCACGTGTCAAAAAAGTGATGGCGAGTGTGAAGAGGACCTTACGATTTGTTAAGCCAGTCAGAAATCGACTCCAATATCTGCAAATCAGATTTCTTCGTATCGTCAAAAGCCGGGGGTGTCCACAAGGACTACGTTGGATCCCCCGATGATGCACCTAGTGGCCTTGATTTCGCTTGTATGGGAAACTAGTGCATGGCCCACCCCTTCGTCACCACTATTAGTAGCCTTGGCGACGAACTAGACCGCATTTAGTCGTGTCGCATGGGGTAGTTCAAAAGGATCTCACCGAGCTTTTCCCGGCGCCGGTAGGACCCATTATCCTGGAAGTCAACGAATAAAACTAAAAGTAAATGAAAACACGAAAAGGCAGTAAACCACTTCACTCACGCAATTATGATGTCTTCTGTGGTCAGATCATCCACATCAACCTCTTGGAGCTCGTCATTGGGCGTGTCGGGTAGTTCTTGATTAGATGTCCCATTTGATGACTGTTGATCGGTTGCTTGCTTTGGCGTTGTCGACGAGTGACTGTCACAGCTAGAGTCCGCTTCCTTCGACAGTGGTTCATCGTCCGTAATGGAGACCTCCTTCGAAGGATCATCGCACGTTCTTTCGTAGTTCTGGCGTTCGGGTGTCGGAGGTGTCTCTGTGGCTCGGCTAGACACACAGTCAAGCCCATCAGAACGAACGCCAAAAGAAGTCTCTGACCCCTGAATATGTACTCTCGTACTGTCGCTACCCGGAGTACCACCATGGGGTAGTGACGAAATAGCTCTTAGATGTTGTGTGGGTTGACGGATCGCAGCGTCCGACTCACGACTACGAGCATCGTCGGCCGAGGTAGATGTCCAAGCCTGTGCTCACGTCCAGTCAGTATACGAGGTAACCTTATGACAACGGGGAAACAACCACTTGTGAGTGGGTAGTTTGACGGGATGCGAGACCTGGTGCGTGCGAGCCACCGTTATTGGTTGACGCGAAACCGGATACTTGTGCTCCATTAGTGGTAACAGTCGAGGTGCCACCACGACGCAAGGGCGAAGCGACACCTGGTGATCGTGTCATCTCGCTAGAGACATTCCGAGATTCAAGAGAGTCATTACGAGATGTAGAAGGTCTTGGTGGGTGGGTGGTTTGACCAGATACGGCATCAGAACCCTGAGACCTGGCACTGTCTCGGAGGGCAGTGGTTGATGCGAGCGCTGCACTGTTATTAGCATGCGAATCGCCTTTGTGACGTAGCGGCGATGGAGCTATCGGTGGCTTGAAGGTCGGACGCGGCCCACTCTCAGGGCCGCGAGCGCGAGCATCGTAGGGAGTGCCAGAACTCGGAGGTCCAATGCCGTAAGATTTAGGGAAATCCTTCGGTGGGACCTGTGGTGAGCGTTCGGTGAGCGACGTTGGAATGGAGTTTCCAAGGGAGGCGTGTAGCGCAGATGGTGGGCGTTCAGTACCCGCATCTGTCACGGAGTCACCCCTCTGTGTGCGAGATGCTGATTGTCTCGGCATTGATTGTGTCTTGTCAATTGCTGGCCTACTACTTGATACATTTCCTTGACTACGAACTCCTGATGGCAAAATCCTGTTTTCCGTTTTATCTGAAGACTTTTGTACACTGCTATGAGCGGAAGAGGGGGCCACTGGCTGCGCAGTATCATTCGAGAGGTTCGCAGAAGACGGCTTCCTGTTAGACGGAGGTCTCTGACTTTCCTGCTGGCGGGAGAAGCCAAACAACTGGTCGAAAACATTACGGGTAAGTTAAGCAAACACGGAGAAGAGGGAAAGTACTAACAAGACGTTGAAAGGTGTCCATGCTGTGTCGATGATGGTTCAAGTCAAGGCACCGGGTGAGAAGAAGTAGAATTAGGTTACCCGTTCTCTTGCAGAGGTGCAGCACGTATGTTCGCACAGTTGTATCCGGCGTAGCTGAAGGAGAGAGGAGAAAAGGGAAGACAGTAAGCACGAGGATGGTAGGCCGCTTCCTCAGATGCAATGCACCTCGCCGTTACGCACTGTCGAATAAAAACAGGTACTTTTGAATGTCACATCGATATGTAGTCTGGGCATATGGCATGATCCTGCCATCCGGTTCCCATGAGTTTTGTCATCGGAAGGCCACGCCTTGTCGTACGGTACGAGAGAGGCCGGAGAACCATCATTAACTTATCATGAAAGTGGATCAATAGAGCAACGTGTTACAGCACAAGGAAACGCGGTGACCATCAGGTGGAACAGCGTATATTTACATTGGAGGAACGCGGTCAACTGACGGCGGATTGCGAGTAAACATGTTTTTGTCTTCAAGGTATATGGCAAGTGGGACCCAATAGGAAAGTCGCTGGTGATTGAATTTCGTATTTCTGCTGCGTGTTGTACCAAAGTGAGTACTTGCGTCAGAGGTAAGGAGTTTTTTGAGGCAAAGGGGATTTCTCTCCCTACCACCGGTGACATGCACTCATAGGTCTTCAAAGAGCGCCTGATGAACTGACACCCTGAACTCTATCGAATGATGAGCGGATATATTAAGGAGTGGCATTTCACAGACTCTCCTTGCAGGGGTTTTCGCAGCGATATCGAACGACGCCGGATCCTTGGGACTCAGGCTGACTCATCCATTACATAATCACCTTTCTTGGCATAGCTGCAGCAAATGGTGCGGGAAAGTAAGGAAGCGGCGACTTCATTGAGGGTATATTGCTTACAGGTTAAGACAAGGAGGATATCTCTAGTGTGGCAAGAGCAGAACCAAGGAAGTGCTGGCGATACTAGTCCGCTGACGCCCACCCCACTTCTGATCATAGTCAGGTCGAAGGACCAGCCATCAGGCATACGCGCCTCTCCAACGACACTAATTTCTGCTGCCTTCCGTGCAGGTCGTTTGGGCTCATTTTGGCGATCTACACCCGTTGTGCTTTCGCATGAACATTAGCTTATCTTTGTCTCTTCTCGTGATCAGTGTGCACGATACACGTATCCGTCCCTTGTAACATTGAACAAGACCGGCGACGTCGTTTCAGGGCCTTTCAATCCCCTATATCACCATCTTGTCCGGCTCAGATTGTGTAAAGCGTGTGTCGAGATGGGGCCAAGATAATTGGGTATACAGTATACTCCAAGTCCTATCGTGCCGCGTATGTAGCGGTAGAAACTTCGATGGTGACCATCTCAAGTCGACTCGGAAAATTTTCCACATCAACTGTCCAAAATCCGGCAGTCATAGAATGATTTTTGAAGTGCGTATACGCTTCAGTCACACATGCGGCCCATCGAGATTCAACATTCAAACGTGTTGTGAAGGGTATTCGTTTCTTCTCCTAGCGTCTATCTACGTACCAAGATCGAGAAACTCGTTCCATGTCACAGAATCGATTCTCCTGGCACGCAGCAGTACACGCTGAAAGGGTCCGGAATGCTCTGCCCCCAGTATCCAAAAATGGATTGAAACCCTTTTCCAGTGCACGCATGTGTTCCTATATCATTAATAGACCGAAGTTATCCAGCTTAATGGGCTGGGTGGTAATTGACAACGCCTTTGGTGGCAGCTGTACGGGTTGTGAAGGCCACTCAAGCCGTTGAACCAGTCTCCCTTTCCCATCCGACATCGTAACTTGCGTGAAATCCTCATCTACCGTTCGCTAGATGGGTCTATTCGATTTGTTTCGTGGGTCTAGAAAGACGACCACCATTTCACCGTCAGACATTGTAGTGTTGTGGGTGCCCATTTACTATCTTCAATGCCGCAGTAGAGCTGACGATGTATCCAGCATCGTAGGTCCCTCTGGTTCAGGAAAGAGTCGGGTAAAATCGACTGTTACTCCGTTTCTTGCCATCGCTTACCCTGCAATCATCTGTATCCGCTTCAGTTTATGAGCATCCTTTTGCAAAGGGCAAACGTTCACGTCCGAGTCAGCAAAGGCCAGAAGCCCGGCACCACAGAAGTTCACGCGGAACGGTGCCGTTTCGATGGAATGCCGAATGAAATCGTCATCGTCGACACGCCGTCTTTTTGTACCTACATGGAACCAGATGGGGAGGAGGTAGTGCGGAAGTGGATGGAATCAAAGTGAGGTGTGCCGCTCTACACCATGCAATGAATAACCTATCTGCTTAGCTATGCGAAGCCGTGCAAAGCGGCCAAAATGTTGTACATGCATAACCTTGCATTCAACCCCGACGACACAAATTTGAGGGTGGCGAACCATCTCCGTGTATTTCGACGCACGTGCCGTCAAAATCTCCTCCCCAGCGCCATTCACATCATCCCGACTCTGTCCCACGGCTCAACGTTGTCTGACGAGAGGCTCAAAATATTGGCGACTCAACTTCAGCGTCAAGCAGATGCTGAAGGTGCATTACTGTGTAACACGTCCGATGGAAAATCATTTGTCGGAAAACCGTTCGATGGGAAGCCGTTCGATGGAAAACCCGAAGCAGCATGGAACATCCTACAAGAACTCTTAAATGCATGAGCTGCTGGAAAGCGACGATAACAGATATAACGCAGACGCTGTTACACTCACCGCAACCACTTGCTTACAGGGTTGTAGTAGTATACACCATATATCAGCTACAAGGATCAATATCGTGTACAATTGAGCCGACAATAGTTACGCGGTTGCATAGCACTTGGTCAGGAAGAGGGCATTGGAAAATAGGTGCAAATATTACGGTAGTGAAAGATTTGTGCATACCAACCGGTGGTATAATCGTGGAACTAATAGTCCGAAGCACACAACACGGGTGAAACAGGCCGCATGGGCTCTCTGGAAGTGCCGCAACTGCAGTTATTCTATTTTATTACCACTGTAAGAGGACCACTACCGCCAAAACAAACAGAGTACTTACAATCTCCAAGCTCCGCTTCAGAGCCCCCAGGCCATCATCTACACTACGAAGGCGGTATTTTGCAGAGGGTATTGACTATGAAAGTCGTCAGCTATAGTAAATGTAGGTGGGCCTTGCGCTCACCCGAAGGACATCGCATACGAGCCGCATCGAATTTGCGCAGGAAGAAATAATTCGAACATCCGTCGTTTCAAGAACGTGCCGCATTTCAGGCTTCCTTTGAGCGACACTTTGAATAATTCCTTGGACGCTGTTCATTTCCCTAGGTCACACAAGTTGATCACCAGCTTCGTACGATTGACGACTTTCTTACTTTGCAAATGCGTTAACTGCTGTCTTCACATCCGTTGACAACTTTGCCTCTTTCGCGTGGTCAATTACCATGTTAATAAGCAGCGTAGCGGCTTCCAAAACCTGGAAAAGTGCGTGGTGCGTTCCTGTCGTGGTCTGTGATGGGATGGTTATCACCTCGTTTTAAGCGTTAGGCTACCAACGAAGCTTTACCTCGATGAACAGAGCAAGGCTGAGAGATGGGGCAATCGCATTCTTGAGGTAATGAATACGAACCAATTCTGCCGTGCCAAGGGAGGCCCGCAAAGCAGATATTACTTGACTTAGAACACTCTGGTAGCCTTCCATGCTGCAAGTTCCGGAACTGCTGGTGCTTATTATTCCCGTCCCAGCAGACCGTCCAACAGCAGAAGAATCGGAGGAGGTAAAAGTCGAGCTGCTGCTTGAACGCAACGTAGACGACCTCCGAGGGGGGGTCCTGCTATCTTGCGTGGTGGGGCTAGATAACTTCTTCCTACCCCTGCCGAACCGCCTGAAAATCCCCTTGACACCAGACATCAGGTCGTTGAGGCTATCCAGGACAGTTCTTCCCGCGGCCGTCTTGTAAAGCGGGAGATGTTCGTCTACCATTTCCTTCTGGATTTGGAGTGGGCGTCGCGAAGCGAGTGGCGGCACGGAAAGGGAATTGATAATTTTCCAAGCAGACTCTGTAGTACGTTCGAAGCGGTGGGTAGTTGATCCCAAGGCGATCATGGCCCTCCAAAAGTCCGCATGCAATTCTTGTTCGCGTGCTGAGCCAACCTCTTCCGTTACTTCGTCCCACATCGTTGTAACAAGGATAACATTCTTAAAGTTGTCCTTCCCGCATAGCTCCTTGAACATATTGTAATTTCTTAGCGGTGTCCCTCCCACCCTATTGTCTGAAATTCGGTGCAAGTACAGGAGGCCGCTCAGTTTGACGTTTTTCTTGTAGCTGGAAAGCCGTCGTAAACAGAATCAATCAAAGTTATACGAACTGCTCACGTCGAATTCAGCCAATATGCAATGCGCTTAAGGATCTGGACATCTGTCATGAAAGTATCATCGAATCCAGGCGTGTCAACCAGAACAATGTTGCGGACGCCATCTGCATGAGGATACCGGACGGCGCGCACCTCTCTCGTACACGAAGTCAAATCATGACCAGCGCCCATGTCTGGCCTTTCGACTGCACGGTCGATGAACTAAGTACATTCAGTTGTGGACAAAACGCGGACACGCGTGCGTTGCTTACTGTGCTTTTCCCTGCACCTGTAGGGCCCATGACACTAGCGACAATCATCAGAGCTGTGTATACATTGGGGGCTAACCGACGTACGCGATGACAATATCGTTCTCGTCGATCGAAATATCGACCGTAGAAGACCTGGAAAATGCAGTTCGCTCACTCGCACTGTCATCAAATGTACTTTCCCTGGTCGGGGGTGTTATTGCCTCCGCGTGCGTTCAAAACTGTGTTCGGCCTGCTCAGTGCCGACCGTACATGGGCACCGTGACGCCTAGGCAACGGTGTATCACGATCACTCCCATATTCCGCCGGTTCTGTTGTACCGCCCAAAGGACTTGGGATGCCTAGAGTTGCGAACGGAGTTGACGGTGAAGAACTGTCGTCGGCTCCGCCTTTCCGTTGCTCAGATAGAGAAAGCGTTGGATGAGAAGCCTATTTCCGCTATTAGCCAGGAGAAAGCATGAAAGAGGACGGGATTTACGCTGGACGACGACATCAGGAGAACGGAAGGGCGCCGCCAGAAGGGAGGTTACAACAAGGACTGAAGCATGGCATGCACTGTTTTTGACGTCGCAACGAGGAAGCACGACAACGAGGTATGACACGCGTAGAAGGGCAGCCACCACTATGATTTCTCCGCAAACACGAGGAACGACATCGATCTCTTCGGACGTCAGGTTTGCCAAGATCGGGCGCCAATATTCAGATGGGGGTAACTCCACAATGAAAGCAGCCTGATCGATCACCTTGAAGTGATGGAGACGTAAATTCGGAAGGCATCTGTGAAATGGATGATAGTTAGGTAGAACATGCGGAAGTCTTGATGCAGGTGTGTCTACACGTGTGCGGAGGGTGTTAGGGATACTATATACCTAGCTGAAGCTTGCGAGTGTCGCCTCATCTACAGTGAAATCCCCCTTCAGGTGCACAGGATGGCTTCCCAACCCATAGTCATTGCGTATGTCATGTTTGCAAATGTCGTTTCCATTGACTACACTCCGTCCCAGATTGATGGGCCCTACGGGGTCAGGGAAGACAAACGTAAGCGGAGAACACAGCGCAGTGGACCATTGGCTGAGAGGCACATACTAGTTCATCAACCAACTCACAGGAACCAGAGAAGCAAAGGCACAACACCAACTCAAATCGCACACTCAGGGCGTTAAGGAGTTTATAGTCAACCTGTCTAAAGATCGGCAATACGTGTTCGTTGACACTCCGGGGTTCGATGACACCTATCGATCAGACCGGGATATACTCCGTACGATTGCCGACTGGTTAGAGGAGAAGTGAGCGTTTAAATTGTGATGTCCACCACTCACTGACCCGAAAACAGATACCGTGGAAAGGTCAAATTGAGTGGCATTATCTATACACACCGCATAACCGATAACCGGATGTCTGGGTCGGTGTGTAAAAACCTTGACATGTTCGCTCGGTTGTGCGGAGACAAAGCCGCTAGTGGTGTGCGGTTGGTAACCACTATGTGGGACAAAGCGAAAAACAAGGAGCTTGTAGAAAGCAGGGTATCCCAGTTGGAGCAGAACTTTTGGAAGCCACTAATCGAGGCAGGAGCTCGCCACAAACGATTTGATGAAAACTCTTCAAGATGCGCATGGGGGATCGTCGAGGACTTGACAGGAGGGGGAGAGGTCCTCCTGCTTCAGGAAGAATTGGTGGATGTAGCAAGGAAATTGAACGAGACGACAGCCGGTCAAGCTCTGTATTCACAATTCCAGAAGCTCCTGCATGAACAAAAGGAAACAGTCAAGCAACTTCAGGACGAAGCTAAGGCGCAGAAAGATCCGGAGTTGGTGAAGCAACTTGAGGTGGAGCAGCGGCGCTTGGAAGCTGAGCTGCAAAAGACATGGGATGAGATGAGCAAACTGAAGATCCCCTTCTTCCGACGCATTTCACTCTTCTTTTCGAAGAAGACACAGTCTGTGAGTACTGTTTGACCATTCCTCGCCGGCACAGAACTCATGGACGTCCACAGCACACGATCAATGTAAATGCCGTAGTGCCCTAGTGAGTTTCGAGGGCATCTTCTATCTTTGTATGCTCGAGAGATCTCTGGGAACGATGGCTCGTGTAATTCTGTAGAATATGACATTGGTTGGATTCGAGAAGCCGAGAGGGACCCAAATGGAGGGCGTGAATGGTTAGTAGGTCTGGGTATGTAATTATTGATTTTAGTGGGTGGCATGTTGTCGTTGCCGCCATGGTAGTGCTTACAGATCGGTGCTGGTGGACGAGAACAGGAAGCTGTAATGAAACGGTTGCTTGCAGTGGAACACGTCTTCGGTGCCAGTCGTTTCACACATAAAATTACGACAGGACCTCCACAAAGTTGGTCGGTGGTTTCGGTCTACCGTTCCGAATACGCGCTGGTCGATATTCCGGTTGCAGCGCCCCAAGCGGAACGGCATGGTACACTTTCTCTATTCCCACCGGACTATCTACCACACTTGCTATACGTACTGCAAGTAAATATTTTTCTATGCTAGTGTGCAAACAAGGGCTCCAGAGGCAACGCGAAGATTTCCTCATCTAACCCACCCCAACGAGTTTCACCACCCTATGTCGTGAGTCGGATCTCATTTAACAGCCCCTGAACGACGTCCCACGCCCTCTCAGGCCTGCCGTCAAACGGCGCTTCAAGTGTCGAAGCACCTATAATATCTGCCTGACGCCTCAGCCCTGTCATCAATGCATCTATCTTCTCGGGAGCTAAAGTGGACCCATGAGCGAGAGTTGGAACGACGCGAACAGTACGGGGGACCAGAGCTTGAGGGAAAGTACGCCGAAAAGCACTGAAATGCCTCGAGACCTCCAGATTCGAATCGCGTGGGTTCGATGAAATGTTGTGCGTGTACAGGATACCAGCCCCTCGAGGCTCCGTATAGCTTGGATGATAGGTTATTCCCTAACACGACCCAACGAAGGAGTGTGGCTTACTTCGAATCTATCCATTTTTTCACGGTCTTCTCTGCATCTACGCCGACGTACGTGTAAAAGGATGGCGTGTCCACAAGGATTATGTCACTCTGCATTCCTTCAAAATGGCATCTTTCTGCGTAAACCTTCGTGGTGCAAGGCTTCTGGCCTTTGTTGATAGGGATGCGAGTCTTTGCCATCTGCAAAAGGAGGCTCAAAAGCTAGGGTGGAATACGGGGCAAGTTGAGAAAAAGCTTGCAGTGACAAGAGCTGACAGTACCCAACTCTTCCCTGAGCCAGAAGGGCCTACAATGCTACTTGCCATTTCAATATTAAGCCGCCCTGAAGGTAGGCATCATCTACTTACAACACCACGATATCCGTCTGCGAAACGGTAGTCGCCTTTTTGGACCAGCGAAATATATCTAACAAACCCATCTGCAGAAGGAGAGCTACTGGGATGCCGTTTGGAACGAGTGGAGGTTAGCCTTGCCAGGTGGGCAGGACAGGGCGATGTACTGTGCTTAAATCGCGTGTTCTTGTTCAGCCTACCCGCATGACCACCACCAACGTGTTGCGTATTACTGTGGTTTTAACCAGATAACTCAAAAAAGGGTAAGCTGAGGATACCATGGATAACCACCGTGCTCATTATGATATTGGGACGACATGTGGGTAAGCTGCAGGACAGGGACTATTGATATCTTGATTGACGCCCTGCCTGGCCTTGGCAACGTGTGAGAATACACAGTAAATGCGGAAAAAGTGGATTTCAGCATACGCGTAGAAATCATTTGCATGGCGGAACGGTTGCCACAGCATAACACCGCGAAGACACACCTTTTGATGACGGCTTCAGATAGTGAAATGAATTCTGCGCGTTCGAAACGAGGTGACGCAGTTTTTTTTAAACAGTGATACTTTGATGGGGTCCTGGAACTAAACTGTTAGACCATATGAATGATCATGCGACGCGTTCAATGCCAAGAAAGTGTAGGTGCCACTTATCCCATCCAAAGGAATGCAGCTCCCGCACCACTGGCACCACCACCAGGGAAACGATCCCATTACCTGAGTATTACAGGCAGGGAGGGGTCGCAGGGTATTACCTTCATCTGCAAGGATGGCTGAGCGCTGAGCTACAAGCATCCGCCTCTTGCAGTTTCCGAATTCTTTGAGTGCTCGACAAGTGTTGTTACAAAATATTGAGCGCTGAAACACCTACTGTTTCAGTCGCTTAACAGGTACTGATGTTGTTTGCAAGGTCACTGCACTTCAGAGGGTCCGTACGCGAGCGTATAGGAAAGTCCTCTATTCGATATCGCATACCTATTTCGTGCTTGTGGACAAGGTGGCTGCCATCCACAACGGCCCTGTCTTCCAGTAACGATGCACCAGATAGTCTCGTTGTGAATCACCTGGCTAAGCAATTCACAAGTTCGAGTCGGTATACTTGCGCAGTCAAAGCAATCCCTAACAGGTTCTCAGAACCTGGATGCGAGAGTCGAAAAGGCAACCACAAAGAGTCCACCGTGTTCGGATGTCTGAAAGGTAAAGGCTGGATCGAGGATTCCTTTCGAGAGGTCGTCCGCAAGAAGTTGGGACGGAATCCGATCTAGCCTGCAACGCGAAACCTTGTAGGTGCAAATAAACTTACAAGTCGGAGCTTTGCTTTGATGTTCAGAACAAATCACGGATGGTACTGGAAGGCGCCGTACGGAAAAGAGGTCTTTCGGAGACGGAGGACCACCAACGATCTCCGGAAGGAGTACGCCGCGGAAGGATATTAGCGTACTCTCATCAGGCGCGAGTCACGAGTCAGTTTGAGCCGTCGCGCCCCCATTGGCAAAGCGTTTTCATTCACGTCGTAAATTTGCTGGCGAACATGTTACCTGCATAGAAGTAAATTGACTTGTAAAAGTCACGATTATGGATCTGTATTCTTGATGCCTTAATACTGTACCGCTGTCCACAGACCCTCAGAAAAAGAGGTGGACTGAATTGCATGTCGGATCGACGAAAATGGTCACTTCTGTGGCATCCCCAACTTGCAAGTCTAGTCTATCGGGACTCTGTCTTCTTCATATGTGCCAGGATCTTGTCTATCTCAGCAGCATTCTTTTCAACCAGTCTTCGAAACTACGGACAAAGTTTAGCATGATGCCATCACAGCAGGCCCAATGAATGCGAACGAACCTCGTCAAGCTCGACCGAGTGCTTCTCGTATTTGCCTTTCTTAACGCTCGCTTGATGAACGCGCCTTATCTGAACTCGGGATTCCTCCTGCCAGTCGTTGTGCGTTTGAGACGAGAGCTGTCCGCGCCTCCACTGTGGGCCTTCGGAGGGTGGTTAGTGACACGTAGGGTGGTGGAAGGGAAGACCGGCTTACTTGGGTATAGGAATTCTGATTGTGCGGGTGTCCTGTCGTTGAGGAACGATCCCTGGTAACTTGGCGTCATATATGGCTTGTTCTACACCCTTCATATTCTACGAAGCTGTTGGATCAGGATAAGGACTTCCGCATATTGAGAAGCGTCAACGCACATTTTCGTCGAATACCGTCACGATCAACAATGAACCGTCCTTGACACCAACAGTGGCAATTTCTTCCAATTTAACGGGATCGTTGCCTTTCCCATGAACCTCCACTCGTACGGGAGCAAGCAAACTAGGCGTTACGCGTCCACTCGCTCGTGTCTCGAAGGCAGCCACTTCCTTCCGAAACCATTCGACCGTGGAAGACATCTTCACTTCTGCCTTGTGGTATTCCGAGCGTGCCTCCTCCGTGGTTAAGAGTTGCCGCGAGCCGGGGACCAGGTCGGCAGTGGATTTTATCTTGGACTTGGATGCATACGGGCGACCGAGAACTATGGATGGCAAGGTTCGCTTTAACCGAACTTCACATGAACCGTTCAAACCGAATGGAATACGTGTTGAACGAGTGAAGAGTTGCCGGAAGGAAGGCAGAGACATAGTCGGACGGTGAAGATGGTAACTACCCGAAATAGAAATAAGGCGGGTGTTGTGGTCTAGTAGTCTGGAGTGTACTAACAATGTCTACCGTATGCTGGGTATCGACCTCGCAACAGTAATGCCGCATCCCGCTTAGAAACTGCTTATACTCAGAGCTCTGTACATCTCCTTGGCCGTAGCTGGAACACCTTTACCACGCGGACGCAACTCATCTTCTGTTTGCATATGGATGTTCTTCACATCAGTAAATTTACACGAGTCTTATATAAGCTTATTTGAGCTCACTCGAGCTTATCTGGCTAACTCAACTTACACCACATCACAAATATTAGCATGAGGGTTGCTACTATACCCATCCTGATAGAAACATAAAGGTAATGCATTCTCAAGTAACCTTTTTACTGTTTCTGCTGTAGGTGGCAAATTGTGGTTGGACTTTAGTTGGCAAAGACAAATAAGCCACAATAAGCTCAGAAAAGATGCTTGTAAATTTACTGATGCACTGTGTCAACCGGGAAGAGAGATAAGTTGGATGTTTCGCCAGCACATGTTCCTGCAATAGCTGACTCCACTGGCAGGATGTCTTTCCTTTAGAGTTGCAGCCCATGTGATTTTGCATGGCGTTGGATAAGCTGGATCCCGATGAACTCTTTGCACCCCAGCCAGTCTCTCGGATAAGTGTGCCCGTCTGGCCTAGCCGAAGTCCGCGAAGGCCGGTATTCTGTATGACAGACACAAGGACGGATATTAGACCAGGTAAAGAAGTCCTTTGATGTCGCGGCTGGTGTATAGCGCGTGGACGCCAAGGGTATGGCTGTAGATCAATTTGGCGCTAGCATTTGAATCTGAATTCCACAACTGACAAGTTCGATAGGTGGGTCACCTGCACCAAAAAGGCCAAGCTGTAAAAGGGTAGGGTTTGGGGATAAGGGATGAGGGACTGAGGGTCTAGCCGCCGCAGCAAACTTTGAAGCTTGTTGTACGAAAGGAACAACGTCGCATTCTCTGCCATTGCTCCAACGACGGGAGCGGGGAGTCCCTGAACATTGACTGATAACAAGAAAAGCAAGCAGCAAGACAAAACTCACCCGATAGGGCCCCCGTATGCCCTCCCACTTGACTCGCATATTCCCCCCTTCCTTCGAGTTGCGTGTGCGAGAACCCGCACTTTCAAACTGACGTTGGACCTGAGCCCTTGGAGCGCTGGTCAGCCTTTCGCATCCAGCGTGGCCTGTGCGCCTATACAATATCATTATCTTAGCTCGATTCCTGTACGGAAAACACATTCCATGCTCCATTCGATCACGGTATGAGTCCACCCCAGCTGTGCTGTGCTGCCTTCCCCGGCCGGCCGGATACCGTCATAGTAGCAGTAAGTTACCCTAACTTCTTTGCCTGAACCTCTGATGGGCTGAGGGCGAGTGTGATGGCCCACTCCCCGCTCGCTATTTGTTTGCATATCGAAGTGCTACTTCCATAGCCGTGCCTTTCACTATATCCCTGCCCCTAACGGATCGCACGTACCTACGCTCCTACTAAACCCACTACGTTAATTTGCTTACCCTCATGGCACCCATGCATCGGCTTGTCGGCTTTCGGGCTTTTCGACACCGTTCGATTCGTCAAGCATAGCGCTACCGAGCGGCTGACCGCCGGGGTGGGCCAGAAATTCGTGTCCACAGATTCTCAGAGCGTCTCCGCAGTAGGTCGACTATCGATATCCACTTGTCGTACTCGCCAACGAAACAAGGCGGAGGGAAAAGGTCTTTCCTTTCAGCAGAGAGTCATCGATCCCAGTGAATCGAATGCACAAGTTAACCAGACGGATGACCTCGCCAGTGGAGTGAGCACAGAAGAAGCAGTGCCGAAAAGACCAGGCCCAGAGGAGTCGACTGACGGTCGACTATGTGTCCGTTGCAGCTACTGACCAGCGATGTGAACCATCATCCGAGTCTCGCGGGCCTTCCACCATGTCATTGATGGTGCTATCAAGCAGCTTTGGCGCGGAGGATGCCGTAGTCTTGTGAGTGGACGGTTTTCTGAACTGATATCTCCCTCATATTTTCACTGCAGGTTAATGGGACCAACCAGGATCTGGTAAAAGTTCGGTGAGTCCTTTGCGGTCTTTTGTACCGAGTTCTGCCTCAAACCCTTCCAAAGCAATCGACAATGTCGACGAAGGTGTGGGACAGAATGTATTGTTGGAACCCTATGCCAAGGAGGTCAGAGCAACCAGATGCAAGATAGACGGAATTCCCATAATTTGATGGAGGGTTTCCAAATGTGAGTACGATTTCCGCGTATATGTCGTTCTGTTTATCCAAGAGCTTGTTGTAGGAAAAATGTAGGGCCCTTATTTTGGCTGTTTTACACTTCCATCCCATAGCCGCATCGAATTTGTGCAGGAAGGAATAATCCGAACATCCGTCAGTTCAAGGACGCGCCGCGTTCCAGGCTTCCTCTGGGCGGCACCTTGAATAATTCCCTGGACACTGTTCGTTTCCCTAGGGCACACAAATTAATCACTAGCTTCGTACGATTTACGACTTTCTTACTTTGCAAATGCGTTAATCGCTGTCTTTACATCCGCTGATAACTTCGCCTCTTTTTCATAGTCAGATACCACATCGGTAAGTAGCGTAGCGGCTTCTAAAACTTGGGAAAGTGCGTGGTGCGTTCTGGTCGTGGTCTGTGATGGCATGGTTATCACACCGTCTCAAGCGTCAGACTACCGATGAAGCTTTACCTCGATGAACAGAGCAAGGCTGAGAGATGGGGCGATCCCATTCTGGAGGTAGTGGATAGAGTACCAGTTCTGCTGCGCGAAGGGAGGCCCGCAAAGTATTACTTGACCTAGAACGCTCTGGTAGCCTTCCGCGGTGGAGGTTCCGGAACTATTAGTGCTTATTACTCCCGCCCCAACAGACCGACCGACAGCAGGAGAATCGGAGGAGGCAAAAGTTGAGGTCCTTAAACGCAACGAAGACGACCTCCGAAGGGAACTCTTGCTGTGACGCGTGGTGGGACTAGATAACCTCTTCCTACCCCTGCCGAACCGCCTACTAAAAAATCCCCTTGAAACTAGATATCAAGTCATTGAGGGTATCCAGGACAGATCTTCCGGCAGCCGTCCTTTGAAGCGGGAGATGTTCATCTACCATTTCCAAGTGGATTTGAAGCTGGCGTCGCGAAGCGAGTGGCGGCACGGAAAGGGAATTGATAATTTTCCAAGCAGGTTCCGTAGTACGTTCGAAGTGGTGGGTAGTGGAACCCAAGGCGATCATGACCCTCCAAAATCCGCATGTACCTTGTTCGCGTGCCGAGTCAACCTCTTCTGTTACTTCGTCCCACATCGTGGTAACCAGGACAACTTGTTCTTGAAGTTGTCCTTCCCGCATAGCTCTTTGAACATATCGTAATGTCTTAGCGGCGTCCCTCCCACCCTATTGTCTGAGATTCGGTGCAAGTACAGGACGCGCCGCTCAGTTTTCGGATGTTGTTCTCATAGCTGAATTGAAAGTCCGCCGCAAGCAGGATCATTCAAAATCATATGAACTACTCACGTTATATAACTTCAGCCCATATACAATGCGCTGAAGGATCTGCACACTTGTCATGAAAGTACCATCGAATCAGGGTGTGTCAAGGTGTCAACCATAACAATGTTGCGGACGCCATCGGTGAAGATATCGGGCGGCGCGCACGTCTCTCGTACAAGAAGGCAAATCATGACTGGCCCCATGTCGGGCCCTCTAACTGCAGGGTCGGTGAAATAGGTACGTTCAGTTGAGAGAAAACGCGGACATACGTGCAATACTTACTGTGCTTTCCCCTGCGTCAGTAGGACCCATAACACTAGCAACACTTATCACAGCCTGTGTACTCACTTACGGGTTACACCAACGCACGCGACGACGATATTGTTCTCTTCAATCGAAATATCCGTCGTAGGAGACACGGAAAACGCGGTGTGTTGACTCGCAGTGTCACCAAATCTGCTTTCCAGGTCGACAATGTTATCTCCTCCACGAGCATTTGCAACTATGTTCAGCCCGCTCGCCGCTAGCCGCGCGCGGACATCGTGACACCTCTGCACCGGTGTATCACGATCATTCTTACATGCCTCCGGTTCCGGTTGACAGTCCAAGGGACCTGAGATGCTGAGAGTTGCGAACAGGGTTGACGGTGAGGACCTAGCGTCGGCTCTGTGTTTCCATTGCTTTGATGGAGGGGAAAGCGGTGGATAACAAGCCCGTTTCCGTTATGAACCAGGAGCAAGCGCGATAAAGGATTGGTTTTACCCTGGACGACAGCATCAGGAAAACGGAGGAGGGCGCCGCTAGAGGAACAAGGACCGAAGCATGGTATGCTCTGTTTTTGACATCGCATCGAGGAACCACGATGAGGTATGATACGCGTAGACGGGACAACTACCACTATTGCTCCGCAAACACGAGGAACGACATCGATCTCTTCGGACGTCAAGTTTGCCAAGATCGAGCGCCAATTCTCAGACGGGGATGGCTCCGCAATGAAAACGGCTTGATCGGTTCACCTTGAAGTGATGGAAGACGTAAATTTGGAGGCACTCGTGAAATAGACGATGGTCAGGTAGAACATGCGGAAGCCTTGATGTAGGCGTGCCTACACGTGTGCGGAGGGTGTTAGGGATGCTATACATACCTGAAGCCTGCAAGCGCCACCTTACCTACAGTGAAATCCCCCTGCAGGTGAACGGGATGGCTTCCCAACCCATAGTCATTGCGTACGTCGTGTTTGCAAATGTTGTTTCTGTCGACTACACTCCGTCCCAGATTGATGGGCCCTACGGGATCGGGGAAGTCAAACGTAGGTGGAGGACACGGCGCAGTGGACCATTTGCTGAGGGGCACATACTAGTTCATCAATCGGCTCACAGGAATCAAAGAAGAAAAGGCCGCACACCAGCTCCGGTCGCATACTCAGGGCGTTAAAGAGTATTCAGTCAACTTGTCCAATGGCCGGCAATACGTGTTCGTTGACACTCCAGGATTCGACGACACTTATCGATCAGACCGGGATATACTCCGTACGATTGCTGAGTGGTTAGAGAAGAAGTGAGCATCAAGCTTATAAGATCTGCTACTCACTGACGCAAAAACAGATACCGCGGAAAGGTCAAACTAAGTGGTATTATCTACACACACCGCATAACCGATAACCGAATCTCTGGGTCTGTATGTAAAAACCTTGATATGTTCGCTCGGTTGTGCGGGGACAAAGCCGCCAGTGGTGTGCGGTTGGTGACTACTATGTGGGATACCGTGAAAGACATCACGATTGCAGAAAATAGGGTGTCGCAGCTGGAGTCGAACTTCTGGAAACCACTGATCAACGAAGGGGCCCGCCACAAAAGGTTCGAAGGCAACTCTCCGAGGTGCGCTTGGGAGATCGTCGGGGACTTGACGGAAGGGGGAGAGGTCCTCCTGCTTCAGGAAGAAGTTGGTGGACGTCGCAAGGAAATTGAACGAGACGACTGCTGGTCAAGCTCTGTACACGCAATTCCAGAAGCTCCTGCATGAACAAAAGGAAGCGATCAAGCAACTTCAGGAAGAAGCCAAGGCACAGAAAAGTCCGGAGTTGGTGAAGCAACTCGAGGTGGAGCAGCGGCGCTTAGAAGCTGAGCTGCAAAAGACATGGGATGAGATGGGCAAACTGAAAATCCCCTTCATGCGACGCATTGCACTCTTCTTTTCCAAGAAGCCACAATCTGTGAGTCTTGCGTGATCGTTCCTCACCGATACAGAACTCATCGACGTCCGCAGCACACGATCAATGTAATGCTGTAGTGTCCTAATGAGTTTCAAGGGCATCTTCTGTCTTTGTATGTTACAAAGAGAAATCTCCGGGAATGGTTCATCTGAGAAACAGTAGAATTACGTTCACATTTGCATTGCGCTTGAATGACGAATGGTGCTCTCTGATTGGTGGTCATGTACTCAAGCGGAGGCTAACCGAGCACTTGCCAAATGGGCCGCCATTACGGTCAGTAATGGCTCGCGTAGGTTTGTAGATAGGCTTCGTGTAATTCTGTAGGAAATGACATGTAATTACGTAGTTGGATCTCAAAAGTTGAGAGGCACCTAAATGGGAGGCGAATAGTTGAAGGGGACCTACACAGGCGTAGGGTATAACACAATTGGAAGGATACTATAAAGCTATGGCCAGTTTGTAGTAGAGGGCGATACTCACAAGATACCGTGAACTCTTGCAACTTTGGCACATCCCCTGATTCATTCATAGCAGAGAAGAAACAGCTATCAGTATGGGGTGGAAATAAGGAAGGTATGGCACTGACAATGAAATTTAACATGGACAAGAATCCGAAGGGTCTCCAAACCACAATGTAAACTTCCTCCTACGGCGCATGTTCTCCAGGAGGTGAAACAAAGCAATATTACCCCAATGCATACCCCGTTCCATCATCTGTTCACATACACAGGCCAATAGTGCACAAGCAAACGTCGGTGCATGCATGCGCACCGGCTATGGGAGCAGAGATACGTTGTGTCAATGACTACGACGAAGAGGGAGCTGTATCCAGCGGCAGACACAAGGGGTCAAAGAGGACGTGGAAGCGCGGCTACTGCGAATGGGACATGCACGTCACTAGCAGAAGCGTACACCACTTAGATTCGGATGAGATAGTGGGGCCGGTTCGGAAGATGCGCCGGAAGTGGTGGAAACCAAATAGGTCCAGGGGTGCAATTATTCTGGAAATTCTTGATAGTAACGGGCCACTGTAGGGACGCCCACACCTGTGTTAGCAATGGAAGTAGATGTCGATGTGGTATGCGTCACTGAGTGCTCAAGCCAGTGGCGAGTATTGCCTAGCGAGTAGTAGTGATGCAGATCTGCAAATGTGTTAGTGACTTGTAGATAGCACCAGACCTCCCGACAGTAGATAGTACTCAATCCAAACACCGTAAAGTGGATGCTCACCATTTACCACAACCTGAAGATCATCGATGTCAACCTCTCCAGCTCTCACATATGTACAGCGGGGCACAACGCCTGCCATTCCTAACACCTGAGTTGAGTCCCAAAGTCCTGGCGTGCATACGCTTGTCCCACCTCCTCCGTTCTGCCTCAAATACCTAGAAATACCACCACCCTTAACAACGCGACTAGTGTCGACATCGTAGCAGCGTCATTACGCCCTTAGTCCACCCCGATTATCTTCTTCTGCTTAGCGTATATATCTTAGCTCTTCGTCTTGCAATCAACGCCGCGAGCTCAGCTGTAATGGGAGTGTTGAAGCCGAGTTAGCGTAGATCCGTGTCTAAGCGTACCTATGAGCTTGGTCGGGAGAAGTAGGCCTAGGTAAGTATTGATTTTAGTGGGCGGCATGTCATTGTTGCCATCATCATGGCACATAGAATGCCGGTGGACGAGAAGAGGAAACTGTAATGAAACGGTTAGTTGCGGATACGCGTCTTGGGTGAACCTCCACTCTTACGGGAGCAAGCAAACTATATAGGCGTTACGCGTCCACTTGCTCGTGTCTCGGAGGCAGCCACTTCCTTTTGAACCCATTTGACCATGGAAGAGATCTTCGTTGCTTTTTGGTATTCCGAGCGTGCCTTCCCTGTGATTAAGAGTTGCCGCGAGCCAGTGACCAGGGCGGTAGTGAATTTTATCGGCGACTGAGGACTATGAATAGCGATGTTCGCTTTGACCGGGCTTCACATGAGCCGTTCGGGCAGGATGGAATAACCTTCAAGGCAGATCATGATGGACGGTGAAGATGGTGACTACCCGAAATAGAAATAAGCGGGTGGGTGGTTTCTAGCTAGAAACGTCTACCGAATGCTGGGTATCGACCTCACAACCGTAATCTCGCATCCCGCATAGGGACCCCTTACAGCCTGCGCTCCGTTCGTCTCCTTGGCCGTACCAAATAAACTGCGGGCTGGGTGTTAAACTTCGAAGTACTTACCGACACGAACACTTTTACCACGCGGACGCGACTCCTCTGCAGTCTGCATAATGCTCTTCACCGTGTCAGCCGGAAAGAGAGATAAGCTGTACTCCCCGCCAGCGCATGCTCCTGCAATCGCTGACTCCACTGGAGGGATGTGTGTATGTATTTCCTTTCGAGTTGCATCCCATGTGATTTTGTGCGGCATTGGATAACTTAACTGGATCCTGACGAAATCTTTGCTCCCCCACCAGTCTCCCGGATAAGTGTGCCCATCCGGCCTAGCCAAAGTCCGCGGAAGCCGGTGTTCTGGATAAGGGACGCAAGGATGGATATTGGACCAGATAAAGCAGTCCTCTGATCAGTCGCAGCTGGCGTACAGCCCGTAGACGCCAAAGGTATAGCTGCGGATCTATTCGGTGCTACTGCATTTGAATCTGAATTTCACTCTTGACAAGTTCGATAAGTGGGTCAGCCACACTGGAAGGGCCAAGCCGTAAAAGGGTAGGGCCCTGGGACAAGGAATGAGACCTGAGGGTCCAGCCGCCGCAGCAAATTTTGAACCTTGTTGTACAAAAGGAACAACATCGCATTCTCTTCCATTTCTCCTATGACGGGGAGAAGGGAGTCCTTGAGCATTGACTGAATACAGGATAAGTAAGCGTTATGACAAAACTCACGATAGAGTCCCCATATGCCCTCTACCCGACTCGCGTATTGCCCCTTTCCTTCGAGTTGTGTGTGTGCGGGAACCCGAACTTTTGAACTGACGTTATATCTCAGGAGTCAGTTCTTGGAGCGCTGGATCAGCCTCTCGCATCCAGCGTGGCCCGTGCGCCTATACAATATCGTGATCTCACCCCGATTCCTGCACGGCAAACACGCTCCATGCTCCATTCAATTACGGTATGGTCCACCCCAGCCCTGCTGTATTGCAGTCCAAGGCCAGCCGAATACCGTCGGAGATGTAGCAGTGTGTTACACTAATTCTCCGCCTGAATTTCTGATGGGCTTAAGAGTCTAATGGCCCACTCCCCGCTCGCTATTTGTTTCCACATCGAAGTGTTACCTCCATAGCCACGCCTTTCGCGACATACCTGCCCAGAACGGACCACACTTACCTACGCTCCTACCGAGCTTGCCACGCTAATCCGGCTGCCCCCACGGCGCCCACGCACCTGCTCGTCAGCGCTCCGGCTTTTCGATGTCGTTAGATTCGCTAACCATAGCCCCACCGAATAGTTGTATAGCCAAAGTGGGTCAGAAATTCGGGACCATCAAGCCTTGGAGCGTCTCCGCAGTAGGTCGAGCATCGATATCCCTTTGTCGGACTTGCCAATGAAACAGGGCAGAATGCCAAGGTCCTTCCTTCTAGCAGAGAACCGTCGGCCCCATGAAACGAATCCCCAACTTAATCAGACGAATGACCTTGCTAGTAGGGTGAGAACAGAAGGAGCTGTGCCGAAAAGACCCGCGCCGAAGAGTCGACTAATGGATTACGTACCCCTTGTGGCAGCTACTGACCCGCAACCCGAACCATTATCAGAATCTCGTGAGCCCACCACCCTGCACTCGAAGGCGCCATCGAGTGGCTTCAGCGCGGAAGATGCTATAGTCTTGTGAGTGGATGGTTTTCTGAATCAACACCTTCCTCATACCTTCGCTGCAGGATAATAGGACCAGCAGGATCTGGTAAAAGTTCGGCGAGTCCTTATGGTCTTTTCATTACGCCTTGCCTCAAACTTTTCCAGTTTATCTCCAAAGCGACTGGTAATGTCGACGAAGGCGTGGGACACGATCTACTGCCGGGACCCTACACAAAGGAGGTCACAGCAACCAAATGCATGATAGATGGAATTCCCATGATTCTGGTGGATGTCCCTGCTCTTGACGGTGCAACGTCCGAGGTAGTGATATTGTCCAAGGTTTCCAAATGGCTTGACCAAATGTGAGCGTGATTTTCGTGTACGTGTATGTTGTTCCGTTGCTGAACCCAGGAGTTTGTTGTAGGAAGAAGAGTAAGGCCCATATCTCGGCTGTTTTACTCTTTCATCCAATAGCGGACAACCGCATGCGTTGGATGCCTTGGGATCTTTTCTACCGTTTTAGGGAGTGGTGCGGAGATGAGCTCGTCTCTCGGACCAGAGTTGACTTGGTCACTACGATGTGGGACGAGGCCGACGAGGAAATTGGCAACGAGAGGCTTGCAGAACTAGAATGCAATCACTGGAAACCAATGCTTAAGAGTGGGTCTACGATTTTGCGCTATCAGAACACTCCAGAATCGGCTACGGAGTTGCTTCGAGCAGTCTTAAGCAAGAAACCAGATCAAATCGAATCAGCGGGAGCCTTCTTCCCAACGGGACCAGGTGGAACACGTGACTATGGTAGCCTCATTTTATCTCTGAGAGTGGACTCTTCTGATGACGGTTTTCTTGCTGTTGGCATTACTACAAACACCAGCAACAGTCGGCGAACGACCAGCATTCAGCCCAAACGGCGCTGCGCCGCATAAAGCTGTCCACGAAGCCCACGAGGTACAACTTAGTGAGCTTAGCACGCAAGATATACTCATTCTGTGCGTGAAACGGATTACACCTAAAAATTGTCTCCCTCTCTGATCTCTTATTGGCGGTCGGTCATCAGGATAATCGGTCCCGTGGGTTGTGGTAAAAGTTCGGTGAGTCCGAGATGCAGCCCGACCCTCTAGCTGGCTCAGGCAGGTTCAGTTTATAGGCAGAGCCATTGGAAAAGAAAAAGGCATAGGGCACACCCTATGTACTGGTTCGCACACAAAGGAAATTCGCGCAACTAGGTGCACCGTTGGGAACTTCAACGCAGTGCTGCTGGACACGCCTGGCTTCGATAACATGATATCTGAGAAGAAGGTATTAGAAATGGTATCCAGGTCACTCGAAGAAGTGTGAGGCCTTTCCTTAGGGAGCGTGTCGCTGTTTCTGAGACTTGTTCCCCTTTAAGGCACAAGGGCCGGATCTCCCTCTCAGCTATCTTGTTGCTCCATCCTATAACTGACAACCGCTTGCGTTGGACACCCCTGAGACATCTCGGACTCTTTCAGAAGCTATGCGGTAAGCAAGCCATGGCTCGGACAGGTTTAGTCACCACAATGTGGGACGAGGTCGACGAGAATGTTGGCAACGAGAGGATGACAACTTTGCAGAGTAACTATTGGGGACCCATGATTGCGCAGGGATCCAAGACATACCGCTTCTGGAACACCGGAGACGCAGCTAGAGAGTTGCTGCAAGAAGTAATAAGCAAGAGCGAAGAGCGATATCATTCGATGCTAAGACAAGAAATATCGGAACTAAAGACGTACAAGACCGTTTCCGCGCAAGACTCATGTTCCCATTTGGAGCAGCTATCCGAGAAGCGGCTCGAAATCATGCAGAAACTCCGCTCAAAGGAAGGCGGTGCTGCAGATGAGAAAACTGAGGAAGCCCTCAGGAGAGAGTACGCCGAGGTGGGAGTTGAATTGGACGTCAGGATGAATGAGATCCAAGTCCTCAAACGTTCACCCGCCTTACTACCCCTCCGCAGATTATTGGTAAATGCATTTGCACCGTTCGCATTTCTATACTTCTGACAACTCCGTTTAGCGTTCGAATCGTAACTATACGTAGACCTAGTCGTGGACTTCGTTGCTTTCGCATCTTGATCGGCATTTAATGGACAATTCGTGGATTTCAACTCTGTTCTCTGTAAAGGCAGGCGGCTTGGCTTAGCTTGTCCTTTCTGGATGTGAGTACTTGCGTTTAGTTACCTCGCTTTTCCGCTTTGTACTCGTGCGAGCGCACAAAGGCTGCTTGCCTCAAATACTATACTTTGACAAGCTATGGGCAGATTCACATTACATGGATGCCTACCTGCAGAAGGGACCGACACCAAGCAAGTGTACTAAAGATGAGTACAGATGGAAATATTAGAGACGTTTGAGATTGTCAAGGTGGTACAGTTGTCTAGAGCGTAAAACATCTACTCAGCCCAGCGTATACCAGAGATACAACAACACTGCTGGGCATCGACCTCGCGACAGTAATACGGATACCGCATCCCGCATGGAAATTTCTTATACCCTGGGCTCTGTACATATCTTTCGCCGTACCAAGGAAACTGCGGGCTGGGACACCTCTACCATGCGGACGCAACTCGAGAAGAGAGATAAGTTGTGTGCCCCGCCGGCGTGGCACGCTCCTAGCTGACTCCGTGGAGAGAATGTCTTTCCTTTCGAGCCGCTGCCCATGTGATTTTGCGCGGCGTTGGGTAAGCGTGAATCCCCACAAACTCTTTGCATGGAAACCATACTACACCCCCACCTCTCTCCGATAAGTGTACCCGTCTGGTGGAAGCCGGTGTTCTTATTAGACCAGGTAAAGCAGTCCTCTAATGTCGCGGCTGGTCTGTACTAGCCCATGGACGTCAAGGGTATGACTGCAGATCTATTTGGCGCTAGCCTGCATTTCACGTTTGACGAGTTCGATAGGTGTCCGTGCACGCGGGCTGGGCTCGCGTGTCACGTAAATCAACGGATACCGAATTGGGTGAGTCTGTGACTTAAGAATTCGGTCCGAGGTCACTTGAAGGACCGTACGCTTAGATGTACAGAAGTGTATGAGAGTTGTACTCAGTTCTTATTGAATTCTTTGATCCGTACTACATACTATATCCATCCATCTACTCTGACATTTACGTGCCTAGCTCCTACAGTATAAAAGGGCCAAGGTAGCGTAGTGTACGGGGACTCTCTCACTACCTCGAATTATCAGACCATTTCGTCTGGAAAAACCGAGTAGCTTTTGTCGCAAACTCCTTAACTTCCCATCAACATCACCGGTTCCCTGCACTGGAAAGAGCAAGCTGTACAAGGGTAAGGTCCCGGGACAAGAGATGAGGGTCCAGCCGTAGCGGCGGCGAATTTTGAAGCTCGTAGTACGAAAAAACAACATCGCATTCTCTGCCGTTGCTCCAACTATGGGAGCAGGGAGTCCCTGAGCATGGACTGAATATAGAAAAGGTAAGCGTTACGACAAAACTCATGATACAGCTGCCGTACATCTCTACTCGACTCGACTCGCACATTGCCCCCTTCGAGTTGTGTGTGTGCAGAAACTTGCACTTTCAAGCCGACGTTACATATCTCTCAACCCTTGGAGCGCTGGTCAGCCTCAGGCATCCAGTATGGCTCGCGCACCTGTACAATATCGTGATCTCAGTTCGATTCCTGCACGGCAAACATGTTCCATGCTCCATTCAATTACGGCCCAACCGTGCTGTATTGCCGCCCCAGGCTAGCCGGATACCGTCGGAGACGTAGCAGTGTGTTATACTAATTCTCCACCTGAACTTCTGACGGGCTTAAGACGAGTTGTCATGGCCCACTCCCTGCTCGCTATTCGTATCCACATCGGAGTGCTACCACCATAGCCGCATCTTTCGCCACATTTTGAAGCGGACGCCGCGAGGCAAGCGGCGGCAAGGAAAGGGAATTGATAATTTTCCGAGCAGACTCCGTGGTACCTTCGAAGTGGTGGGCGGTTGATCCCAAGGCGATCATGGCCCTCCAAAAGTCGGCCCGTAGTTCTTGTTCGCGTGCTGAGCCAACCTCTTCTGTCACTTCGTGGTAACCAGTCTAACGTTCTTGAAGCTGGCCTTCCCGCATAGCTCTTTGGACACCCTGTAATTTCTTGGCGGCGTCCCTCCCACCCTATTATCTGAAATTCGTTTGACGTTTTTCTCAAAACTGAAGGGCCGTCGTAAACAATATCGTTCAAAATCAAACGGACTGTTCAAATCGACTTCAACCAATGTGCAATGCGCTGAACGATCTGGCCATCTATCATCAAAAAATCATTGAATGTGGATGTGTGAACCAAAACAATGTTGCATACACCATCGGTGTGAGGATATCGGACGTCGCGTACTTCTTTCGTAACACGAAGTCAAATCGTGTCCGATGCCCACGTCCGGCATGTCAACTGCACGGTCGACGAACTAGGTACGTTCAGTTGAGGAGACATCATGGACACCCGTGCAATGCTCACTGTACTTTACCCTGCGCCAGTAGAACCCATGACAATAGCGGCAATTATCAGAGGTGTGTACCCACAATAGGGGTTGCACCAACGCACGCGACAGCGACATCGCTCTCGTCAATCGAAATATCCGTCGTAGGAGACACGGAAAATGTAGTTTACTCACTCGCAGTGTCATCATATCTGCTGTTCAGTTCGACAACGTTATCATCACGTGCAATTGGGATCATGTTCAGCCGGCTCGCCGCTAATCATGCGTGGACATCATGACTCCTCTTCAGTGGTGTATCACGATCATTATTACATTCTTTCAGTTCCGATCCGACGTACTGCCCGAGGAACCTGACATGCCGAGAGTTGCGATCGGGGTTGATGGTGAGGACCCGTCATCGGCTTTGTTTGTCCACTGCCTTGATGGAGGGGAAGGCGGTGGATAATGAATCCATTTCCACTATTAGCCAGGAGAAAACGTGAAAAAGGACTGGATTTACCCTGGATGGCATCAGGAAAACGGAGGGCGCCACTAAAGGGGAGGTTATAACGGGGACTGAAGAATTGGTATACACTGTTTTTGTCATAGCGCGACAACGAGGTATCACATCAGATTTTGAGAGATTTAAGACAGGTTTAAATGACAACAGAATATCTTAATTTGGTAGACTATTTGAAGTTTTGACATATATCAACATTTTGTTTGCCATTAAAACCTGTCCCAAATCTCGCAAAATCTGATGTGTATAACACGTGTAGAAGTGACAACCACCACTATTGCTCTGCAAACACGAGGAACGACATCGATCTCTTCGGACGTCAGGGTTGCCAGATCGAGCGCCAATAGTCAGATGGGGATAGATCCACAATGAAGGCAGCTTCATCACCTTGCTGTGACGGGAAACGTAAAATCGGGAGTACTTGTGGAGTAGACGATGGTCAGGTAGGGCATGCGGAAGACTCGACGCAAGTGGGCCCACACGTGTGCGGGGAATGTTAAGGATACTGCAAAAACCTGAAGCTTGCAAACGTCGCCTTACCTACAGTGGAATCCCCTTTCAGACGTACAGGATGGCTTCCCAACCCATAGTCATTGCGTACGTCGTATTTGCAAATGCCGTTTCTGTTGACTACACTCCGTTCCAGATTGATGGGCCCTACGGGGTCAGGGAAGAGCAATGTAAGTGGAGGACACCGCGCAGTAGACCGTTGGCTAAGGTACACACACTAGTTCATCAACAGACTCACAGGAACCAAAGAAGAAAAGAAAGCACACCAACTCAAATCGCATACTCTGGACATCAGGGAGGTTAAGGTTGACTTACCCAACGGCCGGCGATACGTGTTCGTTGACACTCCAGGATTCGACGACACTTATCGATCAGACCGGGAAATTCTCCGTACGATTGCTGAGTGGTTAGAGAAGAAGTGAGCATCGAGCTTGCAAGATCCGCCACACACTAACGCAAAAATAGATACCGCGGAAAGGTGAAACTAAGTGGTATTATCTACGCACACCGCATAACCGATAACCGGATGTCTGGGTCTGTGTGTAAAAACCTTGACATGTTCGGTCGGTTGTGCGGGGACAAAGCAGCTCGTGGTGTGCGATTGGTATCCACTATGTGGGACAAAGTGAAAGACATGGCGATTGCAGAAAGCAGGGTGTCGCAGCTGGAGCAGAACTTTTGGAAACCGCTAATCGAAGCAGGAGCTCGCCACAAAAGGTTTGAGAACAACTCTTCGAAATGCGCATGGGGGATCGTCGAGGACTTGACGGAAGGGGGAGAGGCCCTCCTGCTTCAGGAAGAATTAGTGGACGTAGAGAGGAAGTTGAACGAAACGGCTGCAGGTCAAGCTCTGTATACGCAATTCCAGAAGCTCCTGCATGAACAAAAGGAAGCAATCAAGCAACTTCAGGAAGAAGCCAAGGCACAGAAAAATCCGGAGTTGATGAAGCAACTCGAGGTGGAGCGGCGGCGTTTGGAAACTGAGCTGCAAAAAACATGGAATGAGATGGAAAAAATGAAGATCCCCTTCGCCCGACGCATTGCACTCTCCTTTTTCAAGAAGACACAATCTGTGAGTCCTGTTTTATCGTTCCTTACCGACACAGAACTCATGGACGCCCACAGCACACGATCAATGTAAATGCCCTAGTATCCTAGTGAGTAAGTTGGGAATCTTCTATCTGTGTATGTTACATCGAGAAATCTCTGGGAATGGTTCGTGTAATTTGATAGGAAATGTCATTGGTTGGATTTCAAGAGTCGAGAGGTACTAATCTACAGCTACTTAAGTACTTACTGGCGAGGGATTGTTGACAATATACTGACACACTGGAGGCAAATACATGTTGTCTGGTACGGGTATGACAAGTGGAGATGTTAGAGAGACTTGAGTACTTGAGTACCGAGTACGAGTGTCAAGGTGATGGCTAGAGTGTAAAATGTTTACTGAGCCCATCGTATATCAGAAATATAATAGCACTGCTGGGTATCGACCTCGCAACAGTAATGCCGCATCCCGCATAGAAACCTCTTATACCCTGAGCTCTGTACATCTCCTTGGCCGTACCAAAGAAACTGCGGGCTGGAACACCTTTACCACGCGGACGCAACTCCTCTTCCGTCTGCATGATGCTCTTCACTGTGTCAGCTGGGAAGAGAGCTAAGTTGAATGCTCCGCCAGCGCATGCCCCTGCGAAAGCTGACTCCAGAGGGAGAATGTCTTTCCTTTCGAGTCGCAGCCCATGTGATTTTGCACGGCGTTGGATAAGCTGAATCCCGACGAACTCTTTGCATGCAAACCATACTGCACCCCCACCTGTCTCTCGGATAAGTGTTCCCGTCTGGCCTAGCCAAAGTCCGCGGAAGCCGGTGTTCCGGATGACGGACACAAAAACGGACACCGGGCCAGGTAAGGTCGTTCTCTTCAGAGAGGCGACTCCCGATGTCACGGCTGCTGTATAGCCCGTGGACGTCGAGAGCATGGCTGCAGATCTGTTTGGTGCTAGCATTTGAACCTGCATTTTACATTTGACGAGCTCGATAGGTGTCCTGGGCAAGCATGTAAGTCATTGCATACCGAACTGGGTTCCCTACACACAGGACAAAACTGGTGATGGCGCCTGCGCCCGCACCAGAAAGGGCAAGCTGTGAAAGGGTAGGGTCCTGGGACAAGGGATGAGAGCCCAGCCGCCGCAGTAAAAGTTGAAGCTCGTTGTACGAAAGGAACAGCGTCGCGTTCTCTGCCATCGCTCCAACGACGGGAGCAGGGAGTCCCTGAGCATTGACTGCTGAATACAGAAAAAAAAGGCAAGCGTTACGACGAAAACTCACGCGATAGAGCCCCCGTATACCCTCGTTACGCCACGTTCGCACCAGACAGTCTATGGGTCCGTTGAAGCGAGCGGTTGGATCCAGTACCTGGGACTGGAGCCTCACTTTGATGAGGTCAAAAGGGTGCTCAAATACTTTGGACACCATCCCAGCAATCTGGATAAAAAGATAATCGTTGTACAACCACTAAAGAGGCACCTAAGAGGACATACACTACCGAATGTTATGTCCTTAATTGCACGAAAAACATTCGAGGACGGGGGCCGTGTATCATCCCAGGTGAAGGTATCTTGCGGCGCGTCCATATGCAATGAGCTATTGGAGGGGGGTTCAGGGGGTGTTCGGTGCTGGTGATGTCCTGTTGCATTCAAGGCCAAAAAGCGATATTCCTGTGGGTAAGTTACGGTCCTGCTGGGCAGGGAGAAGCCTGCTTCGATTCGGGCCTCGGCTTTGCTTCGGCAACAGGGATTGGCTGACTAAGACACGGCAAGGCAGTTCAGGGCCAAACATGAGTAAATATGCCGTGTAAACACTACGTGTATAGGTGATACAGGAATATCAAAAGAGACACATATAAGTGTGAGAGGAGGGGTTCCAGTATTCGCATATTATACTCGACGTCCTCCCTGCAAGAACACGTTGATCGCGTCGTGCGTTAACTAATTCTCTAAAGGGCAGATGAAACATGCCTCTTTTACGTCGAGGAGACAAAACCAAGGGAATCGAGCCGAGGTAGAAGTGTGGCCTGGAGCCACAGTAGCGGAATGAAGAAATGCATGAGGATATGGATCAGTCTAACGAGTTCTGCTGCATCACTCCGGATGTATGGGTATCCGTCTGATTACTTGTCGCGTGCGGCCGTCTGCCTCTGTAATCGTATCTTGTTGTAACGTGTATCCGCTCTTCCGGGGTAAATAGTCGAAACAAAAGAACCAGTAAATCACTCCGACCACTCCGACCGTCAGGGACATTACGACGTGAGACTGTAAAAGGGTAAAAGATCCAAAGCGACGCGTCGTGCACTGGTTGACGTTACTCACATAATAGGGTAAATGCTCGTAGATCTCAAACCCGTTGGATGGAGGTATTATCGGGACGACCACCAGGAAGACGTTGGAGAGGAAAAAGAACGTAACTATGTATTTCGGGGCTTGGAATGGAGGATTCCAATTGTATGATTTGTACGGCCGAGTATACAAGAGCAGCAGGCCGCCCGAGATTAACAGGTTGAACAGAGCAAGGGGGTAGGACGTGACTGTCGAAGGGTAAGAGTAAGAGACTTGAGAGTTGCGGAAAGTAAGGGACCCATACAATTCACGACGAAGGTGTATGCATCACCAGCTGGTGTCAGCAGAACCATAAGGATGGAAACCAGAGATTGTATGAACAGCCCAAAAAAAGGTGCACCGAACGGTTCGTTGCTTGCTAAAAGTCGTGAGCATGGCAAGATACCTTCACGCCCTAGCTCCTGATTCACTAAAAACAACATGAAAAAACTGTTACAGGAAGGATGAATCATACGGACCTCGTCCCTGAGAGAACAAAACTGCCAGAATGTTTCCGAGGATGGATAAACCGATCACTACACTGAGAACCTTGGGAAATATAACCGGGAAAATCGCTAAGACTGCAGTATACTCACTCGCTCAGTTGCCAGTCCAAAAAGATTTCTGAAGAACAGGGCCCTGGAGTAGACTTCAGTCAGTGCCATACTTGGATGTTTGAAAGAACGAACGCTGCGATAGTGCCGCTGTCTAGTATGTCTCCCTTGGACACCACGGCATAATAAGCAATGTTCACGAGGATATATACTATTGATACCAATAACATCGCGAGGGGGGCGGCACGTTTGATGGTTTGAGCGGGATTCCGGACTTCGGACAGCGCGTAGTTGGCGTTCGAATAGCCAATGAAAGACCTATGTAAAAGCCATTCTGAGTCGCAGTCCACGGCTTCCTGGTTGTATTTTTACCAGATCACGAGATAAACCCCATTAATGAAAGCGTTGGCGCTCATGTTCGATCCTTCCCAAAACGTTAACCACTCAAAGTTGTGAGGTTGGCTATACGCTTCTCCCACAGAAAATCCAGGTACCCCTACTAGGCTGAACAATCCCGATGCTGAAATCAGCAATAGAACGAGCAATTTGAACATGCCTAGGGTATCCTGTAGCTTGATACCGACGGTAGGGAGAACGCCATGGACGACGAGACAAAGAATGATACACAGACATGCAACGATACGGACATTAGCAGCAGTCTGTTCATAGCCCAGTGCGTGCAGCGCATCTGGGCAGAATTGTATTAGAGCCATCTTTCAGTGATGTGTTTTGGCAGCTTACATCCTCCAAAAGCGATGCTAGCAGCGGGCACCTGACCCTAATACAAGAATCAGATGAGGCGTAGATCAACACTACGAACCACGTACCAAAAGAATTCCATATGACGCATATATGCATGACATCAGGAATGCGGGACGGCGATAAATGTATTCCAGGTAGGTCTTTTCCCCGCCACTCCGGGGTAGACCCTGTATAGAATCATCTTAGCACGATCGAACTATTTCATTGAAGAGATTGATTACCGTTCCAAACTCAACATATACGGCAGTTCCTGCAGCCGAAACCAAAGCGCCAATAATCCACATCACAAAAGTAAGTCCGACGCTGCCCGAGGACCTGAGAATCACGCTCGGCGCTGCAAAAACGCTATGATACACATTAGAGATTACCGACTTTTGGAATAGAAGGTGGCTCACCCGGTGCCGATGATCCTATTGAAGATAAGGGAAACAACACTCAACAGCCCTGTGACGGGTTATTAGCGCATGAATCGAAAGGGGTCGTCCACATACCCAATTGTTGTCCGCGACTGTTTCGCAAGTCTTTGGTTGGAACGGCTATGTGAGGTTCAGCAAGTACAACGTTTAGCACAGTGCTTGCACCAACCGGTTTCGGCGTCGGGATTGTCGGAAGTGGCACTCTCATTGTCGCATGCTCTGAGCTCCCGACGTTGAAGCAGAGGCTCCGTCTCCTGTGGCACCGCTGCTTGTGACATTCTATCCTATCGCTTCTAGGTAGACGTAGGTGTCGTACTGCGTCGTGGTGGAGTCGCAAGCCCATGACATCGAGGCAGGGTTGTTTTAGTAGCATGCTTGACGGATCCTGCCAACAAGGTTTACCAACTTCGCACGCTGCTGTGTATGTATGACTCTATACACCACGCTGTGATCCGAAGCCTCGTGGACGTATCAGTTTATTGACTCCGAGCATGATACACCGAGGTAACCCACGTTGTCGTACTCGCATTGCTGAGCGACGTTCCCAGTCCCGAGGTAACATTGTTTTGGCAGTCGAGGTTCTACTTTCGGATGGTTTTATAGCAAATATCGAAATGTGTCCGGTAGATATATTGCGCCTGAACTCGATGTGATCTTTGAAAATTAAAAGAAAAAAAGGCGTTTCGTAAAGGGACTATCGATGAGCGTTTGAACCTTCTTCGAAACCCCCTGCGCTGAGAACAGAAACTGCAGAGAGAACTACAAAAAGAGGTCACCGACCGCTCCCGCCTTCGCTGAGGCCGAGCCCAATCCAACGATAGGTGACTCGGAGACGGTTCTGTACTATATCTGCGCGCTCGCTCAGTTGCCTCCGCTTGGAAATTATCTCTCTCCTATCTACGCTTACCTAATTACTTGCTCGGACTCCGTGCGGCACCCAATGGCGGGGCACTTCTGTTCTAGCCCATGCAGCGTGTTCGCTATGATGCCCGTCGACACGTTCTTCGCTCGTGCTCTGAGCGTTTCTTCGCTCTTCTTTCCGTACTTAGCCTTGTACCTGACCCGTCGGCCATTAAACAGAGCAAGTCGACTGGGATACCAGACATCGTTTTGGGGCAATGGTCAGGGCGCTTCTTTGCGGTATATTCGCTCTCCTTGCTTCCACTAGCTCTGCATACGACCTCATCCGAGAGTATTCTGGCAATACTTTCTTCGATCGTTGGGATTTTTACGACGCTTCAGACAACACGACATTTGGTACGCCACCAATTTCCCTTGTTTCGCAATTTGTTCGGCTCATTCTACAAAGGCAATGTCACTTGGGTCTCTGAAACGAATGCTACGAGCCTGGGGCTTGCGTACGTGGATATCCAAGGTGATGTCATCCTCAAGGTAGACAACACGACCAACGTGACATACGGCCAAGAACGGAACTCTGTTAGTCTTCACTTTTGGACATCCCAACTTGTTCATCGCTAACTGCTCATTTCAGGTACGAATAACAACTCAAGACGCGTATGAACTTGGCAGTCTGTGGCTCATTGATGTAAACCACATTCCGTACGGTTGTTCGGTGAGGTCATCTCGTATCGAGAAAACTCTGAATTTTGACCCCATTGCCAGGTATGGCCAGCATTTTGGAGTTTCGGTGCGTCGAACATGGGGTGGGTTAAGGGCTTGTCTGATGGATGCTATAGGTCCCCAATGGCCCTACGATGGCGAGATCGATATAATAGAAGGTATCAATCTCATGACGTATAACCAGATGGCGGTTCATACTACACCGGGTTGTATATACTCGGGATCGGTCGGTCAACTCGGCATAAGTGGCTCAACCACCGATTGCTCTCAGCCATCGGGGTGTACAGTGATGGAAACCTCACCAAATAGTTTCGAAAGTGGATTTGCTGCTGCCGGAGGTGGTGTTTGGGCGACAAAATTCGACGATACGGGTATCTCGTGAGTAGTTGAGTCAATGCGGCATTCAACCGCTCCTGACTACCTTAAAACCAGCATTTGGTTCTGGAGTGTAGGTTCTCTAGACGCCTGCCTGATGCAACTTATGGTGACCAAGTGTTCCGTGGTCAACAATAGCGACCAGACATTCCGCAGTCTATAAGCCAAGCCACGTCCTACTTCATCGCTCGATCTTTCAGGGTGGGGAACCCCTCACGCAAATTATTCTTCTGCGACTTGCAATATGACCGAATTCTTCACACCTCAAAATCTTGTGCTCGATATCACTTTGTGCGGTGATTGGTGAGTGCTGTCGTTCCTACTTATCCGTATCAGGCACTCTAATGGTATTTCTGAGACGCAGGGCGGGTTTGAGTGCGGATTATGACCCCACATGCGGAAGCTCTGGTCCAACGGGAATTTGTGTAAGAAACATCTTTCAGTAGAGAAGTACCGAAACCTGACGAAGAACCTGCCTCAAGTATAACGACTGTGTCGTCGGTCCAGGAAGCCCTCGTTACGACACTGCGTACTGGAATATTTCATACATTCGCACCTACACCACTCGTTCTTCTTCCCCGTCTGCCACCGCGACTTCAACGTCGTCGTCTTCCACTGCCACTGGAACCGGCTCGACTGGAACGAGCATGGCTTCAACTACTCCTACGCAAACCAACTTCTTGGACCTCCCGCCTTTTCTGCAGCCAATAGGGTCAGCCCAGCCTCACACCATCTCACACGTGTCGTGGGGAGTGGCGCTCGTTTGTGGTCTGATCGGATTTCTGGCTTGTGCATCGCTTGGATTGTGGTAGTTGTGCGCTGTGTTCATGGAACTCTTAGAAGCCTCGAGTGCGTTGGACAACTGTATACATTTATCTGTATTCTGCGGTGCTTGTCTTGTTACCTTCCAGCGTCTGCAAACAGCACCGGTATGGGGTGCGATGGACGAAGGCAGTCGGTTATGCAGGTATCTGTACTTCCAGTCGTCGTTGCCGCGAAGGGTATAAGTTCGCAGCTTCAAGGTCTCGACGTTTACTGCGATATGAGTGCTGTACTGGGAGGCTTTACCACATGGCAAAACCACTATATAATGAAATACCGCTCCCCCGTACCACCACGAGACGGACTACTACTGCGCGACGAACTAGAGCACTACCGCAGTGCCCGGTGTCCTGCCTTCTGATCAAACTCCCGTCTCGCCCCCGAAAAACTTCACAATTTTAGATGTGCCGAACCGCGATCCTCCGGCTGTCCATATGGGTTTGCCCCCGTGATGATGCTATCACGTAGAGCGAACTCCGCAAGTTGGAAGATGAAACGATGAGTGTACACCCGAACAACGTCGTCTGATGGTGAGCCTGAGAAGCACTTCCACGTCTCTCACGGGTCATCTATACAAGTCGAATTTCTTCGATGCTTGCAACCATCATCAACCATTTCCGTCCATCTTCCTAGTTTGCGCCGTTGAAGATGGCTTAGACCGGATCTCCTCGTCACCCAAAGTCGCTTGTAATGGGGCTTCCTTTCATTTCGTTATCAGATAGGCGCCGTGTACTTATACTGGGGATGAGTGACGGTCTTCCACTGAGTCGAGCCCTAGTAGGATGTCCCTGTCTGAAACTGCAGCTTCGGTGAGTGGTGCCTTTGATAGTATACCCATCATGTGTGTCTTCTCCTACTGCCCTCACTACTACTCAGACTCACGTCTTATACAGCGATATAGGACATGCGTCAACGCCCGACGAACGGATTACCTTGGCTCAACAGATAAGGGAAGCCTGCATGAGTGTCGGGTTCTTCTACAGTGGGCACCGATCTCCCTGTCTGCGTTAATCGAATGATTTTTCAACAAGCCATTTGCAGTTCGTAACCATAGTATACCCCAAGAGACCATCGACAAGGTCTTCTCGGCCATGAAAGCTTACTTTTCTCTCCCGCTCGAGGACGAAGATGAAGGTAAGCCGACCTATCCTCACATCACCCAGTGACCCTTTGCCTCATCCCAGGAAGCTTTACCACAAAGAGGTTGGGAATTTCAGAGGCTACGAACCCGAGATGGACTCCAACGCCGACCCAGCCAACAAAGGCGACTTCCACGAAGGCTTCGAGATCACTTGGGAAGAGTTGGTACCAAAGGAAAACGACGAAAAGAGAGCAAATGATAGTGCTATGGCTGGTGCAAACGTGTGGCCCTCGGAACCCGCCGAGTTCCGTGAAGCCTGCCTCAATTATTAGTACGTTCCATAATAACATACCGTTCAAATGCACCTCATCCCGTTCCGCTGGTCAAGCCACGCAGCCTTAGGTGTCGGGAAGACCCTGCTTCCCCTCTTTGCCCTCGCATTAAATCTCCCTGAGACATACTTTGATGACAAGGTGCGGTCGTTCTCACATATTCAATGATCTTCGCTGACGGTTTTTAGACCAAGAATTCTGCCGCAGCCATGCGGTTTCTCCATTATCCACCTCAAACCGGTCCCGAGGACGATGGTATTGTCGGAGTCGGCGCCCATTCAGAGTAAATATCTTACATATACTCTTGAATGTGCCCTGACAACTCTCACAGTTTCGAGGTTGGGTTTCCATCGAGGCATACACAGTCTCGAACTGAAATGACACGCAGTGTTTCACAATCTTATGGCAAGAACCCCACATTCAAGCACTTCAGCTACTAAATTCGGAGAATCGATGGGTAGAGGCACCAGCAATCCCTGGAACGCTGGTTGTCAAGTACGTGGAAGATCAAGGGAAAACTGAATGATCAGACTGATAGCGATTAGTATCGGTGACCAGCTTGCTCGATGGACAAGTGAGTGCCGGCCGGGGTACATGCGATGACTCCTGTCTCACATGCCTCCCGAAAGACGACGTATTTAGGTCGACCGTACACAGAGCGATCAATAGGACCGGCGTCCACCGGCACTCTATTCCCTTGTTCTTTGGTACGGATTACCATGTTCAAGTCGAGGTAAGTTGGGCTCGATTCTTGTTGTAGAATGCAGATCAAATACCCCGTCCAGCCCATGTCGAGCTGCATATCTCCTGAGAGGCCGCCCAAATACGAACCTGTCGTTGCGGGAGACTACGTCCACCAGCGTTTGCAGGATGTGTATCATCGAAACACTACCTTCTCCTGATCAGCGACTAAGTATCATGGCCAAGAAGTCACTTTAGACTCGTATGTACATTCCTATTATAACATATATGGCTTCGGCGTCGTTGGACAGGTCTCAGCATTTGGATTCAAGTACAGCATTTACCACTTGTTTGTACCGTCAAGCATCAGACTTGCGCGGTCTACAAATGCTCCTCATGTTTCTTTGCCAAGTCCCGTAACTTCGAAGTATTAAAACTAAGGCATGTCAAGTATGGGTCTAAAGGGCCATGACCTGGCCAAACGTCGTTACGTCAGCGATTCGGCGTAGTAATCGTCTCTGATGCGTCAACCGACCCGCACCTAACGAGCCATCCAAGGCACTTTACATTGGCGGTCATTGTTAGGGTTGGACTCGCCAATTGGGAGAATCCTCATGGTCCTGCCTGCCGAATCCACAACGAGTTTTAGTTGCGGGAGCTCAACGTTGGCTCGACGAATGTCAACATCATGACGTGGTGAATCGCCTGTGCAGTGAACCTAGATCTACTTGGATGTGACTGATTGACACGACAACCTACGCAGCTCAGCGGGCCGGGCCCGTATCTGGCAGGCACCAGTTCGGACGATCAGCCACCGCATAAGAGGTGCTTGCTGCTCCGAGGTGAGGAGAGGAACACGTAGTGCGTGATTATCTGCGTGGCCAACCGTTACCTGCGCGCGTACTCTATTTGGGATTGCGTGGGGCTCAGGTAGGCAGTCATGATCATGAAGGCTTTCCATAACAAGATCAAATAAAACACATCTTCAAGAGTGAATTCGGAGAGGAAAGCTAGCCGATCACTCGCCAGGTGTAGTAGAGAATATTGAGATGCAGTGACGAATGGGACTTCATTTCCTTCGGCTCCTCTCAACTTCCTTTTGGCCAAACCCCGTTGAACTCGGAGTGTTTGTACACCGACACGAATTTGACATAGAAACTCCTCAGGTGCGTACCTGCTGGCACGTTCACTTGGGCCATATTTCGAATGGTGCTTGCAATTTTCATTTACGTTGCTTCGCACTGCTTCTGGTGGCATGAAAGTATCCGGTCGGACACGCTCTTAAATAGAGCCCGACTTATTGGGTCCCCTGTAAACTACCTCAGTTCTCAACACTGTCGTACTTGGGCATCAAATGGATTTCTATCCGGCCATCTACACTGTCAATTGGCGGGCACCTATTGAGTCTAGCGTTCTCGACGCGGACTTCGAACATTTCCCGGGGAACCAATCAGCGCCCTAATTCCCATGTTGTGTAAGTGCTTCATTTGGTTCGAACTTCGAGGCTCATTTCGGCGTCTTAGAGAAAGGCCTTTGTGTCTCCGAGATTGGTTTAACCTAGGAGGCTCCAGGTACCGCAGTCGCACATGATTAAGTTTCAACACATTTCTTAACAGATATGTAAGTGATGCATACTTATACCGAGAATAATTGGGTTGTTAGGCTGCCCCCGTGAGTGACTCTTGAGATGTCCCTGGTAGAAACTGCGGCTTCGGCAGGTGGAGCTTTTGATAGTATCCCCATTATGTGCGTCGTCTCCTACTGTCCCTTGCTTCACCTGCCTGGACTCGCTTACTGGACAGCGATTTGGGATGCGCATCGACACATGAGGAACGTGCTGCGTTGGCTAGGCAGATAAGATATGCCTGCGTGAACGTCGGGTTCTTTTACAGTGGGAACAGATCCTCACCTGATACCAGTCATTATCCAACGAGCCGTTTGCAGTTAAGAACCATGGTATACCTGATGAGACGATCGACAAAATCTTCTCAGCCATGAAAGCGTTCTTCTCTCTTCCGGTGGAGGAGAAGATGAAGGTGTGCCCACCATCCTCACGTTTCGTTAATCTTTGCCTGATCCACAGTAAGCTTCACCACAGGCAAGGCGCGCATTACAGAGGATTTGAGCCGCTTTTGGATTCCAATATCAACGCAGCCAACAGAGGCGATCTATACGAAGGTTTCGTGATCGGTTGGGAAGATTTGGTACCGAAGGATGTCGATGAAGAGAAAGCGGATAAAAGTACTTTGGTTTTTCCAAACCTGTGGCTCTCAGAACTCCCTGGGTTCCGTGAAGCTTTCATCAACTATTAGTACGTTTCGTAAATGGCATACTGATCGAGAGCTTCTCATCTTGTCCCATGGTCAAGCCACGCAGCTTTTGGCGCTGGTAGGGACCTTCACCGCCTCTTTGCCGTCGCGTTGGATCTCCCCGAAACGTACTTCGATGACAAGGTACGGCACGTTCCCACTTATACGTTCGTGGTCCTCACCCAAGTTTTCAGCTCAAGCGTTACCCGATTATGCGGGGACTCCACTATCCCCCTCAAACAGGTCCAGAAGACGATGGTATCATCGGAATCGGTGCCCACTCAGAGTTAGCGCTTCCCAGTTTACATCTTTGAATATGTCCTGATGAATGTTCCTCATAGCTTCGAGGTCAGAATTCACACCAGCCTAGCATTTACTCTCGCAAGTTCGAGCTGAAATAATACTCAGTGTTTTACTGTCTTGTGGCAAGAACCTGGTATCCAGACCCTTCAAATCCTAAACTCGGAGAATCAATGGATAAACGCCACACCAATCCCCGGAACGCTAGTCATCAAGTACGTGCCAGATCGAATGGGATCTACACGGGTTATCCAACTGATCACGTTTAGTATCGGTGACCTGCTTTCTCGATGGACAAGTGAGCTGCCATTTTGATCATACGTGCCGATTCCTGTCTCACATACTTCCTCTGGAAGACGACATCTTTGGGTCGACAATGCATAGGGCGATCAACAGGAGCGGGGTCCGCCGTTACTCCATTCCGATGTTCATCGGTGCGAATCCTCACGTTGAGGTTGAGGTATGTTGGGTCTTTCCATTTTTGCAACGGAACCCGAAGCGCTTACCTTCTCCAGCCCCTACCAACCTGTGTATCCCCTGAGAGGCCGGCCAAATACGGAACCGTCACTTCAGGGGAATACGTTCAGAAGCGCATCCACGAGACGTACCAACGGAGTCTCCCCACCTCTAATGGTATGACCAAGGCGTGATGACGTACCCTAAGTCATTTTAGCCATACGTACGCATATGAGCACACATGACTAAAATTTATTGGATAGTTGGTTCGTGGAGGCTGGGCAAGTCCATCCCATCCCATCCTACTCTACAAAATATTAAGCCACTCACTTGAATGTGTCAGAAGCAACGAACGTCAGCGTAAGTCTGAATTGAGTAAGAATGGTCATACAATTGCCTTGCAGAACTGCATTTGTACTCCCGATTATGTCGCCGACCCACCTGCGTTGTAGTGTTCGGGAGTACGAGTCATGTATACATAACGCGTTGTGACTGTACTGAAGCGAGTGTTGCCATTGAACTCAACTCATAGTAAACTCGAGCTTTGGTTCGAAACATGTTATTCCGATACAGTTTGATGGGAGTATTGTTTAGGTGGCGTAGACTAGAGCCTAGGTTTCCCAGTCAGGGCTCGCAGGCACTGCACTAATACAAACAGGGTACAGAAGAGAAAAGAATCAGTTCACTAAGCTGCCAACGCACCAGTTGGGCTTGGGGAGCTTGAGCCAAGATCCAGGACAGCTCCTTACAAACGGGGACGAAGGGACCCCGGCAACACCGGTCGTTTTCACAAAACCAAAGACGTGAAAAAACCTCACTCTTGATGACGGATTATCCTGACCTTGTTCGACGGCATGTGCGAGACGATGAGGCAATGTGTGTGCACATCAAGGCTGGTGGCGCCAACAGTAGTAACTCGACGTCGACGCCGGATTTGGCGAGATTGCTCTGCCAAGTCCGCGTGGTCCAGCACCGTCAACTTCACGGGCTTCAAATATCTTTCGAGTTACCAATGACTGGCGGTCCATTTCTCATGTGGTCCGGACTCTGTCCGTACTGCCCAAACGATGCTTATTCCGTCTTCTTGGGGATAGAGCTTCGCGCTGCCCATTGTAATGCAAAGTTCAATGCCACTGCAAATTTCTCGGAAAAAACTGATCTTAGCAGCGCCGGTCCCCGACTCCGATGCAAACAACTCGACTGAACAAGCCTGAATAGGTGCCACCCAAGAACATCATCTCTCCAAATTCGAACATATATGGTTGAAGGCGATATATAGCACTTACAGCAAATGAGCCACTCCAAAGAGCCTAATGACGTGGAGGGGAACCGTTGACACGATTCAAGTTGACTACAGCCTTGATCGCAGCATGATATGACAAATTCATTGTGCCGGAATGTCCATTTGCAGAGCGCGGCACTTTTTTCTGCTGGCAGACACAACCGAGGCTCCCCCCACGTCGTGAGAGTCGGGGAATTGACTTACTGATTTATACTGAGCATGAGTCGTCGGGTTGTCCGCGTGAGTGATCCCCTTATAAGATGTCCCTGCCAGAAACCGCGACCTCGATGAGTGGAGCCTTCGATAGCATTCCCAGTTATGTGCGTCATCTCCTACTGTCCCCTATTTTACTCGCTGGAGCTCACTGATGAGACAGCGATATTGGACATGCAGTCGAACACACGAAGAGCGGGTTGCGTCGGCTCAGCAGATAAGGGATGCCTGTATGAACGTCGGGTTCTTTTACAGTGGGAACAGACCTTCCTGAGTTGATATCACTCATCTTCCAACGAACCATTCACAGTTACGAATCATGGTATACCCGAAGAGACAATCGATGACGCCCTTTCAGCCATGAAAGCTTACTTTTCTCTCCCAGTAGAAACGAAGATGGAGGTGGGTCCACGATCTTCGCGTCACGTTGATCCTCGCCTCATGTAGAGCAAGCTTTACCATAGACAAGGCGGACATTTCAGAGGATACGGGCCACTTTTGGATTCCAATATCGACCCAGCCAACAGAGGCGATCTGTACGAGAGTTTCGTAATCGGCTGGGAGGAACGGTTACGAAGAGAAGACGATGACAAGAAAGCAGATAACAATCCGACTGACTGCCGAGAACCCATGGCCTTCGGAACCCGCTGGGTTCCGTGAAGCCTTCATCAATTACTAGTGCGTTTCTTATTGAACTACTGTCTATGTGCGTCTCATCCCGTTCCATGCTCAAGCCAAGCTGCTTTTGATGTTGGGAAGTTCCTGCACCACCTCTTCGCTCTCGCATTGGATCTCCCGGAATCGTATTTCGATGACAAGGTGCGGCTGTTCCTATTCACGAACTCGTCGTCTTTACCCAGAGTCTTTCAGCTCAAGCGTTCCGCAACTATGCGAGGACTGCATTATCCTCCTCAAACAGGTCCCGAAGACGATCGGATCGTCGGAATTGGTGCCCACGCAGAGTGAGCATCTCCGAACCTATATCGTCGAATATGCTCTCATAAGCTTCTTTACAGTTTCGAAGGTGGGGACTCTCACTAAGGCGCTCAGCTTTGCGCTTACAGGACTGAAATAACACCCAGTGTTTCACCATCTTATGGCAAGAACCTGGTATTCAGGCCCTTCAAATCTTAAACTCGGAGAACCAATGGATAAACGCCGCTCCAATCCCCGGGACGCTGATTATTAAGTACGTGTCAGACCTAATGGGATCTACGTAAATGACCCAACCGATTAACACTTAGTATCGGCGACATGCTTTCGCGATGGACGAGTGAGCCGTCACCCTGATCATATGTGCTGGTTCCAGTCTCACATGCGTCCTCTGAAAGATGACATATTCAGGTCGACCGTGCATAGAGCGGTCAACAGGAGTGGCGTCCATCGTTACTCTATTGCACTGTTTATCGGTGTGGATCCTCACGTCGAAGTTGAGGTGCGTGAACCCTCGATTCTTACCACGGGACTCGGAACACTTACTTTCTCTAGCCCTTACCGAGTTGCGTATCCCCTGATAGACCAGCTAAGTACGACATCATCAATGCACGGCAGTACGTCCGGCAGCGCCTGCGGGAGATGTACTAGCAAAGTATCGGCACCTCTGATGGTATGCAAAAAGTCGTTTTAGCCATACTTACGGTTTTAGAGACACGCGCTGTCGATTTGTGGGATCGTGTATCTGTGCGTGTTGAATATTCACAGAAATACTGTAGCAGCAATGACCATCAGCGCAATTCTAAGTGAGGAAGTTGAAGCTGTAAAGATAATCACACAATTACCCTGCAGGAACAACATTTCGTACTCTCGAAAGCGTCGCTTGCCCGCCTCCACTGTATAGTCTTCTGGAGGACGAGCCATGTGTAGGTGTGACCGCTGAGACGACTGTGAATCTAATCTCGAATCGGACGTTATGGGTCACCACAGCATGTTGGGAAGTGTCGTGTAGGAGGTAGTAAATGGCACAAGTGAAAGGCAGGGACGCAATTCTGAACACTTCAGTTGTACTGTGCGATAAGATGATAGGTTCCAAGGCACATTCTCTGTTCCCTTTCGTATCGGCGAGGAGGAAGGGAGCAAAGGAGGTGGTTGCGGCTTTGCACTCGGCTAGTAACGTCGACGACGTCGCATTTGGACAGAATACACATTGCAAAGACTCTCGCAATGGCCGGCACCCGCAGGGAAAGGGACGTCACTTCTAGGGGCGAATGACTAAGCGGTGCTGCGCCGAGCTCGTGGATTTCATGAACACGTGAACTTGGGTAAAGAGGTTTCAATCTATTCACAATTGGCGAGGCCACAACTCGATGACACAGGCGGTCGCATCTACATCAAAAGTGCGGTGTTTGCGAGAGCAGCAACAGTACACTTTAATTACACCGTGTACCCAGCGATCACTCACTTCTACGCAGCGACGTATGGCGTTGGCTGACGTAGCCCGTAGTGATCATTAATTGGCAGCAGTGCCCTACTGGTAAATGGCGACGTGGGAACGTCTGGCCGTAGGGCTTCAACTCCGTCGGCTCTACTCAACTTCCTTTTGGCCAACAATGCCCCGTTGGACTCGGAGTGTTTGTACACCGACACGAAGTTGACATAGAAACTCGGGTGCGTACCTGCTGGCACGTTCGCTCGGGCCATACTTGCTTCAAATGGTTCTTATAATTTTCATTCTACACGTAGCTTGTACATTGCTTCAAGGGGGTAAAGCATCCGGCACACCGCCTGGCTTACTGATCTCCTGTAGACTGGCTACCAACACTGCCATACTTAGGTATCGAATGGGATTCTACAAGGCCAAACTACACTATTAATTAGCGAGCACCTATTGGGTCCAGCGCCCTCGGTACAGACTTTGATCAAACATCTCCCGGCCTACCAATCAGCGCCTAGCTAATTCTCATGTTCTGTAAGTGGTTTAAGTGGTCTTCATTTCGGCGTCTTAGAGAAAGGCCTTCAAGTTTGCGCCGCTGAGGTTGGTCTTATAACCCAGGAGGCTCCAGGTACCGCGTACCGCAGTCGTCCATGATTACGTTTCAACACATATCTTATCAGATAAGTGATGCATACTTATACCGGGAACCATTAGGTCAGAAGGCTGCCCCCGTGTGACTCTTGAGATGTCCCTAGCAGAAACTGCGGCTTCGGTGAGTGGAGCTTTCGATAGCATCCCGGTTATGTGCGTCGTCTCCCACTATTCCCTGTTTCACCTACCCGGACTCATTTATTGGACAGCGATTTGGGATGCGCATCGACACATGAGGAACGTGCTGCATTAGCTAGGCAGATTAGGGATGCCTGCATGAACGTCGGGTTCTTTTACAGTGGGAACAGATCCTCGCTTGATACCAGTCATTATCTAACGAGCCATATACAGTTAAGAATCATGGTATACCTGAAGAGACGATCGACAAAATCTTCTCGGCCATGAAAGCGTTCTTTTCTCTTCCGGTGGAGGAGAAGATGAAGGTGTGCTCACCATCCTCACGTCCCGTTGATCTTTTCCTGATTCAGAGTAAGCTTCACCACAGACAAGGCGCACACTACAGAGGATTCGAGCCGCTTTTGGATTCCAATATTGACCCAGCTAACAGAGGTGATCTATACGAGGGTTTCATGATCGGTTGGGAAGAACTGGTACCACAGGATGACGATGAAGACAAAGTGAATAGAGATACTATGGTTTTTCCAAACTTGTGGCCCTCGGAACCCGCTGGATTCCGTGAAGCATTTATCAATTACTAGTACGTTTTGTAAATGGCGTACTGATCGAGACCGTCTCATCTTGTCCCATGGTCAAGCCACGCAGCTTTTGGCGTTGGAAAGGTCCTTCGCCGCCTCTTTGCCCTCGGGTTGGATCTCCCCGAAACGTACTTCGATGACAAGGTACAGGGACATTCCCACTTGTACGTTCGTGGTCCTCACTGAAGGCTTTCAGCTTAAGCGTTACCCGATGATGCGGGGACTCCATTATCCCCCTCAAACAGGTCCAGAAGACGATGGTATCATCGGAATCGGTGCCCATTCAGAGTTAGCACCTACGAGTTTACATCTATCAATATGCCCTGACGAATTTTCCTCATAGCTTCGAGGTTGGAATTCACACTAAAGCATTGACCTAGCAAGTTCGGGCTGAAGTGATACCCAGTGTTTTACCATCTTATGGCAAGAACCTGGTATCCAGGCCCTTCAAATCCTAAACTCGGAGAATAAATGGATAAACGCTACGCCGATCCCTGGAACGCTGGTTATTAAGTATGTGTCAGATCAGAAGAGATTCAAACGAGTTTCTCAACTGATCACGCTTAGTGTCGGTGACCTGCTTTCTCGATGGACAAGTGAGCCGCCATTTCAATCATACTTGCCGATTCCTGTCTCACATGCTTCCCCTGGAAGACAACATATTTAGGTCAACCGTGCACAGGGCGATCAACAGGAGCGGGGTCCGCCGTTACTCCATTCCGATGTTCATCGGTGCGAATCCTCACGTCGAGGTTGAGGTACGTTGGCCCTTCGATTTTTGCTATGGAAGCCGAAGCGCTTACCTCCTCCAGCCCTTACCAACCTGTGTGTCTCCTGAGAGGCCGGCCAAATACGAAAGCATCACTTCAGGGGAATACGTTCGAAGGCACGTACAGGAAATGTACCAGCGAAGTCGCACCACGTCTGATGGTGCGGCCAAGGCGTGATGACGGAAAACAAGTCCTTTTTAGCCATACGTACGCTTTTGAGCACGTCTCAGATTTGTCGGGTAGTATGTCCTTGGAATTTGGGTAGTTCCATGTTTCAGAACGGCAATGAACGTCAAGACAAGCTTGAATTGAGTAAGAATGGCCGCACATTCGCCTTGCGGAACCGCATTTCGTACTCCTGACAATGGCACTGGCCACAGGCTCTGTGGGTAGCACCACATATACCCAACAGGTTGTGACTATATGCAGGTGTAGTACTGCCGGCGAACCCATCGAAGCTTCGGTTCGAACCCTCAGGATTTTCACAACACCAAAGAGAAGCGAAAACGTCACATGACAGATTATCCTGACCTTGTCGGCGCGTGTGTACACTTCATTGACGCTCGACGTTGGAATTGGGGAGATTGTCCTGCCAAGTCCGTAGTCCAGCACCCTCGATGAACACGGACTTCAAACATCTTCCGGGCTACCAATCACTGGTGGCCCCATATAATTCTCACGTTGTCCACACTGCCCGAACTTCTTTGATGGCTTGGGTGCTCACTTCGTCTTCTTGGGGATAGAGCTTTGCGCCGCCGAGGCTGGTCTACATCGCCTGTCGTTATGTAAGGTTCAATTTATTGTTTATCAGAGGTGTGTTGCAATAGTACTTATACCGAGTATTAGTTGTGGGGCTGCGCCCGTGAGCGAGTATTGAGATGTCTCTGGCAGAAGCTGCGACCTCGGCGAGTGGAGCTTTCGATAGCATTCCCATCATGTGCGTCGTCTCCTACTGTCCCCCCTTTTTGTTTACCTACCTGAACACATTGATCGAACAGCGATATAGGACGTGCATCGTCGCATGAGGAACGGGTTGCGTTGGCTCAGCAGATAAGGGATGCCTGCGTGAACGTCGGGTTCTTTTACAGTGGGAACAGATTTTCCTCACTTAATACCATTCATTTTCCAACACATTATTTACAGTTAAGAATCATGGTATACCCGAAGAGATAATCGATGAGGTCCTTTCAGCCATGAAAACCTACTTTTCTCTCCCAGTCGAAACGAAGATGAAGGTGGGTCCACCGTCTTCACATCATGCTGATCCTCGCCTCATTTCGAGTGAGCTTTACCACAGGCGAGGCGCACATTTCAGAGGATACGAGCCACTTTTGGATTCCAATATCGACCCAGCCAACAGAGGTGATCTGTACGAGGGTTTTGTGATCGGTTGGGAAGAACTGGTCCCAAAAGAAGGCGATGACCAGAAAGCAGATAACAGGCCCACGACCATCGAAAACCTATGGCCCTCGGAACCCACTGGGTTCCGTGAAGCCTTCATCAATTACTAGTGCGTTTTATAATGGGATACTGTCTGCGTGAGCCTCATCCCGTTCCGTGATCAAGCCATGCTACTTTTGATGTTGGAAAATTCCTGCACCGCCTCTTTGCTCTCGCATTGGATCTCCCTGAAACGTTCTTCGATGACAAGGTAGCGGTTGTTCGGGGTTCTAACATCGTGGTCCTTACCCAGAGTCTTCAGCTCAAGCGTTGCCCAGTAATGCGAGGGTTGCATTACCCCCCTCAAACAGGTCCCGAAGACGATCGGATCGTCGGAATCGGTGCCCATGCAGAGTGAGTATCTCCCCCGAACCTATATCTTCGAACACTGCTTTGATCAGCTTCTTCACAGTTTCGAGGTGGGGACTTCCCACAAAGGCCATTCAGCTTTGCGCTTACAGGACCAAAATAACGTCCAGTGTTTTACCATCTTATGGCAAGAACCCGGCGTTCAGGCCCTTCAGGTCCTGAACTCGAAGAATCAATGGATAAACGCCACGCCGATCCCCGGAACGCTGGTCATTAAGTACGTGTTCACATCTAATGAGATCCTACATAAATGACCCAACCTGATTGCGCTTAGTATCGGCGACCTGCTTTCGCGATGGACAAGTAAGCCGACATTCTGAACATCCTGACGAATCCAGTCTCACTTGTTCCCTCTGAAAGACGACATATTTAGATCAACCGTGCATAGAGCGATCAACCGGAGTGGTGTCCGTCGTTACTCTATTCCACTGTTCATTGGTGCGGATCCTGACGTCGATGTTGAGGTGTGTGGACCATCGACTCTTGTCACGAGACCCAGAAAACAACTTACATACCTCCTCCAGCCCTTACCGAGTTGCGTATCCCCCGACAGACCGGCCAGGTACGAGATCATCAATTCAGGAGAGTACGTCCGGCAGCGCCTGCGGGATATGTACCAACAGAGTATCGGCACCCCTGGTGGTGCGCAATAGGTTGTTTTCTTCATAGCCATACGTACAGCTCTTCGAACATGCGCACCCTCGATCTTGTGGGATCCTGTATCCGTGGACGTTGAATACTTACAGAAATGTTGTAGATGCAATGACCGTCAGCTCAACCCTGAGTTAGGAAGTTGAAGCTCCGTCACACAACCAACCTGCAGGACCCCCGAAAACGTCGTTGTATGGTCTTCGGGAGGACAAGTCATGTGTGGCTGTGACTGTACTGAGGTGACACCGCGCATCTTAGTGTCGAACCGTCGGACGCTATGGGTCACCCCTTCGGAATCCTCTGGAGATCATAAACATATGGGGCGACTCGGTTTAGACAGGCCGTCGGCATTATAGAAACATCGAAGCAGCCACAGAACAAGTTATGATGCCAGGAGTGTCGAACTGAGACTGCGCAGGCATTGCTTCGAATGAAGTGGGCTGTCATCACCGTGCACTCCTGTAACACTCGGAACCTGCTGTGAATGTCAAAAAAACGCCGCATATTTGTCGCGGAATTTCATCCACGTCAAGGTGAGGGTGTCAACTGGATCCTACGTGCTTGCATCATCACCGGCTACACTATTACGAAGTATTTCCCGAGCTTCTGAAGTTTGCAGACTGTAACTTGATCCTTCTCGCCCTCAGCATTACTGTCATTTTGGACAGCCGAATCGTAGTGCATGCTTGCTATACCTGATTTTTTTCAATTCTTCGAGTGCTCAGCAAGCGTGTTACTAACAACACGTGGTGACTGGTTGATGGTAACTCGCATAGGTTTGCATATATGATCGAACCCTGGAAACCTCGACTCTCGAAGGCCCAACTCGCCGATCCTTCTCGCCTAGGACAGTAGACAGGGTAGGCGTCACACTCGAGTAGAGCTCGACCTTACTGATACCCTGTAGACTGATTATCTGTGTTTTCCGTACTACCATGCTTGAGCATCAGATGGGATTCTATAGGGCCGATCTAGATACCATCAATGGTTGACATGCACTCCTTAACCCGGACTTCAAACGTCTCCCGGCAAACCAATCAACTGCCCAATAACCTATTCGAAGTTTAAACGCTGGTTTAATCTCCTTGAAGATAGACCTTTGCGCCGCTGAGGTTAGTTTAACCCAGGAGGCTCCACGTAAGCGCAGTCGCCCATGATTAAGTTTCAATTCTTTTTTTTTTTTGATCAGATATGTATGTCGTTGAGTACTTAAACCGAGAATGAACGGTAGGGCTGCGCCAGTGACTGAACCTTCAAGTGAGATGTCCCTGACAGAAACTGCGGCCTTGGTGAGCGGTGCTTTCGATAGCATCCCCATCATGTGCGTTGCCTCATACTGGTCCCCACTTACCTACCTGGACTCATTTATTGGATAGCGATATAGGACATGCATCGACGAATGAGGAACGGGCTGCGTTGGCTCTGCAGATAAGGGATGCCTGCATGAATGTTGGGTTCTTTTACAGTGCGAACAGGCCCTCCTTCACGCCAGTCATTTTCCAATGAGCCAAAATTTGTAGTCGGAAACCATGGTATACCTGAAGAGACAATCGACAAGGTCCTCTCTGCCATGAAAGCGTTCTTTTCTCTCCCGCTGGAGAGGAAGATGAAGGTAGGCCCGTCTCCCTCACATTTTGTCGCTCTTCGCCTCATCCAGAGTAAGATTTACCACAGACAAAGCGCGCATGTCAGAGGATACGAGCCGCTTTTGGACTCCAACGTCGACCCAGCCAACAGAGGTGATCTGTATGAGAGTTTCGTAATCGGTGGGGAAGAACTGGTACCAAAGGAAGGCGATGACAAGAAAGTGGACGATGATTCTACGATTATCGAAAACCAGTGGCCCTCGGAACCCTGCTGGATTCCGTGAAGCCTTCCTCAGTTACTAGTGGGTTTCATGATTGTATTCTGTTTGAGCGCGTTTCACCCTGTTCTGTGGTCAAGCCACGCAGCTTTGGGTGTTGGAATAGTCCTGCGCCGTCTCTTTGCTCTCGCCTTGGATCTCCCTGAAACGTTCTTCGATGACAAGGTATAACCATTCCTAATCAATCAGTTCGTGGTCTTCACCCATAGTCTTCAGCTTAAGCGTTGCCAAATCATGCGAGGGCTGCATTATCCCCCCCAAACAGGTCCCGAAGACGACGGTATCATTGGAATTGGTGCCCACTCAGAGTGAGCGTCTCTCCTAAGGTTTACACCTTCAAATATGCCCTTACAAACTTCCTCACAGTTTTGAGGTTGGGACTATCATTAAAGCATTTAGCTTCGCGAGTGCTGAGCCAAAGTAATATGCAGTGTTTCACGATCTTGTGGCAAGAACCCGGTATTCAGGCCCTTCAAGTCCTTAACTCAGAGAAGAAATGGATAAACGCTCCGCCGATCCCCGGAACGCTAGTCATCAAGTACGTGCCAGGTCGACAATGGTCTACATAAATTTCCCAACTGATTACGCCCAGTATCAGCGACCTACTTTCACGATGGACAAGTAAGCGGCCATTTATCATGACGATTCCAGACTCACATGTCCCCACCTGAAAGACGACATATTCAGGTCGACCGTGCATAGAGTGATCAACAGGAGCGGCGTCCATCGTTACTCCATTCCACTGTTCTTCGGTACGGATACCCACGTTGAGGTTGAGGTTTGTTGTCCCATTTGATTCTTGCTACGGAGGCCGAACCTCTTTTCTTGCTTCAGCCCTTACCGAGTTGTGTATCCCCCGAGAGGCCGGCCAAGTACCGACCCATCAATTCAGGAGAATATGTCCAGAAGCTCATGCAGGAAATGTATCAACAAAGTTTCACCGCCTCCGACGATGCGATTCGGCATGACGATGGGCAATAAGCCGTTTTAGACATGCGTGCACTGTTGAACACACACACCTTCTATCTCTGACCGAGTCGTCCACCTGCCTCCTTTATTTGTTTTTTGAGGTAGGGACCACGCATACATATCAGGATATGGCTTAGTATAATCCATGAAAGAGACCGAGAAATGAGTATTCTCTCCAATAGGATTCCCAAAGTGCTGAGCTTCTGAGAGGCAATTGGTTTCGACAAGGGCCAAACCTACCAGGATGGTTTGGCAGGCTTCGAAAGGACGTCAGCTGCTCGATCGGACTACAGAACCATCGAAGCGGGAACAGAATCAGCCCTTAAAATTAGGACTGTCGAACGGAGACTCCGGAGGCGTGACTTTGGTCAAAGGAGGGGCTGCCACTGTTCTGTGTCGTTCTGAATCGTGCGGATGGCATACTGTAACATTGATATAACACTCGGAACCCACTGTGAACGACAGAAGACGGAGACCAGGGAGAGAAAACTTGGATTCAGCGGAAAGAGCAGGATATTGTAAACAACCGAATCACAGCGAATACCTCTTTTTTTCAGTTCTTTCAGCGCTCGGCAAGGTTGTTACTGACAACACGTAGTGGCTATGGTCCGTGGTACCTCGCATCGGTTTACGGATATGATTGAACCCTGGACACTTCAATTCTTGAACGATTAACCTATCCTTCTCGCCAAGGGCCGTAGATAGGGTGTGCGTTACACTCTCCAGTAGAGCTCGACCTTACTGATTGCCCTCTAACTGCTTGAGTTTTCAAGACTACCATGCTTGAGCATCAGATGGGATCCCATAGGGCCGATCTAAGGAATGCAGGTCGGCTGTTGCTGATGGTAACATCAATGGTCGACCTGCACTCCACGACCCGGACTTCAAACATCTCCCGGGAAACCAATCAGCGGCCCAACTCTCATGTGGTTCGTATGGTCGGAACTTATTCGAAGTTTGAACATTGGTTTTGATCCCCTTGGAGATAGACCCTTGCGTCGCTCAGATTGGTTTAACCCAGGAGGCGCCACTTAAGCGCAGTCGCCCATGATTGTTTCAATTCATTTTTTCCTTCTGATCAGATATGTCGTTGCGTACTTATACAAAGAAGTGAATCGGAGGGCTGCGCACGTAAGTGAGCCTTCAAGCTTCAAGTGAGATGTCCCTTGCGGAAAGTGCGGCCTCGGTGAACGGTGCTTTCGATAGCATCCCCATCATGTACGTTGTCTCCGACTGGCTCCCGCTTACCTACCTGTTTTCGTTTATTGGACAGTGATATAGGACATGTATCGACGAATGAGGAACGGGCGGCGCTGGCTCAGCAGATAAAGGATGCCTGCATGAATGTTGGGTTCTTTTACGGTGAGAACGGACCCTCCTCACTTGACTGCTGTCATTTTCCAACGAGCCATCTGCAGTCAGAAACCATGGTATACCTGAAGAGACAATCGACAAGGTCCTCTCTGCCATGAAAGCGTTCTTTTCTCTCCCGCTGGAGAGGAAGATGAAGGTAGGCCCGTCTCCTTTACATTTTGTCGCTCTTAGCCTCATCCAGAGTAAGATTTACCACAAACAAAGCGCTCGTGTCAGAGGATACGAGCCGCTTTTGGATTCCAACGTCGATCCAGCCAACAGAGGTGATCTGTACGAGAGTTTCATGATCGATGGGGAAGAGCTGGTACCAAAGGAAGATGACTCTACGATTGTCGAAAATCTATGGCCCTTGGAACCCGCTGGGTTCCGTGAAGCCTTCCTCAGTTACTAGTGAGTTTCATCATCGTGTAATGTTTGCGTGCGTCTCATCCCGTTACGTGGTCAAGCCACGCAGCTTTAGGCGTTGGACAGGTCCTTCACCGTCTCTTTGCCCTCGCCTTGGATCTCCCTGAAACATTCTTCGATGACAAAGTATGGCCATTCCTAGATATCAGTTTATGATTTTCGCCCATGGTCTTCAGATCAACCGTTACCAAACCATGCGAGGACTGCATTATCCCCCTCAAACAGGTCCCGAAGACGATCGTATCATAGGAATTGGTGCCCACTCAGAGTGAGAGTCTCTGAGTTTTCACCTTCAAATATTCCCTTACAAACTTCTTCACAGCTTCGAGGTTGGGATTATCATTAAAGCATTTAACTTTGCGAGTGCTGAGCTAAAGCGACGCGCAGTGTTTCACCATTTTATGGCAAGAACCTGGTGTTCAGGCCCTTCAAGTCCTAAACTCAGAGAAGAAATGGATAAACGCTCCGCCGATCCCCGGAACGCTAGTCATTAAGTACGCGCCAAGTCGACAATGATCTACATAAATTTCCCAACTGATTACACCCAGTATAAGCAACCTGCTTTCACGATGGACGAGTAAGCGGCCATTCCGAATGTCATGACGATTCACGTCTCACATGTTCTTCCTGAAAGATGACATATTCAGGTCGACCGTGCATAGAGTAATCAACAGGAGCGGTGTCCACCGTTACTCCATTCCCCTGTTCTTCGGTACGAATACCGACGTCGAGGTTGAGGTATGTTGGCCTTTAGTTCTTGCTACGGTGGTCAAACCGCTTTCCTGCTCCAGCCATTACCGAGCTGTGTATCTCCTGAGAGGCCGGCCAAGTACGAGCCCATCAATGCAGGGGAATATGTCCAGAAGCTCGTGCAGGAAATGCGCCAACAAAGTTTCACCGCCTCCAATGATGCGAGTCAGCATGACGATGGACGATGAGTTGTTTCAGACATACGTACGCTATTGAACATACACACACCTTGTGTCTTGACCGAGTCGTCCGCCCGTCTCCATTGTTTGTTTCTTTGAGGTAGGGACCATGCATACATACCAGGCTGTGGCTATGCTTTTATGAAAGAACCGACGAATGAGTCAAGTCTCTCGAATAGGATCCCCAAAGTGCTGAGCTTCGAAAAGGTAAATGGGTTTCGACAGGACCAGGCCTACCAGGATGGTCTGGCAAATGCAAGAGAACATCGGCTGCTCGGTTGAACTACAGAACCATTGAAGTGGGCACAGAATCAGCCTCGGTGTCAGGAATGTTGACCGGAGACTGTGCCAGAGGCGTGACTTTGGAAGAAGGGGACTGCCGCCTTTCTGTGTCGTTCTGGATCGCGAATAGGGAGAGAAAACTCGAATTTTGGCAGAACGACCGGGATTCGGAAATGAGGGTATTTGGATTAGACCACTACTCAACTCAGCTGCAATGATGACCCTACGACGGTGCTCCAGATTCGCACAAAAATAGTATTACACTCGATACCATAACGATTATGTAATCCGTGCCTGAGGCGGGAAGCCGAGGTGGTGAAGAGATCGTCACTGCAGGTTTCAGCAAACCTGAGGGGGGAACAAATGCGTTCAAGTGGGAAGCTCCATTATCCACCTGACACTGTCTGCCGTGAATAATAATAAACTCTACGACCATTATCCCCTATGGCTACTCGGAATACTCCATAGCACGATAAGTGCCAGTTCCTTCTCCGAGCATCCAAATGGCAAGCAATACATGCCGTGCGGTTAGCAGGCAATTGACGTCGTAGATACCCACCGTGCCACAGTAACCTATATGAAAGCGACTAGTTTGATAGGTCACTATAACATTTTCCTGACCCTCAATAAATTGTACTGTCGAATCGCAAGTGGCCGCAGTTCCGTCTCTTGTGGTATCACCGCACTTCTGTGATATTGCTCCAAACGGGAACGATATTCGTCAGTACTTAGTTTTTGAATACAGCCTACATTTCCACCCAGGAGACTGAGAACCCCCCCGATCCATCTCTACCGCACGGTATAGATTTGCACGACAGTCTCACCAACGGTAGGCTCCTCCAAATGTTTGACGGAATAATGAATCTCCACATCAAGCTCCCTAGAATTCCCTCCATTCTTCTTACACGAGAAAGTTCCTGAAACGACCGTGCCTGCACACAATCGTCAATCATCATCATCGCGTTCATCAAACCAAAACAGTAAGGAAGTCGCGCACCTTCCTCTGCAGCGATGGGATCGCGCAACAAGAACACGGTCTGTTTCCAATGCGTGGGATGGCTCAGCGGCCCTGTGCTGAAACTCGTTATCTTCTTTTTCCCGTTTTCCTTGACCTTCCGTCCCGAGCCCATACTCGCACGACGCTTAGGAAGGGATTTACCTCCGACAGGCCATACTTCCGCAAGTAATGGATCTCCCTCTTTTATGATCGTCACGGGCACGGAAGGGTCTAACGGTTCATCATCCACAGTGAAGAAGGTGTCGAAGTAGAGAACGAAGGCATGGATCTTGGTCCGCATCGGAGAGGTACAAGTGAGCGAGAACGAGGACTTGAAGTCGAGCTGGCGGGGAGTGATCGTACGGAGATGGAGGTCCTGCGCGATTTCACATCGTCAGCCATGTGTTTTGCACGGGAAGGTCATTGGCTACCTTGATGGTACACGGAGCACTAACAACAGATTCTGGGGGTACAACGTCGATGATGGCATTGTCGTAGACCTCCTTCGCCATTTCCGAGAGATCGAATCCTGAAGCAATCAAAGCTCAGCTTCGGCGTTTCATCGACCTACTACCCACACCGCCGCCAAAACGTACCATAGACGTCGCTCCAGGATCCGACACGCTCTTTGTAAACTTGGTTCCCTTCACAAAGGACAAGCATCATTCTGCACTGACTGGGAGCCATAATTCCACCACCGTTCGGAGACAGGAACCTGTCGCGTGCGTGCAAGACGGAGTCGAGCATGGACTCGTACAGAAGCGCGTATCCCATCCATTCAGAGATGATAATGTCGACGTGGGCGACACCATCTGGTAAACTGATCTCTTCGACTTTTCCTCGTATGACACTGGGCAAATATCGAGAGGGAAGATACGAAATGATATGAGCTAAAACGACATCGCAAAGAGAAAGTTGATCAGAAACGTACGTAATAACGTCGCTGAGCCCATTCGCCTGGACGATCTTCTCTGCTTTATCGGCGATACCACTGGCATCGACGGCATAAACATGTTTTGCCCCAGACTTGGCTGCAAACAAGGAGAGGATGCCCGTTCCGCACCCGACGTCGAGGACGATTGCGTTTTCGAACAGAAGTGGATTCTTCAGAATGAAGGACGCATACGACGACGTCCTGACCTTGTCGTTGATCATCACGGCGTGAATGTCTACTCGCAAAGGGACGCTCAGCTGCCGCATTCCGCCATTGAGAACAAACGACGCCGTACCGATTTCGCCATAACTCTGGAAGTAGTGGGAGTCGTCGTCACGAGCCTCGGCAGCTTTGGTAGTCGATGGCCCAGGTTCGCTGATGATCTCAGCGAAGCTTGCCACATCAACTTTCTTGGAAACGATATTTCGATAGTCTGCGAGATCTTTCTGTGATTGGGAAAGCTTCTCCTCGAGGTATCTGATGCGGCGGACGGCAGTGGCAAGATCGGTTGGTTCGGGTTGTGGGTGTGCAAGGGATGATGGACCTTCGTCGTCAGACCAGTCATCCAGATCCAACTCTAATACAAGGCATGTAGTCTGTCGGTGCCGAAGGGACGCCGGTTGGACTCACGTAGTAAAGGGTCGTCCTCGATAACGGGCAGAAGGTACTCGTCAGAGGTGAACAACGATTCTTTGCCTGTCAGACTAGACAGTTGGGAAGAGGTTGGTTTCTGCGAAAGATGTGAACGTCAGTTGTCGCATCTAGCATCCAGACGTACATCTTTTCGAATGTAGTTGATTAATCTTATCCGTTGATGCAAGTCCAGGTCTGTCGTATCGAACACATAAGACATCCATTTACAGCGGAAGATCGAGAGAACACACTCAATCGCGTGCATGTCTCCGTCAGGTTGAATCCATGGGTGGACTGGTCATATCGGAGAGCATCGTCGACGTTTGGAAAGTCCTTTTCATCGAACAAGGAACGACAAGGACGGTTGAGTGCTTCGTCCGATACCCAGTCGTCGAAATTGTTGTCCTCCTCAGGGTAATCCTCTGAATCGGACGGCGACAGGTCGTCACTGTCGTTGTCTGGGCCTTGGGTAGTCAGTGGAGTGGCGAATCGAATGCTTGACATGACTGGTGACGTCGGAAAATGGCAAGTCGATTCGCTACGGACACTACAGACTACAACGACAAGCTACATAAAATCTTCTTCGATGGCTTTACCAGTCAACTTGGGCGCGTCTGGGTCCTCCTCGACGTTGAACAAGGAATCGTACGACCTGGCAGCCTTTTCTTCAGCTCGCTGCCTAGCCAGTTCCGCCTCCTCCTTTTTCTGAGGGACAGCGAGTGAGCGAGACGAGTGGCACCGAACGGATGGATGTTACCCTCTGAGCAGCCTGGGCACGTTTCTCCGCGTTCTCCTTTTTGACGCGTTCGATGCGCTCTTGTTCATGATCGACCTGCTTCTCGACCTTAGTCTTATTCAGACGATTCACGATGGGGTTCTCCCGCTTCACAACGTGTACTGATACCGTTTCAGTCGATCAACGCAGAGACGGCAACCAAGCTTACTTCTCTTGACCTGAAGCACGTAAGATGGACAGCATGCGAGAGAAAAAGGACGAAGAACCTACTCGTTTATCGTTGTGGAAAGCGACCTGTCCGACTGCCATATCACCTTGTTTCTTGGACAAGGTTGAACCAGCCGCGCGTTTCCAATTCGATCACATTGACCGTACCTTGAGGTTGTCAGCAGGGGTATATATGACGGTGATATTATCCTTCTTATTCCCTGTGCGAAGTTGTGGCACGCCAACGCGGACTGGATGTGTGCTGGGCAACACTCACCCTCGATAGAGTTAGCTTTGACCAGCTGAGCACAGTCGACGAGGACTGCCTGTGGGATGGCCTCCCAGTTCATTCCGTCTGGCATTCGCAGATATACGTGTGCGGACGAGAGCTTGTCGACGTGGAACCACACGTCCTGTGGCCAGGCATACTTGATAAGATCTTCATCTGAGTTGGTCAGTTAGTGAGGGTCGCTGTGAGTGCTGGACCAGGAGTCATACTCTCGACCTTGTCCTTGCCCATGTAAATCGTCACTGGCAGGCCATCCGCTGTGAATTGAGAGCTGTCAGACGTCGTGCCAGGTGTCAGTTTGTATGAGCCTGACCTGTCGCATTCGAGGAGAAGAACAGGACCATGGTCGTCGTCAAAACACACGCGTGGGAATTCTCAGCTTGACCTGCGACGACGACGACGACAACGACGATGCAGCCAGCACCTAACAGACTCGGACTGGGCATGCGCCCACCACTGCCGTCCTACGGCCAGGGCCCGTCCATATCAGCTCTGGCTCAGCAGCAAATGCTGCAACAGCCATACCACGTCATGGCACCACCGACTCAGAAACAGACGACCTTGTTCGTGGGCTCAATATCAGGCGGTATCACAGACGACTTTCTGAACACGCTACTCGGGGTAACGTCTAATAAACCACTTCTCCATCGTGTGCTGACTTTCGTGTGGCCAGTCATGCGGTCCAATGAAGGCGTTCAAACGACTCATCACGCCAGCGAACAAACCACAAGGCTTTGGGTTTGTCGAATACGAAGACCCAGACTCGGCCATCAGATGCATCAACCTACTCAATGGCGTCGAACTACCAGCTCTCGAAGACGGCTGCGCAAACAAAAAACTCCTGGTGCGTCGTCGTCAATCTTCGTCTTGACCCATTTCAAGCCTACGCCTGCACATGACTCATTGCCCCAGATCAAAGCCGACGAAAAGACAAAACTATTCATGGACGCTTACTCTGGACAGAAAATGAAGACCGACGTATGTCATGTCCCCTTGCACCCCCATCCTATGCCGACGCTAAATATCTATAGACTGACGAAGCAAAAGTGCAAGAAGCTCGCCATAAAATCACCTCCCTCATTGAAGATGTCAACCGCACTTCGCTGGACGCAGCCAATCGTGGTTTGATCGACAAAGAGCGCTACGTCATTCCTCCCCACCTCCACGATCTCCAGGAAGCCGATCTACCAGAGGGCCAACGTGGCCTCGTGATCTCCGAGATCGCCCAGTTCAGAGAACGTGCCGCAAAGAGAGAACGAGAGAAAGTCAGGGAGGTCAAAGAGAGTATACCTCATATACTCGCTTCAACCACTCCGACGCCGAGTGGACCCAAGATGAGGGAGTGGGGAAAGCCACAGCAACAGCAGTCGTCGACATCTCCCAGCGGAAAGGGTCAGCAGCCACAAGGAAAGGGAGGTCAAAATTATAGTAAACCGGTCGGTTTCGTAAAGGCTGAAGACGCAGGGGCAGCTACCGGCGCGTTGAGCGCTGGACTTAAAACGGATGAGGAACTTGAGAAGGAGCGGAGGGAAGCCAGGAGGCGAGATGAAGAACTCTCCTTCAAAGATGTGAGTTCCTTTGGCTCTAGATATGTGGTGCCTTGACGACGTTAACTTTATTTCAGCGAGAGCGTCGATATGAACCTCGAGAGCGAGCTCGTATTGCAGCCCTCGAACGAACGATTGCACGACAGAACGCCATCAAAGAAGCCGAGGAACGTGACCGGCTAGAAATGCAGCAGCGATTAGACGTCTGGGACGACGACGAGAGCGACGAACTGTTTTACGTAGACAGGTTCGTCATATCGTGGCCCTTTTTCAGATATCCTTTGTCTTATACGTCGTGCCATCCTAGGGCCCGATGGCGGCAAGCCCGCGCACGTCGGCTTGTCGCAGAGGAAGCTGCGGACGGCGAGTCTCGTGCCTACGAGGAGCGTGAAGCAGAGAACCTACGGATTGAATCCGAGAAGTTCCTCGCGCGGCAAATGGAGGACTTGCAAGCGCTCGCAGAGGAACAACGTAAAGCGGGCATGTTGCTCGATGACGGTGCACCCGTCAAACTCAACGTCTCCCTCAATCCCGCACCCGTCAAAATGGAGTCGTCTCAGAAGGAAGGCAAAGCGGCCGTGTTTGGCCAAGAAGAGGAAGAGGAGGATGGAGGCATCAAGAAGCGCAAGGCGCCACTGGTCAAGCTCGACTTCAGTGCTGCAGAGGGCGAGAAGGCCAAAGAACGCTTGGAGAATGATCAAGCAGTCCGTCCCTCACGACAAGGAGACGTTGTTCAAGGCCTAAAGTCAGATGGGACTGGCCTCACCGACGTACGTAGTCGTATGATCTACTCGCGTTCAGTTGTGACACTCACGTTTCGTTTTATTTCGGTAGATGATGATTGACAGGAAGTTTGAGCCCATCATCAAACACCAGATGATGAACTATCTGGGCGAACTTGAAGACGACGACCTGATCATGTTTGTGGTCGAACATCTCAAGGATCACAAAGGTCCTCAGAAGCTGGTGGAGGGCCTCGAGCCTGTATGTATAATCATGTACGCATTCAGTCGATCGTCCCTCGGCTTACAATTTCAACGCAGGTTTTGGAAGAGGAAGCACAGGAGTTCGTGGTCAATATCTGGAGACAAGTCATCTTTGAGAGCATGGCCTACGGTGAAGGTCTCCATACCGAGCGTATGGCGGTTGATTAGAGGATGAGGTCCAACGACGCCGGAGGGGAGAGACGGTGGGTCGTTCTTACGCCGTGGTACCTGCAGGGCCAGGTGCGTTGTAGCATTGGCATGATGTCTGCTAAAGTTGTGCGTGATGATGATCTCGAGGACGGGCGGCGTTCGAGATTAAGCTGCTACCTGTGGCTCCCCGATGCATGCTGTAGGAGGAAAAAGCTGGTGATGACGATGGAGCAATTGTTGATATGATGATGGCGGCGGTAATGATCCATGCGCATTTGATTCGGGTATTCGTAAGTACGCCCTTGACTAATTTTATCCCGAATGATACTTCTCCCTCCATGCCACAATGCAAACACGAGAAATGTTTTTTTCTTTTTATGAGGGGGTCTGTGACGCCTTTTGAAATACGAGCTCATGGCTACGTGTTGAGTCTCCATCCTCTCTTTCTGCAACCGCCTGAATACATTGACCGTAGTACCTTGACCTGAGCATGAATAGGCAATGTTCAAATGTATAGCTAGATCTGGGCCGTCACCGCTGTCTTGAGTCATTCACCGATCCACGTTGTTGGTAGTGCGCCGTTAGTTCTCTGATCATCTAAAGCCACTCTTTTCACGTAGCACCGCTTTGAAGGACAAGTCGAGCGCCTGTAGTAGTCTCGTAAATCATACCGTGCAAGGTGAGTCGCTCTCACATTGCCGATGACGTTTATGGATGCAGACGCTCGATCAGATGGTACGGTTTCTGTTATCAGAACAGTATGGGATGACCAGGAACGTTACATATCTGCAGCAGTACCAATCACCAGCGTCAATCATTGTCGAGCATATGTATATGGAATTTCTCAGGTAAAAATGGGTCAGGACCTCGTGATCATCATAACCGAGTGACGCTGAGAAAAGTCTCGAGGCTTTCCTCATGGATGCGCTCGGTTGCTTCATGGTTGCCAGTAATCGAACATCAGATTGGGTGGTTACCAGGTTGACATGGGTATTTACTCTTCCGCTGTTCGTGCCACGGTGACTACCTGGATTTCAAAAGTCGACCATTGCTGTGAGCAACACTGGTCGGTGGTAATTTTGGTACAGTAGATGAGAAAAAAGAGTGAGCCAACGTGGAGCAATATCGTCACCGGTTTCAGAAGTAGACAGCGACCACTTGCCAAATTGGATACTCGAGGAGTGTCGATGGCGGGAAGAGCTGATCGAGCGTTCGCTCGTTCCGGTCGTCTTGTTTGCCTTACGTGTCATATAGACTCGCACAACTTCCTTGCTTGTTGCCAGTCGACAACTGCGAACCCAGCCATGGCCCGTATGTTAGCGGGAAAACGTTCCCGAACCCGCAGAATGATTAGACGGCGGCTCTAAACTGGTGCCGTGGGGTTCAAAGATTGACACTGCCATAGGTATATATATAAACTCAACCGACGAACAAGATGAGGGGGAGAACGGGAAAACTTCCCTGCGTTCTCATCATAACCAAGGACCCCGTCGTCGACGAGCCTCTAATAGCTGTCACTGCTGCTACTGCTGACGATGGTGACACCCAAGTGGGTAGCACTCGCTTCCCTCTTACGACCCGCCTTGGCTGCACCACAGGCACCGACGACGACGACAAATTTCGTGGAGACGTCGGTTCCGACTCTAACAATTTCGACCTCGGTGCCTAGTCCTACTGTGCCCCTCACGGCGACACTCCCATCCCAAGCACCGTTACCCCCTGTTCAATCGTGGTGCATTGGTCAAATCTTTTGTCCTGGCGCGGTCAGTCTATACGTCCCCCTCTTTCAGTCCGCCGTCTCATAATTAGCTGACACGAGTCTACATATTAGGTACTCCAAACCGTCAACATCGCACAACTCTACTCTGATCCTAAGACGTTCGTCGACAAGCCCACTAGCAAATCTGCACAACAGGTTCTCGCAGACTTTGCCGCCTTCAACCTTACCACCGTGACGGAGGGTGATCTGGTCAACTTTGTGGACAACGACTTCTTGGGAGAAGGTTTAGAACTGGAAGCTGCAGTGCTAACGAATTTCAATACCAACCCAGCTTTCTTGAGCAATGTCACGGACCCGCTCCTTAATGCCTTCGCACAGATCGTGGACGGATATTGGACCCAGCTCGCACGTAACACGAATCAATCCGCTGTTTGCGATGACTATACCAACGGCGAATGCGAGGGTACGCTGATTCCTTTGAATCACACGTTCATCATTCCCGGCGGTCGCTTTAGAGAGCAGTGTGGGTACCTTTTCCCTACGGACCCATGCGATTTATCTGACACGGTTTCGATTGCATAGATTATTGGGATAGTTACTGGATCATTCAAGGTTTGCTGAAATCAGAGCTCTATTCCACTGTCAATGCCACACTGCAAAACTTCATGGACGAAATCGATGACTTTGGATTCATCCCCAATGGCGGACGCACCTATTGTAAGACCGGAGTTGCATATTTTCTATGACATCGGGCTGATGAGCGCTTTCGTAGACCTTGATCGTTCCCAGCCACCGCTTCTCGTTAACGTGAGGGCGAGCCTGTTTGAATATATGTAGCTGGCATTCATCGTTCTGAATTAGATGGTGTACGACTATGTTGTCGTTACGAACGATACCTCCGTTTTGCAACGCGCCTTACCACTGGCGGAGGTACGTGTCATATAACTATCCTAGGAGTCCTTTATTCATTTAGCCCGCATAGATCGAGTTGGCCTGGTGGGCCAGCAATCGCACCATTGAGGTTACAAGTCCCTATACGAACCAGTCTTATATGTTAGCCCGCTACTCCGTTAACAACACTGCGCCTCGTCCCGAGTCGTATATCACAGGTTAGCTTTCGGTGTCTATTATGTGGGGGTCATGATCTCAATTTCCACTCAATCCAAAGACTACCTCATTGCGAACGATCCTGCAAATGGGACAACTCTCACGCAACAAGAGGCGGAAGCTCTATACGGCGAGCTCGCGTCTGGTGCGGAGAGCGGATGGGACTTCACGGCCAGGTTTGAAATGCTCCCTCAGTTCGGCGATCCTGGCCTTCGCACATACAATATCCAGAATACCATACCCATCTGTCTCAATAGCATCCTCTGTGAGTGCATGAATTTCCTGACATCGTTTCCTGAACTATTCCTCTAATGTACTTCCACTTACCAGACAGGGCACATACGTTGCTAGCAGACCTCTACGGAGACACAAATTCTACCGCCAGCGCAGCCCATCTCCAAACCGCAGCTAACATCCGTGCCGGCATCTTGGATTTGATGTGGGACGCCAGCAAGCTTGCGTTCTACGACTTCAACCTCACCTCAAACGCGCGCAATAGCTTCTTCAGCGCTGCGACTTACTACCCTGTTTGGGTCGGCATCATTCCCGACGAAGTCCTCTCGTCGCAGTCCAACGCATTTGGATATTTTGCGGCAGTAAACCTTGTGATGAACAAGTATAATGGCACGGTCCCCACCACTTTCGTAGACTGGACCGGTCAGCAGTGGTAGGTGTCAATGTGGCGGACCAGGCTTCTCACTTTACTCACCCAAGCATTCGTAGGGACGCGCCTAATACATGGGCACCTCACCAATACATCATCTTGGAAGCCCTGAACGCCCTCCCACCCAATCTGACCACTAACGCCCTTCCCACACCGGGTTCCGGACAATCTGCTTACGCCCTCGTCCCTTCTGGTCAGCTCAACCTGACTGAGTCACAACTACCGGGCCAACCCCTGCGCGGTGCACAGGCATCACAGAACGTGACAGCCACCGGACCAGGGTCGGACATCAATACACTCAATGGGACGGTCGTGAATGGAGGGAACTCGAGCTTGGGCGAAGGCTGGGCAGCGACGCTGGGAAGAGAAGTTGCCAATAGATACTTTACTAGCGTGCTCTGCAGCTGGCATGCCACAGGAGGTTCAATTCCCGGCTTACTACCGCGGCTTCCCAACAGCGAACTCAACCTCACAGGTAGTGTTAATAACACAGGAAATGTGGGTCATCATCTCCTCTTGTTCCTTCCTTGGACGAGCAAATTTGCTAATTGAATCCAAATGACAACGACATACTACAGATGTATGAGAAATTTTCGATGCTCAATGTAGACTCTTCTGGGTCTGGAGGGGAGTATACGGTTCAGGCAGGCTTCGGGTGGACAAATGGAGTCCTGCTCTGGGTTGCGGCTAACTATGGCCAGTTACTCGTTGCACCGGTGTGTCCGGCACTTGTGCCGAGCGCTGGCAGTGCTTCCAGCGGAGCCGTGGCTTAGTGGAAGTCGTCGTCACCTGCGGCCATTATGTTAACTGTACTGGCGTCTGCGGTGGTCTCGACACACGTCACATGGGTGTAACCAGTGTATGGCTTTCGAATGATTGTGAGAGTCTTCGACAAGGTTTTTGTTGACCCAGTGCATGAACCTCCCAGTAATAAGTGACTTTTTCTTTCTTTCGAAGTCTTGTATTGAGGTACTATGGTCTATGCAGGACTTGCCACTGTTGAAAGACTGTCTTTGTACATGTAACTATGTCAACTGCAGATTCCCCATTATCAATGCCTATACTAGTCTTCACAATCCCCATTGAACAGTGTTATCCTTTGAATTGCTTTTGACATATTCCACCACTTGGCATTGGCTGCTTTATACCAGAGCTCAAGACCAGACTTGGAGGGAGAAGGTCTTATGCTTCTCAATAAATGTATCAGAGAAATAACTTAAACCAACTTGGTTGCTTGGTAACTCATGCTATTTTTTTGAAGCTAGTGAAAACCATGTGGCTGAGCATTTTAGTTTCAATGACAGGCCACTGAGTTCCTTCTGAAGTATTGAAATGGTCTCTAGTGAAACACCCGCATGAGACAACTTGGAAGTTTGACTATCCTATTTCTAAGCAAGAAATCTATGGGCTGAAAAGATGCAATAGTGATAGATTAGTGAATGCTAGATACATATATGTGGACCACTTACACATACGATTCTGAAAAACCACTTGCAAAAGAGCCTGGCACAGTTCATCAACATGATGATCATACTGTTGAACAGCTGTCTCAACAGCCTGGTGAACTGTAGCTGCAACATTGAAACCTTTGTATTCCTTGATAGCAAGTGGGATGACATCTTGCTCTGCAGGAGATTGGTCATTTTGCAATAAAAAGTAGCAATACTCAAAGATGAGCAAGCATCCTAAATGGATGAGTATTGTTCATGAAAATTATGACTATCACTCACTAATACCATGCTCAGCTATTGACTGGGTAGTGGCATCTTGGGATGATAGTACATTGAATTTGTCACCAATTGCATTGTTGGTCTGAGATTGCATGTGTCTTGTGAGGAAAGGGGGAGATACCATGGCAAAGCAAGACTTACTAACTGGTGATTGTAATGTAAGAGAAGTCAAGGCCATCATACATGTCAATAATACTACAGTGAAAATTTCAGCATCAAACCACTCACATCCTATGATGTGATCAAGAAGACAACAAAAGTAAGGAGTCTGCATCTGGTGAACCTGAAGTTGCTTACAAGCTGAGACAAAATCAGCAAAAAGAGAACAATGCAGGTGGCCCAGAGGACATCTAGGCATTGGAGATCACTCACATTCTATCAATCCACCATGCATAGCACAAATGGTCACTCAGCAGGTGTCCAGCTATGCCCTCCATGAAATCACTCACTCCCTGTCATGCCACAAACAAGTGCAGTGGAAGTGAGACCAGTCAGCAGACACCCAGCTAAGCTTGCCATAAAATCACTCACTTGCTGTCATGCCACAAACAAGCACAGTGGAAGTGAGACCAGTCAGCAGACATCCAGCTAAGTTCACCATGAAATCCCTCACTTGCTGTCATGGCACAAAGAAGCACAGTGGAAGTGGGACCAGTCAGCAGAAATCCAGCTAATCTTGCCATGAAATCACTCACAAGCTATCATGGCACAAACAAGCACAGTGGAAGTGAAACCAGTTAGCAGACATCTAGATAAGCTTTCCATGAAATCACTCACTCCCTGTCATGCCACAAACAAGCACAGTGGAAGTGAGACCAGTCAGCAGAAACCCAGCTAATCTTGCCATGAAATCACTCACTTGCTGTCATGCCACAAACAAGAACAATGGAAGTGAGACTGGTTGGCAGACATCTGGCTAAGCTTGCCATGAAATCACTCACTGGCTGTCATGCCACAAACAAGCACAGTGGAAGTGAGACCAGTCAGCAGACATCCGGCTAAGCTTGCCATGAAATCACTCACATACTGTCATGCCACAAACAAGTGCAGTGGAAGTGGGACCAGTCAGCAGAAATCCAGCTAAGCTTGCCATTCAATCACTCACTTCCTGTCATGCCACAAACAAGCACAGTGGAAGTGTGACCAGTCAGCAGAAATCCAGCTAAGCTTGCTATGAAATCACTCACATACTGTCATGCCACAAACAAGCACAGTGGAAGTGTGACCAGTCAGCAGACACCCAGCTAAGCTTTCCATGAATTCACTCACTCGCTGTCATGTCACAAACAGGCACAGTGGAAGTGAGACCAGTCAGAAGACATCTAGCTAAGCTTGCCATGAAATCACTCACTTTCTGTCATGCCATAAACAAGCACAGTGGAAGTGAGACCAGTCAGCAGACATCCAGCTAAGCTTGCCATGAAATCACTCACTTGCTGTCATGCCACAAACAAGCACAGTGGAAGTGGGACCAGTCAGCAGACATCTAGCTAAGCTTTCCATGGAAATCACTCACTTGCTGTCATGTCACAGAAAAGCACAGTGGAAGTGAGACCAGTCAGCAGTTGTCCAGCTGAGCTTGCCATGAAATCACTCACTGGCTGTCATACCACAAACAAGCACAGTGGAAGTGAGACCAGTCAGCAGACAACCAGCTAAGCCTTCCATGAAATCACTCACATACTGTCATGCCACAAACCAGCACAGTGGAAGTAAGACCAGTCAGCAGACATCCAACTAAGCTTGCCATGAAATCACTCACTGGCTGTCATGCCACAAACAATTACAGTGGAAGTGAGACCAGTCAGCAGAAATCTAGCTAATCTTGCCACAAAATTACTCACATACTGTCACACCACAAACAAGCACAGTGGAAGTGAGACCAGTCAGCAGTCATCCAGCTAAGCTTTCCATGAAATCCCTCACTCGCTGTCATGCCACAAAAAAGCACAGTGAAAGTGAGACCAGTCAGCAGACATACAGCTAAGCTTGTCATGAAATCACTCACTCCCTGTCATGTCACAAACAAGCACAGTGGAAGTGAGACCAGTTAGTAGACATCCAACTAAGCTTTCCATGAAATCACTCACAAGCTGTCATGCCACAAACAAGTACAGTGGAAGTGAGACCAGTCAGCAGACATCCAGTTAATCTTTCCATGAAATCACTCACTCGCTGTCATGCCACAAACAAGCACAGTGGAAGTGAGACCAGTCAGCAGATATCCAGCTAAGCTTGCCATGAAATCACTCACTTGCTGTCATGCCACAAACAAGCACAGTGGAAGTGAGACCAGTCAGCAGACATCCAGCTAAGCTTGCCATGAGATCACTCACAGCCTGTCATGCCATAAACAAATAAAGTGGAAGTGGGACTCAGTCAACAGACATCCACCTAGCTTGTCATGAAATCACTCGCCCACTGTCATGCCACAAGCAAGCACATTGGAAGTGAGCCCAGTCCACAGACATCCAGCTAGCTTGCCATGAAATCACTCACCAACTATCATGCCACAAGTACAATGGGAGAAAGAACAGTCAGCACAATTCATTCCCTCCTGTGAAACTACACACATTCTGCCATGCCACCACAAGTTGAGTGGAGGCACAGTCAGCAGATCTGCAGCAACTCTGCCAAGATTCTCACTCACAACCTGTCCAGTGATCAAACTACTCAGTAAGCCACATAGCAGAACTTTTTTTTGATGTCACCTACCACCTATGATTCCCAGTACATGCACCATATATGAGCACATCCATAGCATTCAGCACATACTGTGGCACTACAATTTGACCACTCACTTTATGCTCAGGAAACCAACTAAGGATATCAGACTCCAAACTCTCCATGTCTACTCTTTCACCATTAGTTTTTGTCATCTCCAACATTCTTCCAACCACCCTTCACAATATTAGAAATTGTGCTGAGCCCATATTGCTTGCTTACCTTCTCATAGCAAATTCAATACACAATGCAATACTTGACTGCTGGGTTGATATGAGTAGCCTCTCCAAACTTTCCTCATTCAGAGCACTTGCTGTGCACTGTATCAATGCAGCACAATCTGTACCCTCTTCATGCATCTCTGTAGGGACTCTTGCATCAATCACAGCCCTTTGTCACAAGTAAAGTACTTACTTTGCAGTGGCAGATAGGCTTTGGGTGCAAATTTGCACTGATCCAGTATACATTTGATGTGCACCTGCCATTTTTTCAATAACTGAGATTCCCTTTCTGTGGCCCTTCTCTTTGCTTCTTCCATCTCCAACCCCTCATCCAAAAGTTCTTCAATGGCTACAAGATGAAAAAAATCCACTTTTGTCAGCAGCACTACCACAGGGACTAAACAGATGCCAATAAGTGATTGCCAAATTTCGTAGAATGAACACACCATGCCCTGTGTCACACTCATTAAAAAACTTCTGCTCTGCGGCAGTGACTGTCCTTTCATAGTCAGTCATGGGGATACAATACCTATATCCAATGGTAGGTTGAGTCCGGAACCACAAGGTAGTTCTTACCAAATTGCATGAATACGCTTCTCCAGTGAGTTTGTAGCTGCATGGCTGATGACAAACTTCTTCATATCATCAAACTGCTGTGTAGAACCTGCTTCAAACCCAGAAGAGTCATGGAATACATAACCTGGGTTGCTCTGAAACACAAGCTCATGCTCAATGTTATGGTAGCCACGCTGAAAGTAGTCAGCTCCAACTTCATTTGCCATCACTCAAGAAGGGACCTTACCCCCAAAGTGCCTTGCACAACAGCATTGTCAATCTGTAAACTATTAGATGGGTGTCAGACACTCTGATCACCATACCTTTTTTCCATTTCCATCAAATATCTCAGGCTTATCCACAGTATTGCAGACCCTTTGGAGGATGGTTGTCTTGCCAGCATTTGCTCTCCCCATGACTAGAACTCGAAATCTCTCAATATTTACCATATACTCCCTAGCTTTCTTAGGATCCAAATGAAAGGCAGCAGGTGCAGGAGTAGTCTCTACCCCTCGGCATCAGGCATATCCACGTCCACCAAATGTCAGCGTCATACCAGTGGTAGTATCAGCGTCACCTAGACCAGTCATTTCAACCGTGGGCTCACTGGACACTACATCGGAATCTTAAAAATCAGTTGAAGGGTAGACAATGAGTGGAGAAAACAGTACCTGCCGCCGTGACTTCGCCTCTAGTAACAACAGGAGCCAGGTTGGCTACACTACCGGTCGGATTGCTGGCTTCTGCAGCTACAATTTAGGGTCAAACTGGCGGACATAAAGATGACCATACCCGCAGCCGTAGCTTCAGTGGTAGTTGGAACTGAACTGATTGCACCAGTATCATGACTCTTCTGGGAGCGACGAGGGCGAGTGGCATTGGCAAATGGCAGCGAATCCAAAAATATCTTGACGCGCCTGGGAGCCATGTAATTGAGTCTTTTATATGCAGATGAGTGAGGTCTGTAACAGGTCAGTGTGCAGCGTTGTGCGCTGTGAGGGTTAGGTTCAACGTTCGAAGACGACGGCGGCGGACCGATCGATATCAGCCAGCGCTTATCTGTTGCACTGTAAATTTTCTCACGAAACGATTCTACATTCTAGTCTTTTGCTCGCCTTGCGGGATGTTCTTATAAACTCGACTGTTGCATTATTCTCGATTGTTGATTTCCTCTAGTCGTTCATTTTGCGGACTGTGCACTGCTGTTCTATTGCAGTATAACGGAGGAGTACACAAGGCTATAGCGGTGAGCGGTAAACTTATATAGTGTGCATGTGCAGGCGATGCCGTGGCACTGGCAGACTCTAAATCTGAGGGCTACCTAGTTTGACGTTGAGAAGCGTGCTACCAATGACCAACCCCGTCAATCTCGAAACCACCCCTCGCGGATACATATGCAACACATTATCGTCTCATCTCGTGCCCAAGTATCCCAGGACATGTTTTTCAAACTTGTTCGTGCGCAGGAAAGGCGGTCCGTATTCACCCTTCTACCGTTGTCCAGTCTTGGCTTACTAGAGGGGTTCGGTAGACTGGTTGACGTAGATAAGTCGCCCTGTTGGGACGAGGCATGATGTTACACGTGCGATACGAATCCAGGGGAAGGCGTGAAGGGGGTCTTCTTATGTTCGGGAAGGGCGAGTTATCCTTGAAATGGTCGTTTCCCAGTGTCTGACGCTCCAAAGTTATCGGTGTAAGTGCAAGTGCCACTACTGAACGTGATCTGCTAGAGCCTGGATATGACAACCTTCAACAAACTACAGATAACCGACCGTACAGAGCTCCGTTGGGCATCCCTCCTTGATAACCTAGTCTAAACTCTTTGCATGTTTATGTACGTCCCCTCGCCCTCTCATGGGTGCCGTCGTCAGGATGGGAGCAGACCGGTGACGCCCCCAACATAAGGCCATTGGCATCTCGACTTGGACGTCTCCACACGCGGCGAAGGAGGACATGGTAGTCGAGGACGTCGATAAGACTGGGCTCTTGCATTTGTCAAGGTTTGGGCACCCGCGCTGGAAAGCGTCACTCGTTCCCGTCTCGTTTCCTATACCTGATCCAGTGCATTGAATGGATGTCTTTGGCGGCCTACGCAGTCGATCGCACGGGCCGGAGGCTAGAGCAATTCATTGTGGTCATCGCTGTACTCCATGATGGGGACACGTGCAAAGCACGCTGGTACTCCCCTTGGATGTACATACTCCGGTATTGTTTCCTCTGCAGCAACACTCACTTGGTAATCTCATGCGCGTATTCCCAGCTCCCACAGATGATTGATGTAGATGTGACTAACGCTAAAGGTACTAGCGATGAAGCTAACCGGGACGAATTGCTTAATTCAAGTTAATAGAACTACCCCAAGGCTAGATCGGAATCTGCGGCTTGCCCTCCAGTAAAATATTCGATAGGGAAACAGCCCTGCTTCCCCCACTTTGTGACACGATCGAACCCAACTCCCACCCCTCCGAGCACACCCGTTGGACCGAACTCATGCGTTGTGAAACAACCAAGCCATCAAATGGACCGCGGTATCCACTTTTTTAACTTGTTCCGAGGATCGTACTGCAATCACTGTAGACAGCGACTATCAGAGATGTTTAGGTTGCGAGCCTTGGCGACATGTGGCCATGTCATCTGGACACGATTCTTCACCTGAACGGAACCAGAATGATGTTACGGATGACCCGTATATTGTTTTGCAAGTTGCTTTACTTTGCACCGATGTAGCCCATCTCTCTCGGAATATGACTCAATATGTGTTTAGGTTGTCGACTTGATTCCACTCAAGGAAGCGAGGTGAAACGTGAAGGGGTCGACCACGTAGTCTTGGATCGGTCTCCCGTGATATTACAACCATGATGTCCTCCCTGATAGGGAACACTCATTCATGGTGCACCTCCAACAGGGTTTTCCGATACTAGGGAACACTCACGGGCTAGGACAACATTGTCGCACTGACAGAACCCACTTTGGTTTTAGAGCAGGGATGGCTGAGATTTGGAAACGTTAAACGCTAGATAACTAAAGATTATGATTCTTGTACGAAAACACGGCACGTACATGCATTCTACAAAACAAGGGAATGAGACTCAAGCTTTAGGTGGATGAGAAATGTCTGCAGGAACACTACGTCCTGGTGTAGCGAGCATGTTACAATGCCAGTGATCTAAGAAACCATCCAAGCACACCCTAGGGCGAACCTCCGTCTTTTCACTATCCTCCCCCTAGGCAAAGTCGACTCCCACGTGCTGCCTTACGCCAGTGCCGAGCTTCTGGGGACTAATTGAGTAAAATCCGAGGCCAGCGCTACCCTCGCATTCACCTGTGACGCGGACATGGATTCTAAAGATCTGACCGTTGTCACGTTTCCGGCAGTTGCGTTGGGCAGTGGCATTGTCCTCCTCTGAGTTATTGAAACGTACGACACGGGTCCTGTCCTCCTGTGAAGACTTGCTTTGCAGTTGCCTGGGAGCAGGACGGTTCGCGCAGGCTTCGGTGGTCCAACGCATTCAACACTGCGGATCAGATTGAAAGGACAGGTCGTCACAAGGTAGCTCATCAGTCGTACTGGAAGCTCACCGGGCGTCATTTGGAGAACTCCTCGCCGTCAATGGGGCTTCAATCTGTAGCCTCTATATCTTTTTGTTTATCGCGGTCAACCAGCTCGCGGCGCGGCATACCGCGCACCGAGAGTGTAGGCGGATGAATGATGCCAGAAACCTTCATATGAATAGATTCTTTGTATCCCACTTCACAGTGAAGGTTGGAAACATGAACGATCGCCGAAACGAATTGAACAAAGCCGTACCTGAGGCGCCAAAGTGCCCTCAGGCAGAGATCGACACGAGTCAGGTATTCCTAACTCTTGAGTCTGAAGAGTGAATAGACTGCGCTGCCTTGCGGGAAGGAATGTTATTCAAAGGGTTTCTGAGCAATCACGTTGGTTTCCTTGGAAATTCGTAGGCCATGGGTACCCTATATCTGACCGGTCATGAAGTTTGTTCAGGAGAAGTATATGACGTGGTCTACATCGGTATTCATGCGACGAGAAGTTGCAGGAGAAAATATGGATTCGTCATTGCCAGGAGGTTGTGAGGAATTGTTGCCTTCAAAACTCGGAATCCGTTTCGCAGAACAGGTGGAACGTGGGTACGATAGGACTAGCAGACAGTGCGTTGCCGGACCGTCTGACTCGGCGCTGTACTGACAAGAATCCGGCTTCAGTCAGCCTGCCCGACATGTGAGCACGTTCACACGGAATACTACGACTAGGTTGAAATGGTTATCATTCATGATGAGACGAGAAGACTACCCCGAGTCGCCCCCACACATCCGCCGCTGAATACCTGAGTTCAGCGTGGACCGAAGCGTTGGCCGCCGTGCACTCTATTGCGCTATTAGCGCCCTTACTCCAATACACCTTCGCTGAAGCAGTAAGGCCCACGACGGCACCCATAGTGTACTATGCCATAAATTAAAGTTGAGTGGTCGCGAGCCGTCAATCGCATTACACCCTCATGTATCCAACCTTCGACGTAAAATACAGAATCCACGCGCTACACGGCTCCCCCGGCCAAGTCTGCGACGGAGCCGAGCCAACCGACCCGGGCCATCGGCCTGTCTGCCGCCCCTCTCACCAAGGTGGTCCCTGAGAGCAGATTCCAATGGTACAGTGGTACGCCCGCGAGAAAGGTACTCGCCTCTTAATCCTGCAACGAGTTGCTCTCGCGACCTCCGCGAGTTTTCCTGATTACGCAATCCAGTGACACCGACAGTTCTGGTCCCACTCATACTCGTTCCAAGTCTATCCCTGTTCCGCCTCCATGGTGAGCCTCCGTAGTATGCGGAGATACTCTAAGCCATGAAACGCAATACGTTACCCTGTACCTTTCACTTTGAAACACTGTCCGATCTTAAGGCATCCTCTGTGACAGCGGAATGTCCGGCAACTAAAGCGCAGCCAAAAGTCGTTACACCTCCAAAAATACAGCTGTATGTTCGATTCCGGCCTTGAAAACATCTTGTCTACAGTGGTTGTAGCAACTCTTGGAGCGATCTTCCGGTACAGACAGCGGCGGGAATGGATTCATGAGGAGGGCTCGAGCAAGGCAGTCCTCGATATATAGGAAACCTCGGGCACCGCTGAGTTCCGTGACAATAACGGTCATTTGAGGAAGGTGGGATCATACTCACTCGAAGATATCTTTGCCACAGGCATGGACGTCGTTCGACTGAACCTGGTACCTGTAGGAGAATGGTGTTCCAGGTTTCTGTACGACAAATTGTATGCCGAATTTATACTATTTACCAGCTCGGATAATCCAAGCAGGTGAGAGGAAGTAAACGAGAGAAAGTAATGAAAGTCGCCGCAGAAATGAGCCCGGGATAAACACTCAAGTCGAAGAGTGATGCAGGCGTGCTCGGTCTCACCTAAACTCATACTTATGTAACTCGTTCCCCGTTCCTGTCCCACCAGTCCTGTTCTTTTCCCGCTCCAAAGAGGTTATGACGGGCACGACGGTAACGCATCTTCCGAAGACATTATTGACGAATTCAATAATCCGTGTAGGCGCGTTCTTTAGTCTTGAGCTCCGTATGCGAAACAGGACGACATCGACGCTAGCTTTAGCTTGAAGTATGGGATCCAAATCCATATCGAGCGCCGTCCCGGAATCTTTCCCGGTCGTTTCCTCCGGTTGATTGAACCCCACAACTTCCCAGATATGCACTGTCGTCCAAGTCTCCTGGACCTGGATTTTTGCCTCATGTTTAACTGTCCTGAGTGTGCAAGGCCCGGCGTCGGGAGAGACTTCAGCGACTTTTTTCCGACGAGAAGGTTAACGAGGGAGCTTTTCTCGGATCCTATCGCCCCCATGACCAAGACACTGAGATCATGGCTATCCACCGTCGCTGTGGCAAGGTCGGATTTGGCAGAGTAACACCTTCGTAGTCTATCCTTGATACCGGCCCGAACGCAAGACTGGAAAGCTGAATGATAACGCTGCGGAGAAGGAATGCGATAGCGGGAAAAGTCTATTGCAACGAGCGTCGAGATGTATAGCGTTCACCACTCGCCAGTGACAGTAAAACTATGGACCCCTGTATAAGCGTACAAGTTTGCCTAGATACCGCTAGTGCTCGGTATCAAGTCGATGAGTTGTCTCGGCGATATGTTACGACGAGGAATCAGGGAGTAGATCCTGAGGTAGGGAGGGCAGTGCATCTTTCGTGTCCTCGCCGAACCGTTTCCTTGAGGCGGTCGTATTGATATCGTTGTGATGAACGCCTCGAGTGCCTTTGGATGTGTCGATCGCACGTTCTAGACCCGGGAGAATCACGTGGATCCGACACAGACTCGTTCCAAGCGTGTCCTTTACCAGCGGTTGACGAATCGTACGCGTTTGCGAGGCAGCTCGTTAGCTTCTTCCCCCGCTCGCAAAACAAGAAGAGGTCAATACTATGGACCCCGTCGTCGACCGTCTTGTCCATATCAGCTCTGGCTCAGCAGCACATGCTGCAACAGCCATACCACGTCATGGCACCCCCGATTCAGAAACAGAGGACCTTGTAGGTGGGCTCAATATCAGGTGGGATCACAGCCGACTTTCTCAACACACTGCTCGGGGTAACGTCTAATAAACCACTTCTTCGCCGTGTGCTGACCCGTCTGTGGCCAGTCATGTGGTCCAATGAAGGCGTTGAAACGACTCATCACGCCAGCGAACAAACCACAAGGCTTTGGATTTGTCGAATACGAAGACCCAGACTCGGCCATCAGATGCATCAACTTGCTCGACGGTGTCGAACTGCCTGCTCTCGAAGACGGTTGCGCGAACAAAAAAATCCTGGTGCGTCGCCGTCAATATTCGTTTTGACTCATTCCAAGCTTATGCCTGCACATGACCCATTCTCCCGGATCAAAGCAATGAAAAGACGAGCTCTTCATGGACATTCACTCTGGGCAGAAAAATGAAGACCGATGTATGCCATATCCCATTCGTACCCCTCCATCCTATGCCGAGGCTAATCGTCCATAGACTGACGAAACGAAAGTACAAGAAGCCCGCCACAAAGTTACCACCCTCATTGAAGATGTCAACCGCACCTCGCTGGATGCCCGCCAATCGTGGTTTGATCGACAAGGAGCGCTACGTCGTCCCTCCTCACCTCCACGATCTCCAGGAGGCTGATCTGCCAGAGGGTATTCCGAGAACATGCCGCGAAGAGAGAACGAGAGAAAGTCAGGGAGGTCAAAGAGAGCATACCACATATACTCGCTTCGATCACTCCGGCGCCGAGTGGACCCAAGATGAGGGAGTGGGGTAAGCCACAGCAGCAGCAGACGTCGACATCCCCCAGTGGGAAGGGTCAGCAGCCACAAGGAAAGGGAGCCCAAAATTACTGTAAACTGGTCGGTTTCGTAAAGGCGGAAGACGCAGGGGCAGCTACCGGCGCGTTAAGCGGTGGACTTCAAACGGATGAGGAACTCGAAAAGGAGCGAAGGGAAGCCAGGAGGCGAGATGAAGAACTCTCCTTCAAACATGTGAGTTCTCTGGCTCTAGATACGTCGTGCTTTGATGACGTTAACTTCGCTTCAGCGAGAGGGTCGATATGAACCTCTAGAGCCAGCTCGTATTGCAGCCCTCGAACGAACAATCGCGCCACAGAACGCCATCAAAGAAGCCGAGGAAGGTGACCGGCGAGAAATGCAGCAGCGATTAGGCGTCTTGGACGACGACGAGAGCGACGAGCTCTTCTACGTAGACAGGTACGCCATACCGTGGCACTTATCCGCACATCACTTAGCTTATCCATCCTGGTGTCTTGGGGCCCGATGGCGACAAGCCCGCACACGTCGGCTGGTCGCAGAGGAAGCTGCGGACGGTGAGTCCCATGCCTACGAGGAGCGTGAAGCAGAGAACCTACAGATTGAATCCGAGAAGTTCCTCGCCCGGTAAATGGAGGACATGCAAGCGCTCGCAGAGGAACAGCGCAAAGCGGGCATGTTGCTCGATGACGGTGCACCCGTCAAACTCAACGTCTCCCTCAATCCTGCACCCGTCAAAATGGAGTCGTCTCAGAAGGAGGGGAAAGCGGCCATGTTTGGCCAAGAAAAAGAGGAGGAGGATGGAGGTATCAAGAAGCGCAAGGCACCTCTGGTCAAGCTCAACTTCAGTGCTGCAGAGGGCGAGAAGGCCAAGGAACGCTTGGAGATGATCAAGCAGTCCGTCCCTCACGACAAGGAGACGTTGTTCAGGGCCAAAGTCAGATGGGACGGCCTCACCGACGTACGTAGTTGTCGTATGATCTACTTGCGTTCGTTGTGACACTCACGTTTCGTTTTATTTCGGTAGATGATGATTGACAGGAAGTTTGAGCCCATCATCAAACACCAGATGATGAAATATCTGGGCGAACTTGAAGACGACGACCTGATCATGTTTGTGGTCGAACATCTCAATGATCACAAAGGCCCTCAGAAGCTGGTGGAGGGCCTCGAACCTGTATGTATAATCATGTACGCATTCGGTCGATCGTCCCTCGGCTTACAATTTCAACGCAGGTTTTGGAAGAGGAAGCACAGGAGTTCGTGGTCAATATCTGGAGACAAGTCATCTTTGAGAGCATGGCCTACGGTGAAGGTCTCCATACCGAGCGTATGGCGGTTGATTAGAGGATGAGGTCCAACGACGCCGGAGGGGAGAGACGGTGGGTCGTTCTTACGCCGTGGTACCTGCAGGGCCAGGTGCGTTGTAGCATTGGCATGATGTCTGCTAAAGTTGTGCGTGATGATGATCTCGAGGACGGGCGGCTTCGAGATTAGCTGCTACCTGTGGCTCCCCGATGCATGCTATAGGAGGAAAAAGCTGGTGATGACGATGGGGCAATTGTTGATATGATGATGGCGGCGGTAATGATCCATGCGCATTTGATTCGGGTATTCGTAAGTACGCCCTTGACTAATTTTATCCCGAATGATACTTCTTCCTCCATGCCACAATGCGAACACGAGAAATGTTTTTTCTTTTTATGAGGGGGTCTGTGACGCCTTTTGAAATACGAGCTCATGGCTACGTGTTGAGTCTCCATCCTCTCTTTCTGCAACCGCTTGAATACATTGACCGTAGTACCTTGACCTGAGCATGAATGGGCAATGTTCAAATGTATAGCTAGATCTGGGACGTCACCGCTGTCTTGATTCATTCACCGATCCACGTTGTTGGTAGTGCGCCGTTAGTTCTGCGATCATCTGAAGCCACTCTTTTCACGTAGTGCCGCTCTGAAGGGCGGTGGAGCGCCCGTAGTAGTTTCGTGAACCATACCGTGCAAGGTGAGTCGCATTCGCATCGGGATGTCATTTATGGGTGGACTCGCTTGATCGAATGGTACTGTTTGTGTTATCGGAACGGAATGGGATGACCAGGAACGTTACATATCTACAGCAGTACCAATCACCAGTGTCTATCATTGTCGAGTATATACATATGGCACTAGCCCAACCCGTGACATGGCTGCTTCGCAGCCAGTCACCCCCCCAGCTGGACTGCCTCCCCCCTACCCCCCCTGGCATGGGGGTGAGGTTTCACCACTTTCATGCTACTTACTACACAGTGCTTATTCCCATGTATCCATTGAGTTCTTAGTCTTGAGCTAAATCTTACTGAATGCCAGCTGGTAATAAAGCAGGTTGTTGCTGTTGCAGAGGGAACCTGTAGGAGACTGTGTTGGAAATCTGTGGTATTGTGTCATACTCAGTCAGTGAGAACATTTTCCTACTTACATAATCACCCTTTGACTTAGCCAGAATATTTTCTACTTGTGCCTCAGTCTTCATCCAATTCAAAGTCTGAGGTACAGTTTACATTCTTTACTCTAATCTCCAACACAGTACTAATATCTACTTAGATATTTACTTTCTTTTAGTTACTCAGGAAGCACTGCTGGTGGTGGCACCAACCTTGCTTGGTAGATTGCTGGCTAAACAGTCCCAAGTGCAGTACTTTGGGCAGATGCATGCCTGGTGACTCCCAGGCATGGTGTGTGTCAGATGTGGAATTATGCTGCTGCCTGTGATGAATACACTCATTTTCATAGATGTGTGGTCTTCTAGTGCATTGTGGAGGATATTATTGAGGAAAAGCCACTGACATTGGCATGATGCTATGCTATTGCCACATGGCAGACCAAAGGTGACTTGCAAGGACATCGCTGCCATGGTGATTTGCCAGAGGCAGCAGAACTGGTGTTTGGTTCCAAAGTCATGGTCACACAGAGTGTCGAAACAGACCTGGACATTACCAATGTCTGGTGTTGTTTTGGGCCTGGCAGGCTACTGAGGAACTGCTGTGGTGCACTGTCACCCAGAATGGAAACTTTTTCTGTCGTACAATGGTTCCCATGGCACATATGGGTGCAGTAGAAACCTTGCCAAGCAAGGTAATTTTTGGTCCAGCCTGAACTTTGTCTTTTCATAACCTACAAAAGGTTATGAGCCCCACCTGCATGGCTCTACTCCCAAACTCATGAATCTAACTAGAAGGTCCTTGCAACAAGGCTCTAGAACATGGATATGTCAAACCCTACTTCAGTATCTGTGGCAGGTAAAATCCCTGCAATGTCATCAGCCTCTATGACATCTGGAAAAGTGACTCAAGGCTCGAGTCAACTATATGACATTCCCCCTTTCAATGATGATGGGTCAGACTTTCAGCATTGGAAAGCATGGGTGGAAATGGTACTGGATGTGTGTGGACTATGGTCTGTGGTTGGCAGTGTGGACCAAACAGTGCCCGACCCCAATGCACAACCAAATGAGTATCTGGAATGGGAGACAAGGAACAGGGAAGCATGAGCACAAATTCTCCTCACATTGAAGGATGAACCTCTAAGTGGAGTGTTACATACAAAGACTGCAGCAGAGGCCTGGACAAAACTTAAGGAGAGATATGAGGGGAAGGGAAAGCAGACCATTGCTTACCTGATTGGAGAGCTTTTCTGCAGCACCCTCACCAAAGAATCCTCACTTGAAACTCAACTGAATGCCATGCAGCAAAAGGCATTGATCATATGGTTACTGGGTCAACCACTAGATGATGCACTAGTAGCTATCACAATGGTCATTTCACTCCCTCCAACTTACACCACACTTTGTACCATCCTCATGTCAATGAATGACAGGCTCACAGTGGACTTGGTAATAGCCCAGGTCCTGATCAAAGAGTGCTCGAAACAGTTGTCAAGTGGGCAAACCACCCTTGCAGCAAAGACTGGAGAAAAAGGAAAGGGTAAAGCAGCAGACAAGAAAAAGAAAGGGAAATGTCACTACTGCAAAATCCCTGGTCACTTTGAGAGAGACTGCCAAAAGAAAAAGGCAGATGAGGCTGCAAAGAACACAGACAGGTGAAAAGGACAAGGAAAAGGAGAAACTGAAGGACAGAAGTGAGTTATCAGCCAAACTTGTGCAGGTTACATCTGGGGACAGTACAGAGCACCTTGAACTCTTCATGGCATGAACAGGAGGCAAACCAAGCATGCACAAATGTAGTTGACTCTGGAGTATCAGCAAACATGTCATGTCAACAAAATTGGTTCACCTCCTTTACACCCCTGGTTCCCCTGCAACCAGTCATCATCAGAGATGGTAGATCTATCCAAGCTGTTGGAAAAGGTCACATAGAGCTCAGCATGAGCCTCCCTGATGGATCTGAAAAAGGGATTATGCTTTGTGATGTGTACTTCATACCAGACCTGGACATGAACCTTGTTTCAGTCCCTGCATTGACTGTGAGAGGACTACAAGTTACATTTGGGGATAACACCTGTGAGGTGTTAGCCAATGGTCATGTCACAGCTGTGGCAACAAAACAGAGGTCATTATACATCCTTGCAGGAAACCCATGCACTGGAACACACTCTGCATACATAGTGAAGGGACCTGTAATGTTACTCAACCCTATGGCCACCATATCTGCTCTCACAATACAAATTAAGACTTTGAAGGCAACACTCGAGACTTGGCATTATCACCTAGGCCACATAAACCAAAAGTTGGTGCTTGCACTGGAGGGAAAAGAAATGGTCAGCAGCATGGAGATAACTGGTCCAAAGAAGGTCAATGACACATTGTGTAAAGCATGCCTTGCAGGAAAGCAAAGTTGGAAGGTGATTACAACTGAGTCAGGCACTGAAAGCCCAAGTGTCCTGTATTGGACATACTTGGATGTGTGTGGACTGATGGAGACAACTGCCCAAACAGGCCACAAATACTTTGTGACCTTTATCAATGGGCACTTGCATCACCTGGTCATAAAGCTAATGAAGACCAAGGATGAAGTGCTATCACTATTGAAGGAGTATTTTGCAAGAGCTGAAGCAGAGACTGGCAAGTGGCCCAATTACCTCCACAGTGATGGTGGAGGGGAATATAGCTCTTGGGAGTTTGAAGCCTACCTAAAATCAAAAGGGGTACATCATGAAAAGACAAACCCTCACACTCCACAGGAGAATGGTGTCTCAGAATGAATGAATTGAACACTTGTGGAAAGTGCTCAGGCAATGCTGAATGATGCAGGACTGCCTAACAAATACTGGGGTGATGCAATCACTCATGTGGCATACATTATCAATAGGTCACCAACATGCACATTGAAAGACAGCCTAACTCCATTTGAAGCTTACAGTGGCAACAAACCCTCACTTTCACACTTGTGAGTATTTGGATGCAAAGCTCACATCCATGTCCCAGATGAAAAGAGAAAGAAGCTGGATGTCAAGTCAATAGAATGCATCCACATTGGGTTCACAGAACATAAAGGCACTTACTGGTGTCTCCACAGGCCTAGTGGGGTGGTGATTGAGTCAAGGGATGTAATCTTCGATGAAGGGGACCCAGATGGACCAGAGCATGTCCTAATTGACAAAAACATCGAAATGGGGGACCCAAAAGAGAAGTCAGTGTGAAACACAGACCCAAAAATGCAAAAACCTTACCAGGAGGAGGAGAACCATCCACTGCACAGCAAGGACTTGGCAGATCGAGATGATTTTGCACAGGCAGGTGATGACACCCTTCAGGAGCTGGGGGACAATGACAATGAGAGGGAGGTTGAAGCAGATCTTCCCTGATCTCCCTCAGATCACATGAACTCACTGAATGAAGGAAACTCAAAAGTTGAGCAAAAATGTGCTGAAGTGCCAGCTAATACTGCACCTGGTGGGTTAGGAAAGGACTCTCGGCCACCCATATGACATCCTAGCCAAGCGAGAGGGCCACAGACACCATACCCACACCCAATTCCCCCTGCAGCCATTAGAAGGTCCTCTCAAGCTTGAAAGCTGTTGAAACATTTACCGGTTATTATCACTTACATGTGATTAATAAACTAAGAATAGTTGTTCCATACTATTCTACGGTGTTCTCTTCTACCAGATTACCAGATTACACATTCCTAGTAGAAAGACAGAGTAGTACCTATATGGAAGGTCCTCTTACTTACATATATAGTAGTTCTTATCATAGGTGCCAGCACACCTGGTCCGTGCGCACCACAGATGTATATACCCTGTAGGATATACCACAGAGGATAACGAAGCTCGTTCTATCTCTTACATCGTTCTCACTCAGAACTACTCTCTACTCCTACCCAAGACCAACACCAACTGAACCCTATCAAGGCAAGTGCTCTGCCACCTTGCCCTATTGACCCCAGATCCTCTGCGCAATAGGTTATGAGCCCCGAGTAAATGGGTGCTTTACGTCTAACGGACAATAGATCATTGAGGAAGACGTTTGTCATTGACTATGCCGTTGAACGGACCTGAGGTGCTAGGTTGGGCGTTGGCCACCTTGCTGCTTTCGTTCATCTTAGGCATATGTCAGGCGGTTTATGTCGTTAATGCGGTTGGAGGTCCTTTTAATCTTGCGCTGGTATTATCTACTGTTATGTGGGGAACTTTTTTAGGTATCCCAATGTGGCATGGCATCTATTCCTCTTATCAGGAATATCGTATTCTCTTGGGGCGCTATCGTCAGTTGCGCATTCGTGTAGGTGTCCTTGTTGAGGCCAGAGATCTGGAACCTCCTCAGATATCTCCACCTTCTTATGAAGCACACGAATTTCGGGATTTGGATTATCAACCCGACCTAGACCCTGTTCCTCGATATCCTTTATCTCCTCCACCTTATCTGCTTGATCTTCCCGTTCATCAAAGGGAAATTCCTGTCCACCAGTATTATGTGGACTGGCCCCAACATTTTATTGGGCCAAGTGCTTTTATAGAGAATCCGGTTGCTCCAGATTTGCTTGGAGGTCGTCCCAACGATCTCCTTGAGCTACTCCCTTCGACTCCTGATGGGGATGACGAGGATCCGAACTGGTTATCCGAGTTCGATCTCTTGTAGTCGTGTCCTTTCATCATCTCCTCTCGAGTTCATTTGCTGACGCACATCTTGGTATCCAGATGTCCGCTGTCATTATCAACCGGAACACACTTATTACCAAACCTGTGTTACCTTCCCGACCTGAATGTCCATTTATTTTTCTCATTTAAGTGACCTGGTTATTGCGGTTGAGCGTGAGACTGCCATCGCTTTAGAGAAAGTGAGTACGACGGAAGAGTATTCACATGCTAGGTATATCAAGCATATTATTGGATATACGGAGGAACTATATCACGAAAAGGCCAACCACTGGAGAAGGATTGCCTATGGAGATCATGAGAGAGCCTTCTTCTTATGAACACCATCGCAAAATTCAGTAGTCCCTGCTATCGCCATGGAATATTCCTGGTCGACTTTGAAACGTCCTGATGACTTCGATTTCTCCTCACCTTTCTATGACCTGCACATACATGTGTCCTTTCATTCTTATCTTGTTGACTGCCTTCCAAAATATTCCATTGTTCACTTATGAAGATCCGTCCATCCATACCGTTCCCGCTTTCACCCTTACAAACGACATCTTCTTCTACTTTAAAGGAAGAGTCCACCCGTTCTACAATTTCCAGCAGTTTGCTGGATTCATCCCCTCTCTTTGGGTTTGGAACCACCATCTGGAATGCACTTTCCGAGGATCTTGGAATTCCGATAAAACAACCCTCGAGTGCATGCCCGGATATCTCTGGAGCAGAACGAAAACAGGTGAACAGCGAAGAGATCCTAAGGTTGTATTATTCCTACAGGATCTTAAATCCAGTATCGATTTGGAGTGGAGAACATGGTACGACGAAGACTCCCAACGTCTCAGTTGGAGATCTATTGGCAGAGTTACATGTTGGGTCTTATGGCCCAGCAAGTCGACAATTTTATTGGACTTACAGCGTGCAATGGACAAAGGTGATGAAAAAGATATCCTCTCTAGGCCCTCCAGAGGAATCTATTCAAGACGTTGTCAAAGAGCACATGCAAACCGTGCTGCCAAGGAATTATCCGCTTCCCGGAAATTATCCTGAAGCCTATGCTGGTTATGGACGTACAGGACTATATGTCAGCGATATTAGCTATGCATCTCTCATAAATGTCTTTCAAATTATGTGCCATGAATCTCTGTGATACGACCAGTTCATTCTTCCCTATTCCATTGGTATCCATGGAGGCATTGCCTTAAGGGATGAACAAAGAACTTATTCGCTTCATGAGATTGGTTATCCACATTTATTGGCATATCACTATTTCGAAGAATTGGAATTCCAAAACTTCGAAAAATTAAATTTAGAAAAACGACGCTATACTAAAAAAGGCTACTCGACTCCACTTATCAAAGTTAACCCACAGTCTTCTGGAATTCCGAAGACACGCAAGAAAAGACCTTCGCAACGCCAACGACAGTCTTTCCATCGTGCAGCTCTGGAATCCACTGCCAGCGATCAGGTTCTTGACAACATACTAATTCTAGAATTTTTCTAGTTTTATTATGGCCGATCAAAAGGAAACATCAGCATCAAAAAACATCCCACGCCTTAATGGCTCGAATTACTCTTCTTGGAAAGCTATGATCAAAGGATATTTCCTAACCCTTGATGTTTGGAATGTTGTAAATGGGACTGAAACCTGTCTGGATCAGACGGTTGCCGCAAATGCTGCAGCCATTAAAAACTGGGACACAAGAAATAGCCGAGGAATGGGCACAATTTTGTTATATTGTGACCCAGTAATATCTGTTTCTTTGGAATCCAAAGACACTGCACATGAGATGTGGACCATGCTACAAGCTTCTTATGGAGCTCCCACTGCTGTTTCGGCATACACAGACTTCTTGAGGCTTCTCAAGATTCGGATAAACCCTTCTGATGATTTGGGATCCAAACTTGCAGAAGTAAATATGATTCTTGGGTCGCTTGCGACTCAAAACATTACTTTATCTGAACCAGTTCAGTGTATGATGCTCTGTGGAGCATTTTCCGATAAATGGGGAGCTGGTCCCACAAATATTTTATCCTTGGTCAGAACTGAAGATCTCAGAATGGCTGATGTCGTCCCACGACTAAAAGAGTTAGCATCACATCGTACTGGGCATTCCAATTTACCCAGGTTAGAAACCAACAATGCCGAAGCTGGCTCATCTCGAGTCTCAGCACAACCATTGATCAATCGTCTCTCAAAACCACTGCGCTGTCGCAAATGCCATGGAAATCATCCTACCGAACAACACATTGACAGACAACAAAATTATAGAGGAAGAGGAAGCTTTAGAGGTCGAGGAGGTCCTTCCCAAAGGGGAACACCATATCCTCCTTCAAATCAACAACAACAACAACAAACTCAGGGACAGCCAAAGGGCAAACAACGTGCACGTTGAACTCGTGGTCATGGTTGCGGCAGATTTGCTGCTGCCGACTATACAGAAAATCCTGAGGAATCCCAGGATGCTCAATACGACAATTACGACCAATATAACGAGGAATATGATCAGGGCTATGAGTCCTATCATATAAATTTGCAGGCTACATCAATCGATGATGCCTCACGTTTTGAGGAGTTTAACAATGAGATCACTCCTGTCCCAGTTCTTCCTCAGGAAGAATCACAATCAGTTGAGTATGTTGATGAAGCTCTTCCCAGAACTACCGTTAATGTTCCTTGTCAATGTGAAATGTGCCTTCGAACAGTATCCCGATTACATCTACGGGTACTACCAGATCTGGCCACACAAAGTGGACTTCAAGTTATGGAGAGGGGGAGATGGATATCTGCTGACTTCGGAAACCGAGTCAATGAACCATCCAACACCGATCCTCGTGTTGATAGATCCGGAAGTAGAGTGGAGGATTCCCCCACACACGGCACTAGTAATGAGAGAGAGAAATGCATACAGGGCGTTCATAAAAAGGTTAAGGGATCTAGGCGTAACCGTCCTAGAGTAACGGTGTCACTACAAGACTTTCATGCTTCGGTATCCGAGCACAAATATCCTAAACCAATACGATACATACGATTACCTGATGATTATGATCCTGACCCTGTTATAGAGGGTGCATCTGGTTTTTCTTATGGCATTAATGACGATGTGTTTGACGCTTATCCTTGTGATTTGGAAACCAATCACATGATCACTAAGGTATTCAAGAACTGTATGTGGATGTTAGACTCGGGATGCACAAATCATGTGACCCCTTGTTGAACTGATTTTATGACTTATAGGTTGTTTCCTAAACCAGCCTTTGGTCACACCGCTGGTCATGAACCTGTTAAATTATACAGAAAAGGAACCGTTGTACTAAAGTTGGAATCCAACAACTACCTGACATTACGAGACGTAATTCATGGAGACTTCTCCAAATGCCTATGTTCACGAAATCAACTCTTAAAATCTGGATATAAGAGTTATGCAATGAAATTGCATGAGGTGATTCATACTCCCAACGGTCGTGAAGTCCTCAAGGTGACATGCTTGTCTACTTCTCGGTTGCACTGGTTCTATGGAGTTCCTGTCCATTCCTCCAGCGCCCTTAAAGCTGTAGACCTAGGGAATATCAAATTGGATCAATATACTCTTTGGCATAACCGCCTTGGACATCCAGGCATTTCTGTTATTAAAAATTGTCCTCACCATGTTTCCGGATTTCCTGCTGAGCTAATCGCAAAATCCTTACCCACTTGTCGAGGTTGTGCCTCTGGCAAAATGGCATCTGATCCATTCCATGCTTCGTCCAAAAGGGCTTCTACTCCTTTGGAACTTGTTCACACAGACCTTCTTGAATTACCCGTTGAATCTTATTATTGCATGAAATATGTTTTTACCCTGCTCGATGACTTTTCCTCTTTTGGCTTTTGCCTCTATCTCCGACTCAAGTCCGACACTCTGTCTCGTTTTCGCGATTGGTTATCCATCGTTGAATGGCAGACTGGTTGTCTCCTCAAGACCTTTCATTCGGATCGAGGGGGAGAGTTTATAGGAACAGAGTTCAAATCGCTCCTCAACTCAAAGGGTATTATTCATGAATTGTTGATTGCAGATCAACCACAACAGAATGGATGAGCAGAACGTTTTAATCGCACCATTCTTGAAAAGGCTGGTTCAATCCGCCATTATGCTTGCGTGCCTAAACGTTATTGGAATTTTGCTTTTGATGCTGCCCTACATGTATACAATCGCACTCCACTGAGGAGATCCCTTTGGAAAACACCGTGCGAGTTGTTTTTAGGCAAAGTACCCGACATATCTTACTTTCGAGTCTTTGGATGTCTAGCCTATGTCTGGATTCCTAAAGATCAACGAAAAGACAAATTAGAACCACATGCCTTGGAAATGGTTTTCCTTGGATATGAACCCAATACTAAGGGGTATCGGTTCTTAAATGGCCAGAAGATTGTTATTGCAAGGACTGCAAAATTTGCCGAAGAACATTTTCCTTTTTGTAGTACGATTTCAGGAAAAGAGAACAAATCCGATGACTCTGACCTTATCCCTGTGACAGACCAAGAACCAAAAGAAACAAACGTACCTACCAATGATGATTGGATGGATAATGAGCCTGATCAGCTAATGGACGAGAGACCCCAATCTCGACCACAAAGTCCACAACAACAAGAAAACCCACCGTGGAACAATGGTGATGGTGACCAGGATGATGGACCTCCACATTTACCACCAAGGGAATTCCCACCAAGGGCAAATCCACGTACCGATCAGAACGCACCACAATTACGAGATGAATGGGTGCAACATCCTCATAAACCCTTTAACGTACCTGCTGAACAAAGAAGACCTCTCGTTATAGCTTGGGAAAATCCCAGAGTTCCTCGAATGAGAATACCTCCAAGACGACCTGGAAATGTTTATGGTGAAAGAAAAGATCCAGTCGAAATTGAGAAGGAAATTCGAGAGAAATGAGATGCCATTCATAAAATGGTTGAAGATAGTATTCAAGCTATTAAAGAAAAAGCTCCTCAGCGGAATCCGCAACCACCACAAGAGGAAACTCAACAACCAACAGCAGGACCTTCGCATTTTCCAGGAGCACAAACCAATGAAGGCACAGATGCCTCATTCGTGACTTTACTTGCTGCGCGAATTAAACAAGCACTGGAACAGTTTAGGGATATATTGAAACTCCCGAAAACTGAACAAATCATTTGGTTTGATGCCATGAAGGATGAATTAAAATCGATCGAAGAAAGAAAAGTTTGGACACTAGTGGATCCTCCTCCAGGACGTAAATTGGTTAAATCAAGATGGGTTTACACTATTAAAAGCGATGGTCATCACAAAGCCAGATTAGTAGCAAAAGGCTTTACACAAGAGTATGGGATAGACTTCGAAGATACTTTTTCCCCGGTTGCACGCTTTGAAACAGTGCGAATCCTCCTAGCTCACGCAGCACAGCATAATTGGGACATGGAAGCATTAGACGTGAAAACTGCCTTTTTATATGGCAAGCTAGACGAGGAAATTTATATGGAACAACTGGATGGTTTTAAAGTCAAAGGTCAAGAGCACAAAGTCTATCGGTTGCTGCAAGCATTGTATGGTTTAAAGCAAGCAGCACTCTCATGGAACAAAGAGTTACACCAATCACTTCTTCGGATGGGTTTCCTCCGATCAAAAGTAGATGCCGGAGTTTACTATTATCAATCAAAAGCTGGAACAGTAATATTCTTGGTTTATGTTGACAATGGACTTTTCCTCACATCACACAAGAATTTACTTCGAAAGAAGAAAGACGAGTTCATGAAAACATGGGAATCAAGGGATCTAGGAGAGGTTAAAGAATATCTCGGAATCCAGATAACTAGAAACCGCCATACCAATGAACTTTGGTTAGATCAAATCCCATATGTCCAAAAGGTTGTGAAACGTTTTGGAATGGAGCATGCAACATCAGTTCGCACACCTCTACCCTCTGGATATATTCCAGAAAAAGCTCCAGAACAATACCAATCAAATTCTCAACTTCGTTCAAGATATCAATCGGTTATAGGATCACTTCTCTATATGGCTCTGGGTACCAGACCAGACATTGCTTTTTCAGTTATCCGAATGTCGCAATATATGTCAAATCCTACCAATCTCCATCTTAAACAGGTGCTTCATATAGTTCGCTATGTGGCATCCACACCGAATCTCAGCCTTCATTATCGTGGAAACGAAGCTAGAATTTATGGTTTTGCTGATTCCGATTGGGCCTCAAATAAGGATACTCATCATTCAACCACCGGCTATGCCATGTATTATGGCAACTCCCTTATTTCGTGGAGATCCAGAAAACAGAAAACAATCACTCTCTCTTCTACAGAAGCAGAATATATGGCGATGTGCGATTCTGCCAGACAAATTAAATGGCTTGATATGCTCTTTAGAGAGTTATCCTTCAAAATGGAGAAGACCATTCTTTATTGTGACAATATGGGTGCACGCTTTATTGCAGAAAACCCAGTCTCAGATGGTCGTTCAAAACACATCAATATTCAGTGGCACTTTGTCTGCGAATGTGTTGAAGAAGGATTATTTGCCATTGAATATGTCAATACTACTCGACAAAGGGCTGATGGATTAACTAAGTCCTTGACATGGCAAAAGTTTGAAGAGAATCGCTCGTCATTAGGATTGGTAAACCAACCTATCTAGAGCGAGGGGGAGTGTTGAAACATTTACCGGTTATTATCGCTTACATGTGATTAATAAACTAAGAATAGTTGTTCCATACTATTCTACGGTGTTCTCTTCTACCAGATTACCAGATTACACATTCCTAGTAGAAAGACAGAGTAGTACCTATATGGAAGGTCCTCTTACTTACGTATATAGTAGTTCTTATCATAGGTGCCAGCACACCTGGTCCATGCACACCACAGATGTATATATACCCTGTAGGATATACCACAGAGGATAATGAAGCTCATTCTATCTCTTACATCGTTCTCACTCAGAACTACTCTCTACTCCTACCCAAGACCAACACCAACTGAACCCTATCAAGGCAAGTGCTCTGCCACCTTGCCCTATTGACCCCAGATCCTCTGCGCAATAAAAGCCACCTATTCAAGATGATGACCCAAGATACATGGTCAACACTTATCAGAAGAGCACTTTACTGAAGTGTGAAGGTGACTTACTGGTTGATGAGGTTGTGGCAGAGCTTGAGGGCCCACAGGGAAGTGGGGAGGATGATGCATGGCCAGCTGAGGCCAGTGTGGCTGTGCATGGGAACAATCAACAAAATGAATACACATACTGTGCTGGAGCCACTGATGATGGTGAACTGACCATGTTTGAAGAGGCTATGGCACATCCTGACTCAGATAGGTGGTATATCATCAGCAAAACCACCCCCCTCTATACAGGTCTGTACAGACCTGTACAGACCACAGACCCACAGACAGGTCCCCCCCTGTACAGACCTACCCCAGATTGTTTCAGTACTACAGATTCTAACCACTCACACATATTGTAGTTGACCAATAATTGAATCATATTATCATAAATTATCTACATTACATGTCAAGGTACAGGGATATATATATATCTATGTATACTAAGTGGTCACTTATTACTATTAGTAGGGAGAGGGTACTCACCATAAGGGTGGTGGTAGCAAAGGAGGGTGGTGAGGGAGGGACAACAATGAAGATGACAATGTGGAAGAGGGATGGTGGTGGTAGTGGAAAGAGATGCAGTGTTGGAGTAAGCTGGGTTTAAATATCCTTTTCTGCTTACATCAGCAACTTTCGAAGCCAGCTGTGTGGTTGTGTGGTGCACCTCTACAAATTTCAAACTCAGATTGAAACTCTGCCATGTGTTGTGTGCAGACTTCAAATTTGACTGCTGCTAGTAGCTACCACAGCCCAGTCTAGAGTTCTACCATACAGAGTAATTGTACAGCCACAATGTCATAATGAAAGTTGTAGCCTATGATCACAGGACCATGGGAATATTTTTACCTTAGTAATATTTTGTCACATCTGTGACACATGTGCAAGGCCCAGACTGCAACCTGGTTGCCTTTGGCATCATTCTCACCCCACAGGACTCCGTTGTGTAACCCTGTTCTGTCTCTAACTTGGTTTTGTTCTGTTTCCATTTCTATATTTAGTATATGTCTCTCACGCCTCTAAGTGACTTGCCGTACTAGTAGATCTGACTAATCCCCACACCTCCAGCTACCTGGGGTACCTTAGTAATATTCTGAATCATCCATACTGTGCTCCAGTAGTCAATACACCCCAGACAATTGGTTTTGAACATTCTCTGTAGTATAAAAGCCATTGTACATATGTCATAGCACCTCAGTTTGAATATCAACAAAGATACTCATCAATCTCACTTGATTCCAGATATCCCTGGATAGATCCAACTATGGAACTCTGCAAGACTAGTGTACAAGGATTGTACACTAAACTCCAACACTCTGGACTTTTTGATATAAGCTCTATCTATGCCCTCGGACCTCTTGGAGACCATTGAGAACTGGTCTTGACAGTATATTCAAACTCATACTTGCACAAGCTCACCTACACCCCTAATCCATGACTATGACAACCTGACTCTGCTCCTGCTCCATGGCTGCTGAAGCCTCAGAACAGGCTGCCATCAGGGATATGCACAAATCTAGTGCATGCATCGCACTAGCAAGCCACCGATGCCCTCCACTGTTGGTTAGCCAATTCCGAAGCTTCTCTGCCAGAGGAGAACCCCTCTCCACTCCAACTCCTAGAACTGGCTCTTCTGGCAGATGCTCAACCTTGACCACATGACCAACTCCAGACCTCTTTGGAGGTGATAACCCCAGAGATGATGGTCTGGGAGACAACAGTCTGGGAGATGATGGCCCAGATGACAGAGATGATGACAATGATGATGGAAACCCCTTCATCGACACCCCAGAACAGTTAGACTCCCAGATGGTGGTCTTACAGAACCTGGCAACAGCTGTTGACCATCTGTTGTGCTCAACCCATTGCTCTGACAACACCTCATCCTCAAGAGCCAAAGTCTGAGAGCCAGACACCTTCGATGGAACGGATCTGAAGAAGCTCCAGACCTTTTTGGTCCAGTGTGAGCTCTGTTTCCAAGATTGCCCCAAGGCATTCCACCAGGACAGAAACAAGGTCACATTCGCTCAGTCATACCTAAAGGGCATGGCCCTTGAGTGGTTTGAACTGGACCTGTTAAACTCCGGGGATCTGGTTGACCGTCCACTTTGGATGGACAGCTGGCTGGACTTCATGGCAGACCTTCAAACAACGTTTGGACCCCATGATCCAGTTGCCAACATGGAACACCAACTGGATCACCTCCACATGAAGGAGACACATTGCATAAACTGCCATGTGGTCGACTTCAATCGACTAGCGTCACAAGTCCAAGGTTACAGAGATGGCACTCTCTGCCACTTCTTCTATGCCAGACTTCCAGACCATATCAAGGACAAAATTAGTAGGGTTGGCAAGCCAGCCACCTTATATGGGCTATGTGCATTAGCCCAAGAGATTGACATGCGATACTGGGAATGCAAGGACAAGGCCTCACGTCAGACTAAGTCCTCTAGCAACAACTCCAGCAGTACTCCCAGAAACAAAGCCAACTCCAACAAAGGAGATAAGCAGAAGTCCAGTGGCACCAACTCCACACCCAGTAGCAACAATCAAGCCCAGTATGGTTCAACCCCTAAAACTCTGGTAACTCAGAACTCTGGAATGCTGTCTGGTCTATCCAACAAGCTCGGCAAGGATGGAAGGTTAACCCCTGCTGAGTGAAAGAGATGCTTCAACCAGAACCTTTGCATGTTCTGTGGAAACTCTGGACACAAGGCTAAGGAGTGCCCTAGGTCCATGTCCCATGCAACTAAAGCCCATGGATCCATGGCTGTTGAGTTGGAAACCAAACCAACTGCCTCTGCCGAGGCAAAAAAATAGAGCACAGCTCTCAGAACTCCACACAGTCTGGGAGTTGCATTGAATCTGACTGTGCAAATCCAGAGGCACACCTCAACACATCTGCTCTTTCAAATCCTAATTCACTAAAACCCTCTGTCACCCTTAACTCATATAACATTCTGGACTTTGCAGCATTAATAGACTCAGGTTCAACCCATTGTTTTGTAGATTCCATTTTTGTAAATAACCACAGTCTTTCCACCTATTCCATTCCACCTCTAGTCCTCTGTCTGTTCGACTGTGTGACAATGACATTGATTAACAAAGCCTCAAATCTCTCCATCTGCTTTCTGTCCAAAGATGTCACCAACATGACCTTCTATGTAACTCCATTGGATTCAGAGTGTAAGATTGTTCTTGGACATAACTGGTTCACCCGTTACAATCTGTCAATTGATTGGGTACTGGGCAGTATTAAATTCTGGAACCTTACATCTCATCTGCCAGCACCAACATTGCCCTCTGACTCGGAGCCCACTCTGAGGAACTCCAGAGACACCTCCCAAGGTTCTCCAGACAGCACTTCCCCTAACTCAGTTGACAACTCCACTCCACCTGGCCTTTGAGCACCACACATCTCCCTGATCAATGCAGTGGCCTATGTCCCTGCTTGTAAGTTAGATGGCTCACTCCAGCTCTCCCTTCAGGTCTGACCTCAGGACAACCCCAGACTCTGGGCTGCCACTGTGCAGGACACCCCAGATCTCTCATCAGTACCCTCGGACTATCATGACTTTGCTGATGTGTTTAGTAAGGCCAAGGCCTCTACCCTTGGGCCCCACTGAGAGTTCGATCTGAAAATAGATTTGGAGGAAGGAACTACTCTGCTGCTGGGAACCCTCTACTCCCTCTCTCTGGACTTTCATCAATGAGAATCTGGCCACTGGCTTTATTTGTCCGACATTGTCCCCATATGCTTCACCCATTCTGTTTGTCAAAAAGAAGGATGGATCACTTCATTTGTGTGTTGACTTCAGGGGCCTTAACAAGACCACAAAGAAGGATAGGTACCCACTCCCTCTCATCTCAGACCTACTTGACTTGCCCAGTTGGGCTAAGATCTACACTAAGATCGATTTGTGACATGCCTACCACTTAGTGCACATCGCCAAAGGAGATGAATGGAAAACAGCCTTCCAGACCTGTTATGGATCTTATGAGTGGCTGGTGATGCCATTCAGACTTACCAATGCCCCAGCAGCATTTCAATGCTTCATCAACTCCATCTTTGTGGACCTACTCAATGTATGCATTGTTGTCTACCTAGACGACACCTTGATCTACTCTGAAAATTTAGAAAATCATAAAAAACATGTTCTTGAGGTACTCCGCAGACTCCAGAAACACAGCTTGTATGCCAAACCAGAGAAATGTGAGTTCCACTCCAAATCTGTAGAATACCTCGGATTTTTCTTATCTCCCAAGGGATTGACAATGTCTGAAGACAAGGTGGAGGCCATTCATGACTGGCCTGAACCCCATAAAGTGAAGGACATTCAGTCCTTTCTTAGCTTTGCTAATTTCTACTGATGTTTCATCTTCAACTACTTGGACATCATGGTCCCATTGACATGTCTTACATGGAAGGGGGCACCTTGGAACTTCTCCGAGGATTGTCACTGATCCTTCAATCGCCTTAAGGAAGCCTTCTCCACTGCTCCAATACTCACCCACTTCCAACCTGGACTCCCTGTTATGGTCAAAATGGATGCTTTGGACTATGCCATCACTGGCATCCTGTCCATTACTTGCCTAGATGGTGAGATATGTCCAGTGGCATTCTATTCCCAGACTTTGACCACTCCAGAGTTGAACTACGATACACATGACAAGGAGCTCTTAGCAATCCATGAAGCCTTCCAGACCTGGCTCCACTATCTCAAAGGTCCCACACACCCTGTTGACATTGTCACCGACCACAAGAATCTTGAGTACTTCTCTACCTCCAAGGTGCTCACCAGGCACCAAGCATGTTGGTCTGAGTACCTTTCACAGTTTAATATGATAATCTGCTTCTGTCCCAGTAAGCTCAGAGTGAAACCTGATGCCTTGACTAGATGATGGGACATCTACCCCAAAGAGGGGGATAGGGACTATGCCCAAGCTAATCCTCAGAATCTCTGACCAGTGTTCACCATGGAGCAGTTGTCAAACTCACTATGGGTGACCTACTTGGAAAGCCCAGTGCTACATGCTAGCATCATCATGGATGTTGAACAACTCCATGACAACATTAAATCTGCCCTACCATCAGACCCCCTAAGCCAACTCCACCTCTCTGACTTGTCCAACCCCTGTTGGCAAGTGGACAATACTGGACTACTATGCCTAGATGGTCACATATATGTCCCAGATATCAATGACCTTCAGCTCCATGTTCTCTGGAATAAGCATGACCATCCACTGGCTGGCCACTTCAGACAAAATTGTACACTCAAGCTTGTCTGTTGTGAGTACACCTGGCCAAGTGTCTGAACTTTCATCAAGGACTATGTCAAATCTTGCACTGCCTGTGCATGTGCTAAAACCCCAAGACACAAACTGTATGGTATGTTGAAGCAACTACCTATACCAGAGAGACCATGGAACTCCATATCCATGGATTTCATCGAACAACTACTGAACTCCAGAAATCACACAGCCATACTGGTCATTGTAGATTGCCTCTTGAAACAAGCAATATTCATTTCTGCCAAAGACACTATCACATCTCTGCAACTTGCTCAACTCTTCCTACTCCATGTCTTTTCCAAGCATGGAGTTCCCTCACACATAACCTCTGACCAAGGAATGGAGTTTGTCTCCCACTTCTTCTGGTTGCTAGGCAAAGCACTTGACATGAAACTCCACTTCACCTCCAGATATCACCCTGAAGGTGATGGACAAACTGAATGGATGAACCAGATGTTGGAGCAGTACCTACAGGTCTACTGTAACTACCAACAGGACAATTGGTCTGAGTTGTTGCCACTCACAGAGTTTGCTTACAACAATGCTCTGAGTGCCACAACTGGAGTTTCTCCATTCTTTGCCAACAAGGGTTACCACCCAAATGTTACCATACATCCAGAAAAGGACTTGATGTCTTCTCAGGCAAGAGACTATGCAGTAGACTTAGACTCACTGCATGTGTTCTTACAAGCAGAAATGAAAGAAGCTCAAATGAGATACCAAGATCTGGCAGATGCTAAAAGATCTCTGCCTCTGGACTTCCAGATTGGAGATTTAGTATACATCAAAGCAAAGTACTTCAGGTCCACATGACCTTCAAAGAAACTCTCTGAAAAGAACTTAGGCCCATACCCCATCATCACATGTGTTGGATCATTATCCTTCACTATCCAATGCTATGAGGTTTGTCCACTCCATTTTCCATGTCTCACAACTGGAACCAGCAACTCTGAATACTATCCCCAACCATGTCCAACCACCACCCCCACCTGTTGAAGTCAATGGTGAAATGGAATTTGAAATAGAAAGAATATTGGACTCCAAACTGGACTGCTGTAGGCAATGTCCATTGCAGTACCTGGTCAAGTGGGCCAGCTACGAAGGCACAGACAAAGAAACATCTTGGCTGGTAGCTACTGAATTAAGCAATGCCCCTGACCTGGTCTCAGATTTCCACAGTGCCTATCCAGATAAACCTGGACTGCTAAACTCCATCATCCTCCGACTGTAGTACCCTTCCCAAGTACAACTCTGTCTACATCACAAACACTTACATTCCCTTGGACTTCAGACAGACACTTGGAAAATATATTGCAAAAAAAAAGAGAGAGAAAGGGGAGAGAAGACAAATTTGAGGTATGCTAGACATGGAAGTAAAAACTAAAAGACGATCAAATATCATCATCATTGAGAGCCCGGTTTACGAGCAATGTCGTGGTGGACTTCAGAGTCTTGAAGGACTCTTCGAGAACCCTGGTGAGGTCTCGAATGTCCTCCAAGAGTGTCTCAATGGTTGTGGTGTTCTTCTCAATCGCTCTCACAATCTCTCTGAGTCACCTGTCCAAAACCTCCACCAATGGGTCCTGTCATGGTGGTTGCACATGAAGCAGGTGAGGCTTTGAAACCACCTCAACTTCTGGCATATTGTCCATACCTTCATCATCAGCAGCCTCCCCAAAATGGGAGGACTTCTTCCATTTCCTCTTCTCTCCACCACAGGGGGACATCACAGTTGATGTGGGCTTCTCTGACTCCAGAGCTTTGGGAGTCAGGTCATACTTGCTTTTTGTTTTCTGGTGGCACAGGCAAGACCTGCTACAACCGGTCCCAGGCACACATGCTTCTCTGGCCTTGACACACGCAGAGCAAGCTTTTGCCTGCTCTACAGACCTGCTGCTCCCAACTGCAGCCTGCTGGGACTGGTTACAGACTTGTCAGTATGGAGTTTGAGACCACGATACTGTTATGCACTGAGGAACCCTCTGGTTGCTGTGCTTGATGCATCTCATCCTTGAGCCTCTTTTTCTCCACCTCTAACTCACAGAGTCTCTTCTCCTCTGCTGCCTTTTTCTGTGCAGCCTCCAGCTTTTTGGCCTCTTTGGCCTTTCTCCACTCTTCAGCCTCTGCCACTTTCTGGTGCTCTTCTTCTTTGATGGCCCATTGTAAGGCGACACATTGGCATCACTGGTGTTCATCGAACTTTGCCATTTTCATGGCAGGCAGGTCATCCAGTTGGTCTTGAAGGAGGTCTGATGAAAGCTTGTGCCAGATGATGGCACTTGGATTGAGGTCGGTACAGAGGTGTTGAGCACCAGACATAATGGACAGATAGTGGGCATTTGGACTTGTGCAAACTCCATTGAGTGTTTACTATAAAAGGTTTTCAGACTCTGACATGTACATTTAGTCACTACAGTGCCTCGAGGGCTCAGCCCTAAGAGGGGGATACTGTCACATCTGTGACATGCATGCAAGGCCCAGACCACAACCTGGTTGCCTTTGGCATCATTCTCACCCTATGGGACTCCATTGTGTAACTCCGTTCCATCTCTAACTTGGTTTTGTTCTGTTTCCATTTCTATATTTAGTATATGTCTCTCACGCCTCTAAGTGACTTGCCATACTAGTACATCTGACTAATCCCCGCACCTCTGGCTACCTGGTGACTACTGGCTTACCTTACTGATACCTTAGTAATATTCTGAATCATCTGTACTGCACTCTGGTAGTCGATACACCCTGGACATTGGTTTTGAACATTCTCTGTAGTATAAAAGCCATTGTACATATGTCATAGCACCTCAATTTGAATATCAACAAAGATACTCATCAATCTCACTTGATTCCAGATATCCCTGGATAGATCTGACTATGGAACTCTGCAAGACTAGTGTACAAGGATTGTACACTAAACTCTGACACTCCAGACTTTTTGATATAAGCTCTATCTATGCCCTCAGACCTCTTGGAGACCATTGAGAACTGGTCTTGACATATCTCCTTTTTTGGGTGAGATATTTGCAAAGTTCTCATGGAGTCCCAGTTTGCAAAAATAACAAAGTGGCTGTACAGTTATGATGTCATAATGAAAGTTGTAGTGTGTGATGTCATGATCATGTCAGTATGATTATATCATCAATACCTGTGGGTCTGTGCCTCTGTACCAAACCCAGGGTTTTGCTGATGATGGCCATGAAAGATGAGCTGGAGGTGTTTTGGAAAATTGGATTGTATGAGGAGGCTGATCACCCTTGTGATTGAAAGATTATTGACTTGAAGTGGGTATTCAAGATAAAACAAAATCCCACTGGCAATATCAAGCACTACAAGGCCCATCTTGTCACACAAGGCTTCATGCAGACCCAGGGCATCAACTACACAGAAATGTTTGCCCCTGTAACAAAGTTCTCAACCATTCAAGTCTTACTTGCACTTGCAGCTTGATATGACCTTGAGATCTACCAAATGGATGTCAAGTCTGTGTTTCTCAATGGCAAACTTGACAAAGAAATCTACTTGAAACTCCCTCCAGGTTTCCATGGTACAGGGGATAAGGTATGGCACCTACCATGAGTGCTGTATGGGCTGAAACAGGCCCACAAAGCCTGGTACAGATGACTTTTACTGTGTTTGAATCTCTGGGTTTCACTCAAAGCCATGCTGATCACTCCCTCTTCTATAAGGTTGAAGATGGCATAGTCATCATTGTTGTGGTATACAGTGGCTCAAAAAAGTGTCCCAATGTTGGGTCATTTTGCAAAGATCTCTTATTTGTAGGGAGTCTATCCTCCCTGGAGCAGAGTTCTACTGCCTAGCAGCATTTTCATACCATTTTAGCCCTTCCTTGTAGCCTTCACTGCTATCTGTGCCCACTGCAAAGGCCACTCTTGGCAGGTCTCAGTGGTCTCGGACCATCAGCTTAGTGAACATGTGCCTGTCCTCACTGCTTCCCAGCAGTATAGCCCCTATCAACATCACCAACCATGTCTCAATTGCTCATGACCTGTCAGCAATCACTACCAATGATCCAAGATGTTGGTGCCTTGGCACCTGTTGCCCTGCTCAAGGTTCCTGTATCCCTGAATCATTTTCCTGCCTTCCCACAACCAGTCTTGACCCCCAGATATCCCATGGTCCCCTTTTTTCTGCAACCCCATTCCCCAAGTGTTTTGCTTGTACACACCCTGCCAGCTTGGCCTGTCTCTGGGCTGGCAGGTTTTTGTCTTCTTCTACTGTACCATGTAGCAGTCGTCACTTTTAGTTGTACAGCAGTACTTCTCCCTTCCTTTCCTTGACATTTGACAGTTCCAAAATTCACCAAACTCTACCCTAGTTACCACCACCTGTACACTACAAAAATACTGCAGTACTTAGAAAAGAGACACCCACCTTTTTGGCATCACTACCTGCATGTCTAAGAGTCCCTTTGGAGTCCCTGAGAGTCATATTCCAGAGTTTCTAAGTCTTCTGAGTCTATATCAAGTGTCCAGAGTCCCCCTTTCAAGTTCTACCAACTTCTCCAAGTCCCCCCTTTGCAATATAACAATCCCACCAGCCTGCAGAATCAGTCCTTGGCATCTACAAAAATTTCCCTACCAAGTACACAAGACCAGAATCCCTGCCCTTTGGGTTCTGAGCCCATCCAAGCCCCCTACTACCTAGGAAAGTCCCTTTTTGCCCATCTAGTGGCAGAATTTTGAGTTCTTCATTGCCAAAGCACCCTGACCTCCTTGGGAATATATCCTTAGCCCCCCAGTAGCCTCCTTTCATCTCCTTCTGACTCATGACCCCTTGGGATGAGCCTAGGTACCACCTACAGCTTTCCCCATTCCCACCCTCTCTTGCACTCTCACAAGAAGAGTTGCCCACAGTGCAGCACATCAGCAAAACAGCCCTTATCCTAGCCAGAACTGGACAGAACTGGCCAGCTTTTGACAGCGAGGTACCTAACTGGCTAGGTCTGCCCAGAGAAATAGGGGCAATGAATCTCAATAATTGACATCTAAATGTAGCTTGAAATTTTGATGGTGCAATCTTTATGATAATGTCAGCTTCTGGGTCAATTTTTGTGAGGACAGAAACAAATGTGGTTGTGTGGTGCATGAAGACATTTTGTAAGGGTGAGGGTTAGTTTGCTGATGCATGGCAGAAATAAATGTGCAGATATTATGCCATATGATATAGCCTTTGTATAACTATATTTTACAATATCTTTTGGTATCTAATTATCTTTTGGGAGCAACCACATCATCATACCACATTTTGACAGTCCCAATGTTGGGTCATTTTGCAAAGATCTCTTATTTGTGACTGGACTACTGAGAATCAGTTCATGGACCTGCAGAGTGTCTGAAAGTACTTGGTCTTGGCATTCCAAAACTGTTTTTGCCATATGATTTGGTTTCCATGGTGACAAGATATGATCATTTCAAAATGACAGCTCATTGGGACACTTTTTTGAGCAGTGATTCTAAATTATAGTTTCAGTATTTAGTGTGTCCTCCCTTTGCCTTTATCACTGCTTCTAGTCTCCTAGGCATGCTTTCTATTAGTCCCTGACACTGCTCCACCTCTATCTTGTTCCACTCCACTTCAATCCTCTCCCAAAGCTCCCAAACCCCCTTTGCTGGTGCTTTATAGCTATTGAGCTTCTTTTTCAGGATTTCCCATAGATGTTCAATGGGATTAAGGTCTGGAGACTGTGCTGGCCAGTATAGTACCTTGATATCTTGAGAGTCAAGCCAGTTCTGGACCCTTTTGGAGGAGTGCTTGGGGTCATTATCTTGTTGAAAGATAATGTTCTCCCTGGGAATACCAGAATACTCCATGCTGGGAAGCAGATTCCCCTCCAGAATAGAAACATACTGCTCAGCATCCATCCTCCCCTCAACCTCTGCAAGTATCCCCACTCCATTCCAACTCATACAACCCAATACCATCAAGGAACCCCCTCCAAACTTCACTGTCCCTTGCACTTCTTTATCCTGCAAAGGCTCACCTGCCATTTTCCACACATACTTCCTTCCATCTGACCCAATCCTATTAATCTTGGTCTCATCTGACCAAATAACTCTTGTCCAGTCCTCCACAGTCCAGTTTTGATGCTTGAGTGCAAAGGCTAGTCTCCTTCTTCTATGCTTGATAGACAAGAGTGGCTTCTTCTTCTTGACTATGGCCTTCATAGATGCAGCCTTAAGGACATTCCAAACTGTTTGTGGAGAGATAGGATGGGAGAGAGCAGAGTTGATAAGATGAGTAGCTTGGACAGCATTTTCTGCTCTTCCAGTAGTAATACTGCATATAATCCTTCTTCTATCAGTAGAGGAGAGCTTGGAAGGATGTCCTAGTTTAGTGTTTTCCTTCTCTGGTTGGACTTCTCTGATGACCCTGGCCACAGTAGACTTCCCTAGACCAGTTTTAGAGGCTATTTTGCAACTAGAGAGACCAGATTCAGAGAGAGAAAGGATATTTGCTATAACAGAGTCAGGAATAGGCTTCATGGTATGGTAGGGAAGCCAGATTGATGGGCATACTATTTATACTGATCAGAATGATGTAATTTACATAACTACACAGGGCTGAAGCACAGCATCCATCAGAAGCTGTCAAATTCCAGTGCTGCTACTAAATGATTATTTACAAAATCTAGGGTCAAAAAAGTGTCCCAATGAGCTGTCATTTTGAAATGATCATATCTTGTCACCATGGAAACCAAATCATATGACAAAAACAGTTTTGGAATGCCATGGCCAAGTACTGTCAGACACTCTGCAGGCCCATGAACTGATTCTCAGTAGTCCAGTCACAAATAAGAGATCTTTGCAAAATGACCCAACATTGGGACACTTTTTTGAGCCACTGTAGTAGTCACTAAGTAGGAACTACAGTACTATGAAAAAATGTAAGTGCACACTACATGCTTATGTAATCTGGTGGCTATGCTACAGCACACCGGCTGTTTACTCCAACAATGGGTATCATTTATTAAAAATCATTTACTTGCTGAGTGGGTGTGTTGGAAATCTGTGGTATTGTGTCATACTTGGTCAGCAAGAACATTTTCCTACTTACATAATCACCCTTTGACTTAGCCAGAATATTTTCTACTCATACCTCAGTCTTTGTCCAACTCGAAGTCTGAGGTATGGTTTACATTCTTTACTCTAATCTCCAACACAGTACTAATATCTACTTAGATATTTACTTTCTTTTAGTTATTTTTGGTCCAGCCTGAACTTTGTCTTTTCATAACCTACAAAAGACTTTAGGGTAACCTCAGTGGTCTGGCAAGCTACTGTTATACAGTGAAGATCAAAACTGTTACAATGTTTGCAACAAATTTGATTGTGTGGGATATAGTTTGGGATTGGGCATGGCTGTGCCAATGTGGTAGGGGAGACATGTATAGACTTTAGTCCTGGCTTTCTGTTGATGGTCTTCATGAGTGCAGGGGTGCAGTGACTGTGACTTTATGGGACCATTACTGAGGCCTATGCATTGCAACAGTTCTGCATCTTTTGTCATGGTGGATGCAATCTACAGTGTGGAATATGTATTTTGGGCATTAATGCTTGCTAGTGCTTACATAATATATCACATGATCAATTTAATGTTTTGTCAGCATGCAAACAATGCCAAACACTGAATATATGTCATTTATCCCCTGTTCTGCACTGCAACTCAAGAAATCACTTGTCTGGCTTATCAGGACTACTCTCTTGGGGAAATATCAGCTAATTCAGGTATTTATGGAACCACCATGAGTAGGGTGTGTACCCAGTACCATCAATCCATTAAAAAGGCTGCTAGGAGTCATCCCAGCACTGTTTCAGCCACCAATGCCTGAGGGGTTCTGACACTAATCAGTACTGGGAAGGCTGAAAATGCCATGGAGGTCAGTCTGACACTTCATGACATGAAGAATAAACCAATCCCCTCTCATCCAATGTATTTCTGCCAAAAGGAAGCTCACATCAAGATTAGGGTGAAGCAAAACCCTTCTTTACATCCTGGGGATATGGGTGGGGAAGCCTACTGGGCTGCCAGAGTGCAGATTTTTTCCTTTCTATCTGTCCATGAATGATGCCATTGGTCACTTATGACCAAATAATTTCTTTGCAGTCATCCCCAGTCCAGTGCAGGGCATCATCTGGCTGACCCTCCTGGACACCCCCAGTTCAAAGGGCAGTTATGCCTCCCTCCAACCTTAAGGCCAGCTTCCCTCTGGCAAAAATACATTTGATGGGAGGAGATTGGCTTATTCTTCATGTCATGAAGTGTCAGACTGACCCCCATGGCATTTTCAGCTTTTCCAGTACTGATTAGTGTCAGAACCCCTCAGGCACTGGTGGATGAAACAGTGCTGAGATGACTCCCAGCAGCTTTTTTAATGAATTGATGGTACTGGGCACACACCATACTCATGGTGGTTCTGTAAATACTTCAATTAGCTGATATTTCCCCAAGAGAGTAGTCCTGATAAGCCAGACAAGTGATTTCTTGAGTTGCAGTGCAGAACAGGGGATAAATGACATATATTCAGTGTTTGGCATTGTTTGCATGCTGACAAAACATTAAATTGATCATGTGATATATTATGTAAGCACTAGCAAGCACTAATGCCCAAAATACATATTCCACACTGTAGATTGCATCCACCATGACAAAAGATGCAGAACTGTTGCAATGCATAGGCCTCAGTAATGGTCCCATAAAGTCACAGCCACTGCACCCCTGCACTCATGAAGACCATCAACAGAAAGCCAGGACTAAAGTCTATACATGTCTCCCCTACCACATTGGCACAGCCATGCCCAATCCCAAACTATATCCCACACAATCAAATTGTTGCAAACATTGCAATGGTTTTGATCCTTACTGTATTAGTATCTAGCTGTAGGGTAACTACAGGGTATCAGTAAGCAGGAATGAACCTGAGCAAATGGTACTCACCCTCAGTAGTCTGGAAAGCTACTGAGGGACTAGGAAAACTGTCTACTGCTAATGTGCAATGCAAAGTGATTAAGTAAGCAAGTAAACACATGCCAACACTGGCCAGTTGCCACATATTCCAACAGGTAAATAGTTCAATTGGATGTTGATACATTATATATACACATGTCTTCTCAGAAAGTAACATCTATAGTATGGTACATTCCAGGCTCCTTCCAGCTGCTTACTTTGAGTGTGAGGCTACAGACTGGGGAGTAAGGATAAATCCAAGTGGCTGTGCAGGAATTCCAACACTGCCAACTTTAAACTACCTCACACTCTCAGTAGCAGCTGGAGTATAACATTTGTAAACAGTGTCAGCCACAGTGGGTACACATGACAGAGTGTGAAAAAATGTGCATAGACTGATATTAGGGTTAAGCATTTTTTGCTTAATTTGGGTGGAGATGTAACATGAGTGACTGGTGATGATCCCACCTTCCCTCACCCTACCTGATACATGGGGGTGAGAGCACAATAGATAATTGGCTGGGGGAGGAGCTGCAAACAAGGCCAGCACCTCAACAAAAGCTGATGTGATGACAAGATGATAGGCATGGGTATGAAGAGTTGTGGTATAACCTGGCAGTGAGAATGCTGAGCACATGTACTAAAGCAGGAGTCAGGACAGAGTGTGTTGATTATTGGTGGGGGTGCCATTTGCTGATGTGCATCAGGTAAATGTTCCATTCATAATGAATGAATGTGCCTCTGACATCACTCCCATCCATCTGCTTAAGAAATGAGTGACTCTTCATTCTAGAATGCAACTTCTGCTGCTGGCATGGTCTGGACTTTGAGCCAGCATTCAAAGATGAAGGTGTGCCACACCATAACTGCCCTCAATGCCAAGCAATGACTGTTAGGCACTGGTGAGGCTTTCATCAAAATATCTGACCCTGCCTTTAGCCTGAGTCCTTGACTATTCAATATGCTTGCATGGCAGGGTGTGTAGTGCTAACTATTGGTCACTGCCTCTTGTGTACCAGCATTTCCTTCCCACTTACAGCACAGCCATCCACCTCATGTGATTTACAGTGGTTTTCAAAAGTTTGGGGAAAATCCAAAAATCAAAACTCATGCAGTGGGGTTTGCCAGTGAGGACCCTGGAGGTAGCCCTAGACAGACTTGGTAGTTATTAGCAATACAAAGTGTTTCTGCCTCACACTGCCATGTCATCCCCTGCTACAGAGGGTCATGATTACCCACTATCCTTTTCCATCTTTCTCACTGTATATTTGAAGATCAAGAAAATGTCTATGAAAGGGAAGATGACTTCCAAAGAGGAAAAGTCAACTAAGATGAAGGAACTACTATTTGTTGCAGTCAAGTCCAATTACCTTGAGTTTCTCCAAGCCATACTCCTCAAGCATGGTTTGGAAAGCTATGAGGTTACAGAGAAGAAGCATTTCCCCCTGAAATATGTTCCACCAAAGGCATGAGGGTACATCATTTTCTTTCATGGTTGTAGTAACTACTACTAAGTATTCTGCTAGACAATGGGTGTCAGACATGATAGATGTCAACAATGCTACTGACTACAAGGAAATGGTGAAAAAAATATCTGAAGACAAGCTACCTGTAGTCAGGATCTTTGTGGATATGTGACACATTGAGAAGTTGCCTTGGGCCATCAAGTCTTCCAATGACTTGGAGTGTGCCTCCAACAGTTCAAAGGTATGTTGTTTATGAAGTCACAGATTGCAGCTACATAACATCTACAACTACAGGGAATATCTGGCTGTGTCAAAAAAACTGATCTTGACAATTGTCTTGCATGATGGCACTTGAAGCTTCAGAAAGCATACAAGAATGAGCACAATGAAGGGCTCACCTACATTGGCCCTCTTGGGTCAATTCCTCTGATGCCCATGATGATCTGAGACTGGTGTCTGGCACTAGTAAGTTTTCACTTGCATGTGACTGCATGAACTGACATTCATGTCACTAGGAGGATGGCCAGGCTACTATCACCACTCCACTGAACATTGAGTCATTCAACATGGCCAACAAAGCTCCCATCCTCCACCCAATGCAAAAGGCTGCCACACAACCTGCTCCTGCAGCTCTGGATCTCAATTCCCTGACTTCAGCTATCTTGCTATGGATGCTTGCTCAGTTCAACACTGGCCTTCATTCACTGACTGTGCCTGTTACCCCCATGCCACAGACTCCCAAGCAGCCTAAAGTGAAAGACATGGACGGTAGATCATCACTACCTATCCCCTCCCCCAGCAAACTAGCATGCTATCTCCAGTTTGCCAAGTTTCATCTCAGTGTCCAGCATGCTATGTTGTATAAATTGGCCCTAGAAATGCATGGGATTGGTCCTGACATCCTCCCAGATGTCAGTGACAAATTATTGGCTGATCTTGGTCTCTTGGCAGGTGATGCAATCCGCCTGAAGAAAGGCAGTATTGCATGGTGGAATGGACCTGACACAAAATGAAAGCAAAGCAATGTGTCAGCTTCAGGAGCTCCGGGGCCATCTTCCAAGCACCCCAATACCCAGGATAGCAGGCCACTTTGAGTATCCTATGAGAGGTGGTACCATGATGGAGGTGGTTGGTGTTTCACCACACTGCCTATGTGCAAGGATGACAATGACTTGGGTTTGCCTCAAGAGTGAGATTACAACCTATTCTACTTCTGTGAGACCCTCAAACAGTGGCTACCTGTTCCACATGGCTACTCCATAGATGAAAATGTGGAAGATATGAGGGATGAAACAGTACTTACATGATTGCTATATCTACTTCATAGTTTTGACGTTACCATGCCCACATGTTTTTTTCTTCTTACACCTGTCTTATCATCTGAAAAAATGCATGCAATTCGTATTCATCAAGTTCAGACAGATACATGAGGACTACATGAAAATGATGGCAAGGTTTGCTACACAATATACCCAGAACTTCTGAAATAGCCCTCTGCCTTGTCCAGCATAATACTCTGGCATGCATGGACAATCAACATCAGTGGGGGACCAAGGGGGTAGCAATGGAGGTATGCTTTGATGGCAGAGAAGGCTTGTTCAATTGGATTATAATCTGGGGAGTACACAGGGAGGTAAATGAGCCTACACACTATGAACACATCAGAAGAAGATATTGAATAGATAATTGAAGACTTATGATGATCATCCTCAACTAGATGGCAAATGCCATTGCCATGGTGGATGCCACAGCTGTCCATAATGAGGACACTGTGAGGGCCAGGATATGGGTTAGTGAATGGCATCTGTTTCTCAGTTGTCTACCAATGAAGATTCTGGACACTATTTGAGTATGCACCACTTGTTCTTTGAGGAACTTGAGGAATCATTCAGTGTCAATGGGACCCTCCATGATGTCATATGCAATGATACCATTGAGCATGATAGCTGGAACAATGGAGTACCACATTCCTCAGATGAAATGCCTCTGTGCACTGCAATGAAGACCCTTTTTTGAGCACCCAAACTTCCTCGTTACCATATGTTCATCTTTTTCTGCCTCATCGACAAAAATGAGCATGTTGGGGTTGGGAACCTCTTCAGCAATCTTGTTCATATACAGCGCCTGTGATAGGTCATTCCATTCATAGGCTCAGGCAGAGACAGCCTTGCAGGTTACACTGAGGTGATGGAGAGCATGTGAGAGTGTTGGAAGAGTAGTGTGGATGTTGTGCTTGAGCCAGAGCTCATCCTGTAACTTGTCAAGGTACAGTGATGGATGATGACTAACAATGGCAGAAATGAAAGCAAGATCAGCAGTACTAAGGACATGAGGGTGGCCCACTACACACAAGTAGGTGTGAGGATTTGAGGTGCTACCACATTGCTGGTAGCAGCTGAGGACTCTGTAGACAGTAGTTTTCTTGATGCCAAGAGATGACATATTCTTTTGATGGGATATCCTTCATGATGGAGGATGGGGATGTGGGCCTTCAGGTCACTTGAGATGCCTCATCATGGCATGAATGATGAGTGTTGATCAGTCATGAGAAATGAAATCTGCATTTGATAAGCTAGTTGAAAGTATTGCTGATAACTACCAAGTCTGTCTAGGGCTACCTCTGGGGTCCTCACTGGCAAACCCTGCCATGTGAGCTTTGATTTTTGGATTTTCCCCAAACTTTTGAAAACTGCTGTAAGCATCAACCCACTACAGCAGAGTGCAGTGGGCCTTGTTGTTATTCAAAAATTGGTTTGCACACAAGTATATCAAGCACCATGCACACTTTTGTGATGATCAACCAGTGTCTAGAGAGAAAAAGGTCCTTTTGCTATGGAGGATATGCTTAGTTGAACATTCAAATATCTCACATGCTATTATTTTCTCTTTTTCCCAGAAGAGGAAGATGACACCATGGCTTGACTCCCACAAACCAAGTGGACTCAAGCCATGCTAAGTGTACTCTCCTCCATATTCTGATGGTTAATTCTGGAGAATGACTGACAATACCAGTGGGTATGGGAGACCTTGAGAAGAATTGAGAACTCTATCCCTATTCTGCAGCACAAGCATGAACCCAGTAATGAATGACTTGAGATATTAAGCATCCAGTCAGCCTCTCCTTCCTCCCCCAGTCAATTATCTATTGCACTGAAGAAACTGAAAAAATAAGAGCTGAAGAGGGGAGTGATGATCTGAGAGGGGAGAGTACTTCCAAAGGGGCTTCTAAAGCCAGGAAGAAAATACTGTCTGGGGATGTCTGAGGCTGTCTGAAGCTGTCTGAACACAAGTGAAGGCCACTCTCAACCTTCTTGAACTCACACTTCGACTTGGAACTCACTATTATTTTTTTGTAAGTATGCACAGTGTAGTGTAAGTGTGCAAGTGGCTTACTTAAGCCTCATCATGTGTCTAAACTCGAAACACTAAGTAAAATCTAAGGTAAATGAACTGAAACAAAAGAAAGTAAAAACATTAAAATAAGAGAAATATCCTACTAGGGAGTACCCTCTCCCTACAGTGCTCTTGCCCCTGTGTATCAGGTAGGGTGAAGGAAGGTGGGATCATCACCAGTCACTCATGTTACATCTCCACCCAAATTAAGCAAGAGCACCATTGGAAAATGCCTAACCCTAATATTGGTCTACACACATTTTTTTCACATGACAGAGTGTACCCACTGTGGCTGACACTGTTTACAAATGTTATACTCCTGCTACTGAGAGTGTGAGGTATTTTAAAGTTGGCAGTGTTGGAATTCCTGCACAGCCACTCAGATTTATCCTTACACCCTAGTATGTAGCCTCACACTTGAAGTAAGCAGCTGGGAAGGAGCCTGGGTACATTCATACATTCAATCCTCTAAAAACTTCATTGAACACCACATTTGTGGCTTTGTTTGTTTGCTGCCCTTGGCCACCATACAATACTTTGATGTTCCTTGGATGAGTACATCTGGAGAGAGCCACACATAATTGTCCATGAGAGAATACAGGGGTCCTCAGGTCAAGGCCCACATGCTGGACTGGCTGGCCCTGTGATTTGTTGAGGGTCACTGCATAGGCTAGATGAACAGGGAATTGCAGACAGTGCAAAGGAACTGGAAAGTCATCTTGATTGGCATCCAGAGCCATGTGAGGGATCAGCACCACATCATTGTTAGTGTCTCTGTCCCTTCCCTGCAACACATGACACCCCAATATATGATGGGTGGATCTGACCAAGACCAGTCTGGTACCATTGTAAAGGCCATGGATGGGGTCCAGGTTGCAAAGAAGCATGAGGGGTGCACCAGGCTTCAACTCCAGTTCATGAAGAGGAAATCCTGATGGTTCAAGTGTGTTCAGCACCTCCCTTGGAATGTAATCATATTGGTCATCAGTGACAGAGTCTGCACTCCTGCACACAACCTTCTCTCCAGCAACTTTTCCCAGAATGATGGAGTTGATTTTGTGGACTTCAGCATTCCTGGCAGATAGAATGGTGCAATCCAAGAAGTACTGGTGCTGTGGAGGGTGGTTCTGAGGAGGGTTGAGGAGGTCTGCATACATGGCATTGATGAGGGAGTCCAAGTCACTACCACAGGACATGTGGGGTGGGAGTTCCATCTCTCCTTCTGTCACACCAATGTGCAACAGCTGCTCTGCCCACTGGTCACACTCAGGATCCCTTCCAAGTTGCATGTTCTCATGGAGGTCATGAAGTTGCAGTGCAGGCCAGAGATTGGAATGACACAGAGTGGCCCCCACTATCTGCTCTCTGGAGCCATGAGGGATAACAGGGAGGGTTTGCCTATAGTCTCCCCCAAAGAGAGTGGTGATTCCTCCAAATGGATGGCCCTCCTGCAGTAGCTCATGAAGTGTGTGATCCACACACTCCACCACATGGTGATGTTGAGTTGGCATTTCATCCCAAATGACCAGGGCAGTTTGCTGAAGCAGCTGATGGTTTTGGAATGTCAAGACCTGAATGAACTAGCTTGGGAGGAGCTAGTTAGGGCAATTTGGAGATAGTCATATAGTAAAGTACATGAGGCCTACATGAGGCATAACATATAGCAAAGGTGAGGCATGAGGTCACAGTGACATCAGGATGACATCACTATCAAGCAGAATGGTCTAGAAGGAAAACATACATCGACCATGAGGTCAGAGTCTAGAAGGTTCTGGAGATAGATGATTAGACAAGACAAGACAAAAGATTAGATAGAGGAGATTAGATAAAGAAAGAAAACTGCATATTCACTGCAAACATTTCACAATTTTTCTTCAGAAAGTGTGCTGAAAAAATGGTGGTAAGAGATACTCTGTTATTTTGGATGATTTATCAGAAAAAAATGCAAATATAAGTTTGTCTTTCCTGTACAGAAACATGGATTAATGGTAATGTCCATTAGCTTCTACTTTAATTGGCATTAGCACCAATCCATGTTTTCTGGGATAAAGTAAAACATTATTTTTGCATTTTTTCTGTGTAAACATCCAAAATAAAAGAGTATCTCTTCCTTCCATTTTTTCAGCATGTTTTCTGATGACATGCTTGCAGTGATTGTAACAATGATGAGCTGATGGATATGGATCAACCATCATCTCCAACTAAAAGAGTCTGTAGATGAGGATATCAAATTATATGTAGTGACAAATCTGATGTATTAAAAGGAGGAACACCAGGAATGGTGTGTCTGAGACATATTGTTGAAATACACACAGAGATGGGACATCCCACCTGCACCTCTGAAGGGACAAGGGGAAGGGATAAGGGATGTCCCATATCAGTCTGTGAGGCTAGTCTTCAGCAAACCTTTGATGTGCTAGTACTCCAGTGTGACTATGGCCAATAGTTATGAGATTCATATGAACTGAATAAAGGTGTATAGTGATCATTTATAAATCATAATGCTAATAGTCAAATAATTGAGTAGATAACCCAGAAGACATTTTACTATTTGGTCCACCCTTCTCATTTGCACAAAAGCCCCATATAAGAATTACCATACTTTTGTCATCATGACATAGTCATTACAAGAGCTGATTATTGCGCAGAGGATCTGGGGTCAATAGGGCAAGGTGGCAGAGCACTTGCCTTGTTGGTTCAGTTGGTGTTGGTCTTGGTAGGAGTAGAGAGTAGTTCTGAGTGAGAACGATGTAGAGAGAGAGAACGAGCTTCGTTACATCCTGTGGTGTATCCTACAGGGTATATATACATCTCTGGTGTGCACGGACCAGGTGTGCTAACACCTATGATAAGAACTACTATATTTGTAAGTAAGAGGACCTTCCATATAGGTACTACTCTGTCTTTCTACTAGGAACGTGTTATCCGGTAATCCGGTAGAAGAGAACACCGTAGAATAGTATGGAACAACTATTCTTAGTTTATCAATCACATGTAAGTGATTATAACCGGTAGATATTTCAACACTGATATGACACATATCATAATACTATGAAGTCAACAACACTTTAGAATTGCTCATCAGATAATATCATCATCATATTATTGACAATATTCACTTCAGTGGGATTTTACTGTGATCATCCATATTGTAAGGATGGACTAGACTCCTATACTGGTAGTCTAATCCCTGGCTAAGGGCCCAGGACTTTCTGTGCCTTGGGATGAGCACAGAGTTGAACTCTGGTGCTGTACATGTTTATATTACATCATCTAAAGCACCTGTATATAAACAGGCACTTGTTACATAAGTAGGATGGCTTCTTTTTTACCATACTTTGCACACTCAATATAACACTGGTTGTGTATATATTTGAGTGACTAAGTATACAAGTGAATGAGAAGATCAGAAATCTTACATTTTTTACACACCCAAAAGCATTATGGGCCCCAAGTCTAACAAGAACCTCACACCACAGAAGAAAACTTCTCATGGTGCATCAAAACCTCTCAAACTGGATGGAGTTTGAGAGGATGGAGATGGAGATGATCTGCCACCATCAGAGAGGAGTGAAAACCACCCTCAAGCATGATTGTCCAAGATGATTGCACAAGAAACTACCAATGATGCTGATTGTGCCATAATCATAGATGAAAGGCTGAGTGCTCTAACCAACCTAACCACCAAAACTGCTCTCATAGAAAATACAAGAGCAGAAGGATTGGGGAAGGGAAAAGAAAAATCTGACAATAGAAAAAAACCACCTATGTTCCCCAAGTTTATCCAAGAACTAAAGGATATAGTGGCTGAATGCACCACTCAATGGGAAAACTTCAGTGACCAGGACAAACATGGCCACCAAGTACAAACCTTCAGAAAACTATATGACCTAGTGGACATGCCTGACATCAAGAGTGCACATGACAGGACTGGAAAAGAAGGACGAGGCCCTGCATGTGATGCAAGGAGGGAAGTCCACTATGATAAAATGCCTGTGAGGAATGAATGCAGGCAGGAAGACACTCAACAAGGAGATAACACTCATAGAGTGGAGACAAGCAGAGTTGATCAGTACCAGGCAATGTATGACCTGGCAGACTGGCCAGACTGGGAAATCCCACCTCATATGGAAAGAGGCTTCAAGGAAGAAGAGGCATTTGGCTGGAGGATGGGCACTGGACACCCAGGCAGTGACCCAGATGATGACCCAGATGATGACCTGGATGACATCTACCCTCACAGGAATAATCACAATAATTGTGATGATGATCACAGGAGAAGACTACCCCCAGCTCCTCCAGCTCCCCCTGTTGCAACCATAGGGACAATGAAGAGGAGGAACATGATCACCACAATCAGAGATGACCACTAGGAATACACTCACACTGAGGGTTAACCCCCAGTATGAGTGGATATATGGAATCCCTCCTAGAAAAATATCATCAGAGAATATATGAAGTGGTAGGCCAAAATATGGCTCCCACATGTCCCAAGGTCAAAGCCATAAAAATTGCCCAACCTAAGTACTACAAAGGCCAGGATGACATCAATGCCTTCAATGAATGGGTCAACCAGACATTGCACTGGTTGAAGATCTACAATGTGACATGGCCAGCCCATGATGCAGATTGCATAACATATGCTGGAACCTGTCTGGAAGGAATGGTGGCACAATGGTTTGACCAAGAAGTGGATGGCCCAGATTGCACAATCTGTGACTGGATGTTCAAAGAATTCATATGCTCCATGTTCACCCATTTCATCCATGAATGAGGCTTCAGCCAAAAATGCTGCTGAATGATGTAGGGAGGGTATTCTCCCTACTAGGAGATTTCTTTTATTTTATTGTTTTTACTTTCATTTTTGTTTCACTTCATTTACCTTAGATATTTACTTAGTGTTTTGAATTTAGACACATGATGAGGCTTATATAAGCCCACATGCACTTACACTTCACTGTACCTACTTACAAAAAATAATAACAAGTTCCAAGTCAAAGTCTGAGTTCAAGAAGGTTGTGAGTGGCCTTCACTTGTGTTCAGACAGCTTCAGACTGCCTCAGACATCCCCAGACAGCATCTCTCCCCAGGCTTTAGAAGCCCCTTTGGAAGTTCTCCTCTCTTCAGATTGTCACTCCCCTCCCCAGCATTTCTTTTTCAGTTTCTTCAATGATACAACAACACCAAGTACTCTGCCATGAAGGGAGTACTTGCCTTCTACAATGACCTGAAGTGCCAAGCATCCAGGATGGTCCAGCCACCAGATGAATATTCCATGAAGAGGAAATTTGTCAATGGACTCCCCTTGTTGATTGCAGAGAGAGTCCTCAAATTGAGAGGAGTATCAGTGGAACACACACCAATGGACCAGATCTTGATCAAAGTACAAAAAATGGAAAGTGCCCTCAAGTTGATCAGCAACCACACATGAGTCCAGCAAGTGAAACAGACTGGTCATTGTCCAACCAATTTTGAAAACAGAATTGGCAACAGGCAGTACACTGACAATGAATACAGGTACAGTACATGCAGAAGGGTAATGTCCTCTACAGAAAGGTGCTGGACAATGCACACATGCAGAGACAAGAGGCCTCCAACCCACAGGGACAGTGCATGACTGGAAACAGCCATGAGAAAAAGAACATGCCAGGGAGCTTGGGCCAGAAGAAAGAGCCTGGCCACCCTAGACAGGGTGTAAAGTGCTACTGCTGCAGTAAGGAGGGGCACTATGCAAATGAGTGCACTCAAAGGGACATGACCTTGAAGGACCACAAGATGGGCAAGGCCCAACTATTCACTGCCAAGGTGATCAAGGATGACTGCATTGAGGAGACCCATGAGATTCAGGATGAAGAGTCACTGGGCCATAATGATGACAACCAGGAAGAACATCTAGGTGATGAAGCAGAAGTCAATGATGAGGTCATCAACATCTATGGAGGGTACTATGACAGTGACAATGATGGAGAACCCATCATGTACCTTGGATTGATGAAAGCAACTGACTACCCAAGGATGATGAACCAATATACTATGCTAGGATGGACATCAAAGAGTCAGCAGTGGAAGGCATCCCGAATGATGATGATGAACTGGGTGATGAGGATGGTGAGCCAGATGATGAGGGACCATCATCTAGTGAGGAAGAAGTCATGGAGGTTGTCTGCTGGGGAATGATTAATGAAATGGAAAATGAAGCAATGCCCCCAGTGACCAATGACCACACATAGCACTATTCAGAATGGTTCAGTCTGATGCATGTAGACAACTGCCAGACCTGTTGAATGTACAGAGCTCATATCATACAAGATGAGCCTGCAGAGGTGCCATCATTGATAGCCACTCATGTGGTACCCCAACAACAGAGATGAAGAGCATATGATGAAGGTTGGGATGCAAGGGAAGAGGCAACAGGTGAGGCCATGCTCCCTCACATAGGATATGTGTTGGACAAATTGAACTCCATTGATGCTGCTGTAGGCCCTGCCATCATGCAAGTCAATGGCATTTCTCAAGGGGTGCAGACCTGTATTCAATCTGGTGAGTGTACATACATGAACACCTGATCAACAAGGGCCACCAGGCAATCAGAATGTGTCAGACACTCCAACCCAGGGAGTGTGATGCCTCAACAAGTACAACACCCTCATTGAGGGAAATGAGAGCAGCAAGAACAGAAGTTGATAGAGCAGGAGAACTGCTGCAAGGCATCTGGGACATGATGACTCAAAATGAACAGAGGATGCAACAAGTGCAGTGAGAAAGTGAATACATCCAAGGAGAAATAAGATGAATGGCTGACAGGCTCTCATGTGGGTGTGAAGACCTGGGTGGAGAAATGCAATCATATATTGACCCAGAAGCACTGGCCATCCTGAATGCAGTCAAATATGAGCACAAGACCCAGACAAACATCAATGACTGATGGCCCTCTGTCCAACAGAAGACACCAATTGCACATTCCATTATGGAATGTGCACTAATGCCATGATTACCCCAAGACTGACTATATCCCCACAAGCACATGCTTATGTAGTAGTAAAAGCACAGGTCAATGACTGCGAAGCATTGACCATGATACACACAGGGAGCATGACCAATTTCATGAGCCCTTCATTTGTGACTGTTGGCAAACTACCCATGTTCACTCTGGCATCCCAGTTGACATTGCAATTGGGATGTGTTGGTAGTCAATCCAAAATCACCCACAGCTCCCAGACAAAGTTGCACCTGGGAGCATTTACATGCAATGCCTACTTCAATGTCATGAACATTGATAGGTATGACTGCATCCTTGGAATCCCCTTCCTTTGATCACACAGCATACAATTGAGATTTGATATGAATACAGTAGAAGTGGGGGATATCTCAGTTCTGATGCACACAAAACTGGACCTGTCCAGTTCTGTTGAAAATCACTCATGAGACAGAGGCTGACACAAGGATGTGTCAGCCTCAACATCGAAAAACAACTGACTAGTTGGTGGGGCCACACTGACAAGGAACCCTCCTGGCCCCACAAAACCATGCCAAGATATTGTGGTACAAACATCAGTAGATGAAGGCAAGGGGGAGGCCACACTTGCACATATGAAGCCTCAAAAATACTCAGATGAGGATATCCCTCACCTGAGAGAAGAACTGTACAAGAAATATGAGCACCATATGAAAGGAGTGGTGACCAAAATGCCACCACTGCAAGAAGTAAACCACCACATACCCTTGATAGATGAGGGTATGCATTATACCTACCACTTGCCATGCTGCCTGGACTTGCTGAAACCTCAGCTGGCAGAAAAAATTCAACTGTATACAAAAGTGGATGGTGGGAAAGAGCAAGCATGCTGCAAGTGGTGCCCATGCTCTGCATCCCCAAGAAGAATGGCAAACTACAGACAGTCATGGACTGTCATAAACAAAATGACAACATGGTCAAGGATGTCACTCCATTCCCTGACCAAGACCAGATCTGAATGGATGTTGCTTGAGCAAAGTATTGCTTGAAGATTGATCTGTTGAATGCCTATGAACAAGTTCAAATCAAACCTGACAATGTCCACAAGCTGGCATTCTTGACAGTCTTTGGTACATTCCTGAGTCATGTCATGCAGCAAGGGGACTGCAATGCACCAGCCACTTGCCAGCAGCTAATAACAGTGACATTGCAGGAGTACATAGCCAGGATAGTACACACATACCTAGATGATGCATTCATGTACAGTGATACCATAGAGGAACACATGGAACACATATGCCTCATACTGGATGCACTAGTGAATGCTGACTTCTACCTCAAGAGAGAGAAACTCAATTTATTCACTGAGAGACTGGACTGTCTCAGCTGCATTATCAATGACAAGGGTGTAGATGCAGATGAGGACAAGATGGCCTGCACTTGCAACTGGAGAAAGCCAACAAACCTGAATGAAGTGCAGTGGTTCATGGGCCTCATTGAGTACCTGGCACCATTTATGCCAGATGTATCAGCATACATGACACCCCTGATGGGCATCCAGAGGAATGGCCACTCCTTCCTCTGGCACAAGATTCATGACAGATGTTTTCAGGCAATCAAGGATCTCACCTGTAAATATCCTGTCTTGTGACCAATAGATCCAAGATCAAACAAGCCCATCTGGCTCATTTGTGATGCATCACTATATGGAATAGGGGCACTGTATGGTCAAGGCCCAACCTGGCAAGGGTGTCAACCAGCAGGGTTTATGTCAAAGAAACTCATGGACACCCAGCACAACTACTGGACTTTTGAGAGAGAGACACTTGCCATCCTTGAAGCACTGCTGAAGTGGGAGGACAAGCTCCTCAGGTTCCACTTCAAGATTATCACAGATCACGAGACCCTACAATTCCTTTGCACATGGCAATGTCTATCCAACTGCCAGATGTGCTGGATGGACTACTTGTCCCAATTCAATGCCAAGATCCTTTATGTCAAGGGGTCAGACAATAAGGTAGCCAATTGCCTGTCTTGCTACAATGAGACAGATGGAGGGGACAAAGCCCAAAAGGAGAATGTCAAATGGGCAACAGCTGACATTCGACTCGATCCAGAAGGGGATGACCTCCCAATCAATAGACTGAGAGAATTGCATCTTGCAGCAATGTGAGATGAGACACCAAGGATAAAGGAGCTGGTGGAGGAGCATTGCACAGAGGCTGATGCACTGAAACAACACACAGAGCAGAGAAGGGCAGGACCCACCCATGCAACTACAACTGGGGACCCTACTCTTCTCGACTCTGTGGGGGATCCTCAAACACTCACCACCCACTTTCAGGGGGAGAGTGGCTTCCTCAACTGTGTCAGACAGGGATACTCATCAGACCCTGTCCTAGCCAAAGTGATCATACACCTGGACCACCATTGGAACTTCACCATGCATCAGCAAAACCTCCCCCCCTATACAGGTCTGTACAGACCACAGACCCACAGACAGGTCCCCCCCTGTACAGGCCTGTACAGACCTACCCCAGATTGTTTCAGTACTACAGATTCTCACCACTCACATATGTTGTAGTTGACCAATAATTGAATCATATTATCATAAGCTACCTAAATTACATGTCAAGGTACAAGGATATACATACATATCTATCTATACTAAGTGGTCACTTATTACTATTAGTAGGGAGAAGGTACCCACCATAAGGGTGGTGGTAGGAAAGGAGGGTGGTGAGGGAGGGACAATGATGAAGATGATGGTGAGGAAGAGGGATGGTGGTGGTAGTGGAAAGAGATGCAGTGTTGGAGTGAGCTGGGTTTAAATATCCTTTTCTGCTTACCTCAGCAACTTTTGAAGCCAGCTGTGTGGGTTGTGTGGGCACACCTCTACAAATTTCAAACTCCACCAAAAATGAAAGTTGTAGCCTATGATCACAGGACCATGGGAATATTTTTACCTTAGTAATATCTCCTTTTTTGGGTGAGATATTCACAAAGTTCTCATGGAGTCCCAGTTTGCAAAAATAAAAAAGTGGCTGCACAGTTATGATGTCATAATGAAAGTTGTAGTGTATGATGTCATGATCATGTCAGTATGATTATCTCATCAATATGTTTACTTTTGGGTGAGATATGGGCAAATCAAAGTTTACATATGTGGTGTCTGTAGGTCTGTGGAGTCTGTAGAGTCTGTAGGGTCTGTAGGGGTCTGTACTTGGTCTGTGGAAAATCTGTACCATCTGTGGGTCTGTGCCTCTGTACCAAACCCAGGGTTTTGCTGATGTGGCCAACAGGCTGATATATATTAAGAATGCATCTGGAGACAATGTGCTGTGCCTCCCTCATGTTGATTGGAGGAATGACTGCCTGACAGCACAAGTGATCAAGCATGCCCACAAGATGCTCAGCCACTTTGGAACTCTGCACACTGGAGACTACATCTGTAGGCACTTCTGGTGGCCTGGCATTGGCAAGGAAGTCAACTGATACTGCAGATCATGCCTGGCAGGGCTCCTCCACTCCCTGCTGGTACCTAAATGGCCCTGGAACTCCATAGCAATGGATTTTGTTGGTCCATTCCCTGAGAGCAGCAATGCTGACTACCTTTGGGTTGTATCGCACTGACTGACATCACTGGTACACTTAGTACCTGTCAAGACCACAATACAAGTGTCTGAACTTGCATGTGTTTTTGTTCAGGAAATAGTATGACTGCACAGCCTCCCTGACACCATCATATCTGATCGAGATGCCAAGTTCACCTCACAATTCTGGCATGAGGTGCATTGATTGTTGGATGTGCGACTGCTCACATCCACCACCTTCCATCTGCAAACTGATGGAGCATCCAAGTGGGCAATAAGGAACATCTTGCAGATACTATGAGGTCTGGTTGTGCCAGACCAACAGGACTGGGCCAAAAAACTGTCAATGGTTGAATTCACTATCAACTCAAGCATCAGTAGCTCAATGGGATTTGCACCATTCAAGCTGACCTATGGATACATGCCCAGATCACTCCACCTGTGAATCCCATATATACATGCTAATTAGCTTTGCTAATAATTCCTGATGACACTACTAACACACAGGAGATATGCCTAAATACCCACTCCTTCAATATCTTTTCAATAATGTCAGACCTTTGAGTTCAATTTTTGACAGCTTATTAGTTACCACTACCTACATTACTATATTTGGCTGATAGTGTCCCTGGCGCAACTTGCCAAAGTCCGGGCATCACCTGTCACAGTGAACACACACCTGTGCTCGTTGTTGTTGACAGCAAGCATGAATATCTCAAGAATGGCTGAGCCGTTCAGTGCTGGGATTTCTTCTATGTACTCTGTCTCTGACATACAGTACACCTAGCATAGTAGCACTAAACATTGTAGCTAGTGAAGACTTAATATTATGAAAGTTGTATTTGTCACACTGTTTGTATCATGTGGCTGCTGTCAAATGCCATGCGTACCACACAGCCTGCACGAACTGACCTACTGGTGCCATGTGCAAATGAACCAACATCATCTGTCACAGTGAGTACACCCTTGTGCTCGTTGTTACCAACAGCGAGCACACATATCTCAACAATGGCTGGGCTGTTTAGCATCCAGTTTTTTTCTATGTAGTGAGAAAGTTGTGCACTATTTCATCCACATGAACATAGTTACAAAATTGTACATTGTACATTGTATATACTCCAGGTCACAGCTCACCAGCCCTGCCAGTATCTGTCACATGCCTGCTGTCACATCGAGTGATGCCTACATTCCTGCTGCTATGTGCTGACGTCACCCATCACAGTGAGTGCACTCCCGTGCTCGTCGTCACCAACAGCATGTACACACGCCTCAAGAATGGTGGAGTTGTCTGTGGTTGGCCTTCTTCTCGCTATCCTGACACAATGTTGAGGGATGGGACACCAAACTTCATATGTATTTAGAACAGTCATACCACCACACATGCTGATGTCACCCATCACAGCACACCTCGTTGTTACTAACAACATACACAATGCACATCCTAAGAATGGCTTGGTCACTTGTGCTTTAGGTTTTTTTTCTGTGTACTCCTTGCCCGAGCCTCCTGGGATCAGGACAGTATGTGTCTTCATCACCATAGTTCTTGGCTCAATGACCTCAAGTTCAAGAACTATCTTCCAAATAGAGTTGTGTGATGTGCAATAACATGGCTGGAACACCTGCAGGAAGCATTGAGGCTGTCAGCAGGTCAACACACCACAAGGATCTATTATCCTGTCCTCTCTATCCTTCATCCATGCGCTGTTTGACAAGTGAGTCAGAGTTTCTGTATGATCTGCCACGATCACTTGCTGAACTACTTGTACTTACAGTATACCCCAGCTGCGGTAGAATAGCACAAGGGAGTCACACAACTCATCACTAGTTGAGGTGGTGTTTCATCTGAGTTGTAGTAAGTCTTTCTTGGGTATTGTCACTATTCTCATCCATTCACAGAGTTATCTTATGATGGTCCTCACTGTCTGAGGCAGGTGATTGTACTGCCTACAGGTTCACTGTTGTGGTGTGGTATGCTTGCTCTCAGTATCTCAGAAGTCAGGATGGCAGGTCATCCTAACTGTGGTGGGTTGTTTTGGTGTATTCTCATTGCTTACATGCATTCACAGAGGCATCATACAATGATCGACATGGGCAATCACACCACCCAGAGGCTCACTGTCATAATGTGGTGCACTTGGTCTCAGTATCTCAGAAGTCGTGGTGGTGGGTCATCTAAGCTGTGGTGGGTTGTTCATGCATATTCTCGTCACTTACATGTGTTTGCAGAGTATGTCATATGATGATCAAAGCAGGTGGTTGCACCGCCCACAGGCTCACTGTCATGGTGTAGTACACTTGGTCTCAGTGTCTCTGAAGTTGGGGTGGTAGGTCATCCAAGCTGTGGTGGGTCATTTTTTGTGTATTCTCATTGCTTACATGCATTCGCAGAGGCATTGTATGACAATTGAAGTGGGTGGTAAAACCACCCACAGGCTCACTGTCATGGTGTGGTATGCTTGGTCTCAGTGTCTCAGGAGTTGGGGTGGCGGGTCATCCAAGCTGTGGTGGGTCATTCTTGTGTATTCTCATTGCTTACATGTGCTCGCAGAGTTGTCATATGGTGATCAAAGCAGGGGATTGCACTGCCCATGGGCTCACTGCCGTGGTGTGGTATGCTTGTTCTCAGTATCCCAGGGTGACAGGTCATCCAAATTGTAGTAAATCTTTTTTGTGTATTCTCATTATTTACATACATTCACAGAGGTATCATACAATGATCCTTGCCGCCCAAAGCAGGCGATCGCATGCTCATTGCCTCACTGTTGTGGCATGGTATGCTTCTTTTTCCCAGTATTTCTCGAGATTGAGGCACCTCGTACCTATGCATTTTCCATGGTCTCTCTGGCAGCAAAACCCTACAGATAGGTGGTACTTTCATGTGACTGATTATAGTGCCCTCTTGATGACAGCAATCATGCCTGTCAAATATTTGGGCAATATAAGCATGTGCACCATGTCAGGTCGTTAAGCCTAAAGCACAAGACAATCAGCAAGGTTCATGTCACATCCACATGGCCCCATTTTCTTCTTACTGCCATGATGTCAGGTACTTTTCCCACACCCTCACACCCATGGGCTGCAGATGGAGACTACAATTTTTCTGGCTTATCGACCACTGTGGACTGCAGTAATAATTCTTCAGTAGGCTCTTTTCTCCCCTCTCTTTTTTTCCATGGACAGCATTTGTGTATCCCTCCTGCTTGAGCTGACTTTTTTTTTTTCCTTCCTGCTAGGTAACATGTCACAACGAAACACTGATGCCAGCAATACAAACTCTAGTATGCCAGTTCTGCTATCCTTCCACACTCCTGGCATGGTTGCTCCCCTTTGTCCTGTGGTTCCCCCTCTCACCATTAGCCAGCTCGACCCAGACAATACCATATGCAATTTTCTTGATGCTAACTCGAACAACCTGTGGAATACTTTGTTCATGCCTACTGCAAACTGGCACCTCCCCTTCCTCAATCTCACACTGTAGGGAGTCTACACTCCCTGAGGCTGTAAAGCGCCCATGGCGGCATTCCTCATTCTTGTCAGTCGCTAGATCACACATCTCTTATGGTCACGGCACAGCCTGCTAAATATATTGCCGCCTATGCTAACGACACACTTCCTCATTCATCATGTGCCCACCTTTGCCCCTATTGCCACCAGCAACATTGCTGCCTGTCAAGTGTCACCTTGTCTCCTCAGCATCTATTCCTCTCTACAAGCACCGAGGCTGCCCCTCCCTTAGTAACGCTGCCCCTTCTGCACTCCAGACCAGTGGAGGAAATCACCACCAGCATCCAGTGTGCGCCTCCGCTACCCAGGCATGTCGTTATACCACTTCACCTTTACTTACCTTTGCTTTCTGCCTTTTGTTTGTTTTATCTTTGCCTCTGTCACCACTGCATGTGTGACTATCTTTGTGTCAGTCTTGATGTCTTCTTTTATTACTTTTGACATATGACAGATCTGAAATATTCCAATTTTACCTTAGAAACCACTGTCCTTACAATACATAAGTCCGAAGTACTTAGAAAAATGGACACCAAACTTTTGGAGTCACTTTGTGTGTATCAGAGGAGTCCTTTGAGTCTTAGTGTCAATCTCTGGCCTTCTTCAAGTCCTCAGAGCACCCCAAGTCCTAGAATTCTTCTGCCTCCTGCTTGCCACCTATGAGTCCCTGTGTGACCATTTTTGCCACCTGCCTAGCTGATTTTTGCCACCTTCCGAGTTCCAAAAGAGCTCTCAAGCTTCACCCCCACAGAAACCCCATTGTCTCTTAGATTCCCCTTCCCTGTCTCCTTCTGACTCTTGACCCCTTGGGACGAGCCTAGGTTTTACCTACAGCTTTCCCCCTCTTTCCCCCTTTTTGCACTCTCATAAGAAGAGTTGCCTACAACGCTACTGAACATGGTTGTGTCACATCCGATAGCCAACTTTCATCAAGCATCCCTCCTTTCCCTTCGAGTATGCTGTGAGATAGTGGTAACCCCAAATCTTCATCTGGAAACAATAATTTCATGGTGCATTATGTGTTTGTTTCAGGGTAACCTGGTTTGATAAAAATCTCAAGGAGAGTATTGAAGATACAAATTGTCCTGAGGTGCCAGCCAATGAGGGGATTCACGATGTCTCCACTTGGGCTGCATGTAACCCTGGTGCACGCATTATTCAACCTTGTCATTCTAGACAGATGTCGGAAGCTCAGAAAGCATCATGGGCAATTGCTCGCCAGCAGAGGGCCACAAAGAAAGCCCTCCTGGATAATGCTGTGCAGGAATATCTCACTCAGCAAACCTTGAAGTTAGAAGAAATTGCTTTGAATCATAGTATCACAGTAGAGTATTTGAAGGGTCTCATAGGTGGCCAGACTCATTACCACAACCCTCGAAAGGTACAGTGGCATAATGCGCTACTCCATGTGAAGGCTTTGGAGGTCAACACAGGTACATATCTCCTATCTACTCACATTCAGTGCTCCAATTCAATACTTGCACAGACCATCCATCCAGAACCAAATATTCATTGACAGGGATACAGAAAATGGTAAAGGATGATGAATGGCTGCAAAACCTTACACAGGAAGCACTGGAACAACATGTTATCACACTCAATGAACATCGTGACACAAAGATACATGGTGTTCGAGCAAATAATGTCACAGCTGCCCAGGACATACTGGCAACCACTGACAGAATTACTAAGGAAGTATGTAGCTTCATCAGTGTAGGTACTCCAATTACCTGACACATTCACCCCTAGCTCACTAGCCTCCGTGATCACACTGGTATCTATGCTATGTTGCTAGTCATGCGAGGCCACATCAACAACTCTATTCAATCAATGTGGACTACAACTGATAACTCAGCAGAGTTTTGGGAGGACGTTTCTGGACACCAAATCGTGGATATTGCTCATCAATATGAGCAATGGGCCTGCACCCAGAACCAAAGTAAGTCATTCATCTTTGCTCAGCCTGTTGGTACTGACTCACAATGACAGATCTCCTTGAGCATGATTCCCTTGGAAGCCTCCACAAGCAAATCACCAAAGCCATTTCATCGGGCCCCAGTATGTTGTTGTACCATTCATTACTCCTTGACTGACACCTGTAGCAGAGAAGATCACAAACAAAAAGCATATAGTCTTGAATTATCACAGTTATGAAACTGCTATCATCAAGACATATGGGGTCCGCCTGGTAGGATGGCCTGAAGATGTGAGATTTGCAAACCCATCAGCGATTGGCACTGTTGCTGAAGCCTGGAAGCTTCGAGATGTGCTGTGTAGTGGAACCTGCTTCTGGAAGAAGTTATCCAAGAGTGAACTGGACCTTTTTGCCACTGAACTCAATGCCCATTGTGTGGCTGGCAAAACCATATGAAAGCCTCAGAAGAAACATTTGGACACAGGAATCCCCTGGAAGTGCAAAGCCCTGATTGGCAGCAAGGAAAACATCTGGCCATAGAAGATTGCCCCCTCCATGCATAAGCATACCCTACCAAAGAGCACAGCGATCGTTCCTACTTCTGACGAAGAGGACAGTGATGAGGACGTGTAGGTACTATGTTGTTGTGACTGTGTCCTATGTAGGTCAAATTGTAATTATCTATGAACTATAATGATCTATGTATACTCTTACTGTTTCATTGAGTATGAAGCACACAGTCAAACAATGATCAGTGCTAGCAGAGCCACTCACCCTCAGCATGAGTGACAATGTGTTAATGAATTACTTCCTAGCACTACATCATTCGATATGAATTCCATTCTGAGTCAAACGATGCACTGTCCAGAGTCACAGTATTGCTGGATTTAGCTGGAGTAATTGGTCTACTACTTGTTAATATAAAGTATCAAATTACATGTTCATATGGATTAGCTTGCAGAGCAATAGATGTGATGCATACACTGCAAATAATAGGTGACCTGCCCAGTCATTGAGTCATCACCAGAACATCTTGCAAAGAGCCAGGCATAGTACACTCTGTGTCATCTTGTTACCTTTAGTTTTCATCCTACTGTTTCAATGTGCACCATTACTCATCTACTGGTTACACTTAGATTGGAGTTCATGCCGATTAGTATCAGACTTGTAATGATCATGACTTCACTGCATGCTTGTGCCACTACATATGATGAACCTGGACATTCACAGACTACACATCTTGTTTCTTTTTCACTGGATTGATCACTATTATTTAGATGTATACTCTCTGTGCAATTAGATTGCCTCAACAAGTCCTTCACACTGAGGCTTTCATTTGTTGAGGTTACATAGCATTCATGGACCAATGGTTCTGCACATTCATGTAAGAGATAAAAGAGGACTATGGTACGCTAGAGAGCAGCTCAGCAGGAAGCTTGCCCAACTCAGACCACAGTTCAGCACTACTAGTGGAAGGCAAGTGAGAAGATGAACTGTCTGACTGTTCAGCCTCAGGCCAGAATGGACCTCCCAGTGTAGGGAGTGAGTACTCCCCACTAGGATATTTCTTTTATTTTATAGTTTTTACTTTCTTTTCTGTGTTTTTGTTCTTTTACTTTAGACTTTACTTAGCTTCGAGAGTAGACACATGATGTGGCTTAAGTAAGCCCATGCGCACTTACTCTTCACTGTGCTTACTTACAAAAATAATAACGAAGTACTGGGTTACGAGTTCAAGTTGAGTTTGAGCAGGCTCATCAGTAAACTGGCCAAACTCTATCCAAGCCTTTATGGTTCTATCCAGCATTTTCAGGATTTCCGGTACTTAAATGACTTTTCGTAGATGTGTGTATAGCCACATTCAGTTTTTGATAGAGTAATTAGGACAATCAAGGCAAAAAGGGTAGAAATTACAAATTGTTGCCATTAGCTATGCTATACTGCTATACTACGTAGTCTGGAACACCACAAATTTCAGTATGTTAAGATGCCAGTGGTATTTCCAAACTCACCATTAATCAACATGTGAAATGGTGGAAGTATTGCTGATGCTAGTGGTGGTTACTTTCCACCGTGGGGACAGTCAACAGGGTTTCTTGTAAGCCGAGTATGTCACCAGCTGTGAAGACGAGTCAGAATCGGCTTGAATTTGTAGTTTACCTGACCGACCTTCAGCAATGTGGCTTGTCGATTCCGCCACCAGCTAGCACTCCCTGGTTAGTCTTCTTTGCACCAGAAAGGAGCTGTTTTGTCTTGCTGTTGCCCGGGTTGTGACGAAGACAGTTATGCCATTACTGGACGTGCAAGTGAGGTGTACATGAAGGCACCGATGCGGAGGCTAGCTGTCATCTGGGGAGAGGTGACTGATGATGGTTGTGTAGTTACCGGATGTGCGAGTGTGGGTCTGTGTGGTACGGGGGGGGGGGGTGACAGTTGCATAGTTACCAGACGTGGGGTGGGGCACACGCACCGAGGCCAGCTGCGTAGTCACCGGGCATGTGAGTGTGGGTGTGTGGTGAGGGATGGATGACAGTTGTGTAGTTACCCGACGAGGAGTCAACGAGTGTGCGATGCAGACGAGGGCACTGGTGTGGAGACCAGTTGTCATCTAGTGAGAGGGAACCGATGACAGTTGCATAGTTATAAGACAAGGGTACTTGTTTTGCATGGCGAAGATGACGGAAGATTGGCTAGTACCTGCTAGAATGCAATTTCGAATGCGTGGTGATCAGCATACTTGTTCACATAAAACAAATGAAAGGTGTCATAACAATGATGAGGCCTGATGTCTGTAGAGTTGATGTTGTGCGCAGCGTAGACCGGGATGAGATGCGCAGCGTGATATATTGTGTCGATATGAATGATGGCAGTGTTTTGGAGGTTGTGCCTTAGGTAGCCTGGGCGGACAACCCACATCCCTGTAGCCGGATCAGGGCCATCTCCGACACAGTCAAACCAGTGAATAACAGCGCATGAATAGAGGATTCCTTGATACTTGAATGAAAAGAAACATAGTACACGCGCAACATCTAGACCAGACATGCCCTCCGCCTGTGGATCAGTTACAATGAAAATGCAGTCGAAGCAGGGACCCGCATTCCTCCACATGGGGCAGGAGGGAATATATTCACGATGCATGCCATGGATCCCACTCAGGTCGCTGGGTGCAAAAAATGTCGAGCATGCCGAGTTGTACACATGAATTCTCCCCTCATAAACCGGGCACTCATGGTAAGGGATGTCTTCTGGATTGTGAGAGCCATTAGGACAGAACTGTGATTGAAGGAAGCGACAAAGGAGGTTTGGGAGGTCTGGCACTCCGAGTTCGGTTGCTAGAGCCCCCACATTCCTTGCACGTGCACGCTCTAAGGCAGAATAGTCAGTACTTGTCAGGAAGCTTGGCAATAAAACATACAGTATTTATGCGCCAAGGATACATGGGCGTCGATTGCCATCTGGTCGTCAACAACTTCACCTGATTCCTCTTCATAGCTTGCTGTTCGATCTTCACTGTCATCTGTTGTACCTGTGACCTCCTCAATACTATGGTGCTGGCCATGCATCTCATTAGTCGTGGATCCTAAATAGCAGTCAAAATCATATAACATGCAAGGTGGAGATGCGTACCTAGAACCGACAGATATGATCCATTCAACATACCGCGACTTTTAAAATCTGTGCACGCCACAGTAAGCTTATCCAGCCTTTGATTGATTAGAAGTATCTGCCCCAACACCTGGAAACGGTTAGTGCGCTGGTAAGGACGTTTAACGGCCTTGATGTGCTTGGATTCTGTGATTGAAGAGCAGAGGCCATTTGGTGCACCGAATTGGCGAATAAGGTAGTGATAGTGCTTCATTGCATGTTGTCGAGGTAGTGAGAAGGAGTCAATTACACCAGCATTCCAGAAGACCTCGCGATACAGATGGAAGCGCCTTAGCGCATCATCGATCTCTGTAAGCATTTGTTTGGTGATGACATTTTGCCGAACAAGGTAGCAGAACTCGAGGAAAGCTCGAAAAGTGCATACTACGTCTTTGGGTACATGCCCTTCAATAGCCGTGATGTAAACCTGCGGCACAGCAATCAATAATGCAGCTGTACAGAGAGAGAACAAGCTCACCTTCATCAAACCTTTTGAATCGTCACCAGTCCACTGCTTGAAGTGCCGGCCTTGAGGGAATCGCCTCAATCCGGCAAATGGTGCAACAGCCGCAATCCTAATGCATGGGTGAATGGTGACGGCCTTAAGGCTATGAACAATCGAACAATAAACATACCGTCGGTCGATGTCATTGAGAATTTTATCTGCCTCAGTTTTTCCATGAATATGAACCAAGTATCACTCGACCCAATCTACTAAATGATCCTTGAATCCGCCCTTGATGAGCTGGTGGAGAATATCTGGTGACAGCATTGCATGAATATCTGCACGTGGAAAATCGTTGGTAAACGGCTGTCATCCGTTAGTGTCTGCAAGCAATGAGTACCCTCGTACTCACCACAATGTCACCGACAATACCATATGAATCCCACAATTGGCGAAATTCAAGTTCTTCAATGATCATATCGCAATGCTCACAGGAACATCGAAGTGCGTCTTTGTCGAGGTTGTCGCGGTGTCTGAGGCACTTCGGACACCAGTTGCATATGATACATGATAATAGAACTTGTTCTTCGTAGTTGGCTATGTACGCTGCGAGTGCATAGATCACACGCTGGTAGTAGTTGTCACTGAATAGAATCGTCTCAGGTTCTGTCATTGGATGGTGAAGGGAATAGAGGATGCGGGTTAGCGATGAATGGAAAAGCTGCCTCTTAAATTTACGAAACGCCTGAGTGCTGGCGTGCTCTCTTGTTGCTGGATGCCATGTTAGCAGTGACATGAATTTAAATGAGTTAGGAATACTGTACTCTTTGGCATAGCAAGAAACCCAATCAAAACGATGGCATTCCGATGTGCATGACGAAGTGTGTTGTGTACATTTCCAATGGAGAGATACAAGGGGTAATAATCGGTCTGTCCAGTTGCTACCGATACGGTTGTCTTGTCACTGCCAAGGATAATGGGGACTAGTGTGGCCCCAGCGACTGTTGGATCGTCACTAAGTATCCTATCCTAACAAATTTGGATAAATTGAATAACAGTGAGAAGGATAACATACCACTTGCTCCCATGCCCAATCACCTGACATGAAATCCTGCCAGTGCCTCTGATCATTTGAAGCATCATATTCCCAATATGGGACATAGTCCAGACTATCTGTAAATTCAGAACTTGCCAGAATGCCATGGATAACTTCACGTGGGTCTCAATACCAAACTTCATAGGTGTCAGACATCCAAGGTGCAGGTTCACTGCCTTGCTCTTCGCCTGTATATCGAATGGTGAAGTTATCCCATTTGACATCGCCAGTGCGAGTGCTGTCAATGACACCGTAAAGATCTGTGTGATTAGTGAATAGCGGCTGCCCACCCAATCCAATCAATGACACAGCCCATATGTCCAACAACATGTCAATTTTTCTAGCAGGCATCTCGGCACACGTAAAGAGAAAGTCGGCGAGCTTGAACTCCAACTGGTTATGATACGGTGTCCAGTCGTCTGGTGTTTTCTCTGCACGTGGGGGCGGTGGGGCATTATCTGGAAGGAACTGTCCACGTACATCACATCTTTGTGCTGTAATAAAATACATGAGCTGAAGTAGACGTAAGTTGACAGACTCACCAATCAGGCCAGTATGATAATTATGGTATAGTCTGTTGCTGAGACCAACATACTCTGCTCTCGTGGCCTCATGTTCCAGGTTCAATGGGTCTTCTGCTTGATAACCGTCGAAGGCGTGTTTGGGTAGCAGGGGCGTTCTTTCTGCAGCAGGGTCCTCCTCTTCCGAAGAGCCAAGTACCTCTGCATGGTCAGGGAAGCATTGGGGGGGATGACTGAAAGACGGATGAGTCGTACACTTGTGTTTCATGAGACCGGAGAGGTTCCTGAACCAGCGGTTGCAACCTGGTTGGTCACAAGGGAGCTGGGGGGCGCTTTCAGGCCGCTGCATTGGTCGTCGGCGACCAGATTCCCTGGTGGGCGGCATCATAGGATATAGACACATTGGAGGACACGTGGTTGAAAAACCTTCAGGGTGAGCAGCACTTAGTGCAGAAAATCATGTCATTTATTTGCAAGCAAACTTAACACATGTGTGAATAAAATGGACAGGTTCAAACTTACCTTTCGTTGTCTCCATCTCCCACTCAGCACTCAGGTGACCCAGTTGCCCGGTAATCACGATGTCCACCAATGATTCTTGTGGTGGTGGTCGTCCGCGACGAGTAAAGGCTAACCTACACCCAGGGTGCATTATACTTGACTCGCAGAATAAGCAACGCACCCCGGCACAGAAGCAGGCGGATGACTTGCGCACACATGAAATTAGGGATGTGCGTGAGACTGCTACTCAGCAGGGTTTAACCCGAGTCAGTGAGATGGAGGCAGCCATGGAAGTTGAACAGGTTACGCAGGAAGCTAATAGAGCGAAGCCTGTGAGACCAAGGAGGGGTATGGATCAGAGAGGACTTACAACTTTAAGTGATGCCCCTCATGTTGATGGTGAGGCACTTTCTATTATGCCATTGGTTGGATAGTTTCTGGAATTTGATTGATCAACAACAGCTGATGTGGGAGCCAATCCCTACCATGTGGACATCAGAGCAGTTGTTGCACCTAATAATCGTGTACTGAGGAGGCAAAATGCGATAGCCAATGTGGAGACGGCACATGCATTGGAACAAGAAAAAACCCACCAGAGGTCCGTCCATTTTTCCTCTTTGACAATGTTAGTTCTCACCGAATCGACTCTATACTGGCTCAACCTCACATGGAATCTCAGCACGCCGAATAAAAAAACTCTCCTCCTTGGCCGCATTAACAATTGGGCGAACAAAGTCAGACCCGGCATCGGTGCTGGTACATCTCAGAACTCCGCTGCTTCCAACTCTCAAACTGGCGGAAAGTCCTATCCGCCGTCTTCCACTGTCCCTTCTTTGACAACCAACGCAACCAGTGTCAGTTCAGAAGCTTCTAGTGCAGTTCCAGCCTATAGGGAGACCCCAGTGCCAGCTTTAACTGGGTTTCCATGCCCTGAGGATGAAGACGATGCACAGGACCCTGCTGAGGATGTCGATAGCACACTGCTCCCTTGCACTTTACCTGTTCAACTTCGGGTGGCAAGCCATCACCAGTGACACCAGGTGAGTTGTTGACGTTGTTTGATAAGGCTCATTCCTTGTTAATTACATCTAGATGGTGGAGCGTACTACCAGCACTCATGTTAACCCATCTACTAGCGATGACGACTTCGACAGGCCAATCTCCGACGTAGCACAGATGGGTTCCAAGCCTAGGCATGCAGGTTACAGCGATTCTCGCTATGTTGCCACATCTGACATGGATGACAAGGGGTTGAATACTGGCCACGGCACAGTAGGTTCCCACTTACTACCGACTGCAGCAAAGGCCCCCCGTGTGACTATGATGGTATGTACTGTACTTTAGCTCGTTTAAAGCTGTTACTAATATATGTGGAGCTGCAGACTAATGTTATTGCCGAGAAGCCAGCAAAGAAACCACGCACGAACCTGCATGGTAATGCCGTGACTGAAGGTTCTGGACATTCGGCCGCGGTCACTACAATTACAAGTCAAGCATCGTCTACTGGAACCAACAGCATGGGTAGTGGGCATGTCCGTTACATCAATGGCCATTTGCCTTCTTCACTGCAAGAGGATAGAAGGTGGACGAAGCTGGTACTTCCCGCACTTGTAACATGGGCCAGAAGCCTGGGTGACCCATGGGTAATCCCGGACCAGGATTTGATGCGAGCCCTCCGAATCATCATCATCACCGTTAATCCAAATTTCAGCGATTTATCTGCAATTCGTCCTGGAGCACCGGTTTTTGTTCTCGTAGTCCTGTTCACTTTTGTTTTAGTGATTTTCTTGACTCACTTTGTCGTGCAGGCAACTCGGCAGCTCAGTGTTTGGCGCAGCAACTTTGGCTCCACCGCTCTCGCCATCATGGCTCATTTCCTCGCCTCAGGCACTGACGACACACAGCCCCCCAATGTTCGAGAAACTTGTAATGAACTTCTAGCTGGACTCGCTTTTTTATTTCACGATCTTGATACCTCGAAGTCAGAGAATGCTTATCGGTTGCAATTTCTTTTACAACATCTTGCCCACATGCACTTACGACCTTGCATTGGCTGCCCAGATGTCCCGAGGCTCGACCCCGATGCTTTGAAAGAGCATGGTGTCAAAGGTGCAATATCTCTCTCCTGTGCTGTGGTAAGTAATATGACGAACCTATTGGCAAGGTAGGCTAACTATTAGTTTAGCTTGAATGTGCGATCCATCTTTTCCAAAGGGGAGATCTCCATGTCGATGACCAGCTGAGTTCCCATGGTAAGGCCACTGTGAGGACTCCCCTCAAAATCAACAAGTCGTCTGGGAGGGAAACATCTACCGCATTGTCATTCTCCGAACAGAACTGGGGCGCGTGCACCCGTCAGTATTTCATGTCGGTCAACAAACACGATGAAGCTGCATTGAAGGAGATTGTCATATCAGCAAGTGCCTTCATCACGCCTACCATGGATAGCCTGATGGCGGAGGATGGCACTTCGGCCGATGATGCGCTCACAGATGACTTTTTCGTGTCTGCAAACCAGCGCATGAGTATCTGTAGGGACTGTGGTGTTACCTCGCAAGGCTTACTGACGCGTTTGATAGGATATTGAGTGGATCTGCAATGTTTCTCCAACCATTCTCGAGTCTCGCCCGCTTCCCACATCTCCCACTATGATTTTTCCCCATTAATGGTGCTCCTTCTTGTCAGCCAATAGTTTGTCGCCCGCTCATTTCACACCTATCACTACCATACTTTGCTCATTTGTCGCTCGTTTACCGTCTAATGATGATCGTGGTATTGCTTATATTTCAGACACGTATGTGAAGTGCAGGAAAGCCACAAAAGGTAGGATTGTAACCTAACTACGATATCACTAACTGGATGGCTATGGTTGGGATAGTGTAAATTGTCAGGAAAGTAGCATAGATAGACGAAGGACCTACTAAAAAAATTGCAAATACTTTTTGTACTTCTTTGACTATCCATAGCTAAATAAGTATGAAAAGTATGAAAATGACTTTGACCAATTTACTGATGCTGTGTGTGGCCTTTCCCTGTGTTCAGACAGACTTCAGACAGCCTTAGATGTCCTTTCTCAGACAGCTATTCCCTTCCAGGCTATAGAAGCCCCTTTGGAAGATCTCTCCCCTTCAGACTACCACCACTCTCCTCAGCTTCTCTTTTTCAGAATCTTCATCTGGAGCCCACTGCGAGGGGCTTCTGTCTTAGCCTGGTGACTCTTTTCTCATCTTATTCAGTCTCATTTTTGTGTTTTTAGGTCTCGTGTCCTTGGCCTCAGTCGTGTTCCTGTGGTTTCCCACCTCGGTTTCACTCCTGTGCCTCCCTTTCGTATTTTTGCAGCTTCGAGTCACATTTTCCCCCAGTATTCTCAGTTTTATATCATTTTCCTGCATTCGAGTTCCCTCATGACATCATGCAAGGCCCGAGTTCCCCTCGTTCTGGACCTTCTGAAGCTTCGAAACCCCCTCAGTACTCCTTAGAAGACCTTCGAGGCTTTCTCGAAAATGTAATCCGAGTCGCAAATGTCGCTAAGTCGCTCCTTCGAGCATCTCGAGGCCTCGAAGAGGCCAGTAGTTTGCGTGCACAGCCACCTACCGATTCCGCAAGTTGCTCACCCCGCCACACATACTCGTTTTGCTTTTTCTGTGGCCAGAAAGGTCATATTCGAGCAAATTGTGATTCGTGCAAGAAGTATCTAGCCATGGGAAAGTGTCAGTTAGTGAAAGGTCGCATCGTACTACCTACGGGACGAGAGATACCGCGAGAAGTACCCAGGCGCACTCTCAAGGACCGTCTGGATTGCTGGGATCTAGGGAATTGGTCTAATGACAATCAAAATCCTCCTTCAAGTCAAGGCCAGCTACCCTTGGAGGATGTGGGTAGTCGAAAGCCGCAGACCCAAATGTGTTATGCCGCGTGTTCCTCGAAGTACCTAATAAAGGTATTGGAACAGGAAGCGGCAAAGGTGAGGCTTTGTCGATTGATAATGTGCTTCGGAGGTAACGTTTGTTGTAACGACGAGGCCGAATACCTTGATGCGTAAAGACTTTGAGCACCCTTGGACATCGTCACTCATATTCCCAAAGAATGGAAATAAATGGGACGTGTTGCAAGGTAGCGAAAAGATAAGGAACAGACAGCGGTATAGTAGTCTCTATATACCGATATCGTAGTGGGCCTAAGGCCCAAAGAGAAACAACGTCCAATGCCCACAAGAAGTGGGCTACCTATCGTAAGTGTATAGGGAGCCAATGAGAGTGAGTACACGAAGTGGGCTCATGACGGAAAGTTAACAATGCGCAGTAATGCGCAGCTATAGTACACGGGCAACAGACAACGATGAGTCAGCGAAGCAAGAGGGCCTAAACGGGCAAACAGAAATAAGCCCGTTGAGGGGCACAGGTCGTAGTCGTGAACGGTAACGGGGTTACGCCTGTACAAAGGTAAACAATGTAACCGACTATAGGTCGGTTACCAAAGATAGAGGCTGGATGGTTGGCCTTTGAGTATGACACGCATCCCAATAAGGAATGCGACGATAGAGCACCCGAGGACGACGAGGGTAGCAGGACTGAAGGTGCGTAACCATAGCTCCAGCCCAGAAATAGAAGGTGCCGGGTCGAGGCATAACAAAATGGTTCCACTAGGTGTGTCTCAGCCCTGCTTGCCAGTGCACCCTCACCCCCCCTTGGCACAACCATTGTGTGCGCCACTCTCAGCGGAAGGGCTGAGTCGTCACTCAGCCTCAGAGCAGCCCCAGGCCCCCAGTCAAGGGCATAGTGAGTCCTCGAGCCAGCATGCACCCTCTCGTGCAGTACCTACAACAGACTCTCATGGTCAACCTCCCTCCCGCTCTCGTGATCTCGACGACCCGCATATGTACTCTTACTCGAGTAGGCCCCACAGCCCTGAACCTCCTTCTCGCCCTCGTGACCTCAAAGACCCGCATTTGTACTCGTATTCAAGTAGGCCACGCAGCCCTGATTCCTGTGACTACCCCCGTGACTACCAGTACTACATCCACTCACCACCACCTGCACCGCGACTCGCATACTCACATTTGCCAGAAAGTTCGAGGGATGAGCCCACTCCAGTCCGGCCCACCAGCTGGCTAGTCGAGAGGACAGTGGCCTCTGCCTCCTACAATACTCAGTCATCTCGTAGTACTCACGTGTCAGCCCACTCGAGAAGGTCGCGCAGCCGCAGCTGCACACCTCGGCCTTCGTACAGGTTCTAGTGAGTCAACAGGGGGCTGCCATAGCCCATTGGGATCTTTTTATTGTGTTTTATTCTTTTTTTTATGAATATATCATTCTCCAAGTCCCCCTTACGAGTATCAGGCAGCCACATGCCTCTGTCATCCCCCACCTCGCCGACTCGATATCTCGACAACCGCTCGTCCGTCCCTCTCGCAATCTGGGATTTGAGTCCTACTCGACGATAGCTTTCAAATGGTATACCCTTCGTCATAACTGGCCCAGCGCATCTGTAGATATCTCCCATTCTTTGGAGAAAGGCACTGTAGGACGAAATATGGAATATCTCGGGATTGGGTGTGCCGTTTTCCCTGTTTCCACGTTCTCCCAACTCTCCTCGCACGTCGCTATCACCTCCCAAAGTTTCATAGAATTCCACCTGGCGGTTCCTCTTCGACGCGATGCCGTCCTCCTACCTCCTACCCTGTTTAGATCCTAACTCGTGCAGTTCTCGCCAGAATCGTTCACTTTTCCCAGACGCGAATCTACTAGATGATACCTACCAGACGATATACAAGACGTCGCATGCGCTTTCATGGTTCCGAACTTGTTCGGGTTTTTGTATTTGGACAGGGTGGTGAGGTCAAGTTCGTGTATCTCGCTCAATCTCGCATCGAGCCTCTCGCCTTCTTACATGAGATATGGGTTTTCTCAGTGGACAGAGGGGTATGAGACAGTTTGGCAGATATCTCAGGAACGGGTGCGCCCTTTTCCACAATTCCTTGTTCTCCCAACTCTCCTCGAGCATCCCTATCACCTCCCGGAGTTTTGTAGGCTTCCACTGAGCGGTTCCTCACTGATGCGATGCCGCTCTCCTAGCCCCTACCTCGCTTAGGCCGTAACTCAAGCAATTCCGCGCTGAATTGTTCGCTTCTTTCAGACGTAGATCCCCTAGACGACATCTACAAGAAGATATACGAGACGTCGCGTGCGCATTTGTAGTTGTGGAGTTATTTGGGTTTTTGTGTCTGAGCAGGGTGACGAGGTCAGGATCGCGTGTCTCACTCACTTTCGCATCGCACCTCTCGCTTTTTGGCATGGTTGTACTACTTGCTTATGGCTACCTGGTGATGCCCTTTTCATTCCTACGCGCTCGATGGTTGTGGAGATATGAGAGTTTCTGCATATGGAGGGGGGTACGAGGCAACTTGGCGGATATCTCGGGACTGGACAAGTCAATCGGTCTAGTTCCTTTTTCTCCATCTCTTCCTAGGTGTCTTCTACCACTATCCGCGATTTCGTATCAGTTGCCTCAGCGGTCGTTGCTCAGCAGCCTCCTCTTCTCGCCCCTCCTGCTGCCTTACACACTGTTCACATCGCACCTCCCTCAGTTCTTTGCCTCGCCTTTCGCCTTCTTGGGACATGATACTACTCGTTTGGCGCCTTTGAATGGTATACCTCGTGTCGCAATTCATGCAGCCCTTGTCGAGAAATCTGGATTTTTGTGTGGTGAGGTGTCTTGGGCCGGTTTTGCTGATATCTTGGGATGGGGTGCGCATATTTGTTCGATTTCTTTTCCTACGTCCTCCCTACACTCCCCTTCACCGTCTCCTCGAGTCTCATAAGGTTTCGCGCAACCGTCGTCCTTCGGTAAAGTTCGTCTGCTACCCCCACTTGTCAGCACCTTCGAGCTCGTACTGTCAGTTCGCAACCGAGGACGGTTGAATTCTCAAGTGACCCGCGGATGTAGGGAGTGAGTACTCCCCACTAGGATATTTCTTTTATTTTATAGTTTTTACTTTTACTTTTACTTTATTGTGTTTACTTTCTTTTCTTTGTTTTTGTTCTTTTACTTTAGACTTTACTTAGCTTCGAGAGTAGACACGTGATGTGGCTTAAGTAAGCCCATGTGCACTTACTCTTCACTGTGCTTACTTACAAAAATAATAACAAAGTACCAGGTTATGAGTTCAAGTCGAGTTTGAGCAGGCTGCATGTGGCCTTTCCCTGTGTTCAGACAGACTTCAGACAGCCTTAGACGTCCTTTCTCAGACAGCTATTCCCTTCCAGGCTATAGAAGCCCCTTTGGAAGATCTCTCCCCTTCAGACTACCACCACTCTCCTCAGCTTCTCTTTTTCAGAATCTTCACCGGCACAGGAATGGCATGCACACAACCTTTATTATACATACACATATACACTTTTATCACCTCGGAAAAAGACTTGCACTGTTTGTGGGTATTGCCACTAATGCCATTTGTGTGTGCAGCGACATCCAGCCTAGATACAGAGTCATTAAAACAGGGCTGTGCTTGTGAGCAGTACCTACCAAGTGTAGAATATGCCTACTTCCTGTCCTACTGTAATCATGTAGTAGCCTTGGACAGCAACATTGGACTTCAGTGGTAAGATGTGGGTAGGATGCGGAATAGGAGGGATATACGATGATGCTGGTTTCGTCAAGGATTTTACTGCCCCTTTCAGTTTCTGTGGGCAAGCAGTAGTGATACTGGCCACATGCTCGGTCAGGGCAAGGTTAGTGGTAGGTGAACGCAAAGCCGACCGAATGCCAGGAGTTGGCTCAGTGGAAGGAGGGGCATGGGAGACCATCAGTGATTCTTCTGTAGTTCTGTGAGTCCAGGTAACGGTGCTAGAGGTCGCATCTATGGGGCAGGATTAGTATATAGCCGATTAGTCATTGGGCTCTTACTGCTGATGTTCATTTCAGCAAAGAGTTCGTGAAGGGGATGGAATGGCACATCCTGGCTTTGGGATGATTCACTCATCACCAGCAGTCTGAAAGATAAGAGGTTTGGAGTGTGTGACATATTAAACTTGACAGTGTGATCACATGGCTGTCGCACAACTAGAATTTGTTGAATGAGTACAGCCAAGCTTCAGATACAGTAATCATACCTGTGGACAACATAGCCATGAAATGCAACATGGTGAAGCGCAACAGAACAAACCTATCACTATGCTGTGTGCGTGAAATCAAGTCAGCACGAAACAATGGAATCCAAGACAGGCCAAGACATACTGTTTATTGGCATAAAGCCCTTGTAGAATTAGCTGCTGCTGCGAGAAAGTGTCAGCAGGAAAGACTTGAAAGTGAGTAATTTGTATGCTCAGTCTATTGTACAGGCTACTTACAAATGAGAAGGAATGATGCCAGAAGAGCGACAAGCCCTGGAGGCTCTGCGTGAAGAGAGGGATATAGACTTGGACTGTGAGTGGGAGGATGTGGGAAATATGGCCCTCAAGGATGTTTTGGATGGCACTGAGCAGTTGGAGGTAAGTAACGCCAGGGGAGAACTAATGGATCTCGCACAGGAATTGTTGGGTGAGCTTTTCAAAGAGTAAGAAATTTATATCAAGGTCTCACTGAGGTTACTCACTTTTTTTCCTGCAGTTATAGTCATAAAGGCACACAGAGAAAGGATTATCATACATGCTGTGATCATATTCTTCGTCATAATGAAGTGTTTGATCAACAGTTACCTGCACTCACCCAAGCCTACTTGGACTGGAGTTATTATACATGGACAAAAGGGAAAAGTAAAGAGTACTTCCCTAAGTCTGCAGACAATGACAACAGTGCTACATCATGGATGTTACATGTCATCGATGTTTACCATAAGTCTGCTGTATTACATACTAAGAAGTCAGCTCATTGCTTTGGCGACCCAGTAGGTGCTGAGAAAGTAACCTTTGGCATGTGGGCAAGTGACTTATTTATCACTTCTGCCCTTATGCATCAGGGTGTTGTTCCGTGCTCTCCCATTCATCCTATGGCTGCAGTGACCATCAGGGCATTGGAACTTTTCCATATTGCCCAGCTTCATAGTCCATATTTCTCTGTCCAAGCTTTTGTCAAAACCCTTTGTGACCTGCAGGGTGTGAGTTAAACCTCTGTCCTGAGGCTTGTTTGTACTGAATCATCTCACTTTTGAAAGGTTATTTTTCAATGCTACCTATCCCATCAGTTCTCCATTGCATTCGACCTATACCTTCAAATTCATGGCCATGTGGACTCCATCATGTCACAAGTGTTACAATGGGATTCAGAGAACTGGTGCTTGAAGCACACATGTGTGGCTTGCACTTACAAGCTCACTGATGAGCCCAAGCTCAAGTTCAAGTTACTCTATGTGATGGATGGGAACAATTCCCTCAAATGCATCCTTTGGCACCTTCCAGACAAGACTGCAGATAACTATCCTCCACTATTGTGTGATCTGCCCACTGGTCAAATACTTACAAGCAGCAGTTACTTGTGCCATGAGTATGTCGATAGGTTTGCTATGGCTGGGAGTGAAGACCCCATCTCCAACAAAGTAAGTCTGTCTAATTTTATTTACAGTGTGATAACAAGTCTGTGAAGGACTCAGACCCCAACCTGTGTGCCAGATGTTGGAAGAATATGGATGCTGCCAAAACTAAGAAAACATGGGGTGTTTATGATGAGACTGGCATATTTATGGTGGTTTGCTGTCATGGGACTTCTCTATTGATAGCAGACATGGTCCAGAGTGGCAAGCAGTAAGTTTCTACTATGTTCCGTGGACACTCTGAGCTCAATGTCGAAGTGCAAAATATCCACTGGTGGTGGTGTCCAAGCTCATGGCTACATTCAGTGATGGCCTCAGTGGTGGGTATGATATTGGATGTCAGTTTCAAACCACACTTGTGATGAGTACTCTCGGACCCCAGGTGTGACACTTAAACCACACCTGCTTGGTTGGTGCCTTCCTTGGCCATGCACACCGTCATTTGTGTCAACTGTCCCATCTTATGTTGTATGTGGAAGGGCTTGGTCTCGAGGATTTGGAGACCTGCGAATGTACGTTCTCAAAGTCCAACACACTCACCTCAACCCTTCCATATGCTACTGCCTTTCACCAACAACAAGCAATCAACACCTATTTCAAGCACAACGATATTTTTGAAATATATGCCAATCTCAGTGAGTCACACTTGTCCCACTACTGGTGCCATCATTGATGACCATTCCTCAGCAAATTTTCTTTTCGACAACTATAAACAAACATTGACAATCATTCATGACAGCAAGGCTGTACTTACAAATCTCAAGCATGATTTGTCCATTGACGATGATGGCATCTTCCACAGGTGGCTGGAGGAAGAGAAAAAATACCTCAAAGGCCTTAGTCATGAGCCACCAGAGGAAACATTGCACATGGAGTACTGGCAGAGACTAGGGAAACTTGAAGTGAGCAGGTAAGGATTGTCATGTCATTTCTTAGGTGAGTAACTGAAACAATGCAGCCAGCAACTTTGTGAAATCCTAGATACATGGAACATATTCAAACTGACAGACTCTACAACTTATGGTTGTGATATGAGGGTTACTCGGTGGAACAAGACATTATGCCAACATGCACAGGAGAATTATGACAAAGACTTACTTGTTGTGCAAGAACTGGAACATAAGCTGAATGTTTTGCAGCATTGGACTCCAGAGGACAAGGAATGGCAACATGTGGGATGTCTGGTGGCAAATCGGGAGTATCACCATGTGTTGGACACTCTCGAAAGCCTTGTAGTTGCACAGATCTTTGAGCTGACAAAGATGAACAGGGCAGGCACAGGTGCATCCACAACCTTGTTTGCATCCCAACTGACTCTTGCTTTGAAGGCTACAAACTATGGAAGCATATTGCCAAGGCTCTGCAGACCCACTCTGCAGCGATCAAGGTTGCACTCGACCATTATAACAAGTGTGCACTAGCCATGTGACTGCCCCACCAGACACTGCATTGGGAACAAGTTGTTGAGTATGCCTTCCTAGCTGACTTTGATTTACTCCAGGACACTCACGAAAACATCTCACAATGTCCTTGGGCTCACCCAACTGTGCACTTCACTCTGGATACCTATTTCAAGATGTGCTGAGCCAAGGAAGAAATTGAATGCCTTAACGTCGAAATCCATTGAGTCATCACTTTTATGTGTGATGAAGAACACTTCTTGAGGACTTGCAAGGAAAAAATCAACAACATTCATCCCACTCTTGGTCACCAAGTTTCTCAACGTTGTAAGCTGCATTTGCAGTTCAATGGCTCTCATCTGAAGTGCTTGCATGATATTGCAATGCTTCCAGGGTTCGCTGGGACTCTAATACCTGGTGTGAGTGCTTTAAAGGGTCCAGGTGAGAGCAGTAGCAAGCCTGCTATCATTATACCCTCCTCTCTTCTAGCACCTGTACAGCCCCCTCCATCTCAAATCCCACATCGGAACATTCTAGACAGTATTGAGGACTTGGAGGAAGAGGAGGAAGTGGAGTGTGAAGCTGAGGAGGCATCCCATGCCCTCCAAGATGTGCTGGAGGTGAGCTTTGATCCAGTGTGATGATATTCAATTTTATTTCCATGTATATGAGAATAAAATTACTACTCTGTCTCACTACATAGAAAAAAACCAGATGCTAAACAGCCCAGCCATTGCTGAGATATGCATGCTCGCTGTCAGTAACAATGAGTGCAAGGGTGTACTCACTGTGATGGATGATGTTGGTTCATTTGCATGTGGCACCAGTAGGTCAGTTCGCACAGGCTGTATGGTATGCACAGCATTTGACAGCAGCCATGTGATATGAACAGTGTGACAAATACAACTTTTGTAATATTAAGTCTTCACTAGCTACAATGTTTAGCGCTACTATGCTAGGTGTACTGTACGTCGGAGATGGAGTATGTAGAAGAAATCCTGGCACTGAACAGCTCAGCCGTTCTTGAGATATTCATGCTCGCTGTCGACAATGACGAGCACAGGTGTGTGTTCACTGTGACAGGTGATGCCTGGACTTTGGCAAGTCACACCAGGGATGCTATCAGCCAAATATAGTAATGTAGGTAGTGGTAACTAATAAGCTGTCAAAAATTCAACTCAAAGGTCTGACATTATTGAAAAGATATTGAAGGAGTGGGTATTTAGGCATATCTCCTGCATGTTAGCAGTGTCATCAGGAATTATTAGCAAAGCTAATTAGTGTGTATATGTGGGATTCACAGGTGGATCACTCCCCAGTGTAGATGAGCAGTTGCTCATGACTGCTCTGGGAGTGCTGTCCTTCATCCCCCAAACCAAGGAAAATCTGGCTATGGCTCACAACACTATAATCAAAACCCACATGGCACAAATGCACCATGCTAACAAACAATGGAAGGAAGGAGACAAATACCATGAGGGGGACATGGTATACCTATCAACACAAAACCTCACCTTGCCTAAGGAACATGTGAGGAAACTCCTTCCCAGATACATTGGCCCAATGAGGATCATCCATGCCAACCTGTCCATGAACATGTACATGCTGGAGCTGCCAAAGCAACTCCAGGACTGATGTATCCACCCCACCTTCCATGCCAATCTCCTGCATTGTCATGAACCCAATGACAATGCAATGTTTCCTAAACATGATGCCCACATCTTCTACAATGTGGGCATGCCTGATGATGCAGAGTGGCTGGTGGACGAGATAGCCACCCACCATTGGGTGGGCTGTCAGCTCAAATTCCTCATCAAGTGGAGTCTAGGCAACTCCACTTGGGAACCTTACCCACATTGCAAAGGCCTCAAGGCCCTAGACAGGTACTTCGAACTACAAAATGTGGATGAACCCCACCAACTGCCTAAACACAGTCAGCACACTACAGAAGCTAATGTGTAGGGATGTAGGGCTTATGATTCATACAAGTCCCCCACATGTGACGACTCCCTGTGGACAGACATATCCCATGCCTGTTTTGGATTTGCCACTGGCATTATACTTAGAACATTTTTAGCTATGGTTGAACCTTATCACACTGCTTATGCAATTGCCCCCTTTTTATGAAAATTTTCTCATTGTCTCTCCTTCTCCCTCTTACTACTCCTCTTTCATCACCCTGATCATCATGTCCCACCAGTTCCCCACTTCCAAAACCCCAGCAGTGCCCTCCCATGAGGACCCTGCTGCTTCCCCTGACATGTCCATGTCCCCTGATGACAGGACATGTCATCATGAGTCAAAACAGCACACATGGGTGTTGGAGATTGAATCACCCCTGTGTGATACTTATTTTTGGTGCGCTTTTTGGCTGATTACATAAGCACTTAGAGCGCACACTTAGAGTACATTTTGGTACTGTTCCCTCACTAGTTGAGTCACTACTGAGGGTAAGTCTACTATTTACTTAGTATTTCCATACTTACTGATAGCCTGTAGCTGCCTACAGGTACATCTAATATAATAGTAGTTGAGTCACTACTGAGGCTGCCTACAGCCATTTTCTACAGGTTATGAGCCCCACATAGTGCAGAAGAAATTTTTATTAGAGGCAACTCGTGGTCGACTCGAAACAAGTGACTACTCAACAATTTACTACTGTCCTTACTCGAAAGCTATTGGATAATACGACGGATGGACTACCTACCCGAGCTCGCACACAATGGGCACAATTGGACAACTTATGGAAGTTCGGTCCTATGCACCATTTCTGATGAAGGCTTGATGGGGTTCCTGGTCGGGTCTGAAAGACGACCTACACATCCAGCAGAGCTTATAGGTCGTGGTGAGGGTTGGACACCCCAGACCGACGACGAACGAGCAGAGGTTGCGGCATGGCGAGCTGCTGACCAGTTGTGGACACAACGAAATGCGATGGTAAACTACACCATCGTTAGCGGCATTCCAGATACCATTTTTGGCTTCATGTTACACCTAAAATCACCACTCGAAAAGTGGGATTACCTGGAGAAGCGCTTCGGTTCGATTCCGAGACCAGAGAGTTGGCTAGTTGCTGAGGAAGCCAAGCAACGAAGCAACTCGAATATAGCTGCAGAAACTGGTCAGGAAGCTCGCAACAGTAACAGCGAACTCAAGACCTTACCTGGTAGCCAAAACAGACCTGCGGACAGCCCGAACGACTGTGCCGAGACTGAATCTGGGTTCCTGACATCCGAGACCAAGGTCACAGACACACGACATGTGGAACCTTACCTACTGGAGGTTGAGGTTGGGGACACAGGTGGAATGTGGCCGGATGAATGCGCGAACGCACTCGAAGCACCTGATGAGTGTAGTCAGCGTGCAAGCAACAAGGTCGAGGAGGGCAACAACTTACTGGAGTTGAGCTCTGAGGCTCTCGAATCTCAAGGGGACCTACCAGACACTACAAGCGAACGCGCCGAGACCCAGACTGGGCACAGGAAGCCCGAGACTGAGGTTGTAGACACGCAGCAAGTGGTGAATGTCCTACCCATGGTTGAGGTGGGGACTACAGGTCGAACATGACACAACAAACATGTGAAGGAACATGAAGCACCTGACGAGGGCGGTCAGCGTGCAGACAACAAAGTCGAGGAGAGCCGAGACTTACCAAAGTCGAGCTCCGAAGTTCTCGAGCCTGCAGGTAACCCTACCAGACAGGCAGGTAAATGTTCTATGGAAGATGTGCTACAGATGCCTATCGAAGACTATCAGCATGCCCAGATGAACGGCGAGACGATCACTAACGTACCGGATCTACCCAGCACACCCACCAAACTTCCTATCCCATGCATCAAATGCCCTACACTACAGAATAGGTCATTGGCACGAAAGCGTAGTGCTATGACTACAGAGTTCGACTTATCCTACACAAGGAGAAGTGGCAAGTGGCGAGAGATGAAGCGTCTTGAACTTGACTGCAAGCGGACATCGAGACACCCACAGCGAACTCACCGAGGGCACTCCGCATGCAAAACCCCACCTGATGAGGCTCGGGGGATGGGGGTACTTAGCTCTCCTCGAGCAGGTTGGGGGGACAGCACAATGGCTGGGTCGACAGCGACGAAGCTAGAGAGAAGAGTGGTTAGCGCCAAAACAGCAGAGATTCAAGCCTACATACCACATTTGGAGACACGCCCAAAGGAGCCTGATAAGGCTGAGGATACCGGTGGTGGAGGTGATGTCACAGCTAGCAAGGACATCCTCGACTCACGTGGAGTCGAGAAAACATCGCTAGCTAACAGCGGAAGTCAGCAGGGAGAGCGAAAGACGAGATGGCAGAACAGCTTACCTGCACCACCAGAAACGCCTCCCAATGGCTTCATACACCCTCCTAGGACCCTCACAGACAGATACTGTCATGGCAGGATCAAAACGGACCTGCAAAAGCTCAGTACAGGGCGAGAAATGGAACGGCAGCAGGGCGGCTCACCTGTACCACCTGCGCCACCTCCAAACAGCACCTACTATATCCATAAATCCTCCAAGGGCCTCCAACACCGTGCAAGACTCAAGTCAAATGCCGAAAACAAGTCGTGGCAGGCCAAATGATCCATGGCTGTACAGAATCAGTCTACATGGGAAAGCTTACCCAGTAAGGAGGATAACAGCAGTGGGGGGCATGATGATGCACCTAGCAGTGAATACGTCGACCCGCATGGAGTCGAGAAAGTGCTGCTAACTGACAGTGGAAGTCAGCACAGCGAACACAATACAAAATGAGTGGGTGACTTACCTGCACCATCTGCGCCATCTCCAAATGGCATACTGGACATGCCTACACTCTTCACGGACCTACGTCGACATGTAAGAGTAAAATCGAATGCTGAAAATGTCAGCAACGCGCATATGAGGCGAAGCGCCTACCTTACCCAGACAGCCCCCATGCAGCCTCCTCTATCCCTCTTCGCACCCATGAAATGGTTCATATACCTTGTGGGAGTGTCATGGATGGTAAAGGGACAGTATAACAAGATTAGGCATGTGCAACAAGTCGAAACGAGAGGGCGCACATACCAGATAGCACGCATTCCCATGCAGCTACCTCAACTCCTCAGAGACTCCTCCAAATGGTTGATACACCCTGTGGGAGGGTCATGGATGATAAGGGTAAACTGTAACGTGGTCAGGAGCACCAGAAAAACAGAAACGAGAGGTCATACTCATCGTATAGTCGGCATTCTCATGCAGCTGCATCAAATCCTCTCCAACCCCTCGAAGTGACTCCGGAGCATTGCCAACACATACTGGCAGGAGGGGGTGCATCCAGTATCGACGCGGAATGACGAGAAACGGCCAAGAAACCTTTGTACGGCCAAATGGCTGCCTCACAGCAGCGGCACAAGGCGAGATAATGGGTACAGGGCTGAACGGCCAAACGACTCACCTGCGCCACCTAAACGGCCTCCCAATGGCCTCATATATACTCTTTCGATCCTCAGGAACTTGCGCCGACGCGCTACGATCAAGACGAGATCTAAAAACATCAGTACAATCAAAACAAGAGGCAGCAAGGCCTCCAGACTTACCATTCCCATTCCGCCACCTCGCGAGCTTGCGAGACCCCTCTGGAATGTTGCAAACACTTACTGGCGACATGGGATACCCCTGGATGAACGCAAAACATCAAAACTCTATTGTTATTCGATACGGTGCCCTAGTGGCAATGGTACAAGGCAAGACGACACACGCACACAATGCGCATTCCGAAAGAGGAAGTTGCCACAACACAACGATGCGTCGACACAGCCACACGTACACTCGTTACACACACGGACTCGAAGCTCACTTGCAGCAGAATACACACTCATTTATTGAATTATTGAGTATACATTCATTGAGTTCTTATTTTCTGCACTTCTACTTATCACACAGTGGAGCTTCAGGGGGTGTGTTGGAGATTGAATCACCCCTGTGTGATACTTATTTTTGGTGCGCTTTTTGGTTGATTACATAAGCACTTAGAGCGCACACTTAGAGTACATTTTGGTACTGTTCCCTCACTAGTTGAGTCACTACTGAGGGTAAGTCTACTATTTACTTAGTATTTCCATACTTACTGATAGCCTGTAGCTGCCTACAGGTACATCTAATATAATAGTAGTTGAGTCACTACTGAGGCTGCCTACAGCCATTTTCTACAATGGGAAGACACCCCCCCTGGTCGTTCCCCCCCCCCCCCCATTCCCCCTCCCATCCCCCTTCCCACAACCATTCATGCTCACACAACACCAAACATCATCATGAGCATTCCCTCTCTCCTCCATGCTGATGCTGGCATGCTAGTGAGTTCAGCATGATTGTCCACAATGACTGTGGACAACCCACCAGCTGCAGCACATGTTCTGCATATGCAATGCACATGGCACAAGACCTGGTGCTGGGTACAACCAACCTCACACATGCACATGCCATGTGTGTGCTCTCATGTCCCCTCAGTCTGGACAATGTGCCCAGCCTACACAAGGAGGTCGATTGACTTCATGCCAATCAGGACTACAGTGGATCCAAAAACCCTTTCCATAATTGGCCTCACAGCAGTGTTTGAAGTATACTGCCAGACACATGGAAAATCACACTAGGCTTTGGTGGAGTCATAAATAGTACATACTCTTGGCTACAAGATTGCCCTATAAGCCATGTGATTCCATTCACACAGTCCTGAGATATGGGCATGTTAAAACAGCAAGTCCATGGAAAGGGTTTTTTCACTTTTGAATTGGTAACTAGGATCTCATGAAAAACATGCTATAATTGCTATTATTTGTTGATACAAACAAAGACACACATGTAAAAAATATGTCTGAGTTTAAAATTTTTCACATGCTTCATTGCTTTCAACCACCATTATGGTCAGATCTCTCTCTCTTACTCAGCAAAACACCATTCTCTCCTTGCTTGACTCTGGCCATTCAGGTGAAGCTATTGCCAAGCAAATTGGTGTTAGCCCCTCTGTTGTATCCAAACTTCATTCTAAGAAGCATTCTACACTTCCTAAGGCCATTGGAGGGCATCCTTCCAAGCTTTCTCCTGCCAATGTTCACCATGCTCAACATCTTATCACCTCTGGCAAGGCTGAAAATGCAGTTCAAGTCACCAAATCCCTTTCCAATATCATTAACCAGCCTCTCTCTGCCAATACTGTTTGTCTTCACTTGAAGAAGTCTGGTATGAAGGCTGTAGTCAAGACCAAATGCCCTATTCTCTCTGCTAAACATCACAAGGCTTGCTTGGATTTTGCATATACCCACAAGGACTGGACTATAGAGGACTGGAAGAGGGTTGTATGGTCTGATGAGACCAAAATCAGTTGCCTAGGGTCAGATGGACACAAGTGGGCTTGGAAAAAGGCAGGTGAGGGGCTCAGTGATAGGCTGATACAGGGAACTCTCAAGTTTGGAGGGGGTTCCTTGATGATGTGGGGTTGTATGACTTGGGAGGGTGTTGGCTATGCTGCAAAGATTGATGGTAGGATGGATAGAGACCTTTACCTTCAGATTTTGAAGGATGAGCTTCAACAAACATTGGAGTATTATGGTCTCAATCCATCTGATACAGTGAGCTCAAAAACCCTTTCCATACTTGCCCTAACAGCAGTGCATGAAGCACACTGCCAAACACCATGGGAATTTTGCTTAGCTTTGGTGGAGTTATAAATAGTACATACTCTTGGCTACAAAATTGCTCACTAAGTCATGTGATTTGGGTCACATGCTGGCAAGATATAAGCAATATAAAACAGCAATATCATGGAAAGGGTTTTTGAGCTCGTGAATAGATGGGTATTCTAGTACTTGGTATAACCTCCTTTTGCTTTCAACACTGCCTGAACCCTCCTAGGCATACTCTCAATCAACTTCTGACACTCTTCAACTGGTATCCCTTCCCATTCCACCTGAACTCTCTCCCACAAATCATGAATTCCACTAGGGGGGTTTTCATGTTGTGCAAGCCTCCTCTTGAGACAACCCCAGAGATGCTCAATGGGGTTTAGGTCTGGAGACTGTGCAGGCCACACCATGGTCTGGAATTCTTGCTCTTCCAGCCAATTCTTGACCATTCTACAAGTGTGCTTGGGGTCATTGTCCTGCTGAAAGATGATGTCAGGAGGATTGAGACCATAATACTCCAGGGTTTGTTGGAGCTCATCCCTCAAAATTTGAAGGTAAAGGTCCCCATCCATCCTACCATCAATCTTGGTAGCAAAGCCAACTCCCTGCCAAGTCATACAGCCCCACATTATAAGGGAACCCCCTCCAAACTTGAGGGTTCCTTCAACCAGCCTATCACTAAGCCCCTCACCTGCCCTTTTCCATGCCCATTTGCATCCATCTGATCCTAGATGATTGATTTTGGTCTCATCAGACCATATAACCTTCTTCCAGTCCTCTATAGTCCAGTCTCTATGACTATAAGCAAAATCCAAACAAGCTTTGCAACATCTGGAAGGAAGAATAGGGCATTTGGTCTTGACTACAGCCTTCATACCAGCTTTCTTCAAGTGAAGATGAACTGTGCTGGCAGAGAGGGGTTGGTTTGTAATGTTGGAAAGAGCTCTGGTCACTTGAACAGCATTTTCAGCCTTCCCAGAAGTGATGAGATGTTGAGCATGATGAATATTGGTAGGAGAGAGCTTAGAGGGATGACCTCCAATGGCTTTTAGAAGGGTAGGATGCTCTTTGGAATGAAGTTTGGATATGGTGGAAGGGCTAACACCAGTTCTCTTGGCAATGGCTTCACCAGAAAGTCCAGAATCAAGCAAGGAAAGGATGGTGCTTTGTTGAGTGAGGGAAAGGGATCTGACCATGATGGTAATAGGGAATAAAGAAGCATGTGAACTTTTTTGAGCTCAGACATCATGTTTACATATATACCTTTGTTTGTACTAACAAACAATAGCAAATACACTGTGATTCTACTCACCAATTCAAAAGCTCAAAAACCCTTTCCATGGTATTGTTGTCTTATATTGCTTATATCTTGCCAGCCTGGGAACCAAATCACATGACTTAGTGAGCAATTGTGTAGCCAAGAGTATGTACTATTTATCACTCCACCAAAGCTAAGCAAAATTCCCATGGTGTTTGGCAGTGTGCTTCATGCACTGCTCTTAGGGCAACATCAGCAAAACCCTGGGTTTGGTACAGAGGCACAGACCCACAGATGGTACAGATTTTCCACAGACCAAGTACAGACCCCTACAGACCCTACAGACCCCACAGACCCACAGACACTACAGATCTAAACATTGATTTGCCCATATCTCATCCAAAAATAAACATATTGATGAGATAATCATACTGACATGATCATGACATCATACACTACAACTTTCATTATGACATCATAACTGTGCAGCCACTTTTTTATTTTTGCAAACTGGGACTCCATGAGAACTTTGTGAATATCTCACCCAAAAAAGGAGATATTACTAAGGTAAAAATATTCCCATGGTCCTGTGATCATAGGCTACGACTTTCATTTTTGGCAGAGTTTGAAATTTGTAGAGGTGTGCCACACAACCCACACAGCTGGCTTTGAAAGTTGCTGAGGTAAGCAGAAAAGGATATTTAAACCCAGCTCACTCCAACACCACATCTCTTTCCACTACCACCACCATCCCTCTTCCTCACCATCATCTTCATCATTGTCCCTCCCTCACCACCCTCCTTTCCTACCACCACCCTTATGGTGGGTACCTTCTCCCTACTAATAGTAATAAGTGACCACTTAGTATAAATAGATATGTATATCCTTGTACCTTGACACATAATTTAGGTAGCTTATGGTAATATGATTCAATTATTGGTCAACTACAACATATGTGAGTGGTGAGAATCTGTAGTACTGAAACAATCTGGGGTAGGTCTGTACAGATTTTTAGATCTGTACAGATATGGATATGTGCACAGACCTGTATAGAGGGGGGGGGTTTTGCTGATGAAGTATGGAAAGGGTTTTTGAGCTCACTGTACAATCTTTCAGCAAGACAATGATCCCAAGAATACTTGCAAAAAGGTTAGAGATTGGCTAGAAGAGCAGGATTTTGGGACCATGGTATGGCCTGCACAATCTCCTGACCTTAACCCCATTGAACATCTCTGGAGTTGCCTGAAAAGAAGGCTTGCAAGCCATGAAAACCCCCCTAATGGGATTCATGAGCTATGGGAGAGAGTTCAGGTGGAGTGGGAGGGGATACCAGTGGAGGAGTGTCAGAAACTAATTGAAAGTATGCCTAGAAGGGTTCAGGCAGTGATTAGAGCAAAAGGTGGCTATACCAAGTACTGATAATATCCTAATACCCTTGAAAATTCAAAAGTGAAAAAACCCTTTCCATGGACTTGTTATTTTAAAATGCCCATATCTCAGGACTGTATGAATGAAATCACATGACTTATAGGGCAATCTTGCAGCCAAGAGTATGTACTATTTATGACTCCACCAAAGCCTAGTGTGATCTTCCATGTGTCTGGCAGTATACCTCAAACACTGCTGTGAGGTTGATTATGGAAAGGGTTTTTGGAGTCACTGTAGGTTGGTAAGTATCAAAGAACTATAATAAAATAGAAGAGCATACCTCAGTCTCTGATGTGTATCAAAGTCTGAGGTCCAAAGGAGAAAAGAAGTGCTGCAGATGCACAGGCTCATTACATAATCACTACTCACTGTAAGTAAACAAACTCCAACAGTGCCAAGGTTTCATGCCCTACTGCCAGCTCCACCCATACTGTTTGTGTGTGTTGTGATGTCAACAAAGTCTTCAGTGTTCCCTGACATAATGATGTGGAGTTTTGGTTAGATAGCAATAAGTTGATGAATGGCATTTCCTCCTTAGCATGTGTACAGCTGCCTGTATGTTGCAGGACATGTGACAAGGGCAGAAAGCCTCCTCAAACTGCAGTGGGCATATAGATTGCCAATGCTGAAACCCCCCACAAGTTCTGACTGGTATCTTACATGTGAAGCATAACTTTAGATCCACATATATCATGTTGTTGCTAAAATTCAAGGATTTCAAATCTCACTTTTCAGTCTTGGTCACTCCATGACATCTTCTACATTTTCTTCTGAATTGAATGGGATTTTTTTTCTCTGAATTCCAGCTGTGTTCAGGCAATATGGTTGGCCAAAAATATGTCACATGGCCAACTTGCCTGAAACAGACAGTGAGTTTCAATGACAGTATTCCTTGTAAAGTATTGAAATGGTCTCTACTGAAACAACTAATTGAGACAGCTGGGAAGGTTGACTATCATATTTCTAAGCGAGAAATCTATGGGCTGAAAGGAGTCATCAGTGGTAGATTAAAATATGTTACATATATCCACTTACACATACGATTCTGCAAAACCACTTGCAAAAGAGCCTGGCACAGTTCATCCACATCTTGATCATGTTGTTGAACAGCTGTCTCAACAGCCTGGTGAACTGTGGCTGCAACATTGAAACCTTTGTACTCCTTGATGGCAAGTGGGATGACATCTTGTTCTGTGGGGCACTTCTCATTTTGCAGTAAAAAGTAACAATACTCAAAGATGAGCAAGCATCCTAAATGGATGAGTATTGTGCAAAAAAACTGTGACTACCACTCACTAACACCATGCTCAGCTATTGACTGGGTAGTGGCATCTTGGGATAGTATATTGAGTTTGTCACCAATTGCATTGTTTGACTGAGATTGGATATGTCTCTTGAGGAAAGGTGCAGGCAGCATGGCAAAGTGGGACTTACTGGCTGGTGATTTTAAGTCATGGTCATCACACTTGTCAGTAATAGCATAGGGAAAAGTTGAGCATCAAACCACTCACATCCTATGTTGCAATCAAGAAGACAACAAAAATATTGAGTTTGCATCTTGTTAACCAAGTTGCTTACAAGCTGGGATAAAATGAGCAGAGAGAGCAATCCAGCTGACCCACAGGACTTCTAGGCATTGTGATCACTCACATCCTATCAATCCACCAAGCATAGCACAAATGGATGACTCAGGAGGACTCTGGCTATGGCTTCCATGAAAATACTCACAAGCTGTCATGCCACAAACAAGCACAGTGGAAATGAGACCAGTCAGCAGACATCCAGCTAAGCTTGCCATGAAATCACTCACTCCCTATCATGCCACAAACAAGCACAGTGGAAGTGAGACCAGTCAGCAGACATCCAGCTAAGCTTGCCATGAAATCACTCACTCCCTGTCATCCCACAAACAAGCACAGTGGAAGTGAGACCAGTCAGCAGACATCCAGCTAAGCTTGCCATGAAATCACTCACTCCCTGTCATCCCATAAACAAGCACAGTGGAAGTGAGACCAGTCAGCAGACATCCAGCTAAACTTGCCATGAAATCACTCACTCGCTGTCATCCCACAAACAAGCACAGTGAAAGTGAGACCAGTCAGCAGACATCCAGCTAAGCTTGCCATGAAATCACTCACAAGCTGTCATCCCACAAACAAGCACAGTGGAAGTGAGACCAGTCAGCAGACATCCAGCTAAGCTTGCCATGAAATCACTCACTCCCTGTCATCCCACAAACAAGCACAGTGGAAGTGAGACCAGTCAGCAGACATCCAGCTAAGCTTGCCATGAAATCACTCACTCCCTGTCATCCCACAAACAAGCACAGTGGAAGTGAGACCAGTCAGCAGACATCCAGCTAAGCTTGCCATGAAATCACTCACAAGCTGTCATCCCACAAACAAGCACAGTGGAAGTGAGACCAGTCAGCAGACATCCAGCTAAGCTTGCCATGAAATCACTCACTCCCTGTCATCCCACAAACAAGCACAGTGGAAGTGAGACCAGTCAGCAGACATCCAGCTAAGCTTGCCATGAAATCACTCACTCGCTGTCATGCCACAAACAAGCACAGTGGAAGTGAGACCAGTCAGCAGACATCCAGCTAAGCTTGCCACGAAATCACTCACAAGCTGTCATCCCACAAACAAGCACAGTGGAAGTGAGACCAGTCAACAGACATCCAGCTAAGCTTGCCATGAAATCACTCACTTGCTGTCATGCCACAAACAAGCACAGTGAAAGTGAGACCAGTCAGCAGACATCCAGCTAAGCTTGCCATGAAATCACTCACAAGCTGTCATCCCACAAACAAGCACAGTGGAAGTGAGACCAGTCAGCAGACATCCAGCTAAGCTTGCCATGAAATCACTCACTCCCTGTCATCCCACAAACAAGCACAGTGGAAGTGAGACCAGTCAGCAGACATCCAGCTAAGCTTGCCATGAAATCACTCACTCCCTGTCATCCCACAAACAAGCACAGTGGAAGTGAGACCAGTCAACAGACATCCAGCTAAGCTTGCCATGAAATCACTCACAAGCTGTCATCCCACAAACAAGCACAGTGGAAGTGAGACCAGTCAACAGACATCCAGCTAAGCTTGCCATGAAATCACTCACTCGCTGTCATCCCACAAACAAGCACAGTGAAAGTGAGACCAGTCAGCAGACATCCAGCTAAGCTTGCCAGGAAATCACTCACTGCCTGTCATCCCACAAACAAGCACAGTGGAAGTGAGACCAGTCAGCAGACATCCAGCTAAGCTTGCCATGAAATCACTCACTCCCTGTCATCCCACAAACAAGCACAGTGGAAGTGAGACCAGTCAGCAGACATCCAGCTAAGCTTGCCATGAAATCACTCACTCCCTGTCATCCCACAAACAAGCACAGTGGAAGTGAGACCAGTCAGCAGACATCCAGCTAAGCTTGCCATGAAATCACTCACTCCCTGTCATCCCACAAACAAGCACAGTGGAAGTGAGACCAGTCAGCAGACATCCAGCTAAACTTGCCATGAAATCACTCACAAGCTGTCATCCCACAAACAAGCACAGTGGAAGTGAGACCAGTCAGCAGACATCCAGCTAAGCTTGCCATGAAATCACTCACTCCCTGTCATCCCACAAACAAGCACAGTGAAAGTGAGACCAGTCAGCAGACATCCAGCTAAACTTGCCATGAAATCACTCACAAGCTGTCATCCCACAAACAAGCACAGTGGAAGTGAGACCAGTCAGCAGACATCCAGCTAAGCTTGCCATTAAATCACTCACTCGCTGTCATCCCACAAACAAGCACAGTGAAAGTGAGACCAGTCAGCAGACATCCAGCTAAGCTTGCCATGAAATCACTCACGAGCTGTCATCCCACAAACAAGCACAGTGGAAGTGAGACCAGTCAACAGACATCCAGCTAAGCTTGCCATGAAATCACTCACTCCCTGTCATCCCACAAACAAGCACAGTGGAAGTGAGACCAGTCAACAGACATCCAGCTAAGCTTGCCATGAAATCACTCACTCTCTATCATGCCACAAACAAGCACAGTGGAAGTGAGACCAGTCAGCAGACATCCAGCTAAGCTTGCCATGAAATCACTCACTTCCTGTCATGCCACAAACAAGCACAGTGGAAGTGAGACCAGTCAGCAGACATCCAGCTAAGCTTGCCATGAAATCACTCACAAGCTGTCATGCCACAAACAAGCACAGTGGAGGTGAGACCAGTCAGCTAAGCTTGCCATGAAATCACTCACAAGCTGTCATGCCACAATCAAGTAAAATGGAAGTGAGACCAGTTCACAGACACCCAGCTAAGCTTCTCATGAAATAACTCACACCCTGCCAAACCACAAACAAGCACAGTGGAAGTGAGACCAGTCAGCAGACATCCACTTAAGCTTTCCATGAAATCACTGACAACCTGTCATGCCATTTTAATAAGCACAGTGGAAGTAGGACCCAGTCAACAGACATTCAGCTAGCTTGCCACAAAATCACTCACCCACTGTCATGCCACAAACACACATGGTGGAAGTCACCCCAGTCAGCAGACATCCAGCTAGCTTGCCATGAGATCACTCACAGCCTGTCACACCACATGTATAGTGGAAGTAAGAACAGTCAGCAGAGTCCATCTCCTTCTGTGAAATCACACACATTCTGCCATGCCACCAGAAGTGGAGTGGAGGCACAGTCAACAGATCTCCAGTAACTCTGCCAAGATTCTCACTCACAACCTGTCCAGTGATCAAACCACTGAGTAAACAACATAGTAGAACTTGTCTTGATGTCACCTACAAACTGTCATTCCCAGTACATGCCCCATATATCAGTATATCCATTGCATTCAGCAAATATTGTGACACTACAATCTGACCACTCACTGTATGACTGGGAAACCAACTAAGGATACTGGACTCCAAAACCTTCATGTCCAATCCTTGGCCTTCTGTTTTTCTATCCTGTAACATTCTTCCAACCACCCTTCACAGTATAAGAAATTGCACTAAGTCCATATTTCTCACCTACCTGCTCATAGCAAATTCAATGCACAATGCAATGCTTGACTGTTGTGTTGATATGAGTAGCCTCTCCAAGCCTTCCTCATTCAGGGCACTTGCTGTGCACTGTATTAATGCAGCACAATCTGTACCCTCTTCATGCATCTCTGTAGGGACTCTTGCATCAATTTCAGCCTCTGTCACAAGTAAAATGCTTACTTGTCAATGGCAGATAGAATTTAGGTGGGAATTTGCACTGATCCAGTATGTGTTTGATGTGCACCTGCCACTTTTCCAGTAACTGAGATGCCCTTGCTATAGCCCTTCTCTTTGCTTCTTCCATCTTCAACCCTTCATCCAAAAGTTCCTCAATAGCTACCAGATGAAAAAAATCCACTTTTGTCAGCAGCACTACCACAGGGACTAAACAGATGCCAATAAGTCATTGCCAAATTTCATAGAATGAACATACCATGCCCTGTGTCACACTCATTAAAAAACTTCTGCTCTGCAGCAGTGACTGTCCTTTCATAGTCAGTCATGGGGATACAATACCTATATCCAATGGTAAGCTGAGTCCAGAACCACAAGGTAGTTCTTGCCAAATTGCATGAATACGCTTCTTCAGTGAGTTTGTAGCTGCATGGCTAATGACAAACTTCTTCATATTATCAAACTGCTGTGTAGAACCTGCTTCAAACCCAGAAGAGTCATGGAATACATAACCTGGGTTGCTCTGAAACACAAGCTCATGCTCGATGTTATGGTAGCCACGCTGAGAGTAGTCAGCTCCAACTTGATTTATCATCACTCAAGAAGGGACCTTACCCCCAAAGTGCCTTGCACAACAGCATTGTCAATCTGTAAACTATTAGATGGGTGTCAGATACTCTGCTCACCATACCTTTCTTCCATTTCCATCAAATATCTCAGGCTTATCCACAGTGTTGCAGACCCTCTGGAGGACGGTTGTCTTGCCAGCATTTGCTCTTCCCATGACTAGAACTCGAAACTTGTCTATATCTTCCATGTACTCTCTAGCCTTCTTAGGATCCAAATGAAATGCAGCAGGTGCAGGAGTGGTCTCTACCCCTTGACATCAGGCATATCCACGTCCACCAAATGTCAGCGTCATACCAGTGGTAGTATCAGCGTCACCTAGACCAATCATTTCAACCGTGGGCTCATTGGCCACTACATCGGAATCTTAAAAATCAGCTGAAAGGTAGACAATGAACGAAGGAAACAGTACCTGCCGCCATGACTTCGCCTCTAGTAACAACAGGAGCCAGGCTGGCTACACTACCGGTTGGATTGCTGGCTTCTACAGCTACAATTCAGGGACGTATTGGCAGATATACAGATGACAGTACCTGCAGCCGTAGCCTCAGTGGTAGTTGGAACTGAACTGATTGAGCCACTGCCATGACTGTTGTGGGAGCGACGAGAGCGAGTGGCATTGGCAAATGGCAGCGAACCCAGAAACTTCTTGACACGACCGGGAGCCATCGGTACACTAAACTAATATGAATCTTTTATATGCAGATGAATGAGGCTTGTAACAGGTCAGTGCGAAACGTTGTGCGCGTGAGGGTTACGTTCAACGTTCGAAGACGACGACGGTGGACTAATCGATATCAGCGGCGCTTATCTGTTGCACTGTAAATTTTCCCACGCCACGATTCTGCATTCTGTCCCTTGCTCGTAGTGCTTATAATTCGACTGCTTCATTATTCTCAAATGTTGACTCCTTCTAGCTTTTCATTTTGCAGACTGTGCACTGCTGTACTGTTTCACTATAACGGAGGAGTGCGCAAGGCCGTAGTGGTGAGCCGCCCTAACCATATATATCCGTGCAGACGATGTCGCGGCACTGGCAGACTCTGAATCTGAAGGCTACCTAGTTCGACGTTGAGAAGTGTGCCACCAATGACAAACCCCGTCAATCTTGAAACAACCTCTTGCGGATACACGCGCAACAAACTATCGTCTCATCTCGTGCCCGAGTACCCTTGGACATGTTTTTCACCCTTGTTCTCGCACAGGAAAGGCGGTCCGTATTCACCCTTCTACCACTGTCCAGTCTCGGCTTACTAGAGGGGTTCGGTAGACTGGTTAACGTAGATAAGCCATCCTGTTGGGACGGGGCATAGTGTTGCACGTGTGATACGAACCCAGGAGAAGGCGTAAAGGGGTTTACAAGGTGACTTTTCATGTTCGGGAAGGGCAGGTTGTCCTTGAATGATCGTCTCCCGCTGTCTGAAGCTCCAAGGTTATCGGTGTAAGTGTAAGTGCCGCCACTGAATGTGATCTGCTAGAGCCTGGATATGTCAGCCTTCAACATACTACAGATAAGCCATCGTAGAGAGCCGCGTCGAATTTGGGCATCCCTCCTTAATAACCTACTCTCTGCTCTCTGCATGCTTATGTGCATCCCTTCGCCCTCTCATGAGTGCCGTAGTCCGGATGGAAGCAACCTGGTGACGCCCCCAAAACAAAGCCGTTGGCATCTCGACTTCGACGTTTCCACGTGCGGCGAAGGAGGATATGGTAGTCGGGGACTCCAGTAAGACTGGGCTCTTGCATTTGTCAGGGTTGGGGCACCCACGCTGGAAAGCGTCACTCGTTTCAGTCTCGTTTCCTATACCTGATCCAGTGCATTGAATGGACGTCTTTGGCAACCTACGCAGTCGATTGCACGGGGCGGAGGCTCACCATGGTCACCGCTGTACTCCACGATGGGGAGACGTGCAAGGCACGCCGGTACTCCCTTTGGATGTACGCACTCCGGTATTGCTTCCTCTGCAGCAACACTCACTTGGTAATCTTATGCGCATATTTTCAGCTCCCACCGATGGTCGACGTAGATGTGACTGACGCTAAAGATGAAGCTGACCGTAACGAATTGGTTGATTGAAGTACCCCAAGGCTAGATTGGAACCTGCTGCCTCCCCTCCAGTAAAATATTCGATCGGGAAAAGCCCTGCTTCCATTACTTCGTAGGAGGATCTAACCCGACTCCCACCCCTCCGAGTACACCCGTTGGACCGAACTCATCCGTCGTGAAACAACCAAGCCATCAAACGGACTGCGCTATCCAGTCTTTTAACTCGTTCCGAGGTTCGCACTGCAATCACTATAGACAGCGACTATCAGAGATGTTGAGATTGCGAGCCTTGGCGGCATTTGGTCATGTCATCTGGACACGATTCCTCACCTGAATGGAACCAGAATGATGCTACGGATGACCCGTATATCGTCTTGCAAGTTGCTCAACTTTGCATCGATGTAACCCATCTCTCTCGGAATATGACTCAATATCAGTTTAGGTCATCGACTTGATCTCATTCAAAGAAGCGAGGTGAAACGTGAAGGGGTCGGCCACGTAGTCTTAGATCGGTCTCTCGTGATATTACAACCACGATGTCCTCCCTGATAGGAAACACTCATTCATGGTATGCCTACTACAGGTTTTCCCACACTAGGGAACACTCACGGGGCTAGGACAACATTGTCGCACTGACAGAACCCACTTTGGTTTTAGAGCGGAGATGGTTGAGATTCGGAAACGTTATATGCTCGATACCTAACGATTGTGATTCTTGTACGAAAACACGACACGTACATGCATTCTACAAATCAAGGGAATGGAACTTAAGCTTTGGGTCGATAAGAAATATCTACAGGAATATTACGTCCCGGTGTAGCAAGCATCTTACAATGTCAGTGATCTAAGAAACTACCCAAGCGTACCTTGGGGTGAACCTCCGTCTTCTCACTATCCTCCCGGCAGGGATATGTAGGCAGAGTCGACTTCCGCGCGCTGCCTTACGCACTAGTGTCGGCCTTCCGGCGACCGATTGAGTACAATTCAAGGCCAGCGCTACCCTTGCCTTCACCTGTGACGCGGACATGGATTCTAAGGATCTGACCGTTGCAACGGTTCCGACACTTACATCCGGCAGCGGCATTGTCCTTCTCTGGGTTATTGATACGTACGACACGGGTCCCGTCCTCCTGTGAAGACTTGCTTTGCTGTTGCCTAGGAGCAGGATGATTCGCGAAGGCTTCGGTGGTCCGACGGATTCAAACCTGCAGATCAGACTGAAAGGACAGGTCGTCACAAGGTAGTTCATCAGTTGTACAGAAAGCTCACCAGGCATCATTCGGAGAACTCCCGGGGGCCAACGGCAGCTTCACCTCGTAACCTTTATATCTATCTTTTTATCGCGATCAGCCAGCTCGCGGCGTGGCGTACCCCGCGCATCGAGAGTGTAATGTAAGCCAGGTGGATGAACGACACCAGAACCTTCATGTGAATAAATTCCCTTTCTCCCACTCCACAGTGAAGGTTGGAAGATCGATCGCCGAAACGAACTGGACAGATCCGTACTTGAAGCGCCAAAGTGCCCTCAGGCAGAGATCGACGTGTGTCAGGCATCTCTAACTCACGAGTCTGATGAGTGAATAGATATTTGCCTGACAACGCTGCCTTGCGGTAAGAAATGTTATTCGAAAGGTTTCTGAGCAGACGCATTGGTTTCCTTGGAGATTTGATGGCCATGGGTTACTCTATATCCAGACCGGTCGTAAAGTCTGTTCAGGAGAAGTACATGACGTGGTCTACATCGGTATTCATGCGACGAGTTGCATGAGAAAATATGGATTCGTCATTGCTGGGAGGTTGTGAGGAATTGCTGCCTTCAAAACTCGGAATCCACTTCGCAGAACAGGTGGAACTTGGGTACGCTAGTACTATCAGATGCATTGCCAGACCGTGTTGTGAGCCGTACTGACAGGAATTCGATTTTGGTCAGCGAGTACAGCATATGTTGTGAGACAGCAGTCTCGACGACCCGCTTTCACCCGGAGCACTACGACCACGAAACACATACAGTAGACTACCTCATAATGCATAATGCGAAATTATGAAAAACATGTTCGCTGCACTCTTCCAATGGTGATAGTGCTAATTTCAGGATATGCATTATGAGGTATTCCACTGTACATAATTATGAGACGAGAAGACTACTCGTTGCCCTCGCACATCCGCCAGATATTCGAGTCCACCGTCCAAAGCGTTGACCGCTGCGCAGCCTGTTGCGTTCTTAGCACCCTTACTCCAACACACCGTCGCTGAAACAGTAAGGCCTACGATGGGATCCGTAGCGTAGTGCCATAAGCCGAGTGGTCGCGAGCCGTCAATCACATTACACCTTCATACATCCAACCTTCGATGTCAAGCACAGAGTCCGCGCTACACACTGGCTCCCCCACGGCCAAGTCTGCGGCGGAGCCGAGTCAACCAACCTCCGTCCGTCTGTCCACTCCTCCCGAGATAGTACCTAAGAGCAGGTTCTAGTGGTACGGCAGTACGTCCGCGAGCAGGCCCGTACTCGATTAATACTGCAACCAGTTCCTCTCGCAACTCTCGCCATTTTCCCTCATACCCCGCATTACGCAGCCCGGTGACACAGACATGTCTAGTCCCACTGATACTCGTTCCAAGTATGCCTTGATTCCGCCTGCACCAGTCCTGCATATCCCTCTCCCGCTCCCAGTGGCTGATAGCGAGCGCGATGGGAATGCATTTTTCGAACATACCATGAATAAGTTCGAAAATCCGCATTGTCATGCCTGTCAGCTTTTGATCCTGCATGCAAAACAGGACAACGTTGACACTGGCTTTGGCTTCGAGGATAGGACGAAATTTATCCTCGATATCAGGGGCGTTCTTTTTGGGGTCCTTCTTGGGTTGATTGAAGCCAGAAACTTCCCAGATGTGCACTTTCATCGACTCGATAGTTGCTTCGTATCTGGTCGTGTGGTGCGTGCAAACCTCGGCGTCGGGGGAGTCCCTAGTGACGTCTTTCCCGACGATAAGATTGACCTATCTCTCCCACAATCATGGCGGTAAGAACGCCATCATCCATCATCTTTGCCAACTCGATATTGAAGGACCCTTCCATGGCTCTCCGGGGCAGAAATACAAATTTAAATCTCCGGAGTGAAACGATGACGCTTCGGAGGGACAGATACTAGTAGGACGCATTTCGCAATGAGCTTCATGACGTGGTGCTTACTACTTACGATGCGAAACCTTAGCTCGCGTACAGGTCTACGGTTCCGCTCTGACGTGTGTAGCATTGCGATAAGCTTTGTCAGTTGTATGTGATGGAGAGGATCGGGGAGCGAATGCGTCAAACCAAGGGAAATGGCTGCCGAATGTTTTTTAGTACATTGTCCACGCTGTTCCCTCCAGGCGTTGCGAGGGTTTATCAGTGCTAATGCCATTGCGATAGGCGCCCCACCCCCAACCCAAAGCTAACCCTTCACAACGAGTTCTCGATCAGCTGACTGAGCCTTCGTAGTATGCGGAGATATTCGGGCCACAGAATGCTGTACGTTATCCTGTACCTTTCACTTTGAAACCGCTGTCCGATCTGAGGTTATCTTCTGTGACAGTGGAATGTCTGGCAAGACTCCGATAATGCAGTTGTGTGCTCGATTCCGGCACTGAAAATATTTTTGCCTACAGTGGTTGCAGTAACTCTTAGAGCGATCTTCCAGATCGCACGGCAGCGGGAGATGGATTCACAAGGAGGGGTTGAGCAGGGTAGTCCTCGATGTAGGGAAAGCCTCGGGCACCGCTGAGTCCCGTGACAATGAAGAGTCATTTATTAATATTACGGTTCGACTGGTTCACAGGCACGATCATCCAAATACACCTCATAGTATACGAATCATGCAGCGCGCTCCCTTTCCTCACAGTTACCACCTCAGAACGGCCAAATAATCCTCCACCAACTCGACTCCTTTCGTTGTGTGATTTTCTCACTAGACTCGGACCCTCCGTTCTGTGCAATGTGCCCTCCGAGGATGGATTCCAGTGTTACGCTATCCTGGGGCGACAAGTATCTTCGCTCCAATATCGCAACCAGCGACGTCCATGACTGCGTCGATTTATCTTCGTACTTCGCATCCTGCAGTCCAGTGATACAGGCATGCTCCGCCTCACTTAAACCCATACTTTTAACTCAATGCCCGTTCCTGTCCCACCAGTTCTTCATATTCTTTTCCCGCTTCAAAGAGGTTATGACGGGCACGACGGTGACGCATTTTTCTGAAGACATTGTTGACGGATTCAATAATCCGTGTAGGTGCGCTCTTTAGTCTTGAGCCCCGTAAGCAAAACGAGACGAAATCGACGCTGGCTTTCGCATGAAGTATGGGATCCAGATCCATATGGAGTGCCGTCTCGGAATCTTTCCCGGTTATGTCCTCCGGTTAATCGAACCCCACAACTTCCCAGATATGCACTATCGTCCGAGTCTCTTGGACCTGGATCGTTGCTTCATGTCTAACTGTCCTGAGTGCGCAAGAACCGGCGCAAAGAGAGACTTCGGCAACTTTATTTCCGACGAGCAGGTTAACGACAGAATCCTATCTCCCCCATGACGAAGACGTTGAGATCACGATTATTGGCCATCGGCGTCACAAGGTCGGAATGGCAGAGTGACTCCTTCATAGTCTATCCCTGATATGCGCCCGAACGCGAGAGTCGAGAGCTGAATGATAAGACTGCGGAGAAGGAATGCGATAGCAGGGAAAGCCTTTCGCAACGAGCGTTGAGATGTATAGCGTTCACCACTAGTACTCACCAGCGAAAATAAAACTATGGATCCCTGCATAAGCGTGTAAATCCACTTAGACATCGCTAGTGCTCGGTATCAAGTCGATGAACTGTCTCGACTATATGTTCCGACGAGGAATCAGGGAGTAGATCCTGAGGTAGGGAGGGCAGTGCATCTTTAGTGTTCTCGCGGAACCGTTTACTTCAGGCGGTCGTATCGATATCAATTGTGATAGACGCCTCGAGTGCCTTTGGATGTGTCGATCGCACGTTCTAGACCCGGGAGAATCACGTGGATCCGACACAGACTCGTTCCAAGCGTGTCCTTTACCAGCGGTTGACGAATCGTACGCGTTTGCGAGGCAGCTCGTTAGCTTCTTCCCCCGCTCGCAAAACAAGAAGAGGCTAATACTATGGACCCCGTCGTCGACCGTCCTTCCATACCAGCTCTGGCTCAGCAGCACATGCTGCAACAGCCATACCACGTCATGGCACCACCGACTCAGAAACAGACAGTATCAGGCGGTATCACAGATGACTCTCTCAACACGCTACTCGGAGTAACGTCTAATAAGCTACTTCTCCGTCGTGTGCTGACTTTCGTGTGGCCAGTCATGCGGTCCAATGAAGGCGTTGAAACGGCTCATCATGCCGGTGAACAAACCACAAGGCATTGGATTTGTCGAATACTAAGACCCGGACTTGGCCGTCAGATGCATCAACCTGCTCAACGGCGTCGAACTGCCAGCTCTCGAAGACGGCTGCGCAAACAAAAAACTCCTGGTGCGTCGTCGCCAATCTTCGTCTTGACCCATTTCGAGCCTACGCCTGCACATGACTCATTCCCCCAGATCAAAGCCGACGAAAAGACAAAACTATTCATGGACGCTTACTCTGGGCAGAAAATGAAGACCGACGTATGTCATGTCCCCTTGTACTCCCATCCTATGCCGACGCTAAATATCCATGACTGACGAAGCAAAAGTGCAAGAAGCCTGCCGTAAAATCACCTCCCTCATCGAAGATGTCAACCGCACTTCGCTGGACGCAGTCAGTCGTGGTCTGATAGACGAAGAGTGCTACGTCATTCCCCCCTCACCTCCACGATTTCCAGGAAGCCGATCTACCAGAGGGCCAACGTGGCCTCGTGATCTCCGAGATCGCCCAGTTCAGAGAACGTGCCGCAAAGAGAGAACGAGAGAAAGTCAGGGAGGTCAAAGAGAGTATACCACATATACTCCCTTCAACCACTCCGACGCCGAGTGGGCCCAAGATGAGGGAGTGGGGAAAGCCACACCAACAGCAGTCGTCGACGTCTCCCAGCGGGAAGGGGCAGCAGCCACAAGGAAAGGGAAGTCAAAATTACAGTAAACTGGTCGGTTTCGTAAATGCGGAAGACGCAGGGGCAGCCACCGGGCGTTAAGCGCTGGACTTAAAACGGATGAGGAACTTGAAAGGGAGCGGAGGGAAGCCAGGAGGCGAGATGAAGAACTCTCCTTCGAAGATGTGAGTTCTCTCGCTCTAGTTACGTCGTGCTTTGATGGTGTTAACTTTACTTCAGCGAGAGCGCCGATATGAGCCTCGAGAGCGAGCTCGTATTGCAGCCCTCGAACAAACGATCGCACCACAGAACGCCATCAAAGAAGCCGAGGAAGGTGACCGGCGAGAAATGCATCAACGGCTAGATGTCTGGGACGACGACGAGAGCGACGAGCTCTTCTACGTAGACAGGTTCCTCATATCGTGGCACTTTTTCACATATCCTTTGTCTTATACGTCGTGCCATCTAGGGCCCGATGGCGGCAAGCCCGCGCACGTCGGCTGGTTGCAGAGGAAGCCACGGACGGCGAGTCCTGTGCCTACCAGGAGCGTGAAGCAGAGAACTTACGGATCGAGTCCGGGAAGTTCCTCGCACGGTAAATGGAGGGCATGCAAGCGCTCGCAGAGGAACGACGCAAAGCGGGCGTGTTGCTCGACGGCGGTGCGCCCGTCCAACTCAACGTCTTCCTCAATCCTGCACCCGTCAAAACGGAGTCGTCTCAGAAGGAAGGCAAAGCGGCCGTGTTTGGGCAAGAAGAGGAGGAGGAGGAGGGAGGCATCAAGAAGCGCAAGGCGTCACTGGTCAAGCTCGACTTCGGTGCTGTAGAGGGCGAGAAGGCCAAGGAACGCTCGGAGACGATCAAGCAGTCCATTCCTCACGACAAGGAGATGCTGTTCAAGGCCAAGGTCAGATGGGACGGCCTCACCGACGTACGTCGTCGTCGTATAATTTACTTGCGTTCGCTGTCACACTCACGTTTCGTTTTATTTCGGTAGATGATGATTGACAGGAAGTTTGAGCCCATCATCAAACACCGGATGACGAAATATCCGGGCGAACTTGAAGACGACGACCTGATCATGTTTGTGGTCGAACATCTCAAGGATCACAAAGGTCCTCAGAAGCTGGTGGAGGGCCTCGAACCTGTATGTATAATCATGTACGCATTCAGTCGATCGTCCCTCGGCTTACAATTTCAACGCAGGTTTTGGAAGAGGAAACACAGGAGTTCGTGGTCAATATCTGGAGACAAGTCATCTTTGAGAGCATGGCCTACGGTGAAGGTCTCCATACCGAGCGTATGGCGGTTGATTAGAGGATGAGGTCCGACGACGCCGGAGGGGAGAGACGGTGGGTCGTTCTTACGCCGTGGTACCTGCAGGGCCAGGTGCGTTGTAGCATTGGCATGATGTCTGCTAAAGTTGTGCGTGATGATGATCTCGAGGACGGGCGGCTTTGAGATTAGCTGCTGCTTGTGGCTCCCCGATGCATGCTGTAGGAGGAAAAAGCTGGTGATGACGATGGGGCAATTGTTGATATGATGATGGCGGCGGTAATGATCCATGCGCATTTGATTCGGGTATTCGTAAGTACGCCCTTGACTAATTTTATCCCGAATGATACTTCTCCCTTCATGCCACAATGCAAACACGAGAAATGTTTTTTTTCTGTTTATGAGGGGGTCTGTGACGCCTTTTGAAATACGAGCTCACGGCTACGTGTTGAGTCTCCATCCTCTCTTTCTGCAACCGCTTGAATACATTGACCGTAGTACCATGACCTGAGCATGAATGGGCAATGTTCAAATGTATAGCTAGATCTGGGGCGTCACCGCTGTCTTGAGTCATTCACCGATCCACGTTGTTGGTAGTGCGCCGTTAGTGATGAGAACGCAGGGAAGTTTTCCCGTTCTCCCCCTCATCTTGTTCGTCGGTTGAGTTTATATATATACCTATGGCAGTGTCAATCTTTGAACCCCACGGCACCAGTTTAGAGCCGCCGTCTAATCATTCTGCGGGTTCGGGAACGTTTTCCCGCTGACATACGGGCCATGGCTGGGTTCGCAGTTGTCGACTGACAACAAGCAAGGAAGTTGTGCGAGTCTATATGACACGTAAGGCAAACAAGACGACCGGAACGAGCGAACGCTCGATCAGCTCTTCCCGCCATCGACACTCCTCGAGTATCCAATTTGGCAAGTGGTCGCTGTCTACTTCTGAAACCGGTGACGATATTGCTCCACGTTGGCTCACTCTTTTTTCTCATCTACTGTACCAAAATTACCACCGACCAGTGTTGCTCACAGCAATGGTCGACTTTTGAAATCCAGGTAGTCACCGTGGCACGAACAGCGGAAGAGTAAATACCCATGTCAACCTGGTAACCACCCAATCTGATGTTCGATTACTGGCAACCATGAAGCAACCGAGCGCATCCATGAGGAAAGCCTCGAGACTTTTCTCAGCGTCACTCGGTTATGATGATCACGAGGTCCTGACCCATTTTTACCTGAGAAATTCCATATACATATACTCGACAATGATTGACGTTGGTGATTGGTACTGCTGCAGATATGTAACGTTCCTGGTCATCCCATACTGTTCTGATAACAGAAACCGTACCATTTAATCGAGCGTCTGCACCCATAAACGTCATCGGCAATGTGAGAGCGACTCACCTTGCACGGTATGATTTACGAGACTACTACAGGCGCTCGACTGTCCTTCAAAGCGGTGCTACGTGAAAAGAGTCGACGAGCCTCTAATAGCTGTCACTGCTGCTACTGCTGACGATGGTGACACCCAAGTGGGTAGCACTCGCTTCCCTCTTACGACCCGCCTTGGCTGCACCATAGGCACCGACGACGACGACAAATTTTGTGGAGACGTCGGTTCCGACTCTAACAACTTCGACCTCGGTGCCTAGTCCTACTGTGCCCCTCACGGCGACACTCCCATCCCAAGCACCGTTACCCCCTGTTCAATCGTGGTGCATTGGTCAAATCTTTTGTCCTGGCGCGGTCAGTCTATACGTCCCCCTCTTTCAGTCCGCCGTCTCATAATTAGCTGACACGAGTCTACATATTAGGTACTCCAAACCGTCAACATCGCACAACTCTACTCTGATCCTAAGACGTTCGTCGACAAGCCCACTAGCAAATCTGCACAACAGGTTCTCGCAGACTTTGCCGCCTTCAACCTTACCACCGTGACGGAGGGTGATCTGGTCAACTTTGTGGACAACGACTTCTTGGGAGAAGGTTTAGAACTGGAAGCTGCAGTGCTAACGAATTTCAATACCAACCCAGCTTTCTTGAGCAATGTCACGGACCCGCTCCTTAATGCCTTCGCACAGATCGTGGACGGATATTGGACCCAGCTCGCACGTAACACGAATCAATCCGCTGTTTGCGATGACTATACCAACGGCGAATGCGAGGGTACGCTGATTCCTTTGAATCACACGTTCATCATTCCCGGCGGTCGCTTTAGAGAGCAGTGTGGGTACCTTTTCCCTACGGACCCATGCGATTTATCTGACACGGTTTCGATTGCATAGATTATTGGGATAGTTACTGGATCATTCAAGGTTTGCTGAAATCAGAGCTCTATTCCACTGTCAATGCGACACTGCAAAACTTCATGGACGAAATCGATGACTTTGGATTCATCCCCAATGGCGGACGCACCTATTGTAAGACCGGAGTTGCATATTTTCTATGACATCGGGCTGATGAGCGCTTTCGTAGACCTTGATCGTTCCCAGCCACCGCTTCTCGTTAACGTGAGGGCGAGCCTGTTTGAATATATGTAGCTGGCATTCATCGTTCTGAATTAGATGGTGTACGACTATGTTGTCGTTACGAACGATACCTCCGTTTTGCAACGCGCCTTACCACTGGCGGAGGTACGTGTCATATAACTATCCTAGGAGTCCTTTATTCATTTAGCCCGCATAGATCGAGTTGGCCTGGTGGGCCAGCAATCGCACCATTGAGGTTACAAGTCCCTATACGAACCAGTCTTATATGTTAGCCCGCTACTCCGTTAACAACACTGCGCCTCGTCCCGAGTCGTATATCACAGGTTAGCTTTCGGTGTCTAATATGTGGGGGTCATGATCTCAATTTCCACTCAATCCAAAGACTACCTCATTGCGAACGATGCTGCAAATGGGACACCTCTCACGCAACAAGAGGCGGAAGCTCTATACGGCGAGCTCGCGTCTGGTGCAGAGGGTGGATGGGACTTCACGGCCAGGTTTGAAATGTTTCCTCAGTTCGGCGATCCTGGCCTTCGCACATACAATATCCAGAATACCATACCCATCTGTCTCAATAGCATCCTCTGTGAGTGCATGAATTTCCTGACATCGTTTCCTGAACTATTCCTCTAATGTACTTCCACTTACCAGACAGGGCACATACGTTGCTAGCAGACCTCTACGGAGACTCAAATTCTACTGCCAGCGCAGCCCATCTCCAAACTGCAGCTAACATCCGTGCCGGCATCTTGGATTTGATGTGGGACGCCAGCAAGCTTGCATTCTACGACTTCAACCTCACCTCAAACGCACGCAATAGCTTCTTCAGCGCTGCGACTTACTACCCTGTTTGGGTTGGCATCATTCCCGACGAAGTCCTCTCGTCGCAGTCCAACGCATTTGGATATTTTGCGGCAGTAAACCTTGTTATGAACAAGTATAATGGCACGGTCCCCACCACTTTCATAGACTGGACCGGTCAGCAGTGGTAGGTGTCAATGTGGCGGACCAGGCTTCTCACTTTACTCACCCAAGCATTCGTAGGGACGCGCCTAATACATGGGCACCTCACCAATACATCATCTTGGAAGCCCTGAACGCCGTCCCGCCCAATCTGACCACTAACGCCCTTCCCACACCGGGTTCCGGACAATCTGCTTATGCCCTCGTCCCTTCTGGTCAGCTCAACCTGACTGAGTCACAACTACCGGGCCAACCCCTGCGCGGTGCACAGGCACCACAGAACGTGACAGCCACCGGACCAGGGTCGGACATCAATACACTCAATGGGACGGTCGTGAATGGAGGGAACTCGAGCTTGGGCGAAGGCTGGGCAGCGACGCTGGGAAGAGAAGTTGCCAATAGATACTTTACTAGCGCGCTCTGCAGTTGGCATGCCACGGGAGGTTCGATACCCGGCTTACTACCGCGGCTTCCCAACAGCGAACTCAACCTCACAGGTAGAGTTAATAACACAGGAAATGTGGGTCATTTTCTCCTCTTGTCCCTTCCTTGGATGAGCAAATTTGCTAATTGAATCCAAACGACAACGACATACTACAGATGTATGAGAAATTTTCGATGCTCAATGTAGACTCTTCTGGGTCGGGAGGGGAGTATACGGCTCAGGCAGGCTTCGGCTGGACAAATGGAGTCCTGCTCTGGGTTGCGGCTAACTATGGCCAGTTACTCGTTGCACCGGTGTGCCCGGCACTTGTGCCAAGCGCTGGCAGTGCTTCCAGCGGAGCCTTGGCTTAGTGGAAGTTGTCGTCACCTGCGGCCATTATGTTAACTGTACTAGCGTCTGTGGTAGTCTCGACGCACGTCACATGGGTGTAACAAATGTATGGCTCTCGAATGATTGAGAGAGTCCTGGACAAGGTTTTTGTTGACCCAGTGCATGAACCTCCCAGTAATAAGAGACATCTTTTTCTTTCTTTCGAAGTCTTGTATTGAGGTACTGTGGTCTATGCAGGACTTGCCACTGTTGACAGACTGTCTTTGTACATGTAACTATGTCAACTGCAGATTCCCCAGTCAATGCCTATACTAGTCTTCACAATTCCCACTGAACAGTGTTGTCCTTTGAATTGCTTTTGACATATTCTACCACTTGGCATTGGCTACTTTATACCAGAATGCAAGACCAGACTTGGAGGGAGAAGGTCTTATGCTTCTCAATAAATGTATCAGAGAAATAACTTAAACCAACTTGGTTGCTTGGTAACTCATGTTATTCTTTTCAAGCTAGCAAGTACCATGCATCAGCAAGATGGCAAAAGTTCTGATGGTCTGCAAAGATCTGGTGGTCTGAAAAGTTTGGAAAAAGTCTGAAGTGTTCTGATATCAGAATTTCTCAAAAAATTTCAGACTGCCAGATCTTCTCAGACTTTTCAGACCATCAGAACTTTTGCCATCTTGCTGATGTGTGGCTGAGCATTTTAGTTGCAATGACACCACAGAGTTCCTTCTGAAGTATTGAAATGGTCTCTAGTGAAACACCCACATGAAACAACTTGGAAGCTTGACTATCCTATTTCCAAGCAAGAAATCTATGGGCTGAAAAGATTTGATAATGCTAGATTAGTGAATGCTAGATATATGTGGACCACTTACACATGGTTCTGCAAAACCACTTTCAAAAGAGCCTGGCACAGTTCATCAACACTATGATCATACTGTTGAACAGCTGTCTAAACAGCTGGGTAAACAGTAGCTGCAACATTGAAACCTTTGTACTCCTTGATAGCAAGTGGGATAACATCTTGCTCTGCAGGGGAATGGTCATTTTGCAATAAAAAGTAGCAATACTCAAAGATGAGCAAGCATCCTAAATGGATGAGTATTGTTCATGAAAATCATGACTCCCACTCACTAATACAATGCTCAGCTATGAAGAGCCAGTTTGGTATGTGTAGAAAGTAGTTAGCTGAAATAGTAGCTGCTGCTATTCTGGTTAGTACTAAGCAAGTTGAAACTCAGATCAATCTCTGCCAGATGGCATGGTGAACCTGATCTGGACACTGATATGGGGGGAATGATAGATGCCTCCTTCATCAGCAAAGCAGCCCTTACCCTAGCCAGAACTGGACAGAACTAGCCAGCTTTTGACAGCAAGGTACCTAACTGGCTAGACCTGTCCAGAGAAATAGGGGCAAGAGATCTCAACAATTGACATCTAAATGCAGGTTGAAATTTTGATAATGCAATCTTTATGATAATGTCAGCTTCTGGGTCAATTTTTGTGAGGACAGAAGCAAATGTGGTGGTGTGGTGTACAAAGACATTTTGTAGGGGCAAGGGTTAGTTTGCTGATGTTGCCATGATCAATCTATGACCAGAGCAGCAACAATGCCTCCTCTGCCACATGGTGCTTCTCCTCAGCATTATCATCTGTGCTGTGATGAGTGTGGTCCTTTTGATTATGACTCCCAAGAAAGATTTGGAACCATACCACACTTCCATCCTCTCCAGTGAGGGATGGGTCATCAAATTGCTCACAGGGCACCCAGAGCACATCCACAATCAACTCAGCATGCATGCAGATGTATTCAACCATCTCATTTTGATTCTCAGGCACCATGGCTACACCAACTCCAAGTTCATTTTGCTAGAAGAACAGCTTGCAATTTTCCTATACATGAGCATCATGGGTCTTTCTGTGAGACATGTCAGTGAATGGTTTCAGCATTTGAAAGAAATGATCTCATGGTATGTCTTTGGATACATTCCAGCTCTTTGGCTCATTTCTCTGATAGCTACTTCCACAGAATGGTTATCATTTTTTCATCAGCACATTCTCCACATCTCTTATCACTCTGCTCTCTTATCACTCTGCTTGATGCTGATGCAGTCTCATCAAAGATATGATCCAACCTGAAGTTATGACTGTATTTGAAGGATGCACTTGGTGTGATCAATGGTAGCCACATTGCAGTGGCCCCTCCTGGTTATGCAGCTGCTGCATTTCAAAATTGCAAGGGGCTTTTATCCCAGAATTGTGTCTTTGTATGTGACTTTGACCTGGTGTTCAAGTATGTACTTACTGTTGGAATGTGAGTCCACACTCTAGGCTGGTAAGGGATGGCCAGGTGGCCTAGTGGTAAGGCACCCCAGTGCTAGTGGGAAGACCCAGGTTTGATCCCTGGTCTGGCCAGTATTTTCAGTCCAAAACTTACAGGATGGGAGGGGTCAGCTTTGGATGCAAGAGTGTACAATAATGTGCTCAGACATGGTCTGAACATACCTGAGGGCAAGTACCTCCTTGCTGACCTTGGGTATCCTTCCAGGCCTGGACTGCTTGTTCTGTATCATGGTGTGTGATATCATTTGGCTGAATGGGGCCATGCTGATGTATGGTAAGTGTTTCTTTTTCTTTTTCTTCCATTTATAAACAAAACCCAGGCCAGCTAACAAGAAGGAGTTATTCAACTTGCAGCATGCCTCAGCATGAAACATTATTGAACAGATACTTGGCATTCTGAAAAACTGATGCAAAATTCTCCTCCTTAGCCACCCATATTCCCTTGACATTCAGGGTCATATCCCTGCAGCATTATGTGCTATCCACAATTTCATCCACATTCACAAGCCTGACACTACCATTGACAGTGAAGAGGATGATATTGGTGAGGAGTTCAGTCATTTTCAACTTGATGTTGATGAAGATGGTGATATTGAGGAATGCAATAAGATTGCAGAGAGTATGTGGGGAGACTACTTCAACATTCAAAATGCACATGAGATGAATGATGAAGTGGATGAGCATGACAATGACAATGAGTTTACTGACATGTTGGGCTACAACTAGCTTGAATACATGTCTATGAATTACAACAGGCATAGTGAGAAAGTGTGAGCAAGAAAGCTGGAGTATGGACAAGGTATTATGTGAAATGTGCCTGATCATCATAGTGTGCAGCAAAGGGATCATCACTGGTGCCACTCTGCATGGCATCTGACCCACCTGCACTCTCACCTGGCTGAGTACCACAATTCTTCTGGAACCAACTGAGGGCAAAGTGGTGTCAAACAACTGGATCAGTCAGGTCAATATACATTTGACAGAGAGTCATATTACTGAGGAATGCAAGAGCAAGTTCTGCCCAATGTGAGTTGACATGTAGATCAATGGCAAAAACAACCAAAAACCCAACACCAAGACAAAGATGTGAGTGGTGGTTTTCCTCAGTGGTGTTCTGCTTGAAAGGCCTGTAGAATTTGAAGGGGGAGGGGTTCTGTGCAGCTAGTGCAGAGGGAGGGGGATGATCTGGGCTAGGGAGACAAAGGGAGATGAAGGGAGATGAAGATAATAGGCTCCTGTGAGCCTGAGGGTGACTTAGAGTGAAGCAAGATCAGTGGATAGGCCTTTAAGGGAGCCTCAACCATGGGAAGACTGAAGACAATGAAGAAGGGGCTTCCAAAGTGATGGAAGACAAAGATATATTGCAGGAGGATAGTCTCCTGGAAGTGAGTATGAATGAGATATATAACTTGAGCTAACTCTGAGCTAACTGAAACTACAGGGTTTATATACAAGACCAGAGTGTAGCCTCCAGCAAATGTGAAGCAACACTCTGTCAGCAATTGGTAAAGGATTGGTAAAGGATTGGTGATGGTCAGTAAGGCTTGGTAAGGACAGTAAGTGATTGGTAAACACAGGGGTAAGCATAACAAAGATTATCAACAAGCAATGTGAAATGAACATGAGTCATGAAAGGAACAGATGAATAATATGCCAAGAGAATGAGTCAGGTATTGGTCATTGCTGAGTAAGGGGTATGACTGTGCAGATCTTGATGTGACAGGTCAAGGCAGCAGACCCTTCAGTCACCTGTGGTCCTGAAACTGGGACACCCAACATGTACATTTTGGCCTAAACATAGGACTAGCCAATGTCGGCCGACCGACCCTGACTTGGTGTTGGCTGGTTGAACCAACTGGTGGTGTCAGCCAACATGGCTGGGCAATGCCACCCCCCCTGCAAGTGGGGTCAGCCAGCTGGATGGCATCCCCCCCTGAAACTGGAGTCGGCCAACATGGCTAGGGGATGCCACCCCCCCTGCAAGTGGGGTTGGCCAGCTTGGCTGGGGGATGGCATCCCCCCCTGAAAGTGGGGTTGGCCAGCCTGGCTGGGGAATGGCATCCCCCCCTGAAAGTGGGGTCAGCTGGCACCCCCCCCTGAAAGTGGAGTTGGCTGACCTGGCTGGGGGATGGCACCCCCCCCCCCTGCAAGTGGGGTCAGCCAACCTGGCTGGGGGATGGCACCCCCCCCCCTGCAAGTGGGGTTGGCCAACCTGGCTGGGGGATGGCACCCCCCCTGAAAGTGGGGTCGGCCGGCCTGGCTGGGGGATGGCATCCCCCCCTGAAAGTGGGGTTGGCTGGCCTGGCTGGGGGATGGCATCCCCCCCTGAAAGTGGGGTCAGCCGACCTGGCTGGGGATGCCACCCCTCCCCTGCAAGTGGGGTTGGCCAACCTGGCTGGGGGATGCCACCCCCCCTCCCCCCTGAAAGTGGGGTTGGCCAGCCTGGCTGGGGGATGGCATCTCCCCCTGAAAGTGGGATTGGCCAACTTGACTGGGGGATGCCACCCCCACCCCCCCACCCATCTGAAAGTGGGGTCAGCCGACCTGGCTGGGGGATGGCATTTAATCCATCACTATGGTGCATCACAGGTTGAACAAGGCTAGAGCTTGTTCCATCAATTCCAAATTTTTGAAGATGTGGGCTGGGTAATCACTATACTAGGGAACCCACAGATGGTTGATCCACACCCCTTGCAGACCTTCAGTCATACAGACAATCCTCAAATTACTCACAATCATGAAAGGTGACTCTTTCAACCCAGCTCATTTTCTAAACTTATTGACAATTCCAATGCACTCCCTTGCTGACACTGGTGCTCTTATTCAGAGTTGCATGTACCCTTGACATTCATAATTCTATAATCTATTACCTTTTGCCACCACATATCTACCCATCCATTTACATGGCTCTCTTGGTCTGATTCCAAGTTCTCACTCCCTTCCTTTGATTTTCCTCCACCTTCTTCCCCTTTCCCTCATCCTTCTTTGCCATCTTCTGTCCTCTGGTCACAATCCCACTCCCTGCCCTTTTCCTTTTCCTTGGAGGAGCTTCCTCCTCCTCCTTCTCCTTCTCCTCATCCCCTCTATCACTCTCACCCAACCCAGCACCCCCATCTCCCCCTTGTGGTCCCTTGGTGCCTGCTGGACATTGCTCCAACCTTGAAACTACTACCCCCACTACATCCATCACATCATCCCCCCTCTGCACACCAAGCTTGGAGTTCAACAAAAAATTCAGCTCACTGACCAAAGGATCATCCTCCTCCACTTCTTGGGCATGACTACACTCCCTTAACAGAAGCCCAAGTCCCAGAACCACCTCCAGACCCCTTGAAGAGGAACTGAACCTTGCACTTTGCAACTCTCCAATTGCCTTTCGGAAAGTCCCCAAATCCAAGTGAATTTCCTCTGGCAAGTACTTGGCACTCCATGTCCAAGTTGCCCAGTAGGGGAAGTCTACTTCTGGCCCCTTTCCATGCTCCTATGACATCTGTTAGTTAGTCTAGTGCTCCCTGACAGTCACAGACTTACCTGTTCTGGTAGGGCATCCACCAGGTCAACAAGTACTTGGTACCTGGGCATGATGGAAAGAGACTTCAAATAAGAGATCTGGTCCTTGCTGGCATGCCAAGCAGGACTGGACTCTTCTGGGTTTGACTGGCCTGCATCTGTAGTGGCCTCCCCTAGGACCTCACCACCATCAACAGTCTGCTCAGAGGGTCCTCCAACTGAGTGCTGTGTGACTGAAGGCCCTGGTATGCCTGCCCCACCCACTTCTGCTTCACTGTCATCATCCACAGTCACCCACACTCTCTTCTCACTGCTTCCCACCGCTTTCCTGTCAAACTGCCTGGACAAAGGTGCATCCTCCTTTTTGCAATCAATGAATGACACAATCACCTTCTCCTCTGCCTCTAGGGATTGCCAATGATCCCAAAGCAACCCAAGATCAGCCTTTGTCCATTTGTAAGGATCCTTCATCATAAAACCTTCTGGGATAGACTCAGGGTCCAGATACTCCATTGGGGACTTGATCAGCAAGCCCCAGGGAACCTTGGCCTTGGGCTTCTTTGTGAACTTGGCTATGTCCCAAACTTACATCAGAAATGCAGCTATGCACATGCCAAGCAAGACACACCATAAGCAGCTTGGAAGACTGCTCTTGCCAAGTTCTGTTGCACCTTCAACTTCTGCCCACCCCAAGTGGGCACTTCTGGATTTCCATCCTCATCCAAGGATATCTCCACCTCCTGCTTCTCAGCTGAATCTTCCTCCACTAAGCAGTGATCAATTGGCATAAATATGTTGATAGACAATATGCTCCACTCACCAGGCTCAGTCAACAGATAGTCAGTCAATATGCTCTCTGCAGTCAAAACCCAATCCTTGATTGACTGGGATGACTCAGTGAATACCTTCTTCCCATCCCCTGGTGCTGTCTCAAACCTGGTGGTCTTTTTTAGGATTGGAACCAACAAGGTAAGTGAAACTCACACTGCCAGCTTGATCTGGCCTTCCCCTGACTCATGCCCTACAAACATCACCACATGGGACCCCATGGTTCTCTGAACAGTTTCAATAAAATCTTTGGCCATAGCAGGGAGATTTTTTCTGTGGTATCTGTTTATTTGCCAGCTCAGTACAAGGTCTGAAAGTTGGAGGTGTACCTATGAATCATGGGTCTCTTTGGGTGCACCTAACTTGTTCCACTTTTCTGCTGCCCTCCCAGCTTCTGCTTTCCTGTCATCAGAAAGGGACTCCCACCACTGTTGGACAATCCTGGTCCTCTGCCCTATGGTCTTGCAGTCCTTGGTGTCCCTCCTTTCCCTATCATAGCTGTCCATTTCCTCCTTGAACACCTGTTGTGCTGCAGTGAAGGCTGTAAAGGCCTTTTTGTAGTCCCCAGCCTTGGTGGGTCTGGCCTTCTCCTCCCTGGCATTCTCACCCTCACCAGCATCTTCCTTGTTCTTTCCAGTGAAAGCAAGAGTCAGGATTTGCTGGATGATGGCTATCTCATCTTGCCGGTCTTCTGGATCCAGTTGTGACAACCACTCCATCTGGATGGCCTAGACAAACCTCAGACCTGTCCAGCATGATGAACAAGGGTCTCACCACTCTCAGATTTTGGGGCAGTTCCACAGAATGCAATGGTTCATGCTCAAGAATCTTCCCCTTCACCTCAGCCAGGATCTCATTCCTGAGCTCCAAGTTCCCCCTTGCTTCTTTGTACATTCCTACATAGGAGGACAGGATTTCAGAATAGGCTTTCTTCCAGTCAGACATTGGATGGTTCAATGGGGGGAGGTATGTAGCAGCAGAGAATTTGTTGTTGCAGGTGGAAGATAGAAGGTGAAAATTTTCAGCCCTTACTGATTTAGGCAGGTGGTTGAAAAAATGTTGGCCCTTCCTCTTTTGGGCATTACTTGTTTTATTTGAACATGTTTGGCATTCACTTAGATTCCAATACCAAGTCACCAAGCCAAGGGCATCACTAACACACACCATACTGTATGTTTCCACTCCCATTCTAAATACAATCCACATGTTTACCTTGGAACATCAACCTTGCCTTCTTTGCAAAGTCATTCCACAACCCCATCTGCTTTTTAGCATAAGCCTCTTTCCCTGGCTCAGTTGACTGCAGAGCCCTTTTCTCCCACATGTCCTTGTGGTACTCAAACCAAAGGCAAGTCCAAAGGATCTCATGCCTCACCAGTGACACTTCTTCTTTCCATCTGTCCCTTCTTGCCCTTGCTTTGAGCCAATTGATCCTGTAAACTACACACCACTGTTAGCAAGACATATGGCAAGAGCATACACTTACATTCTTCCATCAAGCCCCCACCCTGGAGACTCAGCTGACTCTGTTCACCCTCCATCATCCAAAACCAAGTCAGTTTACTGGTCCCCTGGCCAAACCTGTTCTCCTCTGTCACCTCCTTACTCACTGCAAGATCATTGGGCAGGATTTCTTGATACTTTTCTGCCATGTCAACATTGGGGTCCAGCCTGAGAATGGCCTGTCTGGCCCTCTGATAACCTCTGACATGCTTGTTTATCCTGGCCACCACTTTTTGGATTTCCTTCTTGGTCCTGGTACCTTCCCTGGTAGAATTTGCAGTCCAGAAGTTCTGTTGGTATAACATGGCTTTGTTTCCAAGGTCTGTTCTCAGTTGGTCTAAACAATCATTAGCTTGTCCAATCCTGAGTTCCCTCTCCTCTTTGAGAAGGTCAACAAGGCCCAGCTCTGTCAGTTCGGCACTCCCAATGGAAGAGGGCATCCATATACTCATGAGCTCAGAAGCCAGCTCCTCAACTTCCTCTCCAGGAACTTCCCAGTACCCATCATCTTCACCCCAGAACTCCCTATCCTCTTCCCCCTCCTCTTCTTCTTCTTTCCCACAAAATTCTGGATCATCCTGGGGAGTGAAAGCACCATTGATCTCCAAACCTTTGAAAAATGCTTGACCATTACTATGGAATTTTTCAATCCTGGCAGAAAGTCTCTGCCTCTTCACAGAGATTTTGACCTCTTGGCTAGTGGACATGGGATTGGGTGGATCTCAGCTGGTCCCTGCAGGCCTGGTCAGCAAGAAAATCACCTTCAGTTCAAGGGGGACCTCACTGTGAGTCCTCAATGCTGATTCCTTCAGCAAGCCAGGCCACAGAACCACCACTTCCAAATGGAGTCATTGGGTTTTTCATGAGTTGTAACTGCACTTCATGAAAGGTGGGAGCTACATATAATTATCAGAAGGAGTCATCAGCCCATCCACAAGACCTACCTTTGTGCCCTTTCAACAAATAAATATCTAGGGCCTCCCCCCTATCAGCCTCTGCCCTTAGAGCATCCAATTCCCATCCAGAAACCTTGTCAGGATCCAGAACAGCAGTCAATTGCTCATAGGCCTGATTCATTTCCTCCAGACACTTGTTGGAAGTCTTGTATTTCTTCAGCAAAGAGGGGACTGAAATGGTCCACATAAATTTACCCTCCTTGGAGAAAAAACCCTCACCTAGTCCCACCAGCTTTTTCCAGTTAGAATCCCTCATATGATCATCATACACCTCTTGCCTATGGGCCTGAGTCATGGACCTAGCAGTTGGGGAGATCTTATTGAATGGAGCCCACAATCTCTCCAGAATTTCTCCATCCAAGTAGCCTGCACCTTTGACAAAGTTGAGGCTGTACCTTGGAAAGCAAGAGAGCTTGTGTGCAGCCAAATGGAACTTGCCCACAGCAGGGACAATCTCCAGAGCTGGGGGAAGAAGGAGGGAGGGACTATTTTTCACTCTACTCCAGAAGTTGACACTCCACTGGCACCCTACATCATAAATCACCAGTGCTTTAGTGATTCTCTCAGAACCATAGCCAAGAGCATTGCAAATGGAGTAGTCTGTGTTCATATACCTGACCAAAAATGAGCTCCAAGCCACCAACATCAATCCAGGCATTTCACATACCTCTCCCCTTTTTGAAAATCCACCACAGAGTGGGGGACAAAGCAGCCATGTCGAGCACAAGCTGTGGCACCAATCCCTGTGGACCTGAGGTTGGACTTGTTGATGTTTGCAGCATTAATGGCCCTGTGATTGCTGCAGGTGGATCTCTAAATTATTGGTCAGCAAGCAAACTCCAAGACCTTGAAACCCCTCACCTCCTTGCTATCCAATGACTGTTGTAGATGATTCTGATATGGCCCCTCAGAAACCATATACCCTTTTCCATCTGACAAGGCCACATCTAACTCTGGCTTGTTCATTTTCATATGCTGAGCAGTGAAGTTGCCATCTATGACATATTGCCTCATGACAGTATCCCTGAAGAAAGTTAGAAACCCAATTGGAATGGATTACAGTCTCTTACCTGTCATACTGAACTTTCCAGTCTGCAGGTAAATTAAGACCTGGCTGGGGGCAGGCAGGGCAGAAGAGGGCAAGTCTTCCATCCCCTGGATCTTTCCCAGCATCATGCCCAAAACCAAACCATTTCTATGTTTCAAATCCCTCCATAGCTGAGAAACCCTCATCAGCTCCCTGTACCTGTCCTAACAAGCAGAGAAAAACAACATGAACATCATCCAATTAATTGTAACACTACACTCAACCGGTACCCTTTCTGGAAATGCATTGTTGGTGAACCTTTTCAGCTTCTGATAGAAACTCATAGCAGAAGTCTTGCACTCCAAAGCATCTATCAGAAAGTGGTCAAGCACATCAAATGTGAAGGCAGTTTTGGGCTTGGAAATGCTGGCTGGGAAGAGTCTTTGATGAAGCAAGTCAAGGTGCCAGTCATTGGGATCAGACCCAGGACATTTGCACACCCAAACCTCATGAGAAAAAATCCCCTCAGTGTGCACAATGGTCATCTGGAACTGGGAAGACTTCCTGATGACAGGGTCATCATAAGGCCTCCCCAATAAAAATGCCACTGACCTGTGATTGGAGGGACCATCCCCAGTTACATAGCCTGACTCCTCTGGATCAGGGTCTGACCAATTACAGGGGCAGGGATCCCCCCCATGGCCAATATGCCACAAGAAGCCAAGGTCCATCAAGGAGGTAGGCTGGTAGTGAGCACCATTCCACCTTTGGACCTTGTGAAAGGGGAGGTTCTGGTGAACTTTGACAGTACAGGGACCACACCAGGCATGGACACCAGCACAAGACATGCACCGGACACTTCCTTCTGCTTCAGAGCACTGCTCACAAATCCCCCCCTTAGCCAGCTGCTCCCCTTCCAAAATGATATTTAGATACCCTGCTCTCCAAGGCAGCCACTCTCTGATATAGTCATTTTGACTCTGCAGGTAATTTTTAATGGTGGACCATCCCCAAATCAAAGTACAGACCTTTGTGTGTCTTCTGGACTGGGGGGCATCATCTACATCATTCCAGTCAGAGTCAGGGATGTCAAGAGAGTCATGGAAGTCAGAGATGTTGAGATGTTGGGAGGATGCCTTGGTTCTTGGAGTCCCAGGTGTGGAAGGCTGACTTCTGGATGGGAAGTAGAGGTGCCTAGCATCCACTTCTTTGTGGGTGAGCTTTCCCCTTCTGGTCTTGGTGGGCTGGAAAGTGTACAAAGAACCTCTCCCCAAGGATTTTTGTAGGACTTTGGACCTTCAATGATGCATGTTGAACAACACAGATTTGAAACACAGGGAATACTCTAGATGTACAATTTTCACTTGGAAACTCCAGTTGACATTGGCTAAGGGACTTGGCTAGGTACACTAAGTTTGTAAAAATTTTCCCAAGAGATCCTTTTGTTGGGTAAAAGATGGCCTGGCCAGTCCAAATCTGTTATGGACAGCATCCTTCATGTAGTGAGCAAGGGCTATTCTTTCACCTTTCTCCCATTTTGGGACAGAGTGGTGGAGAAGTTTACCAGCAAGGTAAATCATGGTGCCTGGCTGGTAACCAAAAATGGAGCCAAGATCTGAAACATGAAATTGGGCATCATGAGTTCCCAGGCTCACCAGCAAGTCCAGGAGAGAGGGTGCAGAAACCTTGTCCAAATGAGGAGGAGTCTCTTGGTTCACTATGACATCTATGCCAACATAGATGGAAGGCCACTGGGTCCCAGAAGGGGGTTGGGTGACCACCCAGTCTCCCTTGGCTGCAGTGGCATCCTTACCAACTCTAGCCAGATCTGGCAGTACAAGTCCTGAAATGGAGTTCTAGAACTCTTCTGCATAAGAGATTTCATGAAGCCATTCCTTCACAGCAGGGATTTTGAGATTGGAACTTTCATAGACCTTGTCCTGCAACCTCTTTGAGACCATTAGGCTTGCAATCTACAGCAGACCATGAGGAGAAGAGTACCAGATGACCCTGCTGGAAAGTTGCAGGAGAGTTCATAAGCCTGCCATGGCCAAAGATGGCATCAGCCAATGGGTCCATGTCTCCACCATCAAGCTCTGGCACATGTCTATGGCCAAACCTCATGCTAGATTCATTTTTCCTCTTGGAGTGCTTCACAAGGCTGCCTTTCAAGGGGAGGTGAATCCTATTGAGATGTTTCTACCAGTGCATTAATATAAATATAAGATATACATGGGGGAAGAAACTGCTTCACCACTCCTCTACCATGGACATCCAAAACAGTGGCAGGGTCAGAGATGTGCCCCCATTGGGGATATTGAAAATACTTGGTCTTGTCTGCAGCATGGGGCCTGGGTTCAGCAAACCTATCAATGTCCCACTTGGTTACATCTTTTTCAGGACTCAGACATTGCACTTTGACTGTCTGGAGGGAGACTCACAGGGGTTCAGGATTGCATGGGCAATGACAAGGGCAGACAGCTTGGTTTCATTGGAGGAAATAGATGCAGAAGGAAGGTCTTCTGCAGCCATAACCCTTTGGAGGTTAGTCAATTGGGACATGACTGTCAGTCTATGATATTACATCAAGCAGGGTGTAGCCACCAAGGAGGAAGTAGTTCTCAATACCTTGGCTTCCTAAGGTCTGACTTTTGTAGTACCACAGATGTGGAGAGTTTGGATCCCTGAAGTACAGTTGTCAGGATCCCATCCACCATGACAGACAGGGCATCAGAGGAGGTTGAGGAAGAATTCATTGCACACTTGTGGGCTCAGGGGTGATGATGATGTAGTGGGATGCAGCAGAGTGTGTAAATTTTTAAGCTGTGAAATTGTTATTCAAAAGGGTAACTGTGCCTGGTGCCTACTTATTCTATATGGGACATAAGCTTAGGGTTAGGGTTAGGCCCCAGAAGTTACAAAAATTGAAGACAAAAACAAGGCAAGTCAAAACCCTTTCAAAATAAAATAGGGTGATAAGTTGGGAACCAAGTTACAACTCAAAACAAACAGAACAAAAAAAGAAGTTCCCAGTGGAACAGACTCACTGACAACTGTCCAGGAGGGGCCCTTCCCCCACAGCAGAAGCAGGTCATCAAGGAAAAAAAATGAAGTGAAAACCAAGAAAAAGGATCCTGTGATTTATTAGGCCAACCTACACTGGCAGGCATGGACCAAATCCCCCCAGACCAACATTTGCTGGCCAACACCAGTTGGCACAGACTAAGTGAAGAAAAAGATAGCAATGTTTTATTTATGAGGCCAGCCTGCATGAGACAACACAGTCAGTACAGATGTAGTAACACATGGGGGGGAGGGCAACAGCTGACCTGGAAGTGGGGTAGGGCAGTGGGACGACACAGTCAGTACCCATGTGGTAACATGAAGGGGAAGGGGATCAATGGCTGACCTCAAAGCTGGGTAGGGTGGTGGCACAATGCAGTCAGTATGCATGTAGCAACATGGAGGGAGGGGAAAGAACTTACTTACAGGGATTACAAGACACATGGTGAATGTGTGACAATGGCCATGTCGACACAGAGGGGGGACAGGAGAGGAAGATGAGGGGGAGAGGATGAAAAACAAAAGGAAGGAGACATGGGAAAGGGTGGTGTTGATATAATTTCTGTGTTTGGCTATGCTTGACTCACATGTGACTGTGCAAAAAAGGTTGGCTCATGTCTTGTAGTTATGTGGCAACTTTGCCTTTGTTTGACACACATGTGACCATGAAAAACAAATCAGCTTGGCATACCAGAGTGAAGGCCACATGCAAGTCCAACCATGGCAAATTTTTTGTTTGGCTATGTCTGACTTGCACATGACTGCACAAACAAAATTGGCTCATGTCTTCTAGTCACATGGCAACTTTGGCTGTGTTTGATGCACACATGACCATGAAAAACAAATCTGCTTGACATGCCATAGTACAGGTCATGTGCCATTCCAACTGTGGCACATTGTTTGTTTGGCTATGTTTGACTCGCACATTCATGAGAGTGAGTGTGGGAGTGGGGTCGACTTGAATATGAGTACAAATGCAGGTCGTTGAGGTCATGAGAGCAAGAGCAGGAGTGGGAGGGAGGTCAACCATGAGAGTATGTTGTAGGTACTGCACAAGAGGGTGAATAAGAGCTTGAGGACCCACTATGCCCTTGACCGGGGACCTGGGGTTGCACCAGGACTGAGTGACGACTTGGCCCTTCCATTGAGAGTGGCGCACACAACAGTTGTGCCAAGGGGGGGTGAGGGTGCACTGGCAAGCAGGGCTGAGACGAACCTAGTGGAACCCTTTGGGTCTGTGGCATTTGGCTACCCACATCCTCCAATGGTAGCTGGCCTGGACTTGAAGGAGGAATTTGAACATCCTTAGACCAATTCCCTAGATCCCAGCAATCCAGACAGTCCTTGAGAGTGCACCCAGGTATTACTTGCGGTATCTCTTGCCCTGTAGGTAGTACGACACGACCTTTCACTAATAGACACTTTCCTGTGGCTAAATACTTCGTGCATGAACCACAGTTCACTTGAATATGACCTTTCCAGCCACAGAAAAAGCAAAATGAGTATGTGCAGTGGGGTGAGCAACTCGCAGGATCGGGTTGTGGCTGTGTGTGCGAACTACTGGCCTCTCGAAGGCCTCTGCAGGCTCGAAGGAGTGATTTAGCAACACTTGTGACTTGGATTACATCTTTGAGGAAGCTTCGAAGCTCTTCCAAGGGGTACCAAGGGAAGTTTGAAGCTTCGGAAGGTTTGTAACATGGGGAATTTAGGCCATGCATGATGTCAGGAGGTAACTCGAATGAATAAAACAATATATAGATCGGAATACTGAGGGAAAGTGCGCCTCAGGAGTGCGAGAATGTGAATGGGGAGTGCGAGGAGGAGACCAAGGTGGGAAAACTGTGAGAACACGACCAAAACCAAGGATATGAGACCTAAAACTGTAAAAATGAGACTGAACTTGACAAGGATAGGGGTGCCAGGCTAAGACAGAAGCCACTCACAGTGGGCTCCAGATGAAAAGTCTGAATATTAAAAGCTGAGGATGGATGAGAGTGATCTGAGAGGGGAGATCTTCCAAAGGGGCTCCTATAGCCTGGAAGGAAATTGCTGTCTGAGAAAGGACATCTAAGGCTGTCTGAAGTCTGTCTGAACACAGAAGAAGGCAACTTGAGGCCTTCTCAAACTCGAACTTGAACTCTTAACTCCATACTTTGTTGTTATTTTTTTGTAAGTAGTTACAGTGGAGAGTAAGTGTGTGCGGGCTTACTTAAGCCACATCACGTGTCTACTCTTGAAGCTAAGTAAAGTCTAAAGTAAAAGAACAAAAACAAAGAAAAGAAAGTAAAAACAGTAAAGTAAAAGTAAAAGTAAAAGCTATAAAATAAAAGAAATATCATAGTGGGGAGTACTCACTCCCTACAATGTGACTGCATGAAAAAAATTGGCTCATATCTTCTAGTCATGTGGCAACTTTGGCTGTGTTTGACATACATGTGACTGTGAAAACCAAATCCACTTGCCATGCCATCATAAAGGTCATGTGCCATTCCAGCTGTGGCAAATTGTGTGTTTGCATATGTCTGACTCACATGTGACTGTGCAAAAGAATTGACTAATGTGGCAACTTTGCCTTTGTTTGACCTACAACTGACCATGAAAAGCCATAGCAAAGGTCATGTGCATTTGCAACCATGGCAAATTGTTTTTACTGAGGTGCATCATCCACAAACCATTTTTTCCCTTCCATTGCCTCTAAAAAAAAATCTTACAAGGTAAGTCATCCACCCTGCACATTCATTTCAAGACTAACACACTCCAACTTTGTATGTTGTTTCCCCTCCATATTTACAGTATATGAACTGATTTCACCCTGCCACCACCACCCTAGTGAAAGTTCCAGGTAAGCTGTTCCCCCATTTGTGTTACTACATGTGTACTGACCACATCATCTCACCACCCAAGCCCACTTCCAGGTCAGCTGTTCCCCCCCATGCCTTCCTGTTACTACATGCGTACTGACTGTGTCATCTCACCACATTACCCAGGTTCCAGGTAAGCTGTTCCCCCCCATTTGTGTTACTACATGCATACTGACCATGTCGTCTCACCACCCCAGCCCACTTCCAGGTCAGCCATTCCCCCCATGCCTTCCTGTTACTACATGTGTACTGACCATGTTGTCTCACCACATTACCCACCTTCCAGGTCAGCCTTTTGCTCCCCCCCTCATGGTTACTACATCCATACTGACTGCATTATCTCACCACCCCAGCCCAATTCCAGGTCGGCTGTTCCCCCCCATGCCTTCTTGTTATTACATGCATACTGACCGTGTTGTCTCACCATGTTACCCAGGTTCCAGGTAAGCCATTCCCCCCCCCTTTGTGTTACCACATGCTTACTGACTGTGTCATCTCACCACCCCAGCCCAATTCCAGGTCAGCCTTTTGCCCCCCCCCTTTGTGTTTCTACATGTATACTGACTGTGTAGTCCCACCACCCTACCCCACTTCCAGGTAAGCCATTCCCCCCCCCTTCGTGTTACTACATGCATACTGATCATGTCATCTCACCACATTACCCAACTTCCAGGTCAGCTGTTTGCCCCCTCCCTTCATGGTAGTACATCCATACTGACTGTCTCATCCCACCACCCTACCCCACTTCCAGGTCAGCTGTTGCCCTCCCCCCTGTGTGTTACTATGTCTGTACTGACTGTGTTGTCTCACCACATTACCCACCTTCCAGGTAAGCTGTTCCCCCCCCCCCCCCTTCGTGTTACTACATGCATACTGACAGCGCCATCTCACCACCCTACCCAGCTTCCAAGTAAGTCCTCCCCCCTCAGTGTTACTACATGTGTACTGACTCTGTCATCTCTCCACCCTAGCCCACTTCCAGGTAAGCCATTGACACCCCCCCCTGTGTTACTATGTGTGAACTGACTCTGTTGTGTCACCACCAGCCTATTCACTACCTGGTGAGTTGTTGCTCCCCCTTCCCCTCTGTTTGCTACATATCACTGACTTGTACTCACTTCATCCTTGCTAGATACTTATTCAAACATGGCAAGGACTAGACATTCAGCCAAGAAGGTGACTGGAGGCAAGGCCCCCAGAGTTGGCCTGCAGGCCTTCCACAACAAAAAGGTTAAGGCATCTACTGCCTCCAAGAGGCCATCCCCAAAGCAGAAGCCTACCACCAACACTGTAAGCTGCTGATCATATCTCATACTCTTGTTTATACCTTCCACAGCTCTGTGTTATGTGCAGAGATGGGGCAGACCTCTTGTGGGTCTGTGATGAAAAGTACTGTAGAAGGGTAGTCTGTAGTAAATGCCTAGTGGTAGCTGAAGCAGAAAGGGACAACCTAAAAGCAGATAATGTCACTTTTAAGTGTGTCACTTGCCACTGGAAGGAAAACCAAGCAAACCCTCAACCTTACTTTGTAAGTACACCACCTCCCCACTTCCACTTATGTTCACATTGTGCCAAGGGATTCTACTCTCAAGGACAACCTGTCCTTGCCCACCCTCCTCTTATCCAGGGTACCTTTCAGCATGCCATCTCTGGCCAGGTAGCCTCCCTCCCTACTGCCCTTGTCCACCTCCACATGGACAACCTAGAACTGGGGCATCCTCAGGTCAATGTATTGGACTCCTATTTCCAGCCCTACTTCCCCAAAAAAAGCTATCACTTCTCTCACCTGCCCTTCAACTTGGCCACTGAGGAGTCTCTGCTGACTTATGAGAGGGCAGCAATGGACCTCAGTCATTCCCTCTCATCCTTCTCAGGGGTGGTCCTTTTGCTCACCACCCATAGTGATGAGGAAAGAGGGGATCTCTTTGCTGGTCATCTTGATGATAAACCAGTAGCATTCAAGGTCTCTGAAGTTGTAAGTGACAAATCTCCTCTTTACCTCCTTACTAACCATGTCCAAGTGCCTCCAAGTACTGTTCAACCCCCTCACCAAAATTGTCCAGGGTGCAGACATAATATTCTATGTCTGTGGCTCTATTGTTACTGTTAAAGACAGCTTCAATGATTTAAAAGAAGCTGCTCATAAGTGAGTGTTTCCAACATTTTTGGATTTTTTTCTCTGACCTTTTCCAGATTCAAACCAAGATCCATGATCTTGTTTGATTCCCAACACCTGCAGCTGGCCAGTACCACCCCTTACCTGCTGAGCCTACTGGACAGTACCATTGTTCAAGGCTTTGATGTCTTCCAAGCAGCCAAGTTTGCCCTCAATGGTTGTGCACTGCTTGGGAGGCATTCCAATATCATCATCATCATGTGGAGGTCTGAAGGGCAAGGTGTACATAAAGTGGAAAAGGTAGTGGTGGAGAAATTGTTGTGGACTGATAAGTTTATCAGACCATGGGGAGAGCATTTGCCAGTTCAATGCCCTCAATGTGGAACCATGCGGAAGTGGGAGTTTGGTTCTGCAGGTAAAACTATTACCTATGAGTGCAGGTATGCTCAGTGTGGGTTTGAAAAAGGGCCTAACAAGACTTCCCTCCCACCCAAGAAATTTATTTACTCCATTCCTCCTCATGCCATATCTTTAACACAGGGGAAAAAAGGAACATCTTCCTGGTTACAACTTACCCTTTAGAAATATACCTGTAACCTTGTAAATACCCCCTTTTATGTTAGCCAGCATTACAAATCCTTCATGAGTCTGCAAAATCTCTTAACTACTTCCATCCCTACAATAATAAAGTTGGTGTATCATAAACTGATAACAAGGTCATCAGATAGTCAACTTTCCAAGAGGTTGATTAATCAGATGCTCCCCCTAGTAGGGTTGGCTGAATCCACTCTTAGGACATGGGTTGTCCCCCCAGTGAGGGTGGCCAATGCCACTCTCAAGACAAGGGCCATTTTCCCAGGAGCCACTGTCAGGATATGGGCCATCCTCCCAATGAGGCCAGCTACCCCTACACCCAGGACATGGGTCATCCCCCCAGTGAGGTCTGCCAATGCCACTGTCAGGATAGGTCATCCCCAGCCAACCCCACTCTCAGGACATGAGTCATCCCCCACCTAATCCCCCTTTCAAGAGGTTGTGGCAACCCCCAGGTAGGTCAGCCTATGCCACTTTCAGGGAGGTGGGTCATCCACCAGACACATTTGCCTATCCCACTTTCAGGGGGGTGGGCCATCCTGCCCCAGGTCAGCCCATCCCACTTTCAGGGAGGTGGGCCATCTCCCAGCCAGGTCGGCCTATCCCCCTTTCAGGGGGGTGGGTTGTGCCCCAACCAGGTCGGCCTATCCCCTTTCAGGGGGGGGACCATCCCCCTCCTAGGTTGGCCTATCCCCCTTTCAGGGGGGTGGGCCATCTCCCAGCCAGGTCAGCCTATCCCCCTTTCAGGGCATCAGCCAAACCCATCTCAAGGTTGGTTGACCAACATTGGCTAATCCCACTTTTAGGTGAAAATGTACATGTCAGGTGTCCCACTTTCAGGACTATGGTTGACTGAACTATGTGTACCCACAGGTAGTCATGTCTGTCACTTGGTGGGAAAGGTCCCATGAAATCCATTGCTATTGACCCCCAAGGTCTTCTAGGCACAGGCAGGCTGTGCAATAGGCCTTTCAGCCATTGATTGTTGGTTTTCATAGTCTGACATATCGGACAAGTTCAGCAGAATTTGTCCACTTCCCTGCTGAGCTTCAGCCACCAGTACCATCTGCAGATGTAATCCACTGTTCATTGGGGGCCAAAGTGGCCCAGTGTCCTATGTGCTTGATCAATTACTCTTGCAATAACATCATTGCCCTTGTGCTTTGTGTGTGGAAGGCATAGTACCTTCTCTCCTCCACAATTTTTCAAGTAGAGGAGGCTGTTTTTCTCCTCAAGTTGGGGGTGATGTGATGGTCACATCATTACCTTAGCAAGCATAGGCTCATTTTTGTATCCTTTTCAGATAGCATCCAGGAACTCTGGCATTTCACCAAACATCATTGGGGAGGCTTTGGTGACCTCAGCAGATTCAAGTATTGATGGATCATCCTGCGTGCTTGCGTTAGGAGGGTCCTTGTTACTCTGTTCTGCAGCCAAGGCCATTTATTTAGCCTCTTTGTATCACTTTTCTACCTTCTCTTTCAGGCGATTGCTCTTTTGAGGGATCTCTCCCTCTCATATTGCTGATAAACTCAGCTCTTGCCATCTATCCTGAGGGAGATCATCCCCCTCTGGGTCCAGGTGTATATCTGCATCTGCCCATTCTATTTCTTCATCAGAGGCTATATTGCCTCCTTCTCATTCATAGTATTGAGACAGGCAATCCACTATGTGGTTCTCTGTGCCTTTAGCATAGATGATGTTTGCATTGAATCAAGACATGTAGTCCAGCCAGTGGACTTGTCTGCTCAACAACTTTCATTGGGTTTTAAGGTAACCCAAAGCCTTGTGATCAGTGACAATCATAAATTTAAATCCAAGGAGTTTATCCTCCCATTTCAGTAATGCTTTGATTATTGCAAGTGTTTCTCACTCAAATGTTTGATAATTCTGTTGAGTGTTGCTCAACTTTTTCAACATAAATTCTGCTGGTCAGCAGGTTTTCCACTCAGGCCCTTGCCCATACATTGCACCTACTCTGTAGAGTGATGCATCACACACAAGCCATATTGGCTCTTCTTTTTGCAGATCAATAGGTTGCAGGATCAGATACTTGCACACAAGGTCTTTGATCATTTGGAAACATCTATCATGGATTTCCCTCCACTGGAACAGGTGTTCATTTCGTTGAATACTGGTCAAAGGTGTTGTATATGCCAATATATCTGGCATGAATTGTGCCAGGTATTCAACTAGTCCAACAAACCATTGGACTTCATTGAGAGTTTTAGGAGTTCTCCAGCTCCTGATCTGAGACATCTTGTCTCTGTCAGTGTGTATGCCTTTGGTGTCTATGACATGCCCTAGGTAGTTGAGTTTTTCTGCATAGAGATTGCACTTCTCCCTCTTGAGGTAGAAGTCAGCTTTCTCTAGTAATTCAAACACTATTCCAAGGTGCCTTTCATGGTCCTTTATTGTATTACTATAGATGAATATGTCATTGAGATAGATGTATACAAAACATCCTATGTGGTCTCTGAAGATCACAGTCATTAGACATTGAAACATTGTGGGGGCATTGCAATCTCCCTGCTGCATAACTTGGCTCAGGAAAGTCCCATATATTGTCGAGAAGGCTGTCTTCCAGACATCTTCAGGTTCTATATGAACTTGTTCATATGCATTCGACAAGTCAATCTTAGAGTGAAATTTCACTCGAGCTACATCCATCCAGATCTGATCCTGGTCTGGAAATGGGGTGACATCCTTCACCATGTTCTTGTTTCTTTTATGACAGTTGATGACTGTTCATAGTTTTCCATTTTTCTTTGGGATGCATAGCATCGGTGCAGCTTGTGGGACACTTTTCAGTACCCACCACTCCATGTCTGTATAGAGCCAGATTTTATCTGATAACTGTTGCTTGAGTGCATCAGCACATCATGGCAGGTGGTATGCATACTGCTTGTTTTTATCTACCAGGGGAATCCTGTGATTTACCTCCCATAGTGGGGGTAACTTTGGGATTACCCCACTCAGTCTGTGCTTATACCATTCAAACCACTGGTTCTGTAGTTGAGGTATATCCTCATTTTGTAATGATTGTTTATTATGCTTGATTAGTGTGAGATGCTTGCTTTTTGAGCTATCTGGCTCTTGACTTCTTGAACTCCCTTCCCCCCTTTGAGCCTTCATGAGGCTGAAGCTGCACAGGGCATGAGAGTCAATCTCTAGGATGGGACTTACCCATCACAGTTGCCTCAGGTTCTGTGAGCAATGATACTTGTTCATTTCCTATTATGATTGTTTTGTCAGCAAAGTTGAGGATCGCCTTGTGTTGCCTTCAGAAGGGAATTCCTATGATACAGTTGTAGCAATTGATGTTTGCTATGTCAAAGTATATTTCAACTTTGTAGTTTCCAACCCATATCTTCAATACTCCTCCATGAGTGATCTTCGAATGGCTGCCTATGCAGCCTAGTTGTAGCATCAGCTGCTGTTCAAGGGGAAATACCCTCATTTTCGTAACTTTGGCAAATGCTGGGCTTACAAAGTTTCCCATACTTCCATTGTCTAACATCATATAAGCTTTACAGCCATTAATCACAGTCTGTAGTGTTGCACACATCCATAATTCTGCACTTGTCTTGGGATGAGATCCCACTGAATTGTTTGTATGCATAGCATACCTAAACAATCAAGCTGGAGGCTTTGTAATAGGTTCGATCTTTGTAGTGACATTTATCACTGCCATTTGTAGTCTATGATGATCCAGTCTATTGTTGTTAGTTATGATTAAGTTGCCATGTGGTGTTTCCACTATTGTATCATCGGGGTATATCCCAACAGAGTTATTTTCTTCACCTGAACACTGAAGGCATGCCTCTATGATTTGTAGGCCATACTGTACCCTCACATCATTATGACTTTCCTGAGGTATTGACCTCATCATGCATACATCTGACAAGCTCTGAAGTCTGTCAGCTTCCAAGGACCATTGAAGAGAAAAGTTAGTAGTTGGTTAGGTATAGGATCTAAAAGGCTAGTTAGACCCTGTAGGGGATCCTGCTGAAGAAGAGAACTAGTAGATGAAATAAAACTGAAAAAGAAACTGAACACTTAGCTGGAAAACTCAACCTGAAACTCTCTGTACCACCACCTTAGGACTGCCCTAAGGCCACCCAGACCTCACTCTCAAGGACTGCAGCAGTAAGAGACTGCCACAGACTGGTCACACCAGTCTGTGCTCTCCAGCCTCTATAGTGGTTGTTGTTTTTTTGTAACTAATACAACTCGAAACAAGTCCAAACCACGCTTACTAATCAGCCACTCGCCTCGCACCTAAGTCCCAGTCCCAAGTACAAAACAGGGATCAAGCCCCTTAGAAAAATAAAATAAAACCCTCAACCACTCTTTACCATCACCCAATTCCCTACTAGGGAGTACCCACTCCCTACACCATATATGGTCTGCCATTATTTGTATCACACAACATGTACAGTCAATATTCAGGCCATATCCCTCCATTTGTGCTCTGTCACAATTGTCCCAGCCATGATTGTACTCTCTACATGCCAGCTGTGAAGGGTATTGTAATGCTACATCTAATGTAGCATCACCCTTGATTGCAGATTCAGAGACATGTTCAATTCTTCAAGCACATTCTGGACATGAGGTGCCCTTGTGAATAGCACCATAGATGGATGACCATGTCCATCGATTTTGTGTAGATAATCTATCTACCATATCTTCGTGTTCTGTGGATTCTTCCATTTGGAAGTCCATATCATTGTCCATCACTCTGAGTGATGCACTCCATAGCGGTCCTTCTGTGTCCCACATAATATTTGGGCGATGCTCTATTGTATTATCTTGGTTAACCCAGATCTTTCCCCACAGAGTGTCTATCATGATGGTGTCAGGGTATATCCCAACATTGCCATGAGGCATACCTTGAAGTCAAAAGTCAGATATGACATTATCCAGTTGTTCTGCCATTGACCAGTGTTGCCCTGGTAACCTCCGCATGTATTGTCATGCAAGTATTGCTTGTCTGAGGGCATTCATATGATGTCCCTCTTGGTGTTGTAGTTGCAAGGCCATTTCTCGGAGCATGGCTCATATGTGCGACATACTTTGTTCCATATCTGATAACTGCATACAGTTTCTGTTGTTCACTCCTCAATAATACTGGCACCTAGCATGATTATCTGGTGTTTTGATTGCCCTCATTAGGGAGTGATCTCTGCTCAGTAGCCCTTCAGCTACATGGTCAACTCTGTGTCAACATTCATCACACAATCCTTTGTGTACAGCTCCATATAAGCCTGACCATTCCCATTTCTCTTCTCAAGCTTCATCCTCACAAAGACTGGGATCTCTGTCCTCTGTCCACACAGTACTATCCTCCATCTCGGAGTGTACTTCTTCCACCAAAGAGGTTTCTTTGTCATACTGTACACACATCATAGCACAGGACACTATGTCATTGCAGCTCGATGCTTCATCTTCCTGATGCATAGCCCCAAAGTATGTGACAGGCTCATCATCACCATTTATTTCTGAGTACATTTTGTACTCATCGATGAGGCTTTCCTTGTCATCTAATATTTCTTCCTCATTTGTCTCTCCTTCCTGATTGTCATTGATGATCTTTCCTTCATCAGATTCTTCTGACTGACTTTTCTCAGGAACTTGTTGCCCTTCATTCTCTTGAACATTGACTGCATACAGTCATGGCTTTGCTGTCACTTTACCCTTATCCTTTTGAGGGTGAGGGCAATCTGGGGCTATATGCCCCACTTCAGAGCAGTTATAGCATGTCACACCATGCATGAACTTCTGGGGTTGTTTCCCCTTCTGTTGTGGGTTTTCCCACTCCTTTTGATGGGGTCTATTTTCCCCATCTTTCCAGTGGAACTGCCCACCTTTCTTTCTGACTTTGGTGCCTCTTGTCATGCACTGTTTCTGTCTTTTCTTTTTCAAGCCTGCTTACGATACATATCTCACCCCGAGCCTGTTGTCGTCCCCTTTCCTGTGTCCTCGTGACGTCTTGTATTACACCTCTGCCTGCCTTAGGGGCAAGTGTATGGACTCTACGTATATGACATGGCTATGACAGTGATTATGTATGCTTTCCTTTCTTAGTTTTACCTTTACACCTTCTTGCTTCTCAGATCCCAATGGGATCTGGAGGCTTCCTTTCCAGTTTGGGTTTGCTTTCCTAGGCACATGACTCTGTCACATCATGCCTAGAGGATCTCCTGTTTGCAGCCACAAACAGTCCAGCATGGTGAGGAGTCATACAGAATAGGTGTGCATCACCATGACTCGGCAGTGCTGCCGAGGGCACTCTGACTCGATACCCTGTGGAGAGATCCTGTTTGCAACCCCATTCTGTTTGTTACCTATGCATTTATAGGCATAAGTATGTAGGTAACCTGACCACCTGTGGGGTATATAAACCCCTCAGGTGCATTCATGGTTCCTTGTACTTTTGCTACCAAGCTACCTACTTAGCAAGTAGAGGTTCTCACTCTATAAACTCTTGCTTCTCTCTTATATCAAAGTGCTGCTCTACTGGTCAACTGGGCTAGCACCCTATTGTCAACATACCAGGAAGACTTATCCTTCGACATATCAAGTAGTAGTCAAGGTTGTCCCTGTCGACAAGTCTTCACACCACTGTCGATATATCTGCGAGAAGTCTGCTACAAGTTGTAGCTCACTTATCGCCTACCTATTGGTTTACTTTACCGGAAGGTAAATAGCGCACGTCAGTCGTTGCCTTGAACAAGCAACTGTGATCAACGCCGCATGACAAAAGCAAAAGTACCCTCACATCGCATATCTGTGAACGTGATCCCTGCTCCCGTAAAGGTCGTAGCAGAAAGCATCACATCATTCACCAGGTATTGTTCTTGCAACAACCCCCACAATCACAACCCTTCCTACAATGACACCCTCTCGTCGTTGTATTCCCCCATCATGTTCCTGTTAGCAAGCATCAGTTATTCGAGGAGTAAAGCCTAGATTCAGAAGAGTACTAGGAGGTGAAAGCTACACCTGTTGTGTAGGCTGAGGTACCTCTAGGAATTCCTGAAAGGTCTCTCGAAGTAACATTCTGACTTGTACCCAAGATAGAGGGAGCCCCTCGAGTCTTGAGGAAGTAAATCAAAAGCAAAGGTGTCTTCAGACATGGTGTCATGCCCGTGCCTCTGTCCTGCACCACCGGCCCCTCTCCACTCCGCTCCGCACCCATCTGTCTGCTCTAGCACCCATATGGCGCGTTCCTGCCCCATTCTCTGTCGGACCCCATCGGTCTCTGTCAGCGGTACCACATGACCGGTACCTCGTGGTCAGGTGACGCTCCCCCTTTGGTTTAGGGGTCACCTTCCTTCTGGGTTGACGGACCGGTCCAGGTACGGCGCAGCTGCCGCACTGCATGGTACAGTGCAGGGTCACTTCCTGTTTAGGCTTTTGGCCTGTCATCTGATTGGTTGTCAGTGAGCGCTCCGAAGCTACTCCGTTCTGTACTATTCCTTTTAGGTACTTTCTCCTTATCCCGTCCCTCACCTCCACTGTCTGCACTTGTACTCCGACTGAAGTTTTCTGACATTTCTGCCCCTTGAAATTTTACTGTACTCCATATGTTAGTTCCGTCGTTCCGATACTGAACTGCCTCGATGGCGCGACCACTGTATATAAGCCCGCCGCACTCAGTGGTGTCTCTTCAGTACAAATATCAACTTAGTTCCCTCCTCTGTGGTCTTCGACCGGCCTCCTCCTCCGTTGTTGGCTTATTACCGGCTCTTTTCTATCTCTGAAATCTGAGGGCTGGGCTCGTACAAGGGGGCAGCGCACAAGCTGAACCCGACGCCCCCTCCCGAACTTCTGTTGCGACCGTCGGCCGTCCTTCAGCCATCATCGCTCCTCATCGGTACGCGTCAGCCAGTCGTTGGCCAACGTCGGCCAACCTCCGGACACGTCCCCCGGCCTCTGTGAGCATCAGAGATTGTCGGGGTAGGACCGAACTTGACACGTGGGATCATCAAAGTTTAGGCCCAGAAAGCCTCCAGTAGTTCCCCTGCATACATCAACATCTTCCACCACACCTGAAAAGATTGAGAGGGTGCCCTCTCAAAGATTTCAGCCATACTCTATGAGTCCAACCAAAGCCGATCCCAAAGCAAACACTCCGGCATCACCCACTAAAGGCAAAGGGAGAGAATCCCAGGAGCCTCAACAAGTAACTTCACAAACACCCCTATCCTTCCATCAGATCCGAGAACCCAAACCCTTAGCAGGAAAGAAGATCAATGAAGAAGAGACTCACACAGCCCCAGAGTCAGTGTCGACATCCCTAGATCTTGGAATGGCAGGAGTTGGAGAACAAGAGTCTATCACGAAACTTGCTGAGCAGTTCCAGCAGTTTGCCCAAACAACTGATCCCTTCAAAAGTAAAATGGTCAGAAATGTCAAAGAACTCATGGCATGGTATGAAGCTCTTATGGGACACCAAGGTCTCATCTTCCTGTCATACACCATCCCTGGAGGTTCCACCGAATGACCAAATGAAGGAAGAATGTCGGAAGGAGGAAAAGAGTTAGGCCTCGGCAAACCTCCCCCCTTCCACAGTACTAGTGGCAAATATGAAGCCTGGATTGCCTCTGTCAACAATTATCTGAACCTCAATCGACACATCTACTACACTGACGAAAGAAAAATCGGATTCACCCTATCGTTCATGAGCCAAGGCTTGTCAGTCCATTTTGCTGAAAACTACTTAAAAGAATGCACAACACAAGCTGGCGATGTCTACATCTTAGACACATGGACCTCCTTTATCAAACAAATGGAACGAATATTCAAAGTCGGAGATACAGAAGCATTAGCCTTCTTGAAGATGGTCAAGATTGAGCAAGGTGACAAGCCCCTGAGCGAGTATATAGGAAAGTTCCTGGATCTTATCACTCGAGCCAACATCTCCTGCGACGATCAACAGGCTGGAGTCTATTTTGGAAAAGGTCTAAATTCCCAAACCACTGAATGGATTCTCCACTCCGGAAAAATCCCCACTACCATCCAGCAATGGATAGACACCACCATTGATGCACAAACAGCAAAGGCTTCACTAGGAGTCTACAACAGTTGTCTCACAAAAGAAGATTGGGCTGTCCTACATATGTATCAAGATGAAGGAAGAAGCAATGCTACCAAGAAGCATGATCCATGGGCTATGGACATAGATTGGCAAAAGAAGCTGACCCCCTATAGGTCACCCCAGAAAAGGAAACCCCCTAGGTTTCAAGAAGTCCGTTCATCGAACTTCACGGGATCATGCTACAACTGTGGAAAGCAAGGCCACAGAGCCTGTGACTGTCCTTCGCCCAAGAAAGACTCTAACAAGACGTCTGTACTGCAAGAAGTGAAGTCCAAGTACAGCGCCACCGAGTTTGAGGAACTCAAGAAAGTGCTGTCCTCCGAAAGAAAGGAGGATTTTTGAAGTCCTCTCTCAGCAAGACCACAACTGAGGAGAGGTGTAGTTTTAGATCGTTCTCGGCTCCCGAAATGATGTCCCTAGCAGCTTTCACAGAATATCCATCTGTCCATGCAATAGCTGGGACATTGTTTTTGGTAGAGCAAGACAATCAAGCAGTAAAAACTGCCATTGATAGTGGAGCAGAGTGCAACACAATCAGTAGAGAGGCAGTCAAGAAGCATGGCCTAAAAATGTGCAAAATTGAACATCCATGGTCGCCCAGAAGTTTTGAAGGATCAACAAAACAAGTAATCAACTCGGTAGCCCTCTTCACTGGAAGAGTTCACAGCCAAACCTTCAAACTTAGCACCTATGTCATGGATCTCAAAAATGAAAGCATCCTACTCAGAATGCCCTGGTTGCAACAAGCCCAACCCATAATAGATTGGGTCAAACACCACATAGTAGGATGGGGAACTCCTGAAGTATCCATCTCCATAAATCAAACTTCAATATCGACAGAACTCGAGGCCAAGGTAGAACATGACGAGGTGGTCCTCCCACCTGAATACTCAAAGTATTCTGAAGTGTTCTCCGAAAACTGCCCTCTCCCTCCCCATCGTCCCAGCTATGACCACACTATAAAACTCGATACCAGCAAGGATCTGAAAACCTTCAAGCTGGCAAAGATATACCCATTGTCACATGACAAAATGAATTTACTTGATGAGTTCCTCGAGGAAAACCTCGGAACCGGAAAAATAGAGAAAATTCAAAATGCCAACATTCTCAAGGTTCCCCTTGCACCAGTTTTCTTCATAGGAAAGAAGGACGGAAAGAAGCGGCTAATACAAGATTATTGACAGCTCAATTCATTCACTGTCCCCAACCGCTACCCCCTTCCCCTCGTAAAACCGATCCTTGACGAGTTAGTTGAATCCAAATACTTCGCAAAATTTGACATCCACTGGGGCTTCACCAACATTTGAGTAGAAAAAGAAGAAGATGCGTTATTAGGGTCATTCCTAACACCCCAAGGGGTGTATAAACCCACCATAATGTTCTTTGGCCAGAACAACATGCCCCCAACATTCCAGCATTATATGGACGGAAAGTTTGGTCGACTTAGGATTGACAAAGGCCGTCATATATCTGGACGACATGACAGTTCACACCAAAATGCGTGAAGACCTGAAGAAGAATGTAAAAGAGTTTTTGGAGATAGCGAAAGAAGAAAACCTATGACTGAAACTGTCAAAATGCGTCTTCGAAGCTGAAGAAATTGACTTCCTAGGGTTTACCATCAAACACGGCCAGTACGAAACTGCCCCTATCAAGGTCAACGCTATTCGTAACTGGAAAACCCCAAGTAACATCCACAACGTTCAACAATTCCTAGGATTGTGCAACTTCTACCAACAGTTTATCCCATCTTTCGCTATGGTCGCAAAACCTCTACATGTGTTGACGAAGAAGGATGAGCCTTGGCATTGGAAAGAAGATGAGGAGTACTTGTTTCAAAAGCTAAAAATGCTAATGAGCCAGGCTCCCATACTTCGTCTCCCTGACTTCAACAAAATGTTCAAAGTCTACACAGATGCTTCAAAGCTCAGTACTGGCGCCATACTTTGCCAAAAATTCAAAGACAACAAATTACACCCAATCACATACCTTTTGCAGTCGCTCCAAGGAGCCGAACAAAACTATCAGGTATATGACTTGGAAATGATGGCTGTCGTACATGCTTTGAAGGCATGGAAGCACTATCTGCTGTGCCCAGTAGAAGACACAATCATTCACACTGACCATGAAAACTTAACGTATTACTGGGAACTGCAAAACCTAACCAGTCACCAAGCCTGCTGGCTGGTGTATATTCAAGGCTTCCCACTAAAATTCAAACATAACCCCAGTCGTTGAATGATCATCCCTGACACGCTGTCACAAAACCCATCTTTTACTGCGGCAACACCTGTCGAAACAATGGTACTTCCACCATCGATCTGGCTAAAAGAGGGGGGTGAAACCACAAAAAACATCCCAACACCAGTCGAAACAACCTTGAAATTGCCCCTCAACAAACAACAAGAAAAGCCTTCGAAGGTGAAAGTCCCAACATCAAGGTTTCAACAGCAGAAGAGACCGCTCCAGGAAAGAGGAATGTTGAGGGTATCAACAGAAATGTATGAAGAAATTAGGTGTTTGTCGCCCTTGGATCAAAGTTACACGGTCACTGAAGACAATGATGTCAGTGAGGAACCCATAATGAAGATCAAGACCAAAAATGGAAGGTTCTATCTCCCTCCGAAGGCCCAGAAACAAGCATTACAAGAATATCACGACCATGCTTCTGCCGGCCACCCTGGTGTCAAAGCCATGACAGCCAAAATGAATTGTCACTGTTTTTGGCCAGGCATGTGGAAAGATATTCGGGAGTACATGAGAGGCTGCCCTACCTGTCAAGCATCGAAAGTTGTCCATAAGGACCATCCACCCCCGCTTCAACCGATAGAAAGCAACTCCCCATTCCCATTCAAACAAGTCTCAATGGACTTTATAACTGACCTTCCAGCCTCTGAAGGATACAACTCTGTTTTAACGATCGTGGACCACAGCCTCACAAAAGCCATAATGTTCCTACCCACAACAAAAACCATTGACTCCGAAGGTCTTGCCAACCTTTGGCTCCACTATGTCTATCCCTGGTACAGAGTACCTGAATCCATAATATCCGACCGAGGCCCTCAGTTCATAAGCGCCTTCACACAAAATCTATACAAAGCACTTTGAATAAAGCCTCGCTATTCCTCCGGATATCACCCACAGACAAACGGAGAAGCAGAACACATTAACCAAGAAGTCAAAACATATTTGCGAATGTATTGTGCCAAAAAGCCCAATGAGTGGAGCTGCCATCTAGCTATGGCGGAGTTCTCACACAATTCACACATTCATACAACTCATGGACAAATGCTGTACTACCTGCTATATGGTTACGAACCCGACCCTTATCCGTCCATCCACTCTTCCAAGGCACTGGGAGTAGAGGAAAGACTGGAAGCACTTGCACATGCCCAAGATGCCATGCTTATCGCACACAAGAAAGCGGCTGAACGAATGGTGAAAAGCGGCCCCAACCTGCTGTCATATGTGCCACCATGACAAGGCAGTCTTGTTTGGCTAGATGCAAAGGACCTAAAACGCGACATCCAGTCAACAAAGCTGGCCCTGCGACGCGTCGGACCCTTCCAGATCAAGAAGATCATCAATGATGTAGCTGTGGAACTCAATCTACCAGTCAGCTGGCGAGTACATCCCATTTTCCACACTTCTTGGATCTTCCCATACACTGAGACACCGGAATATGGTTCTGCCCCACTGCCTCCACTGCCTGATATGATCGATGATGTCCCAGAATGGGAAATCGAAGCAATTCTGAATCACAAGGAAGTGAAGACAGGACACAGTACGCATACACATTATTTGGTCAAGTGGTCTGGATACGGACATGCCGGCGATACCTGGGAGCCAGAAGGAAACCTTGTCAATGCAGAGGAAGTACTCTTGGAGTATAAGAAAAAGAGACTCAAACCACCAGAGCCACAGAAACCCATTCAGAAATCCAATTGTCGTCGCCCATAAAAACCCTACATGTCTTCTTTTGACAATGACAATGGATATAACTCTGAGTCACGCGAGTACCTGCTCAACCCCATCTCTGCCTTTGACTCCGATTATGACTTTACAACCCCCGCATCTCCCCCACTCTCCCAGTCCAGCCTATCCCCGTCAGACTGCTTTGTGTCAGTATATGAATCCACCCTCAAATCCATTCTTGATGCCAATGCCAATGGGCCATGGAACCCCCACTCCCAGTTCAATATATGCTACCTTTCCAAGGGAAAGAGAAAAGACGTACCAAAGACACCCCAAATGCGTCCATACCCCACCCCTGAGCCAGTATACTGCACACAGTGCAACACACCTGACCCAGAGCCATCCTTGTCCTGCGTCCAAACAGGTTGTAATGACACAACCATGCCCACACTCCCCAATGAAACCAAAGCCATACAGCCAGCCCCCTTTGGCCTCTTGTGCAACCCACAAGACTACAAAGGCTATGTGCAGATGTTTGAAGGGTTTGAACAATGGGACAGGGAAGGATGGAACTCAGGCAATGACCACGACTATCTATGGATGCTGCATCAAATCTACAGAAGCATCAAAGATGCTGTCAGTCGGACTGCAAACATCTTAAAGGTTGGAGACACTGTGTTAGATGAACAGTCCCCCGGTACCGCCTTCATGGAACAGGAGGGTATGAAGAATGTGGAGCAAATGCAGAAGATGCTAGGCTCACTAGTCAACATCATACACGTCCATTTCAGCACAAAGCTCATCCAGTCCTTTCAAGACTTTCATCCACCTTTGTCCAAACCTAAGGAGGTTACTTTTGAAATCACCACTCCCTCCGACTACAGAACCTCTATGACTAGTCCAACAATTACGCGAGGAGAGGCTGTTCATGAAAGCCACATCATGCCAACCATTGAGAGTAGGAGGAATGGAGGTAACCCATCCAGACATGAACCTGAAGGTGGATCGAATCAAGAACTGCCACAAAGTGTACAATCAAGCAGAATGGACATATCTTCAGCATCTAGCAGCCACAGGGAAGAGACAAGTGATACTAAGACTCCGAAAAGGGAGTCAACAAGCGAAGAAGAGTCTGTTCCAGGAACCCACTGGGTCCGAAAATGTCACCATCAAGAGGAGGAAGAGACTGCCAGATGAAAGTTCCTTAATATCGCAGCCCGAGTCCTCGGAGAAAGGTGTGATGACCCATGGGTCTCAGAAGAAGAATGTGTCACAAGATGGAGAGAGTTCTTACTGGCAGTTTTCAACGAGCGAAAACTATGGTCATTCAATTTATTCAACATGACCAAGACTACAGACACCCTCTCATCAGCAACATTCTATCCAATCAAAGCCACTGACAGACTTCGACTCAAACTTGCAGGTCGTGTCACCCTTGATCCCTTCCACCCATTCTACAAACACACTTGCCTCAATTGCCAAAGGCTTGGTCATTGGTCCTGTCGAAATGGAAAAGGCTCTAAGTGGACTGACACTCATGGACGTCCTCTTAAGCAGCCCAAGCCTTCAGCCAATAATCAACGCCAACCTGGACCTTCCTTTTAACGATTTTGACTGAGAAAGGCATGACAGGGTCGCCATGTGTAAAAGAGGGGGGTGATGTTGTGCGCTGTTTCCATCTTTTCTTTTTCAAGCCTGCTTATGATACATATCTCACCCCGAGCCCATTGTTGTCCCCTTTCCCACATCCTCGTGACGTCTCATATTACACCTCTGCCCGCCTTAGGGGCAAGTGTATGGACTCTACATATACGACACGGCTATGACAGTGATTACATACGCTTTCCTTTCTTAGTTTTACCTTTACACCTTCTCACTTCTCAGATCCTGATGGGATCTGGAGGCTTCCTTTCCAGTTCAGGTTTGCTTTCCTAGGCACGTGACTCTGTCGCATTGCACCTAGAGGATCTCCTGTTTGCAGCCACAAACAGTCCAGCACAGTGAGGAGTCATACAGAATAGGTATGCGTCACCATGACTCGGCAGCACTGCCAAGGGCACTCTGACTCGATACTCTGTGGAGAGATCCTGTTTGCAACCCCATTCTGTTTGTTACCTATGCGTTTATAGGCATAAGTATGTATGTAACCCGACTGCCTGTGGGGTATATAAACCCCTCAGATGCGTTCGTGGTTCCTTGTACTTTTGCTACCAAGCTACCTACTTAGCAAGTAGAGGTTCTCACTCTATAAACTCTTGCTTCTCTCTTATATCAAAGTGCTGCTCTACTGGTCAACTGGGCTAGCACCCTATTGTCAACATACCGGGAAGACTTATCCTTCAACATATCAAGTAGTAGTCAAGGTTGTCCCTGTCAACAAGTCTTCACACCACTTGTAACGGTATTTAACTTTTCATAGCGTAGTTTTCCTTTTTAGGTTACTCTCTGGTTAGGGTTCCACAGATGCTTGTTAGATGCTTTACTTAGTCAGCTTTTGCCACATTGACTCAGCGTGTTCAGCTGTAGCCAATGGCGTTTATCTCTCTTTGTTTGGTTTGTTCTACGATGTTCCTTGGCACAAATAACTCTAGTAGTATAAATACCGGTCTCTCTTGTTGTAGAATACTCCAATCGAGTTCATTTTGTGCCTAGCACTTAAAACTCCTTTCCCTAAAGGTCTCTATCAGTTCTTGGAGTGACCGAGATACAACGTTGTTTGTTGGTTGTCACACTTGAACTTGATTATCAACTCTCCCTCACTCCGCTAGCTCCCAGGCATATAGGGAAATCATACCCGGACTCCAGGGTTAAGGAGCTTCTTGTTCTTCTTTTTTCTTCTTTAACGAGATGACGCCTTTAGTCTCGTCCTCCTATCGGCTGGAGGTTGTGTTGAAGAAGACCCGTAGTCAGTAGTCCCACTATCCATCAAGGGTAGTGTGAAGGTGCAACCCACATTAGGGGGTGGAAGCACATAGCATAAAGTAGTGCCCCGACGCTCGGGAGGTAGAAAGCGTACTACTGTATATCTAGTAGCACTATGGTACCCCTACGTTAGTTGACGACAGAGTACCGGCACAGAGGCCAGGGAAAATCGTTGAAAGTTTCAAAAATTCCTAAAGTCAAGAAAGAGGAGTCGGCATCTCCTGTAGTTCTATGAATCTCGCTGTATATCAAACAGGAATCCCCCACCCCCCGAATCCCTTCTCCCGAGGAGATAGACCCCAATCTCCAAGGCTTCGTCTTGAACGTTCTGTACAACTTATGGAACAGACATACAATTTGCCCTCCTCGCTGTCACCCCGTCCTAGTTGCTGGAAATGGACCCCCACAACTTGATGGAAGACATGCTGCAGTTTATGCAGCAGCTTTCGATTATGGTCGGCCAGCAGGTTGCCGCTGCCATTGCCGCCCAGCAGCAGAATAGGCCTGCTGGAGTGAACACTTCCATAGACCCCACAAAACGGGGAATAGCTGATCTGGGCCAGTTTGATGGCTCAATTTCAAAATTTGAGGAATGGTGGTCGAAAATGCGGGCCTTTGTGGCCGTTGCTGAATTCAAGACCCACCAAGAGGATGCGCTGGTGGTCTGGTCTCGCATGACTGGACCAATAGCAGGGGCTTATGCGAGGGCCCATATCGATACTTGTCTCACAGCTCAAAGGTGGCCTACTCATGCTGAGGTGACAGCCAAGGTCGAAATGAGGTTCCGCCCTCTTCACAATGCGGATTGGGCCAAGAGACAGTTGGCCAACATAAGACAAGGAAATGCCAGAACAGAGGAGTTCTTGGCAAAGTTTAACGCACTGAGGACCGCGTCCGGGGTATCCGACGATTACGCAATCTGGATGTTGGAGTGGGCAATGCGCCCTGAAATTCTCCAACAAATATATATACAGGGCAGAAGAAAGGCCACGTGGAAGGACTTTGAGCCCGAAGTCCAAGGAATGGGTGTGGCTATGGAGGCCGTTAAACTCCAAACTTCTCAGTCTGGCAGTCGCTGGACTCAAAACTACAACTGGCCTTCGGCTGGTACAACTTCGGGCAGCGGCGCACCCATGGACATTGGCGCTGCAAGTGGGTCGAGAGGTCCCGCAAGAAAAGACTTCTCAACATATAAATGTTACGGCTGTGGCCAGACTGGTCACATAAGACCACAATGCCCGAATGGGCAGAACAAAGGCAAAGGACGGCAGGTCCGTTCTGAAGGCGCTGACCCCCACCTTAAAGCAATGGAGGGGATGAGCTTCAAGCAAATCGTCGCTCATATTGGACAGTTAAAAGAGTCAGAGCTACAGTGAAGTCGGGTCCTGTAGACTCTAATAGTACTGAACATTTCTCTTCTTCGTCTCGCCCCTCTTCCTTTAAAAATAAAAAAAATAAAAATAGAAAACAGTAAATCACAAAAAAGGGTTTCTTTCTCAGACTTTGTCTCCGTAAATAGGTTTTCTTCTCTATCTGTAGATAGTGTGGACTTAGATACAGACTCTGTTGTACCGTCTGCAGTGGAGACCCAGTTGGGCTCGGAACAGGACATTAAACATGGTTCGCTTAATTCCTCTGCCTATAAAAACCCAAAAAATGTTTCTTTTTCTCGTGTAGTAGTGGCCGAAAAGGAAGGCAACGATCAGGCGACAGTACCGCCGAAATCCCAAGTTCGTTCGCTTAACTTGAAGGACCATGTTTCTGTTCCCGTTGTTATCAGATCCCGAAAAGGAGATGCACATGCTGTGCAAGCTCTTCTGGAGTCTGGCACCACTGGCGTCTTTTTGGACTCTAAATTTGTTGAACAAAGGAAACTCCCAAAGCTTGCTTTGCCTAGGGCAGTAGATGTATTTAATGTCAATGGATCTCGCAATTCCACTGGAAGGATTACACATCAGGTTCCACTCCGGGTTCAGTATGGAAACCACTTCGAAGAGCTAGTAGCCGATGTCACGGATCTAGGATCTCATGACATGATATTGGGTCACATGTGGCTTGCCACCCACAACCCTGATGTCAATTGGAAAACCAGTGAAGTCTCGATGAGGAGGTGTCCTTACTCATGTAAGAAGTTAGCGCCTAAGCCAGCCTTTGTAAGACACATAGAAAGGATTGAAGCCGTAGTAGCGCAAGACGCTTTTCTCGAAACTATTGCTTCCGCCAAGCAGGAGGAGGTAAAGAAAACCGATAAAACCCCTGAGGAACTTGTTCCAAAGGAATATCACAATTATCTATCTGTCTTTTCTGTCCAGGAATCCGAACGCATGCCGCTTAGGAAACCATGGGACCACGCTATCGAACTCAAGGACTTGTTTGTACCCAAGAAAGGAAGGTTGATCCCTCTGTCTCCGGATGAGCAATCTGAAGTTAGTAGCTTCGTTGATGGACAGCTCAAGAAGGGTTACATTCGGCTGAGCAAGTCTCCGCAGACGTCCCCTGTGTTCTTTGTCCTGAAAAAGGATGGAAAGAAGCGCATGGTACAGGATTACCGCTATTTAAATGAGCATACAGCCAAGAACTCGTATCTGCTCCCGCTCATCTTGCAACTTGTTGACAAGCTAAAAGGCTGTAAATTATTTACTAAAATGGACCTTAGGTGGGGATATAACAATGTTCATATCAAGGAAGGTGACGAGTGGAAGGCCGCCTTCGTCTGTCATCGTGGTGCTTTTGAACCACTGGTCATGTTCTTTGGACTTTGCAATTCCCCCGCCACGTTCCAGAATATGATGAACGACATCTTCAGTGACATGGAGGATGCCGTAGTAGTATACATCGACGACTTAATGATATTTACAAAAACGGATGACGAAAAGGAGCATGACAGGATCGTGCTAGAGGTGCTTAGGAGGTTGAAAGAAAATGACTTGTTTGTCAAACCGGAAAAGTGTTTATTCAAGAGACAGGAAGTTGACTTCCTTGGGATGATCGTTGGCGTTAACAGAGTTAAGATGGACCCCGCCAAGATTGCTGCTGTGCAGAACTGGCCTGTCCCTACTACCGTTCGCGGAGTTCGCGGCTTCCTCGGCCTTGCAAACTTTTACCAACATTTTATCAAGGACTTTGCCCAAGTGGCACATCCCCTTAATGATCTCACGAAAAAGGACGTTCCGTTCCGGTGGACCGACAAGTGCCAGTTAGCATTTGATATGCTTAAAGAGGCTTTCACCACAGCCCCCATTCTTATGTTCCCCGATCAGGATCGGAGGTTCCGTTTAGAAACCGACGCCTCGGACTATGCAACTGGGGCCGTGCTCTTGGTAGAATGCGAAGATGGTCTCTGGAGACCAGTTGCCTATTCAAGCCACTCCCTTTCTGGAGCAGAGTTAAATTATATGGTTCATGATAAAGAGATGCTAGCCATCATCCGCACTTTGGAGCAATGGCGTCATTATTTGGAAGCCACCCCGTACCAATTTGAGATTTGGACGGACCATCATAACCTGAAGTGGTTTATGATGTCTCAGAAGCTTCAACCCTGTCAGGCATGATGGGCGCAGTATTTCAGCCGTTTTAATTGTATTATCGTCCACAAACCTGGTGTTTCTATGGGATGACCGGACGCTCTCTCTCATCGCGAGGACTTAGTAGAAAATAAAGAAAACGCAAAAACAGAGGAATCGTTATTTATCAAACCCGAACAGCTTCGTTCGGTCTGTCTTGAATCTTTGCTAGAAGAAGATCTCCGTCGCACTTCGGTTGGGGTAGACGCTAGTGAGCTCACCCTGAAGAATGGACTTTTGTTTAATGGAGATAAGGTCTTTGTACCTGAAGGATGCTGTAACAAGGTTCTTGCTGCTCTTCACGATTCACCCCTAGCGGGTCATTGCGGAATTAAAGGAACTCAGGAGTTGGTCACATGCTGGTTCACGTGGCCTACCTTGAAACCCGATGTCGAAGAGTATGTAAAACATTGTCAAGCGTGTCAGACTAGCAAGTCTAGTAATAAGCTGCCGGCTGGAGAACTCAAACCTTTGCCAATCCCTAGTGGACCCTGGCAGGATCTTACTACCGATTTCATGGACTTAGGCATCAAGTCTGCTTCAGGGAAGTCCCATGTGTTGGTTGTAGTAGATCGCTTCTCGAAAGAAGCCGAGTTTATCCCCTGCACTGCCAAAGAAACTGCTGCTAGCACAGCAAGGCTTTATTTGTCGCACGTTTGGAAGCATCATGGACTCCCTCTATCTATTGTCTCGGATCGCAGACCGCAGTTCGCCTCACAGTTTTCTCACGAGTTATTTAAAATGTTGGGAGTCGAGCAAAAGCTTTCGACAGCGTTCCACCCACAGACGGACGGTCAAACTGAACAGTTGAACCGTGAAATTCAGCAGTATTTAAGGATGTATGTCAACCACCAGCAGGAGAAGTGGGAAGATTGGCTGCCTTTGGCGCAGTTCGCGTATAACAACTCCAAGTCTGATTCTACTGGCAAGTGCCCCTTTGAAGTTACTCATTCATATTTACCGCAAATGGGCATCGAGCCGACGACTTCTAAGGTAGAAGCAGCAGAGGAGACCGCTAGAGACTGGTTCCAGGTGTTCCAGCAAGTACGCGATTCGCTTGGAAAAGCTAGACAACGACAAAAAACTCAGGCAGACAAACGTCGTTCCCCTTCCCCTACATACTCCGTTGGTGCTCAGGTTTGGCTAGCTACAAACCATCTCTCGCTGAAAGACCGGCAGAGCCAGAAGTTGACCGAAAGGTGGATCGGACCTTATGAGGTTGTCGAGGTTCTCCCGAATGCTGTTAAATTAAAGCTGCCCCAGAATATGAGGATTCACCTGGTTGTGAACGTTTCACGGGTAAAACCCTATCTTGGCGCCCTTGATGGACAGCCTGTTGTTAAACCTGGTCCCCAGCGGGTGACCGACGAAGGAGATGTAGAGTTTGAGGTCGAAAAGGTGGTAGATTCACGCTTGAAGCATGGAGGCCTACAGTTTTTAGTCCACTGGAGGGGCTATCCCGATGAAGATCGTACTTGGGAGCCAGCTAGCGCTCTTAAGAATGCCCAGGAGGCGATAGACAACTTCTATAAACTGCGTCCTTCCGCCCCTAGGAGACTTCGCCTCGTTGATACTACTGGACTCCTTTTTTCCCCTTTACCTGCACCAGTGACCGTTTGTCAACCCCTTTGGTCTTGCCTGGAAGTCGAACCGTAGGAGGGGATAGTGTAACGGTATTTAACTTTTCTTAGTGTAGTTTTCCTTTTTAGGTTACTCTCTGGTTAGGGTTCCACAGATGCTTGTTAGATGCTTTACTTAGTCAGCTTTTGCCACATTGACTCAGCGTGTTCAGCTGTAGCCAATGGCGTTTATCTCTCTTTGTTTGGTTTGTTCTATGATGTTCCTTGGCACAAATAACTCTAGTAGTATAAATACCAGTCTCTTGTTGTAGAATACTCCAATCGAGTTCATTTTGTGCCTAGCACTTAAAACTCCTTTCCCTAAAGGTCTCTATCAGTTCTTGGAGTGACCGAGATACAACGTTGTTTGTCGGTTGTCACACCACTGTTGATATATCTGCAAGAAGTCCACTACAAGTCATAGCTCACTTATCACCTACCTATTGGTTTACTTTACTGGAAGGTAAATAGCACACGTCGGTCATTGCCTTGAACAAACAACCATGATCAACGCTGCACGACACCTCTTGGCATGAAGTTCATCTTTCAATGATATAATGTATTTCCTTTCTGGAAGTACTTAAAGGTATCTTGGTTTGATGAGCTTCCCAAGCTCTTATTACCATGTGGGTGCAAACCACTTTGTGCTTGGGAGGTCTTCCCTCCAGAGCCGATGTGGCTCGTTCTCATGTGCATGTTCACTGCCTTTTGTGCTGTTTCCATGCACCATACTTCCTCTAGGATTTCCTCAATCATTGAATGTTCCATGGAGATGCCGTGAGCTTTGAAGATAGACTTTATTATAGAGTGCAGTAGTCCCCACAGGAACTTCCTTCTGAACAAGTAATCATCAGGGGGTTGCACCATTTGGTGTGCATGACATTTTAAGTCATTATAGTATGCAAGAGCTCCTTTGTCATACTCAAACTTAGTTCAATCATATTTGTTGGCTGCATTCTGCACCAACACTTTGTGGACGAATTGTTTGAAATAATCCACAGATTAGTCCTTTGAAGGTCCAGTGTTGTATCTGTCAGTTCAGTGAATTGACTTCTTGATCATACCACTGGGAGGCCAGACCCTCCAGGTACAGCCCAGTGTACAGTACACAATCTTTGTCATGATCAGGTCCAGTGACCTTGAACATATGGAAGTACTTTAATATCTGGCCCAGCCAGTCATCGAATTTATGCAGGTCATCTTGACCTCCGTACTTGCCAGGCTTTGGCAGATTCATTGCTTTTACCTCAGGTCCAACCTGTCCTGTTGGTAAACTGACTTGTTCCCAGATATGCTGAGCATATCTATTCTGCATAAAGTCCATATATCTCGTGTTCCCTGGGGTAAATCCCCTTAGATAGTTGGGTCAGTTTCCTTGGACAATGTGTCATCCCCTGATCCCATACCCTTGAGGACCATCTTCATCCTCTTCTTCAGGATCATCACCACCAGGTGGTCCTCCTCCTGGAGGGCCACTGTCAGGGGGACTGCCCCTGGGGAAACCTTGACCAGGGAAGTTTCCTTTGTAATTGTTTCACTCAGGAGGACCACCTCCATCTTCATCTCTCCCAGGAGGTCTACCTCAATATTCATTTCAGCTGTATAGGTCATCAGCCATCTCAATCCTATTATTTTCTTCAGGGGTATTATCCCTGTTTCCTGCAGCAGCATTTCTGGCTGCAATGGTACAGTCTTGTGCCATCTGATGGAGTATTGTGGCCCCCCACTGTAGGGAGTGAGTACTCCCCACTAGGATATTTCTTTTATTTTATAGTTTTTACTTTTACTTTTACTTTATTGTGTTTACTTTCTTTTCTTTTGCTTTTATTCTTTTAGCATAGACTTTACTTAGTTTCAAAGTTAGACACGTGATGTGGCTGAAGTAAGCCTGCATGCACCTACACTTCACTGTAACTACTTACAAAAAAATAATAACAACAAAGTTCCAAGAGTTACAAGTTTGAGTTTGAGTTTGAGAAGGCTGCATGTGGCCTTCTTCAGTGTTCAGACAGTCCCAGACAGTCTCAGACATTCCCCAGACAGCAATTCTCCCCAGGCTTTAGAAGATCTCTCCCCTTCAGATCACTCTCCTCCCTCCTCAGCAGGTCTTTTTCAGTTTCTTCACCACTCATTCCCAAACATTTGTCAGGTTATATCCGAGTCTCATCTTGAGAAGTATGCAGGGTGATCCAGCATATTAGGGGCAAATCCACCCCTTCAGCCAAGTGCATCCATTCTTTCAGCTGGAGGGTTTTCCCTCCTCACCAGCATTCCTGGCCAGAACTGAGGGATAGTATCCTCTCTCTTGAGCATAGGTTTGACATCCAGGGTAGTCATCCTACTCGCACTTTTGGTGGCGAGAGCCCACCTATACCTTTCAAGTTCTTCTGCATGATGTGCTCTGGGGTTTACCCCATGGTTATTGAAGCCTTCAGGGCCATACCCATATTCCAGCCATTGTCGCTGAAGACTTTTGAGAAAGTCATTCATAGCCTCAAAGGCCATGCGAGGGTCGATAGGGGCATCCCTCTTGATGTTTTCTCTCCTCGAAGGTGTTTCACCTTCATCATATATTTCAATTGTAGGGCTTTGAGTCCTCCATACTAAGATGGGGTTGGAAGACATCCATGAGTTATCTAACTCAGTTTGCTGAGGAGTAAGGGGACTCATTGAGTCTCTGATGACCTCTGTACTCTCTCTCACAGCTCGCTTGATGCTGCTTCCCAGTGTTGTTGAGGTGTTTAATCCTCCAGGCATGTGTGTGTCTGGTGCTCCAGTTCCGAGCTGCCTAGCACTCTTCCCTTTGTCGGCACTTCCAGCTGGCAGCTGCAATTCTTCTGTATTTTTATTGTTCTTCTGGACCTTGGGTTGTCCTTTGGGGGCTTGACAACTATTGTTGTCTGGAGGGGGATTCCCCCTGTCAGGTGGCTTGTTCTGGCCTGACTTTGCTGTGTGGGCATATGTGCGAGTAGCTGTGTGACTCATATCACGAATACTTGATGAGAGTTCAAAAAATTGTAAGGTTTGTTGCCTTAAGTTCACACTTGCAAACTGTACTGTATGGTATTTGTCATGCCCATGCCTCTGTCCTGTACCACTGGCCCCTCTCCACACCTGTCTGTCTGCTCTAGCACCCATATGGCGCATTCCCACCCCATTCTCTGTTGGACCCCATCAGTCTCTGTCAGCAGTACCACGTGACCGGTGCCTCATGGTCAGGTGATGCTCCCCCTTTGGTTTAGGGGTCACCTTCCTTTTGGGTTGACAGGCCGGTCCAGGTATGGTGCAGCTGCTGCACCACATGGTATGGCACAGGGTTGCTTCCTGTTTAGGCTTTTGGCCTATCATCTGATTGGTTATTGGTGGGCGCTGTGAAGACACTCTGTCCCACACTATTCCTTTTAGATACTTTCTCCTTATCCCATCCCTCACCTCCACCATCTGCACTTGTACTCCGACTGAAGTTTTCTGACATCTCCGTCCCTTGAAATTTTACTGTACTCCATATGTTAGTTCCATCATTCCAATACTGTACTGCCTCGATGGCACGACCACTGTATATAAGCCTGCTGCACTCAGCAGTGTCTCTTCAGTATGAATATCAACTTAGTTCCCTCCTCTGCAGTCTTCGACCTGGCCTTCTCCTCCATTGTTGGCTTAATACTGACTCTTTTCTATCTCTGAAATCCAAGGGCTGGGCTCGTACAAGGGGGCAGCGCACAAGCTGAACCTGATGCCCTCTCCTGAACCTCTGTCGCAACTGTTGGCCACCCTTCGGCCATTGTTGCTCTTCGTCGGCACACATCGGCCAATGTCGGCCAACCTCTGGACACGTCCCCCGGCCTCTGTGAGCATCAGAGATCGTCAGAGTAGGCACAAACTTGACAGTATTCACAAGTATGAAAATATATAAGACTAAGACTATGTAAAATGTTCCATAGCAGAATATATACTAGGCAGACAGGCATGTGATACCAAGTGGATGATAACTTGTGCCAAAAAAGGCATGACCCCTAACAACAACCACAAAGGTCTTCAACAAGGGTCTTACAAGATGGACATGTACACTCCTGCTCTAAGGGTTGTCTAAAGGGGCCATGACAAAGTGTTCCTGTTGCCATGCTTTCAATGCTTGCAACTGGCATTTAGACTGCTGAAGAGAGTTGGTGATCTAGCCTGCCACACCACTGACCTGGGCCATTTGCACATACAGGTTGAGGAGAGCATCCTCACCCCACTCAACCAATTGTTCTATCTTGGTGATCCTCACATCCAGTTCCTTGATCAGGTGCATCCAGCTACACCACACCTTGTGCTTACCCTTCACAGATGCTTGAGTGGCTTCTTTTGGAGTCAGGATCTCCTCAGTTTCAGTCAGGTCAATCTCGATCTTTAATGTCTCTCTGCCTTTGCCCCTCTCGACCTTGGAGGCCTCTTCATCCCTGCATGAGTCGATCTGGGCACTTAGGAACTCACTAGAGCCCTTTGAGGATTCTGCCATGTCATCAGCAGGTTTCTCTTCGACGTGGGAAGAGAGGGGAACTGGGAGTCCAGAGGTAGGGGTGGGAGTGGTCAGGCCACTGGATGGAAGGAACTGGGGAACTGGTTGAGGAGGCCAAGGGCACTGAGGAACTGACATCAGCGCGGTGTGCAATTCGAGAGCTGGCTGAGAGGCAGTTGAGTGACTGACAAGCCATGATCGTGATCTCCCAGTAGTTGGCACTGGTGCAGAGGAGGACAGAGGCATTGGGTTCACCTTGGCCTTCTTGCTCGACAAGGCCAACTCTGGTGGCAGGCCTTTGGGGTTCTTATGCTGCATCTGGTAGTCACTAGCTGAGTTGTATTGATCAAAGTGCCTCTACTCACCTTCCTGCTCAGTCTACCAGCCTTGTCACACTTCTTCTTGCCATCATGGCATGCTTCACATGCAGTCCACTCTTTCCACACACAGATAATTCCCTGTTTCATGCACCACTCACAGGGGTCAGCACTACTGGAAGTTGGTTTGACCTCTGTCACATTGTTGTCCACCATTGTATCACCCATGCCAGACAAGACTGCTGCCTCGATGTGCTTCGCAGGTGAGCCACCCTCAGTCCCCTGGCCAGTGTCAGGTGTTAGCATGTTATCTGCTGACCACAACTCTTGTACACACCATTTCACCCTCTCTCCCCTTATCGGTGGTTTTCTCTAGTTGCCTTTGGGACTGCCTGACTACCTCACCACCCACTTGAGGACCACTGGAACTAGCCATGGCCAGTTTGACCTTGGGCTGAGCTGCACACTGTGGGAATCGAGCCTGGAGGGCCATCAAGGCCTCAAAGGCATTCCCTATCATGGTTTGCATGTTGTCATCATAGTCTGGCATGTGGGTACTCATATCAGTGGCAAACTTGCACAACTGTTCAATACATTCCTGTTCCCTGGTGTCAGTGGCAAGGTACCACCCATACACTGCAAGCTACTCACCAAAAGCTCTTCATATCAACTCAGCCAGGTGCACACTGTTTCCTCTGCAGACTCTCCCAGAATCTCCTTCATCAGTGCCTTGAGCCTTTTCATGTTTGAGGTCCACATTCCTGCATCAGCAAAACCACCCCCCTCTATACAGGTCTGTACAGACAACAGACCCACAGACAGGTCCCCCCCAGTACAGACCTACCCCAGATTGTTTCAGTACTACAGATTCTAACCACTCACACATGTTGTAGTTGATCAATAATTGAATCATATTATCATAAGCTACCTAAATTACATGTCAAGGTACAGGGATATACATATCTGTCTATACTAAGTGGTAACTTATTACTATTAGTAGGGAGGGTACTTACCATAAGGGTGGTGGTAGCAAAGGAGGGTGGTTAGGGAGGGACAATGATGAAGATGACTGAGGAGGGATGGTGGTGGTAGTGGAAAGAGATGTGGTGTCAGAGTGAGCTAGGTTTAAATATCCTTTTCTGCTTACCTCAGCAACTTTCAAAGCCAGCTGTGTGGGTTGTGTGGCACACCTCTACAAATTTCAAACTCAGATTCAAACTCCACCCACATGTCATGTGCAGACTTTGAAGTTGACTGCCATTAGTAGCTACTACAGCCCAGTCTAGAATTCTACCATACAGAGTAATTGTACAGCCACGATGCCATAACAAAAGTTGTAGCCTATGATCACAGGACCATGGGAATATTTTTACCTTAGTAATATGTCCTTTTTTGGGTGAGATATTCACAAAGTTCTCATGGAGTCCTGGTTTGCAAAAATAAAAAAGTGGCTGTACAGTTATGATGTCATAATGAAAGTTGTAGTGTGTGATGTCATGATCATGTCAGTATGATTATATCATCAATATGTCTATTTTTGGATGAGATATAGGCAAATCAAAGTTTAGATCTGTGGTGTCTGTGGGTCTGTGGGGTCTGTAGAGTCTGTAGGGTCTGTAGGGGTCTGTAGGGTCTGTAGGGGTCTGTAGGGTCTGTAGGGGTCTGTAGGGTCTGTAGGGGTCTGTACTTGGTCTGTGGAAAATCTGTACCATCTGTGGGTCTGTGCCTCTGTACCAAACCCAGGGTTTTGCTGATGTGGGATGAGGTCTCTCACAGTGTTGGAAGTGACAAAGGGAGGCACAGTTGTCAACATGTTCTGAGAGGTGGACATGACATTAGCTGAGGGTGGATGAGTGTTGGTGAATGGAACAGAGTGTGGGTGAGGGACTTAGCAGGAAAAGATGCACATGGAGATTGTTTGGTATGTTAAGTGAACCTTTGTTGACACAGAAGCATTTGCCACAGCATGTGCTCAAGAACCCCATCACTTGTGGTTTGATCCATGCACAGCCACTTCACATCACAGTGGCATTCCATTTCTGTTCCATTCATCGTGTGGCCTTGACTGAGGACGGTCAGTATCCAAAGACCCCAGGAGGTGTAGGGCATCTATACTCCCTGGAGCAGAGTTCTACTGCCTAGCAGTGTTTTCATACCATTTTAGCCCTTCCTGGTAGCCTTCACTGCTATCCATGCCCACTGCAAAGGCCACTCTTGGCAGGTCTTGGTGGTCTCAGACTGTTGGCTAAGCAAACAATGTGCCTGTCCTTGCTACTTCCCAATTAGTCTCTTACCCCTGTCCTCAATGTCACTTTGCCACTCCCTTGTCATCTCAGACCACTCACCCTCCATTAGGTGGTATAGCCCCCTATCAATGACACTGACCATGTCTCAATCACTCATGACCTGTTAGCAATCACCACCAATGGCCAAGACATTGGTGCCTTGACACCTGTTGCCCTGCTCAAGGTTCCCATATCCCCAAATCATTTTCCTGCCTTCCCATGACCAGTCTTGACCCTCGGATATCCTGCAGTCCCCTTTTTTTGCAGCTCCATTCCCCAGGTGTTTTGCTTGTACACACCCCACCAGCTTGGCCTGTCTCCAGGCTGGCAGGTTTTCATTTTCTTCTACTGTACCATGTAGCAGTCATTGCTTTTAGTTGTACAGCAGTACTTTTCCCTCCCTTTCCTTGATGTTTGACAGTTCCAATATTCACTGAACTCCACCCTAGTTACCACCACCTGTACACTACAAAAATACCACAGTACTTAGCAAAGAGACACCCACCTTTTGGCATCACTATCTGCATGTCTAAGAGTCCCCTTGGAGTCCCCAGAGTCATATCCCAGAGTTTTCCAAGTCTTCTGAGTCTATACCAAACATCCCAAGTCCCTCCCCTTCGAGTTTTATCATCGACTCTGAGCCCCTTTTTGTGGTACAATAATTCCACCAGCCCACAGAATCAGTTCCTCACATCTACAAAAATTTTCCTGTCAAATACATAAGCCCAGAATTGCTGCCCTTTGGGTCCTGAGCCTATCCAAGCCCCCTACTGCCTAGAAAAGTCCCCTGTTGCCCATTGAGTGGTGGGATTTTGAGTTCTTCATCACCAAAACACCCTGCCTCCTCAGGAATATATCCCTAGCTCCCTAGTAACCTCCTTTCATCTCCTTCCAACTCATGACCCCTTGGGACGAGCCTAGGAACCACCCACAGCTTTCCCCCTCCCCACCCTCTCTTGCACTCTCACAAGAAGATTAGCCCACACTGGTACCTCTGGGCAGGAAACTGAGAAGCCCATGACAGTCCCACTGTTTAACTGATGTAGCGGGGATGCCAGAGGGGTAGGTTGAGCATAGAAGGGGACCACCAGAAGGGGATAGGAGCACCAGGGGTGTCAGGGTGGCTCGAGGAGCAGAGGTGAGGTGGTGCCAGGGGTACAAGGTGCATGGGGTCTGTACATACTCTTAGACTCAGACAAACACAGCACATACATTGTCAGAAAAAAGGCAGGTGATTCATGGTCACGGCCTCCATCCCTCTCACTGTGGCCTCTCCACCTAGTGACAACAGCGAGTGTTGAGTTCAGACAGTCTCTCTATCTATAGACAAGATTGCAACCTGGAGAGGGCTACCAAGAAGAAGAGGTATAGAAAACACTGAGTCATCTGACAGCAGTATCTCTTCAGTTTCTACTAGTCCATCGACCTCGGGAAATGCACTCCCATCCACACCGCATCGCCAAAACATGTCAGCACCATCATTCTTACTGGGCCCCAGGAACTGACACAGCTCGAGTGGAGTGACAGTTGTCCCACACTACAACCTCAGACCAGTGGTATTCATGCCTTCTCCTTCTGCTAGACAAGCATCAAGCAGATTGCAACTGCATCCTTCCCCACCAATGCCAGCAGAGAATCAACCACACCAACATTCAGAGACACAACCACTGCTATGTCTCCCGCCACTATCCTTCATAGCATGGACGCATATACCAGCACCAGTCCCCATGGCCATGACACACACCCAAGACAACATGAAAATGTTACCGCTCTTTTGGGGAGATTACAGCAATCAGGAAGACCCAGCAGAATGGTTCACTCTATTTCGGTTGGCTACAACGAAGCTATCAGACACAGAAAAAGTGACATGCTTCGAGTGTCAGTTATATCCAGGGGGACTAGCAGAGGAGTGGTTCACAGACCTGGACTCAACCGAGAAGACGAGCTTAGCAGATATCAAGAATGCCTTCATCTGGAGGTGGCCGATGATGAGGAGACCTAAGTGGTCGAGAGCACAGCAGAGAGAATGAATCAAAGACCAGGTGTTGAAGACAGAGGACATAGGAAGGTGGATAGAAGAAGAGCAGGCAAGCAACTATGGCCAGAATCTATGGGCAGAATGGGTCATCAAGCTGGCACTGAGCATGGGGGACGCTAGCAGCTTTCTCATCGACGACGTACTACACCAGGTTCCGGACTTACTCAAAGACCACCTCATGTGCGAGTACAACAGTTGGGAGGAGTTCTTAGAGGCCATCCGAGGCATGCCAACCAACAAACTATGATGCAGGCAGGAAGAGCTAATGAAGGAATGTACTCAGGATGCAGCGATGGCAAACCTGCAACAGCAACTCCTAAACCTGTTGACATGGACATCAGCACCAGCAGGCCATGCACTGTTATGGACACCATCAACATCACCAAGCACATTACTCAACAGCCCTGCAATGACATATGTCAACCCAGGCATAAGTTCACCGGGACTTTGGGCCAGAGGAGCAGGACCTGCGAGAGCAGCACTCACCAGAAGCCAGATATTTGAAAAGGCCATGGCCACACTGCAAAGGCCAAACACAGAGGCAGGCAGGCGCATGTACGAAACAGATGTTGAGATGTGGCATCGTAACTTTGGAGCAGAAGTGTTTCCATCACTGGAAAGACCATACCCACTCAGACCGGGGACAGCAGTCGTAGGATCAGGCGAATGCTTCAATTGTGGCATGGTAACAGAACCGTTGCATGTCAGGAGTACATGCACCTCGACAGAACCAATATGACAACAGGAGAGTTGGTGGAGAGGTGTAGTAGCAAGCATGCTACATCGAGCAATGCAGGCCTGCCCAACAGCGCCAGTCCAGTACATGTGGCCGGTACAAGCATCAAGTGCATATCCACAAGGGGTCACGCCAGTCCTAGCAGTCAACACATTTGAAGAAAGTACAAACCTGGAAGGAGCATATGAAGGACACAGAGGACACCAGGGTAGCACATGGGAATGGAGCAAGTCGGAAAATTACATGGGATTACTGCTGCCAACAGACCAGCAGTAATCCCTGCAGAAAGTCCACCGCCTGCATCATCAAACCTGTCAGATGCGTTAGGAAAGGGTAATATATTACAAAAAAATTTGAGTCTTCCAATCCCTCCGAGTCTATCTACACCTACAGTTACCCCCTCCACTATTATAGAAACAGATGGTGCTTCAGTGGCATACACAGACACAGAGCAGGTCTTCCATAGGGTTCCAGAACAGCACCTCATGGTGCAAAAGTCTTGTATCAACCAAGGTCATAATGTATGGATACTGCTGCAATGTGAGGTTACGAACATTTACTTGTTGGACAAAAAAGGAAAACCGGTAGTGTCATGCACGAGCAATCTGTTCCTAACAGTTCCTAGTTCACATGGACCACAAGGTGAAAAGGTCCACTTTCTAGCGATCATCGATAGTGGAGCAATGATCAATGCAATGGACATGGCCATGTACCAGTGCATAGCAAGATGGTTGGCACCACTAGAGCCATCAGATTGTACTCTGAGAATGGCGGATGGTACGTTGGTAAGACCGATGGGTGTATGGTCGGGACATTGGAGTGGGGCCCGACCAGAACCCAAACAGTGTTTGAGGTATTCCCAAGCAGAGGTTCATGGCAAATGCTAATAGGAAAACCATTGTTAGAACAGGTCAAAGTGGTGCAAGACTATGGATCAGACTCCATAACACTGCCAGCCAATGTGTCGATGCACAGACTAAAGAACTATGGCACGTTCAGAGCACTGCCAATCCCCACCCTACCAACAGCAATCATGTTCCCTTCCACAGGGCAGTACAACCCCATGGCCCCAGCAAAGGTGAACAGGACACCAGCCACTGTGGAGCAAGTAATGGCACAAACTGGCACAACAGCAAGAGTGTTAGGCGGCGATGACCAGACAGTACATGACAACACCTTGGAGCCTACACTGCTAGGGAAAAACACTGATAATCCCTTACCGTTTGGTGTTAAGCTGGCAACATCATTCATGGACCAACCACAAGAACAAGCAACTGGGGCTTTCCATGTAGAAAGCAAGGACCCAGAGGCAAAGAAGGATGACCAAGGAGTCACAGAGCAAGGAGTAGAAATCGGTGAGGTACATGAACAAAGCACACTAGAGCAAAGTGACGATATCTTCACCAGGTTGACAGAGAAAGGACTGTTTTACCCACCTTGAGTCAAAAAAATAGTAGAAATGGTCAACTATGGACCACTACCACTGGACCTACTGGACCGTGCAAAAAGAATGGTTGCAGAGTTTGCAGACACGTTCACACTGTCAGTGTGCGAGGTAAGACCGGTAACGTTCCACAAGTTCCACCTGGATGTACCCAAGGAGGTGACATTCTCTACAAAAGTAAACCAAAAGCCACTAGCCCAGTCGCAGAAGGAGTTCTTGTTCCCAGTACTGGACAAGTTTAATGTGGCAGGAATCATGCGAGACATTCCAGCACACAAGGTGAAAGCAGTCAGCCCAATGGTGCTCGCACAAAAAGCACATGGAGCACCAGGACTGAGCATAGAGGAGATATGGTGGATGGTTGAAGACCAATGTGTTAGCAATGGAGAGGCACCAGATCCAAGTCTACCCCCCAGACCAGCAGCTGCACCGAATGGACCTCCAGACATGACAATAAAACCGGGCAAAACAAAATGGAGGCTATGTCAAAACTTCAGTGAGCTCAACAAGGTAGTAACGGTTCCCCCAATGCCACAAGTCAATATCAGAACCAAGCAACAGCGACTAGCAGGGCACAAGTACGTTTGTGTCATCAATTTTGCATCAGGCTTCTATGCAATCGAAGTAGATGAGGAAAGCCAGCCATACCTATTTGTGTACACAGAAGGACATGGTTTCCAATGCTACTGCCGCCTACCAATGGGCCTACTAGGCTCACCAACATGCTTCGCTGAAATGACAGCTAAAGCATTCAAGGACCTACTGATTCAGCTAGGACTAGAAATGTTCATTGACGACAATGGAATGGTGGGTGACAACTTCGACGAACTGCTGGACTGCATACACCAGTTCCTGTCAAGGTGTAGGGAGCTGGGGCTATCAATAGCACCATTGAAGATGCAGTTGTTCATGTCGGAGGTAGTGTTTGGAGGGTCACGCATAAGCCAGCAGGGCATCCGACCAGATGTAGCAAAGTTGGAGGCCATGGCTAAGTGGCCAGTACCTGAAACCCTACTAGCATTAATGCAGTTCTTAGGTCTGACAGGATACTTCAGATCACTCATCAAAAATTACACATGCATAGCTGCCCCCCTCACAGATCTGCAACGTAACCTGGAGCTACCACAACCAGTAGCTAAACTAGGGAAAAGACAGTACCGCCAGTTCTTGCAGGACTGAAAACTAGCAGCATACCGGACAGCACAACACACGAAAGCATTCCTATGCCTGAAGCAAATACTGGTAGTGGAACCAGTGTTGAGAGCACCAAGGTTTGGAGCAGTCCTATCACAACACTACGAGAGCATGCTCCCTAATGGGGAAAAAGCAGAGACAGTACACCCAATAGGGTTCACCTCGAAGTGAATGTCACTGATGGAAGAGAGATACAAGCCATACATCCTCAAGTTCGCTGCACTGAAGTTTGGGTTTGACCACTTCAGCAACATCATCTGGGGGTATCCAGTAGAGGTGGAAACTGACTGCATAGCACTCCAAGATATGCTATGCAATGACAAACTGTCTCTAGTACACGCCAGGTGGAAGGATTGTATCTCCACATATCAGCTAACAGAAGTCAGACACAGAGCAGGCAAGACAAACATGGTGGCAGACACACTGAGTCGAAAGGCAACAGGAACTCCATGATCCAGCGAAGACAGCAGTGCTTGGTCCATCAGCGAAGACTGGGAGGCAGTGAGAGGCATCATAAATGACCTGTTCATGGTAGAAGTGGACCCATCAATTGCCACACTGAAGGAACGATTCGCTGACGAACCATTGTTTCTAGAGGTAGTGAATGCCATGTGCAGTTTAGATAAAGACAAGCCAGAAAGGGACCAACAGCGAGCATGACACCGAGCTCTGGGGTACAGAATCGAGGATGGTAGACTCTGGTGCATAGGAAATGGGAAGTCAATACAAGCCCACACGAGCATAGAGTGTTGCTCAAGAAAAGAGGCAATAGAGTTGGCGAAAAAGGAACATGCCAACAATGGGCACTGGGGACATGATCTTACAAAACTAAAATTCATGGACAAGGTTTACAGCCCTAGGTTGGACCAGTCCATCTTAACCATGCTTCTACAATGCCCACAGTGCAAAAACTTCGGGACGACACATCTACACATGTTAATGTACCCCATCACACATCGCCACCCATTCAAACTCGTAGTCGCTGACTACCTCGCATTACCAAAGGGCAAGGGTGGGTTCCACAATGTGTTACTCATACTTGACACGTTCTCCCAGTTTGTGTGGGGGTTCAAGCTAAAGGTACACAGAACGGCCAAAACACCATAGACAGCCTAAAGGTGATCGCTCATATGTTCCGTGCCCCAGAAACCTTCATGTCAGATGGGGGTTCCCACTTCAACAATGGGGACATATAGGTGTGGTGCGAAGCGAATGGAATGGAACAGTGAGTAGTCGCATCGTATGCACCATGGATCAATGGACTGGTGGAGAATGCGAATGGGAAGTTGTTGGGAAGGCTCCACAGGCTGTGTAGCCCTGGGCTGGGAGAGGATGAGTATGAGAGTGCCAGGTCAGTGGAGATGGGTAAATCATGGCCAGACCACTTTGATACAGCAATACATCAGATGAACAAATGCATAGTCCCAGTGTTCAAACTCTCGCTGAAGGAACTCTTACTAGGTTTCATGGTCAATATGGCGCACACACCAGCAGAGACAGCTACATCAGAACTATCAGTTAAAGAGGTGGATGTACAACTGGCCTATGTCGAGCAGCAATGCCTAGATGGCACAGACTTAGCAGCACTACATGCAGCTAAACAGAAGGCTACATTTGATTGAAAGGTACTACAGACACACCCAGGAGAAGTCATGTTCAAAGACAAACAACTGGTACAGGTGTACGACAATACCCTCAACAACACACTAGCTGCAATGCGCAAACTGCGACCACAGTGGTCTGCACCATGCAGGGTGACAGGCAGAGTGAGGAACTTGTACCAGGTGACGACCCTAGAAGGCTTCCCAGTAAATGGCCTAATCCATGCACATCGCCTATGACACTTTGTGCCCAGAGAAGGGATGGCGCTTGCAGAGGACCAGTGAAGAGCAGAGGAAACGCAAGAGGAAGAATGGCAAGGGGGGTTCGGAGGGGCAGAAAAGGTAGACAAGGGTACAGAAGGGCAACCCGAAGGGGAGGAGGTGTTAGAGGAGCAGAGGTAGGTGGACTGCCTGGTGTGAACCCAGAGGTTCACATGAGAACAGGGGGGCAGATGTAGCGGGGATGCCAGAGGGGTAGGTTGAGCATAGAAGGGGACTGCCAGAAGGGGATAGGAGCGCCAGGGGTGTCGGGGTGGCTCGAGGAGCAGAGGCAAGGCGGTGCCAGGGGTACGAGGTGCATGGGGTCTGTACATACTCTTAGACTCAGACGAACACAGCATGTACATTGTCAGAAAAAAAGCAGGCAATTTGTGGTCGTGGCCTCCATCCCTCTCACTGTGGCCTCTCCACCGAGAACCTACTGATGTGGAGTTACAAGTGTTATTAGAAAAGTCCTTCAGATGACAATGGATCTGCAACCAGGGATCATTTCATTCAGAAGAAAAGCCTAATGGTGGATGCAAGTTTAACTTAAACAAACCAGCCTACAATGGAGACCACAAGAAACTCCCTGCCTGGCTTATGCAGATTAAGGGCTATCTCCAGATTAACCAACATGTCTATACTACTGACCATCTTCAGATCAGTCTCACCCTCTCCTACATCACTTCAGGCAACCCCTTTTTGTAGGCATTTAGGCTGAATAGTTTCTCCAAACCATTCAAGCTAAATGCCCCTTACACCATGGTCATCCCAGGGACATCTGCTGATGTCCCATGGGACAGCATTATTCTAAGGCATGGGAAGGGTGGGATTTCCCATATGCCCATTGCTGGGAGATATATCCAAATAAGATGATCTGGGACATCCCATGTGTGCCTTAGGTGTCTGGGGTCCCCAACCCTAAAGTGCAGCTATATGAGCAATAAAATTCTTGCTCCTCAGGAGAATATACCTACTACAGTATTACCTCCTTAATATGCATGCATCTTGGAAAGCCTTCCACAATCATCACCGGGAAGCCAGAAACATGTAATCCATCATATCCAAATTAGTTTTGTTACATACCAAAACTTTACATGAAAATTGATAGAATGAGGGTATGCTCAACTTCTCTTCTGGGTGTTTATGGATAAGAGGGATATGGTTGGATGTAGATTCATTACCACAAATCAATTTCCACTACTGTATTTTAGTGGATTAGTGTGTGGACTCAAAATTCTCATATAAACTACTGAATACATCAGGGTGAAGTGTGATGATGCAATTGAACATTCAAGTCTCTGCATGATGCCATCCTGACATGGTTGGGAGACATCCCATGACAATCTCTGAGGCTATGATGAACCATGAATCCACTTCTTTTAGGGTGAGTGGGATGTCCCATGGCAGCCTAAGAGGCTATGATGGGCCATCCCATTCACCTCTTTAAGGAAAAGTGGGATGTGCCAATGATGACAGCCTCCTAGGCTATGATGAGCCATCCATCTCTCCTATGGCAGGTGGGCTCTCCCATGACTACTTGTGAGGCACATCCAACAAAGCAATTTACATAAAATTCATCACTTGGAAAAGATCTACAGCATTGACTGATTGAATATGTCTCATTATCTACAGTGCTTTTTGCTTGGGGATGATTGGGGGTCCATGTCTAAGACATCAAACTCCCATTCATCATCCAAAACCAAGTCTGTTGATGCCATGTCACTGAACTGTTGGTGATATTCATCTGCAAGAGCAAATTCCTCTGCCACACACAACAACTCATTATCCAGCATTTCAAGCTCTTCTTCATCTTCAAATGCCAAGTCACCTAAACTCTCCTCTTCATCACCACTGGTGGCCAACAGATGAGAAACAAGCATTTTGCTGTTCAGTTCTTCATTAGTTGCCCCCCAGCTCTCATCAGGGAGACTAGGAAATCCCCTCAATGGCTTCTGCCACAATAGGCACAGACTTGCCAGTGCAGAAGCATGACAGTCAAGTTCATATGCAAGGTCATCATCTGCATTTAATGTTAATCATGGAATTTCCTGTTGACAACTGTCTCACCTGAACCCTCTCTTGCTCTTTGCAGATGACTCCACTCTTCTGAAAACCACTCCATTAATGTTCTTCTTTCATGTAATAAGCACTTTTCTTCTTCCTCACAATGCCTCAGCTCCAGGAGAGATCTGATCCCTGATCACACCTTTTCATCAGCTAACCAAGCTGGTGGAAATCTACCAGGGTCATCCTCAAGTCCAGCATCCTGCCAAATATCATCATCCACATCCAATTTGAATAAAGCATCCCTTGGAATCAGGACTGGTGCAATTGACCCTACAGGTGCTTTTCCTTGCTGTATCAAAGCTGCCATCTGCAAACACATGTTGTTGTAGTTAGTGGATAGTTTGACTAATCCTGGTTCACACTGTTTGACAAATGTTTCTGTGTGGTTCTGAAGTCTTTGTTCTTTGGAAGGGAGTCAAAAAGAAATATGTTATTAGTTATTAATGACCTCCTACCACTGACTGTTTGCCTATATGAGCATTCCAGTCTTTCCAGCTCAAATTTTCTTTGATGAAGATGATCTTGGATTCATGTCTTAATTGCCAATGCATGCATGCAAAGCTAAGAAACAATAATCTCAACCAACAGAAGAGAAAATTACATCTAACTCACTTGCAGGTAAGAGTTACTCTGCAGTGTAGCAAGGTCTGCAAGCCCATTTACTCCAAGGGTTGCTTTTTGCTTCTGTAAGGCTTGTTTGAAACACCTAATCCTTTGTTGACACTCTGCTAATTGTATATTTAAGCTCATCATGTCAGAGGCAACATGCAGAAGATGCTTCTCCAGTTCTTCTAGTCTGGTTTCATAATTTTCCAGTGACTTCTGAGTTGCCATGATCTGTAATATGATGTTCTCTGTAGCTTTTGCAGAGTGACCTAGTTTACAGTGAGCAGGAGACAATGATTGTCAGTAATCAGCTTATGAGGAGTTGCCTTGGTCTGCACAGCAACCTGAGTAACCCATTCAGCTTGAAGTGTCAGGATACCAACTCCACATTTCCTTAGGCCTCTGATTGCAGAGGCCTTCTTGGCTTGACAATGATTCCACTGTCGCAAAAGCCACTGGCCAAGACCAGTGAGACTCTTTGCATCAAGATGGTGTACCTGGAAATCAATGACAAAGAGGCATTGATGAAACTGATTAAAATATCATCATGCAGTCTATATGATAAAGATATACACATACCCCAGACACACACAGCAATGGTATAAGTGCCTTGATTGAACTCCAGAAGCATTCACAGCCCTCTCCATCAGAAAGTCCAAACCCTTCTTGTTTCTGTGGGTGATAGATGAGCTGGCATGGCCATTGATGTCCAAAAGCATGAAAGACAGAGATGGCAAATGAAATTTGAGGCAGAAATGGTTTAAGAAAGCCCCACTTCCTGCAGCTCTGTTCAAGTTGACACCCTATGTCATATAATAAGCCAATATGAAAATTATCTGGCAGGTGGCTGAAAAGTGATTTGATGAGGGCAAGAGCATAATGTTGCTTTTCCCCAGCAGAAGTCATGTTTGCAAGGTGAATAACATGATCATGATGGCAGAGTAAGGCCATGACTCCAGTATCTGAAAAGAATTGGGTACTAGCCTGCACTCCCATCAGAAGAGTAGAGGTATGCATGAATAAACCTCACTTTCTGATGTTTCTCATCAGCTGCAGTAAATGACTCATTACAAGTATTGAGCACTGATATTGGTATTTTCATTCCCTGCTCAAACCCATCCTCTTCATCCCTATGCTTCCTCTTAGAAGCATAGCCACCCCTCCTTTCATCAGCAAACTAACCCTCACACTTACAAAATGTCTTTGTGTGCCACACAACCACATTTGCTTCTGTCCTCACAAAAATTGACCCAGAAGCTGACATTATCATAAAGATTGCACCATCAAAATTTCAAGCTACATTTAGATGTCAATTGTTGAGATTCCTTGCCCCTATTTCTCTGGGCAGACCTAGCCAGTTAGGTACCTTGCTGTCAAAAGCTGGCCAGTTCTGTCCAGTTCTGGCTAGGGTAAGGGTTGTTTTGCTGATGTTGCACAGAAGGCTTTTTCTTTCTCAAACTGTCAACCTCACATTCCATAGAATCAATTTCTTCTTGAGAGAGGAAAATAGTAGCAGTAGGGTTCACTGGGTCATCCTGTAGACCACTTCTCCTTTTCTGAGTGAAACAGGCATCAATGCAGACAATTGCATCAATATTAGATGAGCTAGGAAAAGGCACATTTAGTAGTTAATCATTTCATATTCATCAAATGACATACTTATTGTTCTGCCAGTTGTGACCACCAAAGCATAATGGACAATACTTTCATAGGTATTCTGAAGGTCACTTCTTGGAACTAGAGACAGAAGGATCCTGAAATGATGATGGTGCAGGACAGAGATCTGGTGGTGAAGGTGCACAACCCTGCAAGTGTTGCTGAATGTACTCTTCAAGGGAAATTTCAAGTATGCAATACCAATGGTATGCATTACCAAACCTCCATTGTATACCTTCCTGTATAACACATCAGCAAGGATCTTCAGTAGACATCACAGTAGCAAAACAATGAACCCAAAACTTTAAGGTAGACAATATTGACACATCATAGTGCATCAGTCATGCTGTAAACAAAATACAAGGTGCTTGTGGCCCAGCCCACCTTCAGATGAGATGCATGGGCCACATGAAACTCAGACAGAGATGGACAGACAGGTGATGGTGCAGCAGTGAACAGACAAAAATAGAAATGTATGGTTGTAGTATAATATACAGGCAACATGTAGTACCTTTGTATCCACTTTGTAGCCCATGCCACCAAGGTATGCCTCAAGGGACTCACTCCATGCTGAAATGTTTGGAGGAGTGCACATGAAGAGCTGCCTGACCAGGCTGAGAACAGGTAGGCTAATGGCAAGGGTGGGCCCCAATGGTGCACAAGGAAAGAAACCCATCCAAAGAAGTTGGATGGCAGTGGGTACACACAGACACACCATGAGGTCAACAGTTTTCGAGCCTGACACAAAGCTGAGTAGTGAAAGAAATATATACAAGTGAATCTTACCATTAAATTGAATACAGAGTACCTTCAGCCATTGAGATGACTGACAATTACATTGTGGCAGTTCATAGTTGACAGCATCCTGAAAGTGTCTGGACTGTTGCCAGTATGCAAGGTAGGGCTTGATAAGTGAAGGGATGGTAGTAGACAACCACTGCTGCCACTGCCTCATCTTCTTCCGACTATTCCAAGATGGCAAGGAGCACAGGTCTTTGCTGACATGTAGGTGGTCCATTAGTGAATCCAAAGGAGACTCATCTTCAGGATACATGAAAGTTTTTGGTGGGGGAATACTGCTCCCAGCAGAGGCCAAGAAGGTGTGGAAGCCAGAGGGGTCTTGAGGTGGCTGGGTGAAAGTATGATGCCCAGGTAAGGTAAGCAACCACTCAACAGGAAGGTAAAGGTTGGGGGTGCCAGGAGCACAGCATGGGGGGTCAACACTTTGATGGTCAACAAGGTGACCAACAGAGGAAAGCAAGTCAGAGATCACTGGCATAGAAGTACACTGCCTTGTAATATGCTTTGGCCAATGAAAAGACATCTGGAAACTGGTCAGTAAACTCAAAATGTTACCTAGGCAAGCCAGTAGGAGACAATGATACTGCAACACCAAATTGCAGGACAGTGGCCAGGACACTGAATCCTGGTCTGCTGATAGGCAACACCAAATTGCTGCAAGCATGTCAATGGTCAGTTTGCGACAGTAGAAGGAATCTAACCTTTAGATACACAGTACAAGGGAGAGGAGGCAGGTGAGAAGTAAAGCACACTTGAATTGCAGGAACTATGAGTAATACAACTCCACATAATTACGCTGGTGGGGGAAGTGTGGAAGACGATGATGGGATTATGTGGTTGTCCAAACCATAGATAGTGTGGCCATTGTTGGGAATATGGTGAGGAACGATGGGTGGACAACTGAAATAGTCAAAGAATGACTGTACATAGAAAAATGCAACCTTCTTCTCCACAGCCCAGACACATCTCACCAAGGTCGACGGTAGAAGGGGCTCTTCTAAGTTTGACAGGAAGCCTGGCCAAGAAGTGACTAAAGCATGCAACCTCTCCATGAACTCGAGCTTTGTTTGTGGCTCATGTGAGCCAAGCCCCTTGTTCTTTCTCGGGAAGGGTTCATCATACATGGTGAGCTCTGAATTGCCGGGGAAAATCTATACAGAAAAATCTGATTAGAACAACTGGGCAGAGCAGGTGGATAATGCCAGAACACACCTGATGGACCTGATCAAGCTGATCTGGTTGCTGACTCGACCATAGGCTGGGCACCAGCATGTGGTCAAGAGCGACCAACTCAAACTGAAAGTTGTGCTTGTATAAGTCCCACAGAATTTTGCTTTTCATGACAAGGTCGATTGTTCCCAGGTCTGCGAGAGAAAGTGTAATATCCCTGAACTGGATATGGCTTGGTACTTCATGTTGAACCTTAACTAACTCAGGTCCAAAGAGGTCAGTGGCTTCACAAACTTCATTGCCAGAAAAGGTGGAAGAGATTTGTTCAGGAATTGTATTCAAGAAAGCCCTCCAGGTGTGAGGAATGACAGGAGACACATCTGTGGTAGTGAGACATGTGATCCAGCCTGCCTGAGAACCCAGCCAATTTCAAAGGTACCTCAACCTGTGCTCAGAGGAATCACCCCTCACAAAAAGGGCTGGGTGAGGGAAAAAATAAGATATTTTCAGTGCATTGGGATGAACCCTCTTCAGATCCTTGGCAACATTTTGTAAAGCAGTGTGCCACACATACATTGAAGGGGGAATAGCAGGATCATCGAGATCCTGCCACAGCTCAGCATTTGGAGTGGCTGTGGCCTTTGTTCTTTGTTTTGAACCCACCAGGGGATCTGAGCAAAAGATTATGTGCACTGAAAGAGCATTATCACAAAAAAACCTACAGGGTCCACCACATTGCTTTGTCCTCTCTGTCCTGACAATGCCATGACTTGAACCCTGAGAAATGGAAAGTGCAGCTGCTGGGGCTGTTGTCCTCAAGCCTGCGGAAGTCAACAACATAGCATTGGAACAGGCAGCAACAAAGTTTTCACCAGGAGTCACTGCACATGGATCCATCCAAGGGGGGGTGGCAAACTGCTCCAGTCCTATCACAGGGCTTTGTCAAGTTTGCTGGTTGTCATGGAATTTCTCAAAATATGCAAGAAGGAATGGCTCTGCCTGAAGATTTCAAAATGTGTCTTCGAAGCTGAAGAAGTGGAGTTCCTCGGAATGAAAATAAGCCAAGGAAATGTCCAAATGGATGTGGTTGAGAGTTGGCCTGAGCCAATGTGCCTTAAAGAAGTCAGGTCATTCCTAGGCTTCTGCAACTTCTATTGACAGCTCATTCCATCATTTTCCCAAATTGCTCAGCCACTACATGCCTTATCAAAGAAAGATACTAAATGGAGATGGGAGAAGGAAGAATGGGGTGCCTTTAATCTAATTAAAAAACTTCTCTGTTTGGCCCTGGTTCTCCAAATCCCAGATCATTGCAAACCATTTGCTCTGTTTACTGACACTTCGAAAGTCAGAACTGGTGTGGTCCTCACTCAAAAAGGACCTAATGATGAGTGGCATCCTTGCCATTACCTATCCAAGTCACTCAAAGGTGCTGAACAGCACTATGAAGTGTTCAACCTGGAAATGTTCACTGTCATCCGTGCACTGGACATGTTTCAACATTATCTCATCTCCCCTGTGGAACCAACAGGGGTCTTTACTGACCACAAGAATTTAATGTACTGGTGGCATCTGCAAAAGCTTACCCCATGGCAAGCATGATGGTTGGATACACTACAAGGCTATCTGTTGTTGTTTTCCCATAACCCTGGGAAACTTATGGGGGCACCCAATGCATTATCACAACAGGCTGATTATGGAGAAGAGGATGCTGTTACAGTGAGCAACAAAAATGTTGCAATGTTTGCAACATTTTAATTGAAGGCTGTATAACACCTGATAGAGTGTGGCTGTGCAAATCTTCTGGTGGGCACTTTTATAGCCCTTTGTATGGGCTTTCTATCAAGCCATATTAGAAACCCTGAGGTGCACAGGTTCCCATTCTATGAGCCAATTACTGCAGCATGTGCATTGCAACATTTTTGTTGCTGACATTATGGTATAGTAAAAGTGACAATTATCAGTAAGTAGTGTATCCTCCCTTGGCTTTTGTCACTTCCTCCACCCTTCTAGGCATGCTTTCAATGAGATCCTGACATGTGGAGACACTTATATCCTCCCATTCCTTCTGAACCCTCTCCCACAGCTCATGAATTCCTTTGGGGGGGGGGGGGGGTTGGGTAAGATGCCACCTTCCTTTTCAGTACTACCCATAGATGTTCTATGGGGCTGAGGTCAGGAGATTGTGCAGGCCAACTCATGACCTCAAATTCATGGTCTTCAAACCACTTCTTGGCCTTCCTACTGGTATGCTTGGGGTCATTATCCTGCTGGAAGATGATGTCCTCAGGCAATTTGCCATAATATTGCAGAGTCCCTTGGAGTTCATCTTCCAGAATCTCTGTGTAAAGGTCAGCATCCATCTTACCATCAATCTTGCAAGCCAAGCCAACACCCTCCCAGGTCATGCATCCCCACATCATCAAGGAACCTCCACCAAACTTGACTGTCCCCTCTACTAGCCTATCACTGAGGCCCTCTCCTGGCTTTTTCCACACCCATTTCCTCCCATCTGACCCTAGCCTATTGATTTTGGTCTCATCTGACCAGATAACCCTCTTCCAGTCCTCCACTGTCCAATATTGGTGGCTCAGAGCAAAGTCTAGCCTGTTCTGCCTATGTCACTTGGACAGTAGGGGTTGTTTCTGCTTCACCACAGCCTTCATACCAGCTTTGCACAGGTGACAATGCACTGTTTGGGAGGAGATGGGTTTGCTCTTCATCTCCTGAAGTGATTTGGCCACCTCCACAGCATTTTCAGCCTTCCCAGAACTGATTAGACACACATGGCATGTCAGGTATCAGTGGGGGTAATGATGGAAGGACAACCAGGAGGGGGTTTTTCAATGGTGGGACAATGCTGGGAGTGTATTCTACTAATGGTGCTATAATGGACACCAGTAGTACTAGAGATATCTCTGAGAGATTGGCCCTGATGCAGCAGGGAGAGGATGGTATTGGTTGCAGCAGAGGAAACAGCCTTGGGCATGGTGGTTGGTTGAAAGTTCAATGTTTGGCATTGTTTGTGGGTGGTTGAACCATTTATCCAGTCATGTGACACATTATATAAGCAGTACCACCATTAAAACAATGCCCATCATATGGATATCATCTCTCAGGATGTCAGCAACAAAAATGTTGCAATGCACATGCTGCAGTAATTGGCTCATAAAATGGGAACCCATGCATCTCATGGTTTCTAATATGGCTTGATAGAAAGCCCAGACCAAGGGCTATAAAAGTGCCCACCAGAAGATTTGCACAGCCACACTCTACCAGGTGTTATACAGCCTTCAATTAAAATGTTGCAAACATTGCAACATTTTTGTTGCTCACTGTATCATGGAAGCTCTACCCACTGCCATGTATGTGGCTTGATGGGGGGATGAAATTCAATGAAACAAGCATTCAAGTTCACAAGTCAGCAGAACAAACTGAGAAAACACTGGTATAATGCATCATGAATGATGAGTCAAAGGTCAACCAGAAGCAAAGAGGGGTTTACACCATAAGCTGAGAAGTCTATGAGTGTGCTACAAGCAATACACCAAAGGACTTGACTCTTTCAGAAGAAAACCTGAACATCTCAAAGGCTTCAGATGGAACCAAACATTTCAAACAATGACTCATCAGCAAAACCCTGGGTTTGGTACAGAGGCACAGACCCACAGATGGTACAGATTTTCCACAGACCAAGTACAGACCCCTACAGACCCTACAGACCCTACAGACTTTACAGACTCCACAGACCTACAGACACCACAGATGTAAACTTTGATTTGCCCATATCTCATCCAAAAATAAACATATTGATGAGATAATCATACTGACATGATCATGACATCATACACTACAACTTTCATTATGACATCATAACTGTACAGCCACTTTTTTATTTTTGCAAACCAGGACTCCATGAGAACTTTGCAAATATCTCACCCAAAAAAGGACATATTACTAAGGTAAAAATATTCCCATGGTCCTGTGATCATAGGCTACAACTTTCATTAGGTTAGAGTCTGGATCTGAGTTTGAAATTTGTAGAGGTGTGCCACACAACCCACACAGCTGGCTTTGAAAGTTGCTGAGGTAAGCAGAAAAGGATATTTAAACCCAGCTCACTCCGACACCACATCTCTTTCCACTACCACCACCATCCCTCTTCCTCACCATCATCATCATCATCATCATCATCATCATCATCATCATCATCATCATCATCATCATCCCTCCCTGTCACCACCCTCCTTTCCTACCACCACCTTATGGTGGGTACCCTCTCCCTACTAATAGTAATAAGTGACCACTTAGTATAGATAGATATGTATATCCTTGTACCTTGACATGTAATTTAGGTAGCTTATGATAATATGATTCAATTATTGGACAACTACAATATATGTGAGTGGTGAGAATCTGTAGTACTGAAAAAATCTGGGGTAGGTCTGTACAGGGGGGGACCTGTCTGTGGGTCTGTGGTCTGTACAGACCTGTATAGAGGGGGGGGGGTTTTCTGATGTTGTATATCCCTCCAAATGCCCAAAAGCAATGCTTGAAAGACTACCATGATTGCCCAACCTCTGGACATCTGGGAGTAAAGGCCATGACAAGGAAAATGGTGAAAGAAGTATGGTGGCCCAGGATGTGGAAGAACATCTGAGACTACATAAAAGGATGTTCAGTTTGTCAGGCTAATAAAGTAATCATGCACCTGGTAACCCCACCCATCACCCCACATGACACACTGTTGAACCCCTTCCCATTTCAGCAAATCTTGATGGATTTCATCACCAACCTTCCTGTTTCAGAAGGGTTCGATGCCACATTGACTGTTGTAGATCAGGGACTTACAAAGGCTGCTGTGTTCATACTGACTCACAAAATTGTGGATTCCATTGGACTGGCCCAGCTGTTTCAGCAATATGTGTATCAATGATATGGACTGCCTGAAAGCATTATCTCTGATCATGGTCTGCAGTTCACCTCAGCTTTTACCAAGGAGCTGTACAAGGTGATGGGAATCAAACCAAAGTTGTTGTCCATGTATCACCCTCAAACAAATGGAGAAAGTGAACACATCAATCAAGAACTTGAGACATACTTGAGGTGTTATTGCACAGAACTGCCCAATTCTTGGGCACAGAGGTTACCCAACACTGAGTTTGCACACAATTCACAGGTACACTTGGTTCACAGACAAACCCCCTTTTCCCTGCTATATGGATTTGATCCTTCCCCCTATCCCGAAGCTTGCATCACCACCACACTGTCATGCCTGTGCCTCTGTCCTGCACCACCAGCCCCTCTCCGCTCTGCTCTGCACCCGTCTGTCCACTCTAGCACCCATATGGCGCATTCCCACCCCATTCTCTGTCAGACCCCATCGGTCTCTGTCGGTGGTACCACGTGACTGGTACCTCGTGGTCAGGTGACACTCCCCCTTTGGTTTAGGGGTCACCTTCCTTCTGGGTTGACGGACTGGTCCAGGTATGGCGCAGGGTCACTTCCTGTTTAGGCTTTCAGCCTGTCGTCTGATTGGTTGTCAGTGAGCGCTCCGAAGCTACTCCGTTCTGTACCATTCCTTTTAGGTACTTTCTCCTTATCCCGTCCCTCACCTCCACTGTCTGCACTTGTACTCCGACTGAAGTTTTCTGACATTTCTGCCCCTTGAAATTTTACTGTACTCCATATGTTAGTTCCGTTGTTCCGATACTGAACCACCTCGATGGCGTGACCACTGTATATAAGCCCACCGCACTCAGCGGTGTCTCTTCAGTATGAATATCAACTTAGTTCCCTCCTCTGCGGTCTTCGACCGGCCTCCTCCTCTGTTGTCGGCTTATTACCAGCTCTTTTCTATCTCTGAAATCTGAGGGCTGGGCTTGTACAAGGGGGCAGCGCACAAGCTGAACCTGACGCCCCCTCCCGAACTTCTGTTGCGACCATCGGCCATCCTTTGGCCATCGTCGCTCCTCATCAGTACGCATCGGCCAGTCATCGGCCAACATCGGCCAACCTCCGGACATGTCCCCCAGCCTCTGTGAGTGTCAGAGATCGTCGGAGTAGGACCGAACTTGACAGTATATTCGTACTCACACTTGTACAAGTCCTCTTTTGTTTTCTATACTAAACCTATGTCATGCAGACCTGGGCACGCACCCAGAGAGAAACTGCAAAGAGGCTTGCACTCGTGTTCATAAATCCGCAATGCGCGCCCTCGGTTGTCGAACAGTTTCACTCTTTCTCCGCCCAACGTCGTTCCCAACATGAAAGTGCTTCTCAAGCTGGGCCCTCGGAAACCCAGCGATCCATATTCCACACCCCACCACCACTCGGTGGCAACCCTTCCGACCCCGACCACCCCGACATTCCCAATGGTGGGTCCAACGGTGGGGGCAGCAGCAATGGGGGTATCCCCGAAGATCCGGCTGAGCCACCCGAAGACCCCCTCCTTGCCCTGACTAGGGCTATTCACGCACTCGCCCATTCAAGCCAGTGCTCCGGAGACTCGACTCCGAAAACCAAGGTCCGAGAGCCCGACACCTTCAACGGCTCCGACCTGAAGAAACTCCATGAGTTCCTGGTACAATGCGAGCTCAACTTCCAAGACCGCCCAAAGGCCTTTCGAACCGACTGCGCCAAGGTGACCTTCGCCCAATCCTATCTCAAGGGCATGGCACTCGCCTGGTTCGAGCCCAACCTCCTCAACCCCGACGACTACCTCGACCATCCACTATGGATGGACAACTATTGTGAGTTCCTTCACAAGTTAACTGCCAATTTCGGCCCACATGATGCGGTGGCTGATGTGGTACAAAACCTCGAAAACCTCTCAATGAAGGACACCTCTCGCATTACCAAGTATGTCATGGAGTTCAATCATTGGGCTTCACAGGTCAAGGACCATGGTGAGGGCGCCCTCCATCATCGCTTCTACACCGGCCTCCCCGACCGCATCAAAGACGAAATCGCCCGTGTTGGCAAGCCTGCCACCCTCTCCGGTTTGCGTGATCTCGCCCAAACCATCGATGCTCGGTATTGGGAACGCAAGGCCGAAGTATCCTGCTCCGTCAAGCCCTCCACCAAAAGGTCGTCTGCGGGGAAACCCTCGGATGATAAAAAATCTTCATTGGCATCCTCTTCCGCTCCATGCTCCGACAGTAAAGGCAAGTCCAAGCAGAAGGACAGTCAGAAGTCAGAAGTGCCTAGGTCTGACATCGCACACCTCCTTGGCAAGGACGGCAAGCTCAACGCTGCCGAATGGCAGCGCCACCTCAAAAATAACCTCTGTCTCTTCTGCGGTGAGGCCGGCCACTCTGCCAAGGACTGCCCAAAGTCCACCTCCCGTGCCGCGAAAGCTTGTGCTGTCGCGGCCGCCGCTCCTCCTACTCTGCCCACAGAGAAGGAAGAGCCAAAAAATTAGTCCGCTCCTCCAGGGAGCCCACATGGCCTGGAGGAAGCATTGACCCCAACCGTGCACCCACCATCTGACTCAACACATCTGCTCTTTCCAACCCCAACTCGCTTATGCCCTTTGTCTCCCTTCCGGACCTTCCATTAGATAATGTCTCCACGTTAGTCGATTCCAGCTCTTCTCATTGTTTCATAGACCCATCCTTAGTTAAAAAGTATTCTGTACCTACAAAGCCTGTTGCTCCACCCATTCCACTTCACCTGTTTGATGGTAGCACAAATGCTGTAATCTCACAGGAAGTAGATCTTTCTGTCCGTTTCTCTCCTGGCGATGTCACCTCCGTTCCCTTTTATGTAACTCCATTGGATTCCTCATGCTTGCTGGTATTAGGACACAACTGGCTCACCTGCTACAATCCATTGATTGATTGGGTACTGGGCCATATCTCGTTCCAACCACCATCGCAGGGAATGCCTATGCCCCTGGCGCCTCCATCACAGTTGACCGCTACTCCAGCACCAACACCAACACACTCCGCTCCGTCTCCGGACACTCCGCCACCTTCGCCGAAGGCCCCTGACTCGCCGTCTCCTCTGCACATCTCCCTCATCAGGGCCACCACCTACCTCCGCACTTGCGCTCTCCCCGGCTCCATGCAGTTCAGCCTGCACTTGCACCCCAATGACATCTTGCTCCATGTGTCCTCCGCTTCACCTTCTCCTCCCGACCTTTCTTCGGTCCCCTCTGAATACCACGAGTTTGCTGACATCTTTAGCAAAGTGAAAGTGACTGAGCTGCCTCCGCACCATAGCTTCGACCTGAAGATCGACATCGAGGAGGGGGCCTCTCCACCCATCGGCACAATCTACTCCCTCTCCCCACCCGAGCTCAAGGCTCTCCGCACCTTCATTGACAAGCACCTCAGCTATGGCTTCATCAAGCAGTCCACTTCCACCCACAGTGCACCTGTCCTCTTCATCAAGAAGAAGGATGGCTCCCTCCACCTTTGTGTTGATTACTGAGGCCTCAACAAGATCACAAAAAAGGATCGCTATCTGCTCCCGCTCATCTCCGATCTTCTGGATTCGCCAAGCCACGCCAAAGTCTACAGTAAGATCGACCTCCGCCATGCCTACCACCTCATCCGCATTGCCGACGGCAATGAATGGAAGACCACCTTCCGCACCCGCTACGGCTCCTACGAGTGGAGGGTGATGCCCTTCGGTCTTACTAATGCACCGGCCGCCTTCCAGCAGTTCGTCAATAGCATCTTCGCAGACATGCTTGATGTCTGCATTGTGGTCTACCTTGACAACATTCTTATTTATTCTCATGACCTGGAGTCGCACCAAAAACACATAAAAGAGGTACTCCGATGCCTCTGCCATCACGGCCTATATGCCAAACCCGAAAAGTGCGAGTTCCACAGGGACTCCATTGAGTACCTCGGCTACATCCTCTCCCCATCTGGACTGACAATGTCCGCTGACAAGGTTCAGTCCATCCGTGATTGGCCTGAACCCCACAAGGTCAGGGATATTCAGTTGTTTCTTGGGTTCATGAACTTCTATCGTTGGTTCATCCAAAACTACTCCGAAATAGTCGTTCCACTCACCCACCTCACCCGAAAAAACACTCCCTGGAACTTTTCCGAGGAGTGCCACTCCGCCTTCCTCCGCCTCAAAGATGCCTTCACCTCTGCTCCTGTCCTCACTCACTGGGTTCCCAATGCACCGATCACCGTCGAGACCGACGCCTCCGACTATGCCATCGCTGGCATCCTCTCCATCACCTGCCCCGATGGTGAGCTCCACCCAGTTGCATTTTACTCCTGCACCCTCACCACTCCGGAACTCAACTATGACACCCATGACAAGGAACTGTTGGCCATCTATGAGGCCTTCTGCCACTGGCGACACTACCTCGAGGGCTCCGCCGCACCTGTCGACGTGGCCACCGACCACAAAAATCTCAAATATTTCTCCACATCTAAGGTTCTGACCCGTCAACAGGCTCGCTGGTCCGAGTACCTCTCTCAGTTCAACCTTGCCATCCATTTCCGGCCTGGCCGCTTGGGGGCCAAACCCAATGTGCTCACCCGCCATTGGGACATCTACCCAAAAGGGGGGGATAGGGACTACACACAAGTAAACCTGCACAACCTTCGCCCTATGTTCACCCAAGAACAGTTTGCGTCGTCCCTCTGTACCACCCACCTCATGGCCCCCATCCTACAAGCTGCTATGGTCTTCAATGTTGAGAAGCTTTGCTCCAACATCATCTCCGCCCTACCCGCCGATCCAGTATTGGCCGCTCACCTGCCATCTCCGTCCACTCCGAGATGGTCCATCGACCCCAACGGCCTCCTCCGCCTTGACAGTCGCATCTTTGTCCCTGACGTTGATGACCTTCACCTCCAAGTACTTCAGTTTAAGCACGACCACCCCCTCACCGGCCACTTTGGGCAGAACCACACCCTCGAGCTCATCTGCCACGACTACGTATGGCCCAACCTCCGCACCGATGTCAAGAAGTATGTCAGTTCTTGCACTGCCTGTGGTCACAGCAAGGCTCAGCGTCACCGCCTGTACAGCCTTCTGAAGCAACTCCCCATCCCCGAAAGGCTGTGGAACTCCATCTCGATGGACTTCATTGAGCACCTTCCCACCTCTGATGGCTACTCCGCCATACTCGTTGTCATGGACCGACTGTCCAAGCAAGCGGTGTTCATCCTGACACACGACTCTGTCACCTCCGCTGACCTCGCAAAGCTCTTCCTTGCCCATGTCTTCTCCAAGCACAGAGTACCCGCTCATGTCACCTCAGATCGAGGCCCCGAGTTCATGTCACACTTCTTCTGCTCCCTTGGTAAGGCCTTAGATATGCGCCTCCACTTCACCTCGGGTTACCACCCCGAAGGCAACGGCCAAACCGAGTGCACAAACCAGACACTCGAGCAGTACCTCTGCATCTACTGCAACTACCAGCAAGACAACTGGGCTGAACTACTTCTGCTGGCTGAGTTTGCATTCAACAATGCACCTAGTGCAACCACCGGAGTCTTGCCCTTCTTCGCTAATAAGGGCTACCACCCCAACTTGTCGGCCACCACTGACCAGGACTTCACCTCTGCAAAGGCCCGTGACTACGTTACAGACCTCTCCACCCTCCATGACTTCCTCCACTCCGAAATGGCCACAGTGCAACAGCGCTACCAGGGTCCCACCGATGCTAAGCGCCTACCTCCCACTGCAAGCATTCCTCAGTTTTTCTGCTGAAAACATTCAAAAAAAAGAGAAGAAATTGATACTCTTTAATTTGAGATGTTTTTGCCAAAGTTTTTGTACAAACAGGTAGAATTTTTGTTGTCAATTATGCCTCAAAAAATGGTATAGATTCATCTTAAATTTTTGCAGATGAAATAATTAAGAATTTTTTTTCTGGATGATTTCAAGTACAACATGCATTAAACATTTTACATAGATATGCAATATATTCCACATGTTTTGTAACCAAGTAATCTACTTTTTTCTTAGTGAAAAGTTTAAAAAATAGGCAATATTTATGTACTCAAAATACTGAATTATAAATGATGAATTGTATGCTACCTCTCACATGAAAAACATTCTGCCTTTTTTATGATTGAACATGCAATATACAGCAAAATATATTTGGATGAAAAATTAAACCCAAAATAATGTATTTTCACATCAAAATCATTGATTAAAAAAATTCAAACTTATTCTGGATGAGATATTCAATATATTCTGACATGTGCCAAACAGGGTCTGGACTAGCAAGGTATAACAGAAGGGTTTGGAAATCTGAATCTGTGAGTAGCATGTGTCAGACAATGTTAACATTGTCCTGCCAGTGACCACAGCTGGTTCTATGGTAACCAGTGGCACAGCTACCACAAGATCCACCACATGGTAATGTACCCCCACCAAGGACCATTTCAAGTCATACTCACACCTCATTGCATGACAAGATAAATACTATGGACATGGATGTCATGGCAATTTGTTGCCTTCAAGCACAGTATGAGATGACTGTGGATGGTCAAAATCTCAAGCCCACCTTGTAAGTGTAGGAAAATGGAATTCACACTGAAGAGCTCAAAGAGGGAAGAAAGACTGAAAATAAAGTTGCAGTGGGGTCAAAGCAATGTCAAAGTGAAGTCAAGGCAAGTAAGAGGGGTACCAGTCTGTGAAGTGGTTCAGGGAGCAGAGGGCTCCACTGGACAGCTAAGTGTTCATTTTCACATGTTTCATGTATTTGTACACCCTTCTCCAAATCCTGAGCCCCTTTCTGGTTGACAACAACCTTGTTTAGACCCCAATTTACTGCACAATGTACATTGAATTACTATGATCTTAGTGCACCCTAGGTTGCCTGATCTACTTTGTTCTCTGCAGAAATGTCTACTTCTAACCTGACCTTTTTTTGGTGAAACTGACTACACTAACATTAGAGTACCAAAGATAAATGTTGTATATCACATGGTGGTATGTAATCTTGTCAAACATGACCATGTGGGCTGACCTCACTGGGGGTTGGACCAATCTGCTGACCCCTGTAGGGGATGGCTTGACCATACTGACTCTGGCAGAGCTGGAAGAGATCATTGACTAGGACATGGTGGTATCCCTTGCATGTTTCCTTGCAAGTTGCCAGTTGAATTGCCAAAAACCAAAACAGGTAAGCTGACACCACAGCTCAGGCCCCCTGGCTTAATACTTCACCATTGTAAAATGGGCTGGGCCTGGTGCTACCATAGGCTCCTCAGGAATCAGCTCAGCTCAGCCCAATGGATAGGGTTGGCATACAAGTAGATGGGGTAGGGGATAGTTGTAATCCTGTGAATTCAGGAAACATTGCAACTTGAGTCAAGAAGCTTGGAGAGGGGAGTAGTTCATCTAGACTCATCTTTTCATCAATTTTCACCATACCTCATGCTTTCTAGATATCAAACACAGCACTGCTGTTGACTTTTGTGTACAAATTGTGATCCTTCCACTTCTTCAAGTCATGTGCCCTCAGACACAGGGAAGCCTGAGAGGCAGTAGACAAGCTTGTCAGGTGGTGGTGTAACAGGTTCTCAGTGAGGACAAGGGATTCTCATCACCTTAGCCTGGCCTCATATACTATAAGCCTTCTGTCTTGCCTTGGCCATTGTAGAGATATTTCAGGTTAAGAGCCTTTGAATAGTTTTGTGAATATCTTGAGATCAAGCCATTGCCACCAATAACTTGACATGGTGAAGTCACTGCAATTGTCTGGTGCTTGAGCTGCTCCACTTGGGTACTATAAGCAAACCAACCCTCTATGTGGGCTCTGTAGTTCTCACTACCTTTCTAGTGATTTACCACTACAGCTTCCCCACCCTTGGTGATAATCTTGCTCCAATACCCCTGGACTCCCCTGGCATGAAAATTGTGTTGAAAGGGTGCTGTAGGCAGCCACAAGGTATCAGTAAGTAGTGTACCAGTACAGAATGTAACTCAATTGCAGAGGAAACAGTACCAAAACTGTACTCTAAGTGCACTCTAAGAGCTTACATAGGAAACCAAAAATGCACACTGAAATATATATTGCACTGGACCAGTTCTAGTCATCAGTAATTTTACAAGCATCTAATTCAAGCTTATTTGTCTTGACCAACTAAATCTCACCATGATTCACCTTCTATGGGTCATCTAGTAAAGTCTATACTTCAGTATGCATTTCTGGTCATGTTTTTGTCAGAGTGGGGTATGGTAATGACCCTCAAGTTAATATTTGTGCTGTAGTCTTAGCTGAGCTAGCCAGATAAGGTACATTTGGGAACAGCAAAACATGACAAATTTGAGGACTGATTTTTTCTACCCACAATGAGCATCAGATAAGGTTAGACTTGATGCAAAGAGACTATTTAAGCTTATTTCTGAGAATTTCCATGAGCAGATTTCTGTCAAATGGTGATCCAACCCTTTCTCCCCCTCAAAATTTTGGCAGTACCAAAAAAAATAGCTAAAAATACAAAAAAAATGTGGAAACAACTCTTTTCACTAACTGGGAGTTGGTTGTGGTCATGTTCAGTGTAGTGGCTTGCTTAGTGTAGTGGAAAAAAATGGTTGAACAGTAGCTTGCAGTCAACAACCATAGAAATGTGGTGCACCTGTCATACAGAAAATGACAACTGCAGCTGGAGAACCTAATGGCCTTTAGTCCATCCTTGAGGAATGTGGGTTTGATGTGCATGGTTTACATGCCAAATACAAGCCCTGCCTGTCAACCTGAGAGTATAGGGTGCTGCATGGCAAGGCTCCTGAGCCAGCATGATGGTTTTTGTAATCAGATTTCAATGCTAGAAAAGCTTATTGCAGATTCTGGTCATGCTTGCATCTTTCTACTGAAGTTCCACTGTGGGCTTAATCCCATAGAAATGGTGAGTATGTTTCCATTTGAATCATGATTCACACTCAGTTCTTCAGTATTGGGGACAGTGCAAGTACTAGTACAGAGAAGCTCCAAAGCCAAACTTTGCTGTGGCCAAAAAAGTTGCTGTCAACATTCTCAATTCATACCCTGTTGATGTCATTCAAAGGTTCATAAATCACTCCTATCATTTCATGAGTGCATACTGCTATGGTCTCACAGGTCAGGCAGCAGAGCTCTGTGCTGTGTGAAAGCAAAAACAACACTGCCAGGTGCACTGATATCAACTGAGGCAGTGTTGAACCAGTAGATTAGCTAAGCTTTGGCCTAAAATTTTTGTTTCTGGTCCTAAAAAATTGGCAGGCCAAAAACATTGTGGGAATAAGGCAAGAAGTGCATATTTCAATGTTTTTCAGTGTGCCAAGTCCAAATCTGAGGTTGGTTTGACTCAAAAAAATCACAGTGAAGCACAACCAAATTTGTTGTGTTTTGCTGTCCCCAACTGTAGAGTAAGTGTAAAGTCAAAAACCCATATTTACACCATACCTTCCACCTTCACTATTTAATTAGGTATGCCTTTCTGTGGGAATGTCATCAATCTTAGGCCCTCAAACCTACAGCAGAGTGCACAAGGCCTCGTGTGGTATAAGACCCTCAAGAAGATTATGATCTGTGGGTATGCCTGGCTGTCTTTGTTGTTATCAACAGTGGTGATTTTCAGTAGTGGAAATGTCTCATCATAATTTTGCAAAAGATTGAAAAGACCAAGAGACTACCACATCAGACATCCTGCAGGCTGGTACAAACTGATTGTGGGAAAAAGTGTGTTGAGAGCTCACATCATGCACTTGGGGGCTCTTGTATGTAATAATATTCTGAATATTTCATCCAGAATAAGTTTGGATTTTTTTTATCAGTGGTTTTGATGTGAAAATGCATTATTTTGGGTTTAATTTTTCATCCAAATATATTTTGCTGTATATTGCATGTTCAATCATAAAAAAGGCAGAATGTTTTTCATGTGAGAGGTAGCATACAATTCATCATTTATAATTCAGTATTTTGAGTACATAAATATTGCCTATTTTTTAAACTTTTCACTAAGAAAAAAGTAGATTACTTGGTTACAAAACATGTGGAATATATTGCATATCTATGTAAAATGTTTAATGCATGTTGTACTTGAAATCATCCAGAAAAAAAATTCTTAATTATTTCATCTGCAAAAATTTAAGATGAATCTATACCATTTTTTGAGGCATAATTGACAACAAAAATTCTACCTGTTTGTACAAAAACTTTGGCAAAAACATCTCAAACTAAAGAGTATCAATTTCTTCTCTTTTTTTTGAATGTTTTCAGCAGAAAAACTGAGGAATGCTTGCAGTGTCCGCCAGGGTTCAATGTCAGTGACCAGGCCTTTGTCAGGGCCAAGTACTTCCGCTCTACTCGACCATCCAACAAACTCTCTGAGAAGTATCTAGGCCCCTTTGATATCATAGCCCAACCTGGTATGCATTCCATCACCCTAAAACTACCTGATAGCATGTGCTCAGTACACCCGGTGTTCCACGTGTCACAGTTGGAACCGGCCTCAGCCAACCCCTTCCCAAATCGGCATCAGCCACCACCTCCGCCAGTTGATGTCAACGGTGAACTTGAGTACGAAATATCAGAAATCCTCGACTCCAAAATGGACCGCCGTCGCCAGTGCTGGCTAAGCTACAAGGTCCGCTGGGCCAGTTATGAAGGCACTGACGAGGAAACTTCATGGCTCCTAGCCACTGAGTTAGAGCACGCCCCCGAACTCATTGCTGCCTTTCACGAACGATACCCCCACAAGGCTGGTCCATATACACCCTGGACATGACCGCCCGATGGCCCTGACTCCCTCCGCCACTTTTCCGATCACTTCCCGATCGCCTCCCGCACCCATCGCTACTTGTCCGCCTCACTCCGGTTTTCTTTCTGCTTCTCCTCTAACAATGAACACACATCTAAGTTGCTAGTACTGTACATGATTTACACAAAAAAAAAAAAAAAAAGAGAAAGGAAGGTCTCTACTACATCCTACTCTTGCATGTCCTCTTCACCCTCCACATCCCTGATACCCTCGCTCTCACTCTCCTCGGGCTCTTCTCACTGCAAGCATTTCACAATTTTTCTTCAGAAAACATGCTGAAAAAATGGAGGGAAGAGATACTCTTTTACTTTGGATGATTTGCCACAAAAAATGCAAATATAACTTTATCTTCTCTGTGCAGAAACATAGATCAATGGTAATGTCCATGAGCTTCTACACTAATCGGCATTAGCATCAATCCATGTTTTCTGAAAGAGAATAAAACATTATTTCTGCATTTTTTCTTTCCAAATATCAAAATCAAAAGAGTATCTCTTCCCTTCCTTTTTTCAGTTTGTTTCCTGAAGAAAAATTATGAAATGCTTGCAGTGTCTGCTATTCCCGATTCACTCCATTCGATGCCTGACCTACTCCCCCCAGTGCCCGACCTGCTCCCCTCCACTCCTGACTCACCTTCCCCCCCAGGAGCCCCTATCCTCCCTGCCCGGGGCCGGGGCAGGGGTGCGGTCAGGTTCCGCACGTAAACCTGCACGGCCAGGGCCTGTGCCTCCATGGCCCCCGCTATCCTCTCCATTGCCATGGCCTGCCTCTCCATCACTGACACTTGCCTCTCTTGGGCCGCGATCACTCTCCCCTCGTACTCCCTCTCTGTAACCCCCTGGTCCGCCTCAGTTCTGACCAGGCGCGTCCTTGCTGCCTGGAAGCGACTCAACGATGGTGCCAGCACTTCTTCGACCATGTCGTCCTTGTTGTCGTCATCATTGTTGCCCCGACCCTTCTTCTTTTCACCTCCTCGCGAACCTCCCATGCCAGCCCGCTTACGTGACACACCGGCCGCCGCCTCTGACTCCTCTGCAGCCACCCAGCTGCACTTCTTCTTGCACTTCCTACACGGACCACACGACCGCCCGCTGGCCACCGCCCAACACTCTCTGGACTCACCTCGCTGCTTACACCCCTCGCAAACCCCCCTTGTCAGGACCATCATTGTCGTAGGCATCATCATTGTGCCGATGCACACCCCAGTCGTCGGGCTGTACATCGGTGTTGGCTGCAAACTGTGGTTGTCGTCAGCAGCAGTATATGATAGGCAGGACGGGGGCGTTACTCACCTGGTTGATGACGACCCTCTACCTTGACCCTGTAGCTCCCCTACTCGGCCCCGATCCTTCGCAACGCTCTGTCGAACGGATTCCACCTCCGCTGCAGCTGCCCGATGTGCCACATCCAACACCTCTCGCCTTTCCCGATCTGCCTGCTCTTCTCGCTCCCGTTTCTCGTGCTCCTCACGCTCCTTCTGTTCCTTCTCCAAATGAGCCTCCTCCACCTTTTGTCGGCACACCTCTGCCCTCCGTTCCTTCTTCGCTGCCTCCTGCCTGCCTTTTTCTGCCTCCTTGGCACACTCTGTTCCCTCCGAGTCACTTGTGTGGACCTCCAGGTCCTCGTCAGTCATTTGCGACCAGTCGCGGGTGAGTGCATTGGCGCCTTGTTGGCTCGTACCTTGTTGTTGACCGGACATGATATGGGGCAAGGGAGAGATGGGAGAAGGGACTTAACGACAAAAACGCGCGTTTTATGCATCGTGTTCAGGCTCCAACACAACCCCACTGCAGCAATCAATCTGTGCCTGATGGTCCATTGCCGATTATGAGGTCAAAACCTCGTGCTGTCTGGAACACATCGCCTATGGCCTTCAGGGGTTCAGGCCTTAAGGGGGGGATACTGTCATGCCCGTGCCTCTGTCCTGCACCACCGGCCCCTCTCCGCTCCGCTCTGCACCCGTCCATCTGCTCTAGCACCCATACGGTGTGTTCCCGCCCCATTCTCTGTCGGACCCTGTCGGTCTCTGTTGGCGGTACCACGTGACTGGTACCTCATGGTCAGGTGATGCTCCCCCTTTGGTTTAGGGGTCACCTTCCTTCTGGGTTGATGGACCGGTCCAGGTACAGCGCAGCTGCTGCACTGCATGGTATGGCACAGGGTCGCTTCCTGTTTAGGCTTTTGGCCTGTCATCTGATTGGTTGTCGGTGAGCGCTCAGAAGCTACTCCATTCTGTACTATTCCTTTTAGGTACTTTCTCCTTATCCCGTCCCTCACCTCCACTGTCTGCACTTGTACTCCGACTGAAGTTTTCTGACATTTCTGCCCCTTGAAATTTTACTGTACTCCGTATGTTAGTTCCGTCGTTCCGATACTGAACCGCCTCAATGGCGCAACCACTGTATATAAGCCTGCCGCACTCAGCGGTGTCTCTTCAGTACGAATATCAACTTAGTTCCCTCCTCTGCAGTCTTCGACTGGCCTCCTCCTCCATTGTCAGCTTATTACCGGCTCTTTTCTATCTCTGAAATCTGAGGGCTGGGCTTGTACAAGGGGGCAGCGCACGAGCTGAACCTGACACCCCCTCCCGAACTTCTGTTGCGACCGTCGGCCGTCCTTCAGCCATCATTGCTCCTCATCGGTACGCATCGGCCAGTCGTCGGCCAACATCAGCCAACCTCCGGACACATCCCCCAGCCTCTGTGAGCGTCGGAGATCGTCGGAGTAGGACCAAACTTGACACACACCCTCTGTTGATGAAAGGCTCAATTCTCTTGCTAACAACCATAATCTTGCCATCCTGTCACACAAGAAGGGACAGGAAGTGATGCAGAACCAAAGTAAAGGGTCATATACACTGCCTAAAGGAGATAAGGTTTGGCTGGATTTGGCCAACCTATGCTGTCAAGATCAGTCATCTAAAACATTGCCACATCAACTCAGACCCTTTGACATTATCGAAGTCATCTTGCTGGTGGCTGTCTGACTATGACTTCCAGAAACTTGGAAGGTACACCCAGTGTTCCACATGTCACATATATTCCCATATACAGAAACTGATGAATATGATCCATCTCCCACCCAACCTCTTCTGGATTTGGTAGATGATGAGGTCAAATGGGAGGTTGAAATGATACTCAATCACTGCAGCAAAGGATGCCACTGTCATGCCCATGCCTCTATCCTGGCCCATCCTCCATTGTCAGTGGTTCTCCCCCACTCCATTCCACCCCTATCCACTTGCTCTAGCACTCGTACAGTGCATCCCTGCCCCATCCTCTGTTGGACCCTGTCAGCCTCTGTCAGTACTACCACATGACTGTTCTCTCTTGGTCAGGTGACGTCCTCCCTTGACTTAGGGGCACTTTCCTTTTGGGTCAATGGTCCGGTCTAGGTATGGTGCAGGGTTGCTTCCTGTTTAGGCTTTTGGCCTATCGTCTGATTGGTTATTGGTGGGTGCTCCAAAGACACTCCGTCCTGCACTATTCCTTTTAGATACTTTCTCCTTATCCTGTCCCTCACCTCTGCTGTCTGCACTTGTACTCTGACTGAAGTTTTCTGACATCTCTGTCCCTTGAAATTTTACTGTACTCCATATGTTAGTTCCATCGTTCCAATACTGTACTGCCTCAATGGCATGACCACTGTATATAAGCCTGCTGCACTCAGCAGTGTCTCTTCAGTATGAATATCAACTTAGTTCCCTCCTCTGCAGTCTTTGACCTGGCCTTCTCCTCCGTTGTCGGCTTAATACCAACTCTTTTCTATCTCTGAAATCTGAGGGCTGGGCTCGTACAAGGGGGCAGCACACAAGCTGAACCTGATGCCCTCTCCTGAACCTCTGTCATGACCGTCGGCCACCCTTCGGCCATTGTTGCTCTTCATCAGTATGCGTTGGCCAATTGTCAGCCAACCTTGGCCAACCTCTGGACACGTCCCCTGGCCTCTGTGAGCATCAGAGATCGTTGGAGTAGGACCAAACTTGACAGCCACAAAGGATGTGAATACAGCATCTTGTCAAGTGGAAAGGGTTCCCACATTTGTCTAACATGTGGGAACTGGAGGAACATATAAAAGACCATGCTGAGGAGGCTCTCGATGACTACAAACTTGCTTGTTGCCTCAACTAAATGTCCTCCCCCCACTCTGTTAACACTGAAAACCCTGGATCAGACTACTTTGACTACAATGAGTGTGACTTTGCTGACACTTCCTCAATGGACATCTCACCCCCAACCCTACCATGGACATTCCCCTTTGTCCATGTGTCTGCATCCACCACCTCCTGCAGTCTGTTGCTCTCACTGGAGCCCATCAGACCAGTCCTCACTGAACCTGTTTCAAAGTCCCCCTCCTTCTGTCCCCTTGGAGGAGTCTCGCTACACCATACCAAACCCAACAAGGGCAAGAAGTGAGGCAGACCCCTGACCAGGCTCCTATACAGCCCTTCTACTGGGAGTGTAAAGGGCATCATATGACTGTTGGTGTATTCCGAGGCAATCACCAAACTTCACACCCAGCACAACTTTATTTCCTTTACACTCCCACTGGGGGCTGCAAGAAAACATTTGTAAACAATGTCAGCCACAGTGGCACAACCTGCGGACTCTGAAAGAAAATACAGAAGACCCAAACTAGGGTTACATTTTTTCTGGTTAGGAGTGTCATGTATGTGTAGTAAGTAAGTACATACATGTTACACCCACCCATAACTCAGCATGGACTTTGAGCAGGCTATCAGCACCTTCAAGTACCAAGTAGTTGTGATCAGCCCTGAGCAGATCATGAAGCTGGACAGGGGGTTCAAGAGGTTACTGAAGAGCCCACTATTCACACAATGGATCATCAGTATTATAACTGACTGGGGGGAGTTTTGGCTGGAGTACAGAGCTCAGTCAACTACAGTATAGGGTGCCAATGAGCATGCCACTGCTGGTTACATCTGCAACTATCACAAAGAGTGCACTTTGAGATCTCACTCACTTTCTCCACATGTCCTCCATCCACATGATCACCATTACACTGGTCAAGTTGAGACGAATGGGATAAGGTGCTGGGTGGATGGCACAATGAGCAGCATGTGCTGTGACTTGAAACAAGCCAAAATGAAGCTGCTAGCTGCAGACAGGGCTGGTCAGCACCAGCAGCAGAAGCACAAGCCGAGGGACATACCTGGGCCACCCACAAGACTCCAAAAGTGTTCCTATGAAGCCATTAAACTGAGGCATCGACATGGACGAATTAAATTTGAAGCTAGAAATGTCAGAAGAAAGTGTTATGCCGCGAGTTCCTCATAGTACCTAATAAAGGTATAGGAACAGAGAGCGGCAAAGACGAGGTTTTGTCGTGGTGTTTGCGTTGTAGTAACAAGGCGTTATGGCGACGAAACCGAGTACCTCGGTGCATTAGAGACTTTGAGCACCCTTGGACGGCCGCACTAGTATTCCCAAATAATGGGGATAAATGGGACGTGTTGCAAGGTAGCGAAAAGATAAGGAAAGACAGCGGTATCGTAAAGTCTATATATACCGCTAGTCTAGTGGGCATAGGGCCCAAAGGAAACAACGTCCATGGCCCACTATAAGTGGGCATCCTATCGTAGAGAAATAAGTAGCCAATGAGAGCGAGCACACAGAGTGGGCTCGCGACGGAGTATCAACAATGCGCAGCAATGCGCAGCTATAGTACAAACGGGTCAGAGGCAACGATGAGTCATAGAAGCGAAGTGGAGCCGTGAGTACGGAAGTTAAACGTGGACCCGTTGAGGGGTACACAGCATAGTCCAGAGAAGCGATGGGGTTGCACCCATCGGAAGAAGTGGTGTAACCGATCCGAGATCGGTTACCAAAGATAAAGGCCGGAGGGCCGGTTCTTGAGTATAACACGCATCCTGATAAGGAACGCGATGATGGAACAACCGAGGACGAGATGAGGGTAGCGGGACCGAAGGCGCGTAGCCAGAGCTCTAACCCGGAAACGGAAGGTCCGGGGTCAAAGCGTAACATCACCCCCCCCTCGAGGGCGGCGAGCTCCTGGTCGACGAGTTCGGAAGGTACGTGGCGAGGTCAAACGACGACCGGAGGCGGTTGCGACGGGAGGCAAGGGATCGGGAGAGGAAGTCGAAGAGGCAGGAGGAGCGAACGGATAGACAGCGGCCGCATGTCGAGCATCCATCCAGCGAGAACCTGACCCATGGCCGCAGGACCAATGTCCTATGTAGCCGCAGTCGTAGCAGGCGTAGACGTAGAGAGGGTGGTTGGATGGGACCTGGATACGACCACCGAGATAGAAGCACAATTTATCCTCAAGTTCCAAGACAATAAACGGAGCGGCGGGGAACGAGCTTAGCGTGTGAATTGCATTATACGGCTTCTGATCGGCTATACCCCAAGCGCTTTCACACGACTTGTCGAGGAAGGTTTCCCAATCATAGATCGCGGCGCCAGTAGTAGAATACCGCGTCAGGACTGCAGCGGCCTGCTGGAGGACCCTGTTTTTCATTCGTTCCTCCGATTCCGGGGTTGGAGGAGGCGTCTCGACCTTAACGTGAGGGACGGATAGCCTTGAAGGGTCAACTCCGACAGTCGTTCAGTCTCTTGGGGCGTCAGGGGCGGTCCACGGCGATGTCTGGAAAGAACCCCACTCAGGGGGCGGTGTTGAGTGTACCTTATGAAATCCCGATCCTCCTCTCTCTGCAGCAGCAGCCACCTGGCATAAGACATCCAGACCAGTTCTTCCGGGTCTATCAGCCGTTGCGAGGCGAAAGGAGTTGGCGACCAGCGGCCCTAGATCTTGATGTAAGATCTGTACGATGTCGTGTTGAACTTCTCCCATTGCGGAGATTGCCGCGCGGAGGGTATTCTCAAGGAAGGTGGCATTGCCGGTGGAGTCGGGGGCTTTAAGAGTGACGTCAAGGAACTTCGGGACGTATGAAGCTACTACGTCTGATCCTCGGAAGATCTGACACAGCAGCCGTAGACGTTGCTCTTGTTCTCGTGTGACCCCGACAAGTGGGTCCCCTGGGTTGTACTTCGTAAGCAGCCAACAATAGTCGAAGAACTGTGCTGTCGTGGGTTCCATGACGACGACCGGTGGGTTTGGTTGATCGGGAGCGACGGGAGATCTGGAACTTTCCGGTAAGTGCTGGCATGGTACGGCTCCGGCGACGGGTAGAGCGGGTAACGGTCGGGAAAGGTCGGTTTGGGTGACGGAAGGTTCATCGTCGTAGGGCGCGGCTGAGAGTCGATCAATGAGGGGGATTGTCGGCATTGGCATAGGGGGTCTGTAACGGGCTTTGCCCTTGTTGGGTTTCGTTCGGCGTATCGAGAGCCCTCCAAGAGGGCGGAAGCCAGAGGTGTCAGAAAGGGGTTCACGTGATGTGGAAGTCTCGTTGTCCATGGATGGTGCAGCTGCGGAGAACGGGCGGCTGAGTAGCTCACGTGGGAGGGGAAATGAACCGGAGGGGGAGTGCGCGGGAGAAGGTGCGGAGACCTCCATGTAGTCGTCTGCGAGACAGGAGGCGAGCGTGGAGTCGTCATACTCGAAATAGTCTGAGCCAGGATTTTCAGTATTCACGGAGCGAGGGCTAGACATTTAGTTGAGGCGACGGGCGAGTTTGTATTGTTCAAGCACTTCTTCAGCGTGCTCCTTTATATTTTCCTCTGGTTCCCACGTGTTAGAGGAATGAGGGAACCCGACCCACTTAACAAGGTACTCGCGGCCCTTTCTGCGCCCCTTGCTCCTGTGATTGAGTATCGTCTCCACTTCCCATTCGATTTCATCATCAACCAGATCCGGAAGAGGAGGTGCGGGCGCATTGCCGTATTCGGCAGTTTCGGTAAACGGATAGGTCCGTGATGTGTGGAAAACTGGGTGTACTTTCCAAGTGGGCGGCAGACCCAACCTAACAGCTACCGGCGAAATCACCTCAACGATGGGGAACGGTCCAAGACGTCTTGGCTCTATTTTTGAGGACTGTCCCTGAGTTCGGAGATTGCCGGAATCTAGCCATACCCGGTCACCTTCCCTTGGCTCAACATAGACTCCCCTTGATCTAGATCGCATCACGTCCTGTGCTTTCTTGTGGCTGAGTTGGGCGATGTCGCGATTGATTGCTAACGACTGGAGTCGGTCGTCCACTGATGGCGCAGCAGTGGGGCGTGTTGTCGGATACGGGGAAGGGTCATAGCCATAAAGCAGGGAAAACGGCGTTTGCCCGTGTACGGAATGAACCCGGGAATTGTGTGCGAACTCGGCATCTGGTAACTTTCGTGCCCACGAATTGGGGAGTTCCGCGCAATAGCATCGTAGGTATGTCTCTAGTTCTTGATTGACATGTTCGCTTTCGCCGTTCGTCTGTGGGTGATACGCGGAGGAAAGTTTGCTCTTGATTCCCAACGACTTGTACAGCTCCTTCGTAAACGCTGACACAAACTGCGGACCATGATCAGAGATTACCGCCTCAGGTAGGCCGTATCTCTGATAGATGTATTGTTGAAATAGGCGGGCTAGGCCCACGGAGTCCACGGTCTTGTTGGTCGGTACGAACACCGCCGCTTTGGTAAGCCCTTGATCGACAACGGTTAGGACTGAGTCGTATCCTTCTGACTCAGGTAGGTCGGTGATCAGATCCATCGAGATCTGCTGAAACGGGAGGGGGTTCTTTGGCGTGTCGTTAGGGGTAACGGGCGGCGTAGTCGGGTGCGTAATAACTTTGTTCGCTTGACATATCGGGCAGCCTTTAACGTAATTGCGGACCGATTTCCACATTCCGGGCCACCATACTTCCTTATTCATCTTCTTCGTCATTGCCTTTACTCCGGGATGTCCGGCTGACGAGTGGTCGTGGTAGTCATTTAGACACTGTTTTCTTGTTTTCGGAGGTATGTAGAGTCGTTGCTTATACCGTTTCGTTCCGTCCGATGCCCTCTGTACTTCGGGATTTTCATTCGAGAGCGTATCGTCCTTTGGCGTTTCGCTCGTGGCGCGATCGTATACCTCTCGAGATATTACGTAAATCCCTTTCTGATGGCGATCGACCTTTTTCTCGTCCATCATGCGGCGTCGATCTGAGGTTATTGTGGCGTTAACGTCGGTATGTTGGGAATTCACCCCCCCTTCAAGCCACATGGCCTCAGGGAGAGCGGCGGCTGTGACAGCTGGTTCTTCTCCATAGTCGGGTCGGCGAGATAAGGCGTCCGGGACGCCCATCAGTTTTCCTGGTGTATGTGAAAAGAGGATAGGGTAGCCTTGTAGCGTGTCAAGCCATCGTGCCTGGCATGGGGTGAGCTTCTGAGGATGTTGCCAGTACGTTAGGTTCTTGTGGTCCGTAAAAACCACCGTCGGTGTTATAGGCGATATCAGATAATGTCGGAAAGCGTCCAATGCGCAGATGACAGCCAGCATTTCGAGGTCGAAGACCTGATACCGTTGTTTGGCTCCTTTTAGCGATTCAGATAGGAAATGGCACGGATGCCATTCGTTGTCGGGTCCTTGTTGCACTAAGACTGCACCGGTTCCTACTTTGGAAGCATCAGTGAAGAGTGCGAACGGTTTTCGGTGATCCGGGATTTGTAATACCGGTGCCGAGCATAGCAAGGTCTTGATCCTAAGGAAGGTTCCATTTTCGTCGTCGCCCCAGCGCCAGCGGATGTCCTTCTTGGACAAATTATGTAGCGGTCTTGCCAATTGCGAGAAGGATGGGATGAATCTGTGATAGAAGTTACAGAAACCTAAAAAGGACCTTACATCCCTTAAGTTATGGGGAGTCGGCCAACTTTCTACGGCGTCCATCTTGATCGACTCCGTTTGGATGTTTCCCTTGGAAATCTTCATCCCCAGAAACTCGATTTCCTCCTGTTCGAAGATGCATTTGGAAATCTTGAGACGTAGGCGTTCCTTCTGGCATATAGCAAGAAACTCTCGGACATATTTGCGCAATTCCGGAATGGTCTTGGCATGGACTACGACGTCGTCCATGTATCCACATTGTTGCCGCTTATGGAGTTGGTCCGCAAATGTGGTGTCCATAAACCGCTGAAATGTCGGTGGTGAGTTGCATTGACCGAAAAACATTACCGTCGGTTCAAACAACCCTCGGGGCGTTAGGAAGGCGGCCTTCCACTGGTCATCCGGCTTTACCCTTACATTGGTGAAACCCCATCGCACATCAAACTTGGCGAAGTACTTGGACTCGCATAATTCGTCTACCATCTGCGGAATGTTGGGTAGGGGATATGAGTCGTGGATGGTATGGGAGTTGAGGTACCGGTAGTCCTGTACCAGTCTTTTCGTGCCGTCCTTCTTTGCTACGAAAAACACCGGTGCAGAGACGGGTGAATCTGATGGTATGATTTTTCCACACTGTAAGTTCTCGTCGATAAATTCATCGAGAATTTTCCGTTCGTCAGGCGACATTGGGTACAGAGTCGCCTTCTTCATTAGCGCTTTATTGTCTTTCCGAAATTCCTCTTTGGTTTTTATTTCGTGGTCCAACCCCTTACGGAAGTGGGGGAGTGGGATGTCGGTTTCGGAAAAGATGTCGGCGAATTCGGCATATTCCGGGGGAAGATCCGGAATCTCGTGGGGTCCGGTGTTTACCTCGAGCTGGGTCGAGATCGTAGTGCGATTTACAGAGGCGATCTTGTCCTCATGTTTATTGTCTTTCTTCTTCAGCGGTTCTTCTTTCGGGGAACCACCCCAACTAACCACCCGATGGGTCCTCCAGTTTACGACTGGCATCTCCTGTTTGAGCCATGGCATTCCTAGGATCAGGTGATCTTTCTCCATCAGACCTACATAACAGAGTATTTGAAACTCGTGTATCGGTTTGACGATGTTCCGACACTTCAGGAAAACCTTTTTCTTGACAGTATACCGCACGTGTCCGTCGAAGGCGGTAATGTCCCATGTTTTCTTGACCGGGTAGGTTCGTAACTTTAGTTTGGCGACTAGCCGGGCTCCTATGAGATTTACTTCGGCGCCACTGTCGATTGTGGCGGGTATCCTCGTTTGGTCGTAGTTGAGAAGCTCCAGAGTTCCGTATATAGATCGGGCGCACATTTTGGATTCATTTGCGATACTATTACAGGAAACTCGGGCACTCAAAACATCTTTAGAGTTGGGCGAACTGTACGAGGAGAATTCAGAACGCCCCTTTAAAAACCCTTTTCATTGGAAGTCTTTGTTCCTTCATCAACTTCCTTCTCTTCTTCTGCATCTATTTCCTTGACGCTTTTCTTTCTAGGCTTCGGACAGTCTTTGCTAAAATGTCCCTCTTCGGCGCAATTGTAACAGCGCACCAGCCTTACGTGGCTTCGTTTGCCTTTATCTCCGGGACGTCTCTTGTCTACATCCATAGCGTTAGGATCCCTTGAGGGTCGAGACAGGAAGTGATAGCACGAGTGGGCTTCGCTAGCCTTTCTTCTATCGAGCGTCCGTTTCTGCTCGATCTTGCTGATGGCTTGTCCGGCATAAGCGATCCATTCGGAAACCGTAGTCGGTTCTTTATGATCTAGAACCCAGTCGCGTATTTCTTTCTTTAGTCCTTGTCCGAAGAAGATAGAACCGTTGAAGTTGTCGTCGTTGTAACCGGTTCGATTAAAGACGGAAAGGAAACGCGAGACATAGGTTTCGAAGGGGTCGGATCCTTGCGAAAGGGTTACGAGTTCAATCTGAGCTTTGTGTTCCGGATTTCCGGATACGAAGGTTCCACGAAGCTTGGCCTCGAACTGTTCCCAGTCGTCTCTGTAGTAAAGCCAACCACTGCGGTCATGTTCGTTTATATAAACCTCCGCAAACGCTGCGGCAGAACCTTCAGTCATAAAGGAGAGGGTTAATCCGATCCGAAGATGATCAGAAGAATACATGTGTTGGTTGATTTGGAAATAGCCTTTAACCTGCGTGATCCAGGTGAAGAAGAGGTCATGATTGCCGTTGTAGACACGGGGTTTGTTGAGATTAAACTCTCGACCTCCATTAGGCTTTTCGGTGTTCTCCCTTATGGCAGCGGCGGCGAACCTGGCACGGATTTCTTCGATCTCTTTAGCGGTTGGTTCTCGATTAAAAAGCGGAGTCGGTCCGGAAGGGGGCTTCGCGGGTTCCTGCCCAGATCCGGATCCAAGATTTAAACTTTCAGTTGCATGGGACATGACGTGGATAAGATTCTCTTCGTCAACGTCGGGAATGTGGGTATCTCCAACAACGGATCCTAGATCGGATTTGTCGTCGAAGGTTAGCGGTTCGTTATCGGTCTCTGATTCCGGGTCGTTTTCTCGGTAAGCTCCCAACAGGGCTGGGTTGCGAAGGGAGGACGGTGGAGTTAGAGATCGGGGTTGATCAGGGTACCGTTGTTCAAACTCACTTCTGGTAGGTTTACGGGAAGTGTATTTGCGAGGTACGGGTTGTGGTGCAGCGCGGCGTTTGCCTTTACTTAAAGACCAGAATCCTGAGTCAGGAGGAGGTGGTGGCGGTGGTCGTGACGACACCGTGGGCAAACGGTATGGTGCAGTAGAAAAGGTAGAGGGATGGTTTGACACGTTCTTGGTCCTTCAGGCTAAAGAATAGCCAGACCTATTGAAGACGTAGTCGTTGGAACAGCAGGCGTCGTGTCCGAAGGAACGGTCACAGCTGCGGGTTAGAATCTTTTCACTTTTGTTATGCCGCGAGTTCCTCGTAGTACCTAATAAAGGTATAGGAACAGAGAGCGGCAAAGACAAGGTTTTGTCGTGGTGTTTGCATTGTAGTAACAAGGCATTATGGCGACGAAACCGAGTACCTCGGTGCGTTAGAGACTTTGAGCACCCTTGGACGGCCGCACTAGTATTCCCAAATAATGGGGATAAATGGGACGTGTTGCAAGGTAGCGAAAAGATAAGGAAAGATAGCGGTATCGTAAAGTCTATATATACCGCTAGTCTAGTGGGCATAGGGCCCAAAGGAAACAACGTCCACGGCCCACTATAAGTGGGCATCCTATCGTAGAGAAATAAGTAGCCAATGAGAGCGAGCACACAGAGTGGGCTTGCGACGGAGTATCAACAATGCGCAGCAATGCGCAGCTATAGTACAAACGGGTCAGAGGCAACGATGAGTCATAGAAGCGAAGTGGAGCCGTGAGTACGGAAGTTAAACGTGGACCCGTTGAGGGGTACACAGCATAGTCCAGAGAAGCGATGGGGTTGCGCCCATCGGAAGAAGTGGTGTAACCGATCCGAGATCGGTTACCAAAGATAAAGGCCGGAGGGCCGGTTCTTGAGTATAACGTGCATCCCGATAAGGAACGTGACGATGGAACAACCGAGGACGACAAGGGTAGCGGGACCGAAGGCGCGTAGCCAGAGCTCTAACCCGGAAACGGAAGGTCCGGGGTCAAAGCGTAACAGAAAGCAGAAGGATGAGAATACATACCAAGGGCATGATAACACAATTGCATGTGCATGAGAGGGAATCAGAACACTCTGTGGCCTTACCATCAAGTCCAGAATGCAGGGGGAGTGGTGATGACACAGGGGGTGCACAGGCATTGTGATCAACAGAAGGGATGACATGCAAGCACGAGCATGACACAACTTACCAAATTGGGCAACTATGCCCATGTGCTGTATGAAGTGCCACATTGCCAAGGCTCGAAACTGAGCAAAACTGCTACCAGATCATTATGAAGCTGAAGTGCATGATTATAAGTCGACAGGAACCTTACATACCACCTATAGAAGCTATGTGCAAAATCCCAGGCCATGAAACACAAAAACAAAGTCTCTGGAACCAGTTGAAGGTGATTATGCATGTGGAGACACCACCACTATGCTGGATTTCCACAGATCTTACACAGCTGACTACAGAGTGTAGTGCATCCCATTGGGCCTCCTTCTTTCCAAGCAGGCTACCACTTAGTCTTCTTCCATGTATCATACTTCTGATAACTTCACTCTACATGAATAGACAGTTGTTCATGTACTTCCACTCTGAATTTCATGAGGCTGATTAGGAGTCAGCAACAGTGTCATGCTTAGTTACAGGCAGGTGTGACATGTATGTACTACTACATGACACTCCTAACCAGAAAAAATGTAACCCTAGTTTGGGTTTTCTGTATTTTCTTTCAGAGTCCACAGGTTGTGCCACTGTGGCTGATGTTGTTTACAAATGTTTTCTTGCAGCCCCTGCTGGGAGTGTAAAGGAAATAAAGTTGTGCTGGGTTTGAAATTTGGCAATTGCCTCGGAATACACCAACAGTCATATGATGCCTTTACACTCCCAGTGGAAGGGCTGTATAGGAGCCTGACCCCTGACTCCATTCCCCTCTGTCCCCCTCATTGATTGACTCTCCAATGAGTCCACCCCCTTACTCACTTTACCCATTGCCTGCCCTGTTTCATGTGAGCACATTCCATCCTGTACCAGGACTTCCCCCTCTGCCCCCATCTGCAAAGGAGTCACCAGCCTGGAACCCTTGACATCTCAGTTCTTTGACTACTGTTGGCTTCTTACAAAGTACAATGACCAGGACTCACTCAAAGGGGTCACACAAGAACAATGCGAATGTCTATGGCTGCTGTGTCAGATCTTCTGAGGATCAGACATAGTTGCTGTGCATGTCCCTGCTTTCCTCAAAACAACTCAGGCATGCACACCCAATGAAAAAGCTACATACATTGAACACCTTCTTCATGCTATGGTGAGCTCCATGGCAGAGGTACAGCAGAAGATCATCAACCTCACACATCAAGATCTCAGACCAGATGTTGCTAGATCCTTTCAGATCTCTAAAACCAATAGATCTGCTAGATCTGGGGTTGATATCTTATGTGAAGTGGCTTCTGCAGTGCAGGAAAGAAGATTGGGAGTTCATCAAATGGACAGAACAGAAGTGCCTGCCACATTGGATGGTTCGCAGATGTCAGCCCAATCTGACAAAGGAAGATGTGAAGAAACTCCATTGGCTAGCATGTCAGGGATACCTGATGTTAAAGTGGAGATTGGACCATCACCAGATATGGACAGAACAGCTAGAGAGTGGGTGTTTAAGCAGGCCATGACTATTATAGCTGATTCTGCAGCTAATAGTGCTACCATTTACACTTGGACCGACTTACTCGAGCAAGCCTGTTGGAACTTAGTCCCTTGTTCCATCCATAACATCATCCAGGTGCAGAATGAAATCCCCACTTGTCCTTTCATTGCTGTTGCCCAAGATGATCACTTGCAGTCTTATCTTGGCAGACACCTTCCCATTCCCAATGACCACCCCCTCCACTCATATGCCTGTTATGATTGCCATTTCCTTGGGCACTGGTCCTGTCATCTTGGAGCCAGCTCTTGTTGGATGTCCCTGGATGAGGCCACCACTGTATCCCCTGCTACTGTGTCTTCCCACCACTCTGTTTCCTGACATTCTACAGTGAGCAACAAAAATGTTGCAATGTTTGCAACATTTTAATTGAAGGCTGTATAACACCTGATAGAGTGTGGCTGTGCAAATCTTCTGGTGGGCACTTTTATAGCCCTTGGTCTGGGCTTTCTATCAAGCCATATTAGAAACCATGAGATGCATGGGTTCCCATTTTATGAGCCAATTACTGCAGCATGTGCATTGCAACATTTTTGTTGCTGACATCCTGAGAGATGATATCCATATGATGGGCATTGTTTTAATGGTGGTACTGCTTATATAATGTGTCACATGACTGGATAAATGGTTCAACCACCCACAAACAATGCCAAACATTGAACTTTCAACCAACCACCATGCCCAAGGCTGTTTCCTCTGCTGCAACCAATACCATCCTCTCCCTGCTGCATCAGGGCCAATCTCTCAGAGATATCTCTAGTACTACTGGTGTCCATTATAGCACCATTAGTAGAATACACTCCCAGCATTGTCCCACCATTGAAAAACCCCCTCCTGGTTGTCCTTCCATCATTACCCCCACTGATACCTGACATGCCATGTGTGTCTAATCAGTTCTGGGAAGGCTGAAAATGCTGTGGAGGTGGCCAAATCACTTCAGGAGATGAAGAGCAAACCCATCTCCTCCCAAACAGTGCATTGTCACCTGTGCAAAGCTGGTATGAAGGCTGTGGTGAAGCAGAAACAACCCCTACTGTCCAAGTGACATAGGCAGAACAGGCTAGACTTTGCTCTGAGCCACCAATATTGGACAGTGGAGGACTGGAAGAGGGTTATCTGGTCAGATGAGACCAAAATCAATAGGCTAGGGTCAGATGGGAGGAAATGGGTGTGGAAAAAGCCAGGAGAGGGCCTCAGTGATAGGCTAGTAGAGGGGACAGTCAAGTTTGGTGGAGGTTCCTTGATGATGTGGGGATGCATGACCTGGGAGGGTGTTGGCTTGGCTTGCAAGATTGATGGTAAGATGGATGCTGACCTTTACACAGAGATTCTGGAAGATGAACTCCAAGGGACTCTGCAATATTATGGCAAATTGCCTGAGGACATCATCTTCCAGCAGGATAATGACCCCAAGCATACCAGTAGGAAGGCCAAGAAGTGGTTTGAAGACCATGAATTTGAGGTCATGAGTTGGCCTGCACAATCTCCTGACCTCAGCCCCATAGAACATCTATGGGTAGTACTGAAAAGGAAGGTGGCATCTTACCCAACCCCCCCCCCCCCAAAGGAATTCATGAGCTGTGGGAGAGGGTTCAGAAGGAATGGGAGGATATAAGTGTCTCCACATGTCAGGATCTCATTGAAAGCATGCCTAGAAGGGTGGAGGAAGTGACAAAAGCCAAGGGAGGATACACTACTTACTGATAATTGTCACTTTTACTATACCATAATGTCAGCAACAAAAATGTTGCAATGCACATGCTGCAGTAATTGGCTCATAGAATGGGAACCTGTGCACCTCAGGGTTTCTAATATGGCGTGATAGAAAGCCCATACAAAGGGCTATAAAAGTGCCCACCAGAAGATTTGCACAGCCACACTCTATCAGGTGTTATACAGCCTTCAATTAAAATGTTGCAAACATTGCAACATTTTTGTTGCTCACTGTATGCCCGCTGTGTCCTGTCCCACCAGACCTCATCAAGCAGGGGCTTGCTGCTCTTGACAGGGGAGTGATGTTACACCCTGACCTTTTCCCTTCCTATTCCTGCATCCTGCCTCTACTGCATGCATATGCTGCACTCACTGCTGTTGTTGTGGCCATTGTCATTGTTGCCACCCTTGCTGCTGCCTGGGTTATACCTGGTACTTCACCTGATGGACTTATACTCTGGTAGTCCCTACTACTGCTTTCTTGGTTCCCTGTTTCCTTTCTGATGTTTGCCATTTGACTTTAACATGTACATAGATTTCCCTGCTATATTTGGCTCAACCCCAGTATAGCAAGTAACTTGAGTGGTTGACTACCCAACCACTCACTTACTGATGTCTGACTTGTAACTTCCCCTTTTGTTGTACTATAGCTGTGCATTGTTGCCCTTCCCATTACTTACCATGTCAGCCAGCACATAGAGGCTGTGGTACCTAACAGTATATAAGTAGCTACCAGCTTACTTGTATACTCCATCTTTTTGATACCTTGCAAATCAGCTCATTTATCACCATTCTTTGGAGATACAAGTGAAGTCAACCAAGGGGACTTAAAGTCATAATGCCCTGAGGTTATCCATTTTACTGCACTTTACACACTTGACCTTTCTTAGGTCTTTTGTGTGCACCAGCATAACATCTTCCTCCCATGCCACTATTTTGGCATTATTGGTGGAGTCCTCCTCTGGCTTTGGGCAACTTCCCTCAGCATACTTAAAGACCTTGTGCAAGCATAGGAATTTCTGCATTCAAATTCACAATGTGTGCCAATTATTATTTTTAAGTGTATCTACTTTGTAAGATGAGATAGTGCCTTTTGGAATGAGGTCAGGTTCAGAGTGAACTATGTGAACAAGAAACTCAGTCTCTGATGTGTATCAAAGCCTGAGGTCTGAAGGAAAAAAGAAGTGCCACAGATGCACAGGCTCATTACATAATCACTACTCACTGTAAGTAAACAAACTCCAACATGCCCCCTCAGTGAGATAAGTGAGAGAAGAAGGGAAGAATGTGTACAGTACTTATGCTGTACTTGCATGCATGGGCATAATAGCATCATATGGCTTTGTTCTTTGATAGTTTGTTGATGGTGTAAGTGAATCTTGTATGGATTGAAGATTCAGATGTGTTTGCATATACATAGCATGCTTCCAGTTGCCATCAGTATGACATAGTGCCTTGACAAAGGTTTCGCTGTTGTTGTTTGTTGTTTGTGCTTGGTAAGCAGCCACATCCTCATTGATCACACATTCTCCCCCCACTTCATACACCTCTTGCAAGCTCTGCATGCCCTCCAGGTTGCCCCCTTTGACTGTGTGCCCCTCCAAGTGGATTGGTACCCCTGGTATAGTCATTTTGCTGCACAAGTGCTCCAGGAGATCATTCAGAGTCAAATGCTGACCCATTTTGCTTGTAGGACACTTTTTGGACTTGTTTTTGAGTTTCGGGCTGGCAGCAAGCCATTCTGCATCTCATAGGCTGTCAACAGAGTTCATTATTGGTGGCACATGCTTCTTGGGAACCATAGGCATTTTGTTTGGCAAGTTAGACACTGTTATTGCTGTAGGAGACATGTTTTCATTTTGATCACTATTTGGTCTGTCATGTGATGACAATGGCTTATCAGGTTGATCTGGATCTTCTTTTACATCATCACTGACACTCTGAACCCCCTTCTCCCCACAGGATTTGTCCAATTGAAGATCAGGGTCCATTGTGCCAATGTTCTCCTCCAGACTGTGTTGCTCCAGGTCTGGGTAAATAGTGGGTATGTTTTCAAGTCCCTTCTCACTTTCTTGGCATTGACCTTGTGCACCTATAGCCAGCTGATTTTTCTTGGCTCATACCTGACCTCCTGAATTTTCTTCCATGGTAACAGTATTTACATATTTTGCATGGAATCACATTTTTAAGGAGACAGTGGGGGCTGGTGTGTAGTCAATGACATAGGCTGCTTGTGGAAAGTTTCTCCCTCCATAGTGTTCAATAGGTAGGGTCATATCACATGGCATTGTGGTCATGCACTCAACCAAGGTGCTGTTTGTCCATCTAACTCCACTGCTGCTGTTCTGCACCAAGTGCACATCCACTTTGAGTTGAGGGGCATTGGATTTAAGGTAGACCATGGACTTATCTGAACCACATTCACTACCCCCATTGCTGATGGGATATTTAGGCCTAGCTCTGACTTCACCTGGGGTTTGAGCAAGCTGCTCAGGCATGGTGGAGAGGTGCCATCCCAATCAAGTGCCAGGGCCCATGGGTCCTCATACAGTGGAGTCACTTTGATGTGACATAGTAGGGTTGTCAGTGAGTGTTGTAGATGGTGTAGCCTTTCAATATTGTTTTCCCTCAAGGCAGGGGGAATGCACTGCATCAGAATATGTGCATGCAGGAATGTCAGTTCTGGAGCTGGGTTTACATGGGATTTGGTACAGTATGTTGGCAGGATGACTCTGGGTAAGTGTTTTTGCTGCAAGGATGTAGAGTGAATCCTGCTTTTGACCTATACCCACAGTTTTGTTATTGGCAATCAAGGAGCAAGTTTCAGATTTGAAGGTGACCTTTCCACCTCAGCTGGCAAGGTATGAGACTGAGAGAAGGTTTGCATTTAGACTTGGCATGTAGTACACTGTCTGTAGTGCAATGTGACCAGTCATGCCACCTGCAAGGTGCATGTTGAGAGTGATGCAGCCTGTGGCAGTTGTGAGTGTTGTGCTCCCATTTCCTATTCTGACTGTTCATGCAGGTGAGAGAGTTTCAAGTGATGAGAACCATGACTTATGGGAGCACATGTTTACAGTGGCTCTGGAGTCTATTATCCAGTGCTTGTCAAGTGCCATGTCAAGTGTGTTAGCCAGAAAAAGTTGAAGGTATGTTGTGTTGTCAGAGGACATGTGTGTGACTTTGGCACTATGTTCACCCTTGTCTTTTTCATTCACTTTGTTCTTCTTGTCTGACACTGTGGTCTTTGCAGATTCATCAGCCTTCTTCCTACAACAATCCTCTTCAACATGCCCAGTCTTTTTTGCAGTAAGTACATTTCAGCTTTCTCTTCTCATCCTTTGCTTTCTTCTGTTGTGCAGACATTTTTGCTGCAAGTGCAGTTTGGCCCAAAGCAGCTTTCTGTGACTTTTCCTCAATTAGGACCTGAGATATGACAACATCAACCAAGAGTTTGTTGTCTGCATCAGCAAACTAACCCTTGCCCTTACAAAATGTCTTTGTACACCACACCACCACATTTGCTTCTGTCCTCACAAAAATTGACCCAGAAGCTGACATTATCATAATGATTGCATTACCAAAATTTCAACCTGCATTTAGATGTCAATTGTTGGAATCCCTTGCCCCTATTTCTCTGGACAGGTCTAGCCAGTTAGGTACCTTGCTGTCAAAAGCTGGCCAGCTCTGTCCAGTTCTGGCTAGGGTAAGGGCTGTTTTGCTGATGTGTGGACATGAGAATTGTGCAAAGTGTGGCATATGAAGATGGTGGGGAAATGACCATGGCAATTGCAATGAGTGAGTCATCGAGGGGCTGTGTTGGAATGTGAATCCACACTCTAGGCTAGTAAGGGATGGCCAGGTGGCCTAGTGGTAAGGCACCCCAGCACTAGTGGGAAGACCCAGGTTCAATCCCTGGTCTGGCCAGTATTTTCAGTCCAAAAGGCTGTCCTAGAGATTTTAGGATGTGTGCCTTCTGCTGCATGGAGTTTAGCTGACTTTCCACAGGACTATCATCTGAGAGGGTGCCACAGAAGAGTTCACCTATTAGGTATGCAATGGTTTGCTTGCCCTTTCCTTCAGAGTGCTGGCATAGCTTAGTCCAGACCTGTGCTGCTGTCATGGCATGGAGAACACCACTGAGGGGTTTGTCCTTCAAGGTAAGGGTGATCTGGGCTCATGCTTCCTTGTCCTTCAGTAACCAATCTGCATGGCCAGCAGGATCAGTGTTAGGATCAGGTGCAGTTGTTGACATGCCACCAATGATATCCCATAGTCCTTGTACATCTAGTATCATCTCCACCTGGTATTTCCATGTCTGAAAGTTTGACCCTTCATCATCTAGGGATGGTATATCATAGAGATGACTTGATGCATGTGAGGACTTTGTGGAGAGTGATGTGGTAGCTGTAGTTGTAGTTGCTGCACTTGCCCTTGTTGGGCCAGCCATAGAAGCTGAAGATGGGTTTGACATTGCAGTAGATTATAGGTAGATGAGATGGAGATTTTCTGTGTATAGTTCAGCTGCTGGCAGGGCTCATAACCTTTTGGAATGAGGTCAGGTTCAGAGTGAACTATGTGCACAAGAAACTCAGTCTCTGATGTGTATCAAAGTCTGAAGTCCGAAGGAAAAAAAGAAGTGCTGCAGATGCACAGGCTCATTATGTAATCACTACTCACTGTAAGTAAACAAACTCCAACAGCGCCAAGGTTTCATGCCCTACTGCCAGCTCTGCCTGTACTGTTTGTGTGTGTTGTGATGTCAACAAAGTCTTCAGTGTTCCCTGACATGATGATGTGGAGTTTGGGTTAGATAGCAATAAGTTGATAAATGGCATTTCCTCCTTAGCATGTTTACAGCTGCCTGTGCATTGCAGGACATGTGACAGGGCAGAAAGCCTCCTCAAACTGCAGTGGGCATATAGATTGCCAATGCTGAAACCCCCCACAAGTTCTGACTGGTATCTTACATGTAAAGCATAACTTTAGATCCACATATATCATGTTGTTGCTAAAATTCAAGGATTTCAAATCTCACTTTTCAGTCCTGGTCACCCCATGACATCTTCTACATTTTCTTCTGAATTGAATGGGATTTTTTTTCTCTGAATTCCAGCTGTGTTCAGGCAATATGGTTGGTCAAAAATATGTCACATGGCCAACTTGCCTGAAACAGACAGTGAGTTTCAATGACAGTATTCCTTGTAAAGTATTGAAATGGTCTCTACTGAAACAACTAATTGAGACAGCTGGGAAGGTTGACTATCATATTTCTAAGCAAGATACCTATGGGCTGAAAGGAGTCATCAGTGGTAGATTAAAATATGTTACATATATCCACTTACACATACGATTCTGTAAAACCACTTGCAAAAGAGCCTGGCACAGTTCATCCACATCTTGATCATGTTGTTGAACAGCTGTCTCAACAGCCTGGTGAACTGTGGCTGCAACATTGAAACCTTTGTACTCCTTGATGGCAAGTGGGATGACATCTTGTTCTGCAGGGCACTTCTCATTTTGCAGTAAAAAGTAACAATACTCAAAGATGAGCAAGCATCCTAAATGGATGAGTATTGTGCAAAAAAACTGTGACTACCACTCACTAACACCATGCTCAGCTATTGACTGGGTAGTGGCATCTTGGGATAGTATATTGAGTTTGTCACCAATTGCATTGTTTGACTGAGATTGGATATGTCTCTTGAGGAAAGGTGTAGGCACCATGCCAAAGTGAGACTTACTGGCTGGTGATTTTAAGTCATGGTCATCACACTTGTAAGTAATAGCATAGGGAAAAGTTGAGCATCAAACCACTCACATCCTATGTTGCAATCAAGAAGACAACAAAAATATTGAGTTTACATCTTGTTAACCAAGTTGCTTACAAGCTGGGATAAAATGAGCAGAGAGAGCAATCCAGCTGACCCACAGGACATCTAGGCATTGTGATTACTCACATCCTATCAATCCACCAAGCATAGCACAAGTGGATGACTCAGGAGGACTCTGGCTATGCCTTCCATGAAACTACTCACAAGCTGTCATGCCACAAACAAGCACAGTGGAAATGAGACCAGTCAGCAGACATCCACCTAAGCTTGCCATGAAATCACTCACTCCCTGTCATGCCACAAACAAGCACAGTGGAAGTGAGACCAGTCAGCAGACATCCACCTAAACTTGCCATGAAATCACTCACTTGCTGTCATGACACAAACAAGCACAGTGGAAGTGAGACCAGTCAGCAGACATCCAGCTAAGCTTGCCATGAAATCACTCACAAACTGTCAAGCCACAAACAAGCACAGTGGAAGTGAGACCAGTCAGCAGACATCCACCTAAGCTTGCCATGAAATCACTCACTCGCTGTCATGCCACAAACAAGCACAGTGGAAGGGAGACCAGTCAGCAGACATCCACCTAAGCTTGCCATGAAATCACTCACTCCCTGTCATGCCACAAACAAGCACAGTGGAAGTGAGACCAGTCAGCAGACATCCACCTAAACTTGCCATGAAATCACTCACTCCCTGTCATGCCACAAACAAGCACAGTGGAAGTGAGACCAGTCAGCAGACATCCAGCTAAGCTTGCCATGAAATCACTCACAAGCTGTCATGCCACAAACAAGCACAGTGGAAGTGAGACCAGTCAGCAGACATCCACCTAAGCTTGCCATGAAATCACTCACTCCCTGTCATGCCACAAACAAGCACAGTGGAAGTGAGACCAGTCAGCAGACATCCACCTAAGCTTGCCATGAAATCACTCACTCGCTGTCATGCCACAAACAAGCACAGTGGAAGTGAGACCAGTCAGCAGACATCCACCTAAGCTTGCCATGAAATCACTCACTCGCTGTCATGCCACAAACAAGCACAGTGGAAGTGAGACCAGTCAGCAGACATCCACCTAAGCTTGCCATGAAATCACTCACTCCCTGTCATGCCACAAACAAGCACAGTGGAAGTGAGACCAGTCAGCAGACGTCCACCTAAGCTTGCCATGAAATCACTCACAAGCTGTCATGCCACAAACAAGCACAGTGGAAGTGAGACCAGTCAGCAGACATCCACCTAAGCTTGCCATGAAATCACTCACTCGCTGTCATGCCACAAACAAGCACAGTGGAAGTGAGACCAGTCAGCAGACATCCACCTAAACTTGCCATGAAATCACTCACTCCCTGTCATGCCACAAACAAGCACAGTGAAAGTGAGACCAGTCAGCAGACATCCAGCTAAGCTTGCCATGAAATCACTCACAAGCTGTCATGCCACAAACAAGCACAGTGGAAGTGAGACCAGTCAGCAGACATCCACCTAAGCTTGCCATGAAATCACTCACTCGCTGTCATGCCACAAACAAGCACAGTGGAAGTGAGACCAGTCAGCAGACATCCACCTAAGCTTGCCATGAAATCACTCACTTCCTGTCATGCCACAAACAAGCACAGTGGAAGTGAGACCAGTCAGCAGACATCCACCTAAGCTTGCCATGAAATCACTCACAACCTGTCATCCCACAAACAAGCACAGTGGAAGTGAGACCAGTCAGCAGACATCCACCTAAGCTTGCCATGAAATCACTCACAAACTGTCATGCCACAAACAAGCACAGTGGAAGTGAGACCAGTCAGCAGACATCCAGCTAAGCTTGCCATGAAATCACTCACTCCCTGTCATGCCACAAACAAGCACAGTGGAAGTGAGACCAGTCAGCAGACATCCAGCTAAGCTTGCCATGAAATCACTCACTCCCTGTCATGCCACAAACAAGCACAGTGGAAGTGAGACCAGTCAGCAGACATCCACCTAAGCTTGCCATGAAATCACTCACAAACTGTCATGCCACAAACAAGCACAGTGGAAGTGAGACCAGTCAGCAGACATCCACCTAAACTTGCCATGAAATCACTCACTCCCTGTCATGCCACAAACAAGCACAGTGGAAGTGAGACCAGTCAGCAGACATCCACCTAACCTTGCCATGGAATCACTCACTCCCTGTCATGCCACAAACAAGCACAGTGGAAGTGAGACCAGTCAGCAGACGTCCACCTAAGCTTGCCATGAAATCACTCACTCGCTGTCATGCCACAAACAAGCACAGTGGAAGTGAGACCGGTCAGCAGACATCCAGCTAAGCTTGCCATGAAATCACTCACTTCCTGTCATGCCACAAACAAGCACAGTGGAAGTAAGACCAGTCAGCAGACATCCAGCTAAGCTTGCCATGAAATCACTCACAAGCTATCATCCCACAAACAAGCACAGTGGAAGTGAGACCAGTCAGCAGACATCCAGCTAAGCTTGCCATGAAATCACTCACAAACTGTCATGCCACAAACAAGCACAGTGGAAGTAAGACCAGTCAGCAGACATCCAGCTAAGCTTGCCATGAAATCACTCACTTGCTGTCATGCCCCAAACAAGCACAGTGGAAGTGAGACCAGTCAGCAGACATCCACTTAAGCTTTCCATGAAATCACTGACAGCCTGTCATGCCATTAATAAGCAAAGTGGAAGTGGGACCCAGTCAACAGACATTGAGCTAGCTTGCCACAAAATCACTCACCCACTGTCATGCCACAAGCACACATGGTGGAAGTCAGCCCAGTCAGCAGACACCCAGCTAGCTTGCCATGAGATCACTCACAGCCTGTCACACCACATGTATAGTGGAAGTAAGAACAGTCAGCAGAGTCCACCTCCTTCTGTGAAATCACACACATTCTGCCATGCCACCAGAAGTGGAGTGGAGGCACAGTCAACAGATCTCCAGTAACTCTGCCAAGATTCTCACTCACAACCTGCCCAGTGATCAAACCACTCAGTAAACAACATAGTAGAACTTGTCTTGATGTCACCTACAAACTGTCATTCCCAGTACATGCACCACATATCAGTATATCCATTGCATTCAGCAAATATTGTGACACTACAATCTGACCACTCACTGTATGATTGGGAAACCAACTAAGGATATCGGACTCCAAAACCTTCATGTCCAATCCTTGGCCTTCTCTTTTTCTATCTTGTAACATTCCTCCAACCACCCTTCACAGTATAAGAAATTGCACTGAGTCCATATTTCTCACTTACCTTCTCATAGCAAATTCAATGCACAATGCAATGCTTGACTGTTGTGTTGATATGAGTAGCCTCTCCAAGCCTTCTTCATTCAGGGCACTTCCTGTGCACTGTATTAATGCAGTACAATCTGTACCCTCTTCATGCATCTCTGTTGGGACTCTTGCATTAATTTCAACCTCTGTCACAAGTAAAATGCTTACTTGTCAATGGCAGATAGAATTTAGGTGGGAATTTGCACTGATCCAGTATGTGTTTGATGTGCACCTGCCACTTTTCCAATAACTGAGATGCCCTTGCTATAGCCCCTCTCTTTGCTTCTTCCATCTTCAACCCTTCATCCAAAAGTTCCTCAATGGCTACCAGATGAAAAAAATCCACTTTTGTCAGCAGCACTACCACAGGGACTAAACAGATGCCAATAAGTGATTGCCAAATTTCCTAGAATGAACATACCATGCCCTGTGTCACACTCATTAAAAAACTTCTGCTCTGCAGCAGTGACTGTCCTTTCATAGTCAGTCATGGGGATACAATACCTATATCCAATGGTAGGCTGAGTCCGGAACCACAAGGTAGTTCTTACCAAATTGCATGAATACGCTTATCCAGTGAGTTTGTAGCTGCATGGCTAATGACAAACTTCTTCATATCCTCAAACTGCTGTGTAGACCCTGCTTCAAACCCAGAAGAGTCATGGAAGACATATCCTGGATTGCTCTGAAACACAAGCTCATGCTCAATGTTATGGTAGCCACGCTGAGAATAGTCAGCTCCAACTTGATTTATCATCACTCAAGAAGGGACCTTACCCCCAGTGTGCCTTGCACAACAGCATTGTCAATCTGTAAACTATTAGATGGGTGTCAGATACTCTGCTTGCCATACCTTTCTTCCATTTCCATCAAATATCTCAGGCTTATCCACAGTGTTGCAGACCCTCTGGAGGATGGTTGTCTTGCCAGCATTTGCTCTCCCCATGACTAGCACTCGAAATCTTTTTATGTTTTTCATGTACTCTCTAGCCTTCATAGGATCCATATGAAAATTGGTAGGTGCGGGAGTGGTCTCTACCCCTCGACATCAGGCATATCCACGTCCACCAAATGTCAGCGTCATACCAGCGGTAGTATCAGCATCACCTAAACCAGTCATTTCAACCGTGGGCTCACTGGCCACTACATCAGAATCTTAAATATCAGTTGAAAGGTAGACAAAGAGCGAAGAAAACAGTACCTGCCGCCGTGACTTCGCCTCTAGTAACGACAGGAGCCTGGTTGGCTACACTACCGGTCGGACCGCTGGCTTCTGCAGCTACAATTAAGGCCAAATTGGCAGATATAAAGATGAAATTACCTGCAGCTGTAGCTTCAGTGGTAGTAGTTGGAACTGAACTGATTGCGCCACTGCCATGACTGTTGTGGGGGCGACGAGAACGAGTGGCATTGGCAAATGGCAGCGAACGCAGAAACTTCTTGACACGCCCGGGAGCCATGTACACTGAACTAATATGAATCTTTTATATGCAGATGAGTGGGGCTTGTAACAGGTCTGTGTGAAGCGTTGTGCGCGTGAGGGCTACGTGCAACGTTCGAAGACGACGACGGTGGACTAATCGATATCAGCGGCGCTTATCTGCTGCCCTGCAAATTTTCCCACGACACGACTCTGCATTTTAGTCTCTTGCTCGTATTGCAGGATGCGCTTATCATTCGACTGCTTCATTATTCTCGAACGTTGACTCCTTCTAGCTTTTCATTTTGCAGACTGTGCACTGCTGTACTGTTTCAGTATAACGGAGGAGTGCACAAGGCCGTAGTGGCCCGTGAGCGGTAACCATATATATCTGTGCAGACGATGTCGTAGCACTGGCAGACCCTGAATCTGAAGGCTACCTAGTTTGACGTTGAGAAGTGTGCCAGGGCCAATGACAAACCCCCTCAATCTCGAAACAACCTCTTGCGGATACATGCCCAACAAACTATCGTCTCATCTCGTGCCCGAGTACCCCTGGACATGTTTTTCACCCTTGTTCGCTGGCAGGAAAGGCAGTCCGTATTCACCCTTCTACCACTGTCCAGTCTTGGCTCACTAGAGGGGTTCGGTGGACTGGTTGACGTAGATAAGCCGTCCTGTTGGGACCAGGCATAGTGTTGCACTTGTGATACGAACCCAGGAGAAGGCGTAAAGGGGTTTACAAGGTGACTTTCTACGTTCGGGAAGAGCAGGTTGTCCTTGAAATGATCCTCTCCCGCTGTCTGAAGCCCCAAGGTTATCAGTGTAAGTGTAAGTGCCGCCACTGAACGTGATCCGCTAGAGCCTGGATATGTCGGCCTTCAATACAGATAAGCGATCGTACAGAGCTGCGTCGAATTCGGGCATCCCTCCTTGATAACCTACTCTCTACTCTCTGCACGTTAAGGTGCATCCCTTCGCCCTCTCGTGGGTGCCATAGTCCGGATGGAAGCTCGCTGGTGACGCCCCCAAAACAAAGCCGTTGGCATCTCGACTTGGACGTTTCCACGTGTGGCGAAGGAGGATATGGTAGTCGGGGACTCCAGTAAGACTGGGCTCGTGCTTTTGCGAAGGTTAGGTCACCCGCGCTGGGAAGCGTCACTCGTTTCAGTCTCGTTTTCTATACCTGATCCAGTGCATTGAATGGACGTCTTTGGCAGCCTACGCAGTCGATTGCACGGGGCGGAGGCTCACCATGGTCACCGCTGTACTCCGCGATGTGGAGACGCGCAAGGCACGCTGGTACTCCCTTTGGATGTACGCACTCCGGTACTGCTTCCTCTGCAGCAACCCTCACTTGGTAATCTTATGCGCATATTTTCAGCTCCCACCGATGGTCGACGTAGACGTGACTGACGCTAAAGATACTAACGATGAAGCTGACCGTAATGAATTGGTTAATTGAAGTAACCCAAGGCTAGATTGGAACCTGCGGCCTCCCCTCCAGTAAAATATCCGATCGGGAAAAGTCCTGCTTGCCCCACTTCGTAGGAGGATCTAACCCAACTCCCACCCTCCGAGCACGCCCGTTGGACCGAACTCATGCGTCGTGAAGCAACCAAGCCATTAGATGAACCGCGCTATCCACTCTTTTAACTCGTTCCGAGGTTCGTACTGCAATCACTGTAGACAGCGAGTGCCAGAGATGTTAAGATTGCGACTCGGCGGCATTTGGCCATGTCATCTGGACACGGTTCCTCACCCGAACGGAACCAGAATGATGCTACGGATGACCCGTATATTGTCTTGCAAGTTGCTTTACTTTGCATTGATGTAACCCATCTCTCTCGGAATATGACTCAATATGAGTCTAGGTCATCGACTTGATCTCATTCAAAGAAACGAGGTGAAAGGTGAAAGGGTCGACCACGTAGTCTTGGATCGGTCTCCCGTGATATTATAACCACGATGTCCTCCCTGATAGGAAACACTCATTCATGGTACGCCTACTACAGGTTTTCCCGACACTAGGGAACGCTCACGGGGCTAGGACAACATCGTCGCACTGACAGAACCCACTTTGGTTTTAGGGCGGAGATGGTCGAGATTCGGAAACGTTATATGCTCGATACCTAACGATTGTGATTATTGTACCAAAACGCGACACGTACATGCATTCTGCAAATCAAGGGAATGGAACTTAAGCTTTGGGTCGATGAGAAATATCTGCAGGAATATTACGTCTTGGTGGCAAGCATGTTACAATGCCAATGATCTAAGAAACTACCCAAGTGTACCCTGGGATGAACCTCCGTCTTCTCACTGTCCTCCGGTAGGGATAGGCAGAGTCGACTGCCACGTGCTGCCTTACGCAAATGTCGGCCTTCTGGCGACCGATTGAGTAAAATTGAAGGCCAGCGCTACCCTCGCCTTCACCTGTGACGCGGACATGGATTCTAAGGATCTGACCGTTGCAACGTTTCCGACGGTTACATCGGGCAGTGGCATTGTCCTTTTCTGGATTATTGATACGTACGACAGGGTGCCTGTCCCCCTGTGAAGACTTGCTTTGCTGTCGCCTGGGAGCAGGATGATTCGCGAAGGCTTCTGTGGTCCAGCGGGTTCAGCACTGCAGATCAGATTGAAAGGACAGGTCGTCACAAGGTAGTCCGTCAGTTGTACAGAAAGCTCACCAGGCATCATTTGGAGAACTCCTGGGGACCAACAGCAGCTTCACCTCGTAACCTTTATATCTATCTGTTTATCGCGATCAGCCAGCTCGCGGCGTGGCGTACCGCGCACATCGAGAGTGTAATGTAAACCAGGTGGATGAACGACGCCAGAACCTTCATGTGAATAAATTCCCTGTATCCCACTCCAGTGAAGGTTGGAAAGATGATCGATCGTCGAAATGAATTGGACAGATCCATACTTGAAGCTTGAAGCGCCGAAGTGCCCTCAGGCAGAGATCGACACGAGTCGGGTATTCCTAACTCATGAGTCTGAAGAGTGAATAGATATTTGCCTGACAGCGCTGCCTTGCGGTAAGAAATATTATTCAAAGGGTTTCTGAGCAAACGCATTGGTTTCCTTGGACATTCGACGACCATGGGTTACTCTATATCCAGACCGGTCGTAAAGTTTGTTCAGGAAAAGTACATGACGTGGTCTACACCGGTATTCATGCGACGAGTTGCAGGAGAAAATATGGATTCGTCATTGCTGGGAGGTTGTGAGGAATTGTTGCCTTCAAAACTTGGAATCCACTTCGCAGAACAGGTGGAACTTGGGTATGCTAGTACTAGTAGATACATTGCCAGACCGTGTTGTCAGCCGTACTGACAAGAATTCGATTTTGGTGAGCGAGTACAGTATATATGTTGAGACAACAGTCTCGACAACCCGCGTTCACACGGCTGTGACCACGAAACACGTACATAATTATGAGACGAGAAGACTACTCGTTGCCCCCCGCACATCCTCCAGATATTCGAGTCCACCGTCCAAAGCGTTGACCGCTGCGCAGCCTGTTGCGTTCTTAGCACCCTTACTCCAACACACTGTCGCCAGTGAAACAGTAAGGGCCCACGATGGGACCCGTAGTGTAGTGCCATAAGCCGAGTGGTCGCGAGCCGTCAATCGCATTACACCCTCATACATCCAACCTTCGACGTCAAGCACAAAGTCCGCGCTACACAGCTCCCCCAAGGCCAAGTCTGCGGCGGAGCCGAGTCAACCAACCTCCGTCCGTCTGTCCACTCCTCCCGAGATAGTCCCTAAGAGCAGGTTCAAGTGGTACAGCAGTACGTCCGCGAGAAGGCCCGTACTCGATTAATACTGCAACCAGTTCCTCGCAACTCTCGCCATTCTCCCTCATACCCCGCATTATGCAGCCTGGTGACACAGACATGTCTGGTCCCACTGATACTCGTTCCAAGTATGCCTTGATTCTGCCGCCACAGTCCTGCATATCCCTCTCCAGCCCGCAGTGGTTGATAGCGAGCGCGATGGGAATGCATTTTTCGAACATACCATGAATGAATAAGTTCGAAAATCCGCATTGTCATGCCTGTCAGCTTTTGACCCCGCATGCAAAACAGGACAACGTTGACATTGGCTTTGGCTTCGAGGATAGGACGAAATTTATCTTCGACTTCGGGGGCGTTCTTTTTGAAGTCCTTAGGTTGATTGAAGCGAGAAACTTCCCAGATGTGCACTTTCATCGACTCGATAGTCGCTTCATGTCTGGTCGTGTGACGCGCGCAGGCGGTAAGAATGGCATCATCCACCATCTTTGCCAACTCAATATTGAAGGTCCCTTCCATGGCTCTCCGGGGCAGAAATACAAATTTCAATCTCCGGAGCGAGACAATGACGCTTCGGAGGGACAGATACTAGTAAGAGACGTTTCGCAATGAGCTTCATGACGTGGTACTTACTACTTACGGTGGCTGCGAGACTTTTGGCTCGCGTACGGGTCTACAGTTCCGCTCCGACGTGTGTAGCAATGCGATAAGCTTTGTCAGTGCTAATGCCATCGCGATAGGCGCCCCCCCAAAGCCAACCCTTCACAACGGGTTCTCGATCAGCTGACTGAGCCTTCGTAGTATGCGGAGATATTCAGGCCACAGAATGCAGGCTGGTGACGCCCGAGCAAAAATGCCGTTGACATCTCGACTTGGGTGTTTCCACGTGTGGCGAAGGAGGACAAGGTGGTCGAGGACGTCAGCAAGACTGGTCCCTTGCGTTCGTCAACGCTGGGACACCCACACTGCAAAGACTTACCCAGTCATCGTTCCAGTCTCGTTGCCTCTACCTGGTCCAGTGCATTGACTCGACATCTTTGGCAGCCTACGCAGTCAGTGGCGCGGAGCGGAGGCTAGAGCCATTCATGGCAGTCATTGCTGTACTCCACGGTGGCGACACGTACTAGGTACGCTGGCACTCTCTTTGTATGTACGCACACCGGTACTGTTTCCTCTGCAGCAACACGCACTTGGTAATCTTATGCGCGTATTCTCAGCTCCCGCCAATGGTCGACGTAGACGTGACTAACGATGAAGATACTAACGGTGAAGCTGACCGTAATGAATTGGTTGATTCAAGTTAATTGAAGCACTCCAAGGTTAGATTGGAATCTGCGGCTCCCCCTCCAATAAAATATTCGTTCGGGAAACAGCCCTGCTTCCCCCACTTTGTAGCAGGATCGAACCCACTCCCTCCCCTCCGAGCACACCCGTTGGACCGAACTCATGCGTCGTGAAACAATGAAGCCTTCAAAATGGACCTCGCTATCCACCCTTTTAAATCCTTCTGAGGTCCGTACAGCAATCACTGCAGCAAGCGACTATCAAAGATGTTTAGACTGCGACCCTTGACGGCATCCGGTCCCGTCATCTGGACAAGATTCCTTACCTGAACGGAACCCGAATGATGATACGTAATGACTCATATATTGCCTTTCAAGTTGCTTTACTATCGATGTAACGCATCTTCCTCCGAATATGGCTCGATATCAGTTTAGGTCGTCGACTTGGTCCCATTCAAAGAAGCGAGATTGAAACGTGACGGGGTTGACTACGTAGTCTTGGATCGGTCTCCCGACGATGTCCTCCCTGATGGAGAACACTCTGGCATGCATGGTAGGTCTCCGACGAGTTGACCGATACTAGGAAACACCCATGGGGCTGGGTCAAACACATTGTTCGCACTGACGAAATACACTTTGGTCTTAGAGTGGAGATGGCTGAGATCCGGAAACGTTAGACCTCTAGATAGCTAACAATTGTGACTAAGACTCTTGTACGAAAACACAACACATACATGTATTCTACAATGAAGGGAATCGGACTTCAACTTTGGGTTGACGAGAAATCTCTGCAGGAACAGTACGGAATTCTGGTGTAGCAAGCATTTTACAACGCCAGTGATCTAAGAAACTACCCAAGCATACCCTAGGGTGAACCTCCGTCTTCTCACTATCCTCCCGATAGGGACAGGCAGAGTCAACTCCCATGCGCTACCTTACGCAAGTGTCGGCCTTATGGCGACTGATGAGCAAAATCCAAGGCCAGCGCTACCCCCGCCTTCAGCTGTGACGAGGACATGGATTCTACAGATCTACCTGTTGTCACGTTGCCAACAGTCACATCGGGCAGTGGTATTGTGCATCTCTGGGTTATTGATATGTACGACACGGGTCCCGTACTCCTGTGAAGACTTGCATTGCTGTTGCCTGAGAGTAGGATGATTCACAAAGGGCTCGGCGGTTCAGCGGGCTCAACACTGCAGATGAGATTGAAAGGACAGGTCGTCACAAAGTAGTTCATCAGTCGTACAGGAAGCTCACTAGGGGTCATTTCGAGGACTCTTGGGTACCAATGGGGGATTCACCCTTTAGCCTTTATATCTATCTGTTTATCGTCGTTAGCCAGCTCGTGGTGCGGCGTGCCGCGCGCATCGAGAGCGTAATGTGAATCAGGTGAGTGAACGACACCAGAACCTTCACATAATTGGATTCCCTGTATCCCACTTCACAGTGAAGGTTGGAAACATGACTGATCGCCGAAACGAATTGGACAGAGCCGTACTTGAAGCGCCAAAGTGCCCTCAGGTAGATATCGACACGAGTCAGGCATTCCCAACTCACGAGTCTGAAGAGTGAATACATAGATATTTGCCTGATAGCGCTGCCTTGCAGTAAAGAATGTTGTTCGAAGGGCTTCTGAGCAACCGCGTGGATTTCCTTGGAAATTCATTGGCCATGGGTTATCCTATACCAAGTCAAGAAGGGTGTTCAGGAGAACTGTTAACTGTACGTCGCCGCCTACATCAGTCTTCATGCGACGAACCGCGAGGGAAAAGATGGACAAGTTGCCATGCCCAGGAAGTTGTGAGGAATTGAATTGTTGCGCTCGGATTCCCAAACCATTTTTCAGAACCGGTGGAGCCTGGACACGCTAGTCTGTGTGTATTAGCAAATGAGTCGCCGGACATCTTGAGCTGTGCGGGCGGAATTCGACTTTAGCCAGTGCGGCAGTACAGCAGGCGGCCTGGCTCACGATAGACTACCGTGGGTTGAGCAACTTGAGTGGTCTCGGGCTGTCAACCACGTGCACGTTTCAAGTCTCATGCATCATGCATCCAACCTTCAATGTCAAGTGTGTACAGAATCCGTGCTACGCAGCTCCCCAAAAACCAAGTCTGCAGCGAAGCCAAGTCAACCAACCTCCATCCGTCTGTCCGCTCCCCCTGAGGTGGCCCCTAAGAGCAGATTCCAGTGGTACAACGGTACGTTCGCGAGAAGGGTACTCGCTCCTTAATACTGCAACGAGCTGCTCCCGCGACGTTCGCGACTTTTCCTTATCAACATTGACACGCAACCCAGTGACACAGACATGTCTGGTCCCACTCATACTCGTTCCAAGTGTGCCTTGATTCCGCCTCCACCAGTCCTCCATGTCCCTCTCCCGCTCCAAATGGTTGATAACGAGCACGATGGGAATGCGTTTTTTGAATATGCCATGAATCAGTTCGAAAATCCGCTTCGTCGTGGCCGTCACCTTTTGACCCCGCATGCAAAACAAGATAATGTTGACACTGGCTTTGGCTTCCAAGATAGGACCAAATTTATCTTCGATATCAGGTGCGTTCTTCTTGAGGTCCTCGGGTTTGTTGAAGCCAGAAACCTCCCAGATGTGTACTTTCATAGACTCGACAGTTGCTTCGTGTCTGGTCGTACGGCGGGTGCAAACCTCGACATCAGAGGAGCATCCAGTGACGTATTCCCCGACGATAAGATTGACCACCGAGCTTTTACCAACACCTATCTCTCCCAGGACCATGACGGTGAGAACGGCCTCATCCACCATCATCGCGAACTCAGTGTCGAAGGATCAATACAGATGAAAATCTCGGGAGCAAAACGGTGATGCTTTGGAGGAAGAAATACTAGCAAGAGGAAACTTGCGATGAGCTTCAAAGCACAGTGTTCACTACTTACGGTGGTTGCGAAATCTTAGCTCGGGTACAGGTTTACGATTCCGCCCCGATGTGTGTAGCAATGCAATAAGCTTTGTTGGTTGTATATATGTAATGGAGAGGATCGGGGAATGACAGAATACGTTAAACCAAGGAAAACCGGTTGTTGTGTGTTTTTAGTACGTCTGCCATCCCGCTTCCTCGAGGTGTTACGAGCGTTCCTTAGTGTTGATGTCATTATGATAGGCGCTCGCCAAAGCCAAACCCTTCACAACGGGTTCTCGATCAGCGGGCTGAGGCTTCGTACCAGTGTGTGAAGATACTTGGGCCATAGGACGCAGTACGTTTCCCTGTGTTTTATCTTCTGTGACAGTGGAGCGTCCGGCAACAAAGACGCAGCCAAACTAGTCACTACACCTCCGATAGTGCGGCTGTGCGCTCGATTCCGGCCCTGAAGATTTGCCTATAGTGGTTGTAGTTACTCTTAGATAGCTCTTCTAGAACAGACGCCAGCGGGAAATGGATTCATAAGGGGGGTTGAACAAGGCTGTCGTCGACAATGAACTGAATCATTAATACTAGGGTTCGGCTACATGTATGAATTATGTAGCGCGCTCCCTTTCCTCACAGTTACCACCCCGGAACGGCCAAATGATCCTCCACCAACTCGAATCCTTTCGTTGTGTGATTTTCTCGTTAGACTCGGACCCTCCGTTCCGCGCAACGTGCTCCCCGAGGATAGATTCCAGTGTGATGCTAGCCTCAGACGACGAGTATCTCTGCTCCAATATCGCAACCAGTGACGTCCGTGACTGCATTGCTTTATCCTTGTACTTCTCTTCCTGCAGTCCAGTGATGCAGGCGTGCTCAGTCTCACCTAAACCCATGCTTTTAACTCGTTCCCCGTTCCTGTCCCACCAGTCCTCCATGTTCTTTTCCCGCTCCAAGCAGTTTATGACGGGCACAATGGTAACGCATCTTCTGAAGACATTGTTGACGGATTCAATAATCCGTGTAGGCGCGTTCTTTATTCTTGAGCCCTGTATGCAAAACAAGACGACATCGACGCTGGCTTTGGCTTGAAGTATGGGATCCAAATCCATATCGAGTGCCGTCCCGGAATCTTTCCCGGTCATTTCCTCCGGTTGATTGAACCCCACAACCTCCCAGATATGCACTGTCTTCCAAGTCTCCTGGACCTGGATCGTCGCTTCATGTCTGATTGTCTTGAGTGTGCAAGGTCCGGCGTCGGGAGAGACTTCGGTGACTTTCTTTCCGACGAGAAGATTAACTACGGAGCTTTTCCCGGATCCTATCTCCCCCATGACCAAGATATTGAAATCACGATTATCCGCCATCGCCGTGGCAAGGTCGGGTTGGCAGAGTAACACCTTCGTAGTTTATCCCCGATATAAGCCCGAACGCGAGACCCGGAAGCTGGATGACAACGCTGCGGAGAAGGAACGCGATAGCGGGGAAAGCCTAAGTATTACAACGAGTCTCAAGATGTATAGCATCCACTACTCACCGGCACCAGCGACAGTAAAACTATGGACCCCCGTATAAACGTACTGTTCCGCCTAGATATCGCTAGTGATAGGTATCCCTCGATGAACTGTATCGGCTGTATGTGACAATGAGGAATCGAGGTGCGGATAAGTTGAAGCACGCAGCAAGGCAGGACTCTCCGCGCCACGCTGTTTCCTCGAGGCAGCCGTATTGGTATCATGGTGATAAATGCCTCCAGTAAAAGATAAGCCTCAGGGTTATCACAGACCTTTATATACGTCAATCGTACGTTGTAAACCACTTTCTGGTGCTACATATTTAGCCCGTAGCGAAGGACTTTGCATCCAATGTATAGTAGTACCCGTAGATGCTTGGGCCACTGCCGCTTTCCCTAGTATGGTGGCTAATGAGTGTGACAAATACGGGTACTTGTAGTGTGCTGTACCCCGCATTTTGCAACCCAGTGACACAGACAGCCTTGTCTGGTCCCACTCATACTCGTTCCGAGTGTGCTCTTGTTCCGCCACAACCAGCCTTCCCATTTCCTCCTCCCGCTCCAAGTGGTTGATAACGAGCACAACGGGAATGCATTTTTCAAGAGTCAGTTCGAAAACCCGACTCGTCAAGACCATCAACTTTTGACCCCGCATGCAAAACAAGATAACGCTGCTACCTGAGAAATGAGTCCGGAACACACGCGCGAGTCGAACCGGTGCCTGCTGGTTGAACACAGCCAAATTTCCCCCCGTCGGGGAACCCACTCGGAGTCAAGGGGACACTGGCAAGCATAGACCCACACTAATACCAGCCCCGTTGTGAGGGTGTGAAGCGAACAACTCTCACTACCGACGGAGGACCGGTGGAATGCTCTCGCAGCAGTGCCGATCGTCGAAAGCTATACATAAAATATACATCCTTCGAGGACGAAGACCCCTTGGAAAGAATGCTTCTGCTCTTCTGGGCTACACAAGGGAGATTCGTCATGATGTCTGGTCGTGAGTACCTTAGCTGTACAAACAGGAGAATGGCATACGTGACCTATACTAGGTGAGTCCTTGCAAAGCAGATGAACTCGGGTGTGTCACACAGACTGGTCAACAGCACCATGGCAGTGCGTACGGTAACTGATAAGTTCTTAGTAGCCCTTACGCAGGTATACGATGGCCTAAACATACCTCAACATGTAACGCGTTCCCTTCTTCACACCAACCGCTTGGCAGTGGCTGCATCCAGCTTGAATCGTTTCATTGCGTAACTTTTTTTATGATACCCTCCGTTTTGTCGAACGTGATCCTTGAGAACGGATTCCAGGGATACGCTATCCTGATGCGACGAGCATCGGCCCTCCAATATGGAAACGAGTGACGTTCGCGACTCCGTCGATTTAGCCTCGTACTTTGCATCTTGCAGTCCAGTGATACAAGCGTGCTCAGTCTCGCCTAATCCCAATACACGTCTAACTCGCTCTCCGTTCCTGTCCCACCAGTTCTCCATGTTCTCCTTTTCCCGCTCTAAATTGGTTATGACGAGCACGATGGCAACGCATCGTCCGAAGACTTTATTGACGGATTCAAATATCTGTTTAGGCGCATTCTTCAGTCTTGAGCTCTGCATACAAAACAAGATGATATCGATGCTGGCTTTGGCTTTGAGTATGGGACCCAAATCCATATCGAGTGTCGTTCCGGAATCGTTCGCGGCCACTTCCTCCGGTTGATTTAACCCCGCAACTTCCCAGATATGCACTGTCGTCCAAGTCTCCTGGACCTGGATCGTCGTTTCGTGTTTGACTGTCCTGAGTGTGCAAGCTCCGGCGTCGGAGGAGACTTTGGCCACTTCTTTTCCGACGAGAAGGTTAACGACGGAGCTTTTTCCGGATCCTACCTCCCCCATGACCAAGACATTGAGATCACGACCACCCGCCATCGCCGCGGTAAGGTCGGATTGGCAGAGTAAGACCCTCGTAGCCTAGTATCCCTGATATGCGCCCGAACGCGAGACTCGAGAGCTAAATGATAACGCTGCGGAGAAGGAATGCAATAGCGGGGAAAGCCCTTCGCAACGAGCCTCAAGATGTATAGCGTTCACTACTCACCAGCGACAGTGCAACTATGGACTCCCCCTGTATAGGCGTACAATTCCGCTTAGATACCGCTAGTGCTCGGTCCCCTTGGATAAACTGTCTCGGCTGTATGTAACGAGGAGGAATCAGGGCGTGGATCTTTAAGCGTGCAACAAGGGAGGGCAGTGTGTCTTTAGTACTCCTGCCACCACGCCTTTTCCTTGAGGCAGCCGTATAGGTATCATGGTGATAAGCGCCACTAGTTAACCCTTTACCATAGACCTTTGGGTGTGTTAATCGTACGTTCCAGACCACTTTCCGTCGCGGAGTATCAGCTCAGTGAACAACTTCGCATCCAATCTATAAAGTTCATCGACATCAGCGTCTCCTTTGCGTCTCCTTTGCGGGCAAGGAAGACAGTCTATGTCCTACACGTCGTCCTAGATATCTATACAATGGTATACTTTTAAGTATTCCCTACGCAGACCCGTCCTCTCGAGAGTCTGCCTCTTCTTCGGCCAATAATCGTTCCACCTCTAGTGCAGCCATACACCCACTTCCAGCGCTGGTGATAGCCTGTCTGTACCGCTTATCCTGAACGTCACCCGCCGCGAATACACCTTTAACACTTGTCTGCGCACTACCAGGGACAGTGACGATGTAGCCGTCCTCGTCCGTCTGGAGCTGGTTTCGTACGAGCGCTGTGGCGGGTTCGTGACCGATGGCGTAGAAGAGTCCGTTGACTGGAAGATCCCTCTCATCACCGCTAAGGACGCTCTTGATGCGAAGATTGTTAAGCAGGTCACCGTCGCCCCTGCACTCGACGGCGACAGTGTTCCACAGAACCATCTAAGGAAACGATAAGGATGCGCCCAATGTGGGAAAGCGGAACTCACTATCTTGGGGTTGCTCATCAAACGCTTGCCATGATCTTCGAAGCACGAAGTTCGCCTCGACGAACTAGAAAGTATACGTGAGAGCCATATTTGGTGAGATCTATATCTGACGGGTCAAAATACTTCTCCATCTCAACACGTCGCACATACACGTTGCGTCTTCGAGAAGCATAAAACAACCAACTCGTGGGCCCAGAAATATCGGGATTCGAACGTCAGAATACCTGAAGATGTACACACGCTCAAGCCGAATTGGTGCCTCCTGGTTGAACACAGTCAAAATTCTCTCTGTCGCAGAAACCACTCCGAGCCAAGGGATAGTACACTGACAAGCACAGACCCACGAGTCCCGTTATGAGGATGTCAAGCGAACGACTCTCACTACCGACGGAGGATCGGTGAATCGCTCTCGCGGGGGTGTCAGTCGTCACAAGCTATAAAGTATACATCCTTCAAGCTTCAGGCTTCAAGGACGAAGACCCCTCGTCTTGAAGAATGCTTTTGCACTTCCGGACCGCGCAAGGGAGATTCATCATGATGTCTGGTGGAGAGTACGTCAACAGTACAAGCAGGAGAACGGCATATGTGACCTATACTGGGTGAGTCCTTGCAAAGCGTGTAAACTGTAAACTCTGGTGCGTGTCACACAGAATAACTAACGGTACCACAGTGAGAACGATATGTAGCTGATAATGTTCTTAGTGGCTCTTACGCAGGTATACGATGATCTAAACACACCTTATTTAACATGTAACGCGTTCCCTTTCCAGTCACACTAGCCGCCTGGCAGCGGCATTTGTACGCAGCTTGAATCGTTTCTTTGCGTAATCCATTTTATCCTGCCCTCCGTTTCGCCAAACGTCTTCCCTGAGAACGGATTCCAGTGATACGCTATCCTGACGCGAAGAGTATCGGCCCTCCAATATCGAAACAAGCGATATCCGCGACTCCGCTGATTTAACCTTGTACTTTGCGTCTTGCAGTCCAGTGATACAAGCGTGCTCAGTCCCCCGCAATCCAACTAATGTACTGCCAACTTGCCCACTGTTCCTCTCCCACCAGCCCTCCATGTTCTTTTCCCACTCCAAGGAGGTTATGACGGGCACAACGGTAACGTGTCCTCCGAAGACTTTATTGACGGATTGAAAAATCCCTGTAGTCGTGAGCTTTAATTTGGGGCCTTGCACGCAAAACAAGATGACATCGACGCTGGCATTAGCTTGGAGTATGAGATCCAAATCCATGTCAAGCGCTGTTTCGAGATTGTTCCTAGGAGTTTGCACTGGTTGGTTGAACCCCCTAACTTCCCAGATATGTACTGACATCTGGGCCCCCAGACCCCAGATCATCGCTTCGTATTTGACTGTCTGGAGCGTGCAAGGTCTGGCGTCGGGGGAGACTTTGGCGACTTTTTTTCCGACGAGAAGGTTAACAACAGAGCTTTTCCCGGATCCTGTTTCTCCCATGACCAAGACAGTGAGATCAGGTCTGACCGGCATCATCGCCGCGGCAGGGTTGAGTCGAGAAAATAACCCCATAGTTTCTCCCCGGTATATGCGCGAATGCAAGACTCGGGTGCTGAATGGTAACGCTGCGGAGGAGGAATGCGATAGCGGGGAAAGCCTTCCACAACGAGCCTCAAGATGTATAGCGTTCACCACTCACCAACGACGGTAAAACTATGGACCTCTGTATAAGCGTACAATGCCGCTTAGATATCACTAGTGCTCGGTACCTTCTACAAACTGTCTCGGCCGTATGTAACGACGAGGAACCAGAGCGTGGATCTTGAAGTGCGCAACGAGGGAGGGCAGTGCGTCCTTAGTATCCCTGCCGCACCGTTTCCTCGAGGCAACCATACTGGTATTATTGCGACAAGCGCCTCTAGTAAAAATCAACCTTTTACCACAGACCTCCGGATGTGTCAATCGCACGTTCCAAGCCACATTCTGTCGCTGAATATCACCCACACTCAAGGACTTCGCATTCAGTCTACAGAATTTGCCGGTATCTCCATTGCGTTTCCCAACATAGTCTATCTCTTACGCGTCATTGTAGATACGCGATGGTATACCTCTAAGCAGACCCGTCCTCTCGAGAGTCCGCCTCTTCTTCGGCCAATAGTCGTTCCACCTCTAGTGCAGCCATACACCCACTCCCAGCGCTAGTGATAGCCTGTCTGTACCGCTTATCCTGAACATCACCCGCCGCGAACACACCTTTAACACTTGTCTGCGCACTACCAGGGACAGTGACAATGTAGCCGTCCTCATCCGTCTGGAGCTGGTTCCGTACGAGCGCTGTGGCGGGTTCGTGTCCGATGGCATAGAAGAGCCCGTTGACTGGAAGATCCCTCTCATCACCGTTAAGGACGTTCTTGATACGAAGATTGTTAAGCAGGTCACCGTCGCCCCTGCACTCGACGGCGACAGTGTTCCAGAGAACCGTCTAAGGAAATGATAAGGATACGCCCGATGTGGGAAAGGGGGAACTCACTATCTTGGGGTTGCTCATCAAACGCTTTGCCATGATCTTCGAAGCACGTAGTTCGCCTCGACGAACCAGAACGTAGACGTGAGAGCCATATTTGGTGAGATCTATATCTGACGGGTCAAAATACTTCTCCATCTCAACACGTCGCACATACACGTTGCCTCTTCGACCGCAGAGTCACCGCCACCAATGACTGCGAGTGGCTTGTTCCTGTTCAAGAAGCATATAACAATCAACTCGTGGGTCCAGAAATATCGGGATTCGAAAGTCAGAATACCTGAAGATAGGAACGGCCCCATCACAGACGGCGCAAGCGGAGATACCACTCTGCCAGTATGTCTCTTCACCCTTGAGGTGGAGGCGTTTAGCACTTGCACCCGTAGCGATGATGACAGTCTCCGCAGTCTCCGGTTCTTCTGATTCCTGACCTTCGCGCCAATAACGGAAAGGTCGTGCAGACAAATCGATCTTGGATATCGTCTCCGTGATCACCTGTGTCCCGAATCGGATCGATTGTTCACGGAATTTATCCATGAGCTCTGGACCCATGATTCCGTTGGGAAAGCCGGGGTAGTTTTCAACTGCATATATATATAAAAGTGAGCATCGGAAGAGGGAATCCCACGATAGTGACGCACTGACTTTCAGTCGTCGTGGTGAGCTGACCACCAGGAGCGAACCCGTTTGCCATGAAACCCTCAAAGAGGATGGGATTCAGATTAGCTCTGGCGAGGTATAAGGCAGCGGTGTGACCAGCTGGACCTGAGCCGATGATCACCTAGATACACGTCCCCCGATCTAAGTGGACGTGCTGAGAAGATATGCTAATCATACGCACGACTTTGGCATGCATCTTAGTGCTCCTAGGCACAGTCCCCTTTGTGATAGGTGCCATGAAGAATTTTGAGCGTGTCTCCGAGTTGAGTAGGATGGAAGTGGAAGAGAGTGCGATTGCCCTGAGGGCTGAGCAACAGCGTAACGACGAAAACAGCTTCGCTTGTATTTGTAAACTGGCCGATTTGTGACGGGGACTCGTGAACGATCACCGAGCATTTGAGTAAGCAAAGGCACGTGACACAATCATCCACGTGATACCTGGGGCTCAGGAGGGTTGTACCACAACTGAGCTGGCAAAAGGGTCAAAATTCAGCAGGGCCTATCCTGTGGTATTACAGGTGTGTCCGATAAGTGTTCCAATAGGTGGTTTTGTTAGTGTGGTGGACTGTCTTCTGCTCGTGGATGATTTTATCATCGACTATTGCATCCATAATTACTACAGACAAACCCTAACCCCGCCTTGTGAAGTTCCGACTAATTACACGCCGACTCGCAACGTCTGTCGGCAGTCCTACACCGTCGTTCTTTCATTTCTGTTCATATTCCAACGGCATGGACTACGACAGAAAATCAACAGTCTCGTCTTTCTATGGCGCCCGACGCTCGACAGACATCCTGAATGCAAACCCACCAACGACAGGCCGCCGTGGTCAATACGCAGCCCCATCAGCCCGTCCCCGAGTCGACTCGGCATCGTCTTTCTATGCTGATAGGCAGTCCAGGGCATCTCACGACCTTCTCAACCAGCATGGCCAGTCTGCAGGATATAACGCCTCTTCGTTTTTTGATGCTGGCCGTCAGGAACCGGTGAAGGGCGGTGTGGACGAGGAGGAGATGGTGGAAGCAGAGCCTCAGGCGGATTCTTGGGACATTTACGCTGACTTTAACAACGTCGGGCCCCGGTATAGCGCAGCGTTTGGTATCGGTCAACGGCAGGCCCAGGATTCCAGGTATGTACAGCTGCTTCATGAACACCCAAACTAGTGATAAGCTGCGTCACCTTCATACAGCTACCATCAACTCCCATCGTCAACCCCGACGAGTGTACCTAAATCTGAAGCGGACGTGGAAAGCACGCTCACTCCCGTTGAGTTGGTTACCGTTCCAGCCCTGGGTCCCGAGTGGCAGCGCTCTGAACTTAAGAGTATGACCAAGTCTGGGAGGCGAGAACTCAAAGGAGCAGAGAGGAAGGCCAAATGGAAAGCTTGGAATCGTGGCGATATCGGTCTTTTTGGCACAAGATGGTTTACAAAGAAATTCCTCGTCTTTTCCGTGTTCGGATTATGCGTGTTGTGAGGATATTTGGTGCTTTTGTCCGTTGCATCTTCGCCTCATCTATGGCACTTACAGGATTGGAATTACGCTTGCAATCACTATCCCCCGAGTACCAGCGATTACCTTCAGCGGATCGAATCCGCTCACGCAAATCTCAGGCTCTTTCAACGACTCGATACCTATCGAATTCTCGCGCTCTCCTGCCAACTTCTCATTTCCTGCTTACGCCAACGTTCAGGTCGATACCAGCGGTAACATCATTCCTCTCACCTTCAACTCCATCAACGCGCAAGTATGGTATACAAGCACAAACATGCAGGTCGCCACGGGATACTTTGGAAAAAAGACTCTCCCGGCCAAATCGTTCCCTGTCATCCAGATACCTCTCAACTTCTCGTATGTAGCCACTAACGACACAGATCCGACCTGGGTCGCGTGGTACGACGCATGCAAAAACGTGGCAACCGATGCAAATGGCGTCCAACCAGGTACTTTTTATTCTATTTTATTTTTTTGATTACTGTTTACTGAAACTTGTTTCTGTAGGTATTAACTTCGAGCTCATTCTCAACATGGACATAGCAGGGTTGCCGACGACCCAATCTGCTTCCGCGCAAGCAGCCAATGCAGGCTGTCCTTTCCAGCTTCCTGTGAACAGTCAGTAGGACTCTTCCGTAGCATGCGACGCTCCGTTTTCCCCATAGCCCCTTCTCTCCCTTCCACCACCTTCATTTTGTCGTGTCGTCTTTTTACCTTTTCTTTTTGGGATAATCACTTGTTTATCTGCCTTCAATATGCTAATATTCATCGGACAACTTCAAAAATCGGACGGGCGCCAATTGATCGCATAGTTTTACTCCGTGCATTTGCGTATTTTGACTATCTGACCAGTGTCGACGTGCGGGCAGCATATTTCCACCGAATACCGACTAGCTGCAGACTCTCATGTATGCAAGTTGCCACGTTTTTTTTACCGGGATACAATAAAAGTTAGTGGAGTCCGATCCACTTGCAAAGTCTGCGAGTGATCCTACGTCCGACCCTCACGGTCTCTTACTGCAATATGGTTATGGGTAGGAATCCGTGCCCGCTTGCCATCGTAACTTTCCTTCCATTTTACAGAGAATGTCAGTGAAGATCACTGACACCTTCTTCTGTATCACCTTCTTTTCCTAGCAACTCTTGACCTCAGGGCCATGTACGCACCCTGTGTTGGTACGAAAGAAGACCGGACCAGCGTTACAGGAGCGCAATGGTGCTACAACAGGCAGGTCTGCCACCGTTGGCGACCTGGCGATACAGCAGAATGCGAGTAAGCGAGACGCTGTAAACATAACTGGTAGCGGTAGGTGCCACTGCCTACTAATTCGACGACCGTTTGACTGCACGACTTTTCAGTGTTCACCATTCGTATACCTTGGACAAGAAGCTGGCGATGTGTGGAATATCGCGGTAAGCGTAGCAAAGACTTTTACCCGCAAGGTTAATTGCTACGTTCACCGTACCTGTTCGAGCGATAACGACTTTAGCTAGTAACTACACTTGCTACTTCATCATCTAGGTCCCCTAGTCATACGAGCACTATTCTGTCCTGCTGCTTATTCACAACACGCAGGGCACTTTACGCGTCCTCCCAAGGTGAGTTTCTAATTCTATCGTGCGTCACCTGGATCTCTCTCCCCCAGGTCGCTATTGAATCCAATCGTCATAGCACTTCCACAGTTCTCCTTCCACTCTCTGCTATGAAAATAGCCAATGCCTTCACTGCTAGTCGAGAGTGTAACCCCCCTTTGGCGACATGGCCACATCTATCGCAGGATTCTGTTGAAGCAGCCTGGATACATATCCAAAACCGCCTACGCCAATGTCTATGACCAAGACTCGTTTGGTTTCTGGCACCTCCGATAGTCGCAGCATGATGCGTAATCAATTCTGCATTCCGAACAAGGCTACCGTGGCTTGATGGAGCACCATGGTGGGTATAGGAGATAATAACTGTAAGGTCGTGGTTATGGCAAGTACCTGTTCACATCAGACAGTCTGAGCGACTCTCCCACGAGTGATTACGCTTGTTAATTGTTTCCCAACGAACAACTAGTCTTTTCATGCAATTCTCGTTATCGCGAAGTATCTCACACCACTTCCTCCCGGTTACTACCAATCCCGATGAACCTTCCACTCCCATTCCCTATCGCGCCTCAAAGTACCAGCAGTGAGTAGAGGGCTTGACTTCATTGGTGGCGCATTTGCTCGCAACCGCAAGTCTCTATTGATGCTGGGTACATACATATCTAACACCATTCAGGCCCGCAGCCATGCGGTTCTTCGATACCGATGATCTCCGAAGCACGGCAAAAATGATGGAAAGGTACGCAGCGACATCGTTATGTACCTCCCCAAACGGGGGATCTGTGAACTCTCACAGTCTTTGATGCGGGGAAGATCCCGTGACTGAATCGAGTGGTATCTTCAGGAATACGGATCGCACCGAACATCATGGTAAAGTGCATGAGTTTCGGGCTACGATATAGAAAGACAGTAACTCTTCGTAATCCGGAAAGTGGACTTCACCATCCTGAAATAGATGGCAATACCTCCAAGTGCGGCCAAGCCTTGATCGTATCCTCCAAGTCAATATTTGCGGGCGTCAGGCAGCAGGCTATAAGATGTCGGCACTATAATGACTTGAGCTGATGACAGGCCCGGTGAGGTTCCGGCGGAGGTTGCGGCCAAGTGAAGGGCATATCCTGACGGAGAGACGAGTCAGAAAAGAAACCATAAGAGTTCTAGAGGCTCGTGCTGTAACGAAATGAGAGACATGTCGACTAGTGCTTGCGAAGAATCGCCGTCGTCTGCGAATGGTGAACAGTGGATACATATGACCATGACCTTATTGAGCGAAGTCCGGCGTAACAAGCCTGTATGCGATGCGAGGGAGTTGACGTAGATATCAAGAGTGCGAAGTTGCAGGGAACCGTTGTTGTTGACACGCTCAGGCCCGGGGTCAAACTGATGAGGAAGATACATCCACAGCCGTCGCAATTGTTTCGCCTGGGCGAGACCGCTCAGCAGATCCCGAGAGATCACATAAGTCCTGATGATCTCCAGATCACAGAACTCGGAGACTAGTTTGAAACACAGATAGGCTACTTCGTCGGGAATGGTGACTCCACTAGAAATTTAGTACAGTTGTACCCGACGTGCGGATGTTTGGGCAAAGCGCTTGTATGGAAGGGAGGTCGAGATGTGCATAGAATGTGCCAGGAACGTCGAATCGCAAAGCGGATAAGCACGGTCTCATGAGAAGACGGAAGAAACGAACGATGGTATGGAACTCCGTGAGGACGTCCTCGACATAACTCCCAACAAGCACTCGGAATGATAACGCGCGGGAGGTTGGGAAGAGAAAGCCGGGATCTGGCGCGGAGGGTGAGGAAGCCGAACCATGGGGGAAGGGCGAAGTTAGCATAGTGCAGTACGATACTGAAGAACGTATGAAGTCTGTGAACAAGGCTTGAGAGTCGCCAGACAATGTTCCAGTCCTTATCGTGAGCGTGATAGCGACAGGCACTGCTGAGGTCACTCCTGCCCATCCAGAGGACGAGATAATACTAGTAGGTAGACCCTCACTTGGAATAGTCTCTCTCCTGAGTTCGCTCAGAAAACACTTGCAGAGGAAACTCCGCAAGATAGGTGTTCCGCGGCGGTCGGAGTCTCGCGGATCAGCCTATCCATAGCTAGTTCAGTGAAGGTCCTACTGTCAATGCACATATCGTCCAACGATCCTCGATGCATTGAAATATGAGTTGCAGGATCTCATCTACGCGGAGGGATGGATGTAGGGTGGTAGGATGGGAGCGGTGAACAACTCAGAACTTTAGGCAGGTGACCTGGTCGATGCGGCATGACTCCTCTCGGGCTTCCTGTGTGCCAACCATCGTCGGAAATGGAATAATGGCGATCCAGCTGACGTATGTATATATTTTCCTAGGCAATGGGCTTACGAGACTCGAGCACGGTTGGAAGAGAAGTCGAGCACGATGAAGCAACTTTCGCGGGAGTAACATGAGTATCATAGGATGAGAGTCGACGTACTACATACAACAGTGTCAACGACAAACGGGGTATTACAACTACAGCTAGCGTTGGGCTCTTCACAGGAATCTGCACGGGCTGAGAAAAAAAGAAAAAGAAAACGCGACAAGGGCGTGTCACGGATCTCAGATCTCAAATCTCAAATCAGTGGCGCTCGCCAAGTTTGACGCGGCCGACTTTACCCTCCGACAGCAGCGTTCAACGTTCAACTCGTTGTCCGCTCGACTTCAGCGGCGTCTTCTTCAAAGAGCCTGGCTTTGGAAAGACTGCCTCCGCACTCGCATAGCACGGGACGGGGTTACTGGAGGTGCCGTATGGCAGCCAAGTACCGATGGACTTAGCTCGACGGTCGTGTCGCAACTTCTTGTCCCCGTGGAGGGCGCTGTCATTGACCATGACATCAATCCCAAGTACGATACGACACAGAAGATACGCACGGATGACGTCTGCACACCGCCGGGTGAGGTGACGCGTTTACGATAGCAATACGAGATCGTCCAGATCGAGAGGACCAAGAGAATAAAGCACGCTGGCGGAATCGGGTGTCACCTACGACTACTACGAAACGTGCGACCCCGACCCATAGCCGCAAAATACTCACTGAGGCCCAAGGCGATACCTATGATCGTCTTTGTCTGCATCTCTCCAGCTTGGCCAATGGGTTGAAGCGCCTTGATGGATGGCATTTGGACGGTGGATACTTGGGGAGCGGACCTGTCGTCGTGAGTTGTCTGTTTTTATCTCGTTTCTCGTAGCACCGCATCTCATCTACTGTTGTCCGTCCCGCTCGTCCATCCGCAGCTCACAGCTTCTATACTCTAATCGGTGGATCTGCTTTCCTCTGATAGGAGCATACCAGTAGCCAGATTTGTGGTCGGCCCGGCTCATGCGCGCCCAAGTAAGTTCGTTGGTCCTTTATTTTTTGATTACTGTCTTCGCCCTTGATCCGGAGGGCTATATTTGACTTGGAATGCAAGTGCAAACGGCGCTTGCATACCCTCATCTGGAGAGTTTGCTTGACTCGAGTCCTTACCACGGTGGCTATACGTACAGCTTTACCAATCTGACGCGTCGACCTTTCCAATGGAATGCCAGCGAGCAAGGTCGTTGTCCTCGATGAGGCAGGGCGCACCGCATCCCGTTTGTTTCCGCCCGTCAATGACGTCGATGGTATTGGTCTTCTACCACTTGCGCGGTAAATTGCTGGTACAAGTCCCGTACGATCCGATGCCGTATTGGCTGGACTGTGCCCAAGGGCGTGTTGATGCACTCCTCAGAGTATGCTGCGCCCATCACCATCGGAAGCTAGACGACCCCCTGCGAAACGCCAAGCTCCTGCTTCTGCAGATACACGCGTTAGTGCCACACCCGGTGGCCACGAAAATGAACGTGGAGCTTCGGGATTGACGTAACGAGAACATATGCTCCATTTTGTGACTTGCCTATTCCACTGTGTTCACGGGTGTCGCAATCAAACGGATTACACAGCCTGTCTATCAGTTTGGCGCCCGGCGTTCTAGCCCCGTACTCAGCGAGCGAAGGAGGCAATACTCACTCCTTTCTCGGAATGCATCGTGTCGCTGGCACTCGTTAGACTGCCGAGACGTGCAGGTACAGGATGCTATACTCAAAAAGCGCGATAATTCAAGAAAGTACCTTTTCTACTCGTTTCTCGTAGCGCCGCATCTCATCGATTGTCGTCCGTCCGTTCGTCCGAGTCCGCAGTTCACACCTTCCATATTCTGATTGGTAAATCTTCTTTCCTCAGATGGGAGCATACGAGTGGCCGAATTCGTAGTTGGTCGGCTCATTCCACGCCCAAGTAGGTTCATTGGTCCTTTATTTCTTGATTACTGTCTTCGCCCTTGATCCGGAAGGCTATATTCACTTAGAAGTGCATGTCCATACCGTCGCCCAATGTAGCTCGGAGAGTTTGCTTGACTCGAATCGTTACCAGGTGGCTGTACGTACAGCTTCACCAACCTGACGCGTCGACCTTTCCAATGGAATGCCAGCGAGCAGGAACGTTGTCCTTAATGGGGCAGGGCGCATACCGTTTCGTTTCCGTCCGTTAACGACGTCAATTGTACCGGTCTTCCACCACTTGTGCGGTAAATTGCTGGTACAAGTCCCGCACGATCCGACGTCGTGCTGCTCGGGCTGGGTCCAAGGGCGTGTTGATGCACTCCACATAGTGTACTGCGCCCATCCCCATCGGAAGCTAAACGAAGCCCTGCGAAATGCCAAGCTCCTGCTTCTGCAGATACACGCATCAGCATCACACCTGGTGGCCACGAAAATGAACGTGGAACTTCGGGATTGACGTAACGAGAGCATATGCTCCATTTTGTGACTTGCCTATTCCACCGCGTTCACGGGCGTCGCAATCAAACGGACTCCACACATCAGGGAACCGGCAATTGGTCAGGACTGGTCACGAACTGGTTTATGACTGGTTCTGACTAAAATCCCGTTTACTGATGCAGCCCGTCCCTGAATTTGGCGCCCAATGTTCTAACTCTGTACTCAGTGAGTGAAGGAGGCAATATTCACTCCTTTCTCGGGATGCATCGTGTCGCTGGCACTCGTCAGACTGCCGAGACGTGCAGGTGCGGGATGCTATACTCAAAAAGCGCGATAATTCAGGAAAGAACCTTTTCTAATCACTTACTCCCGGAGCTGAAGAAGCAGGGCGGTTGTTTCATAATGCAGTCTGGAGCATGGAGCGCAGTCTCGACGCACGCCACATACATCTGGTCTGCTCTATTCATCGTAGTCGGCCTCGTGCAAAAACGGCTGACAATACAAGTTTACGTGTGACAGTGTGCGCAAACTGCCTGCACGCACGGTTGGGGAGCCGGCTGTGGCTGAACCGGAGGCGGTGATTGGGCGGTGGGAATAAATAGCAAGTACAACACAGGAACACTGGATAGTCTACATTGGTTACATCGCAATACAGCATCCGCTTCCTACAGTTTTTGAATTGTTTAAGTGCTCGGCAAGTGCTGTTATGGCACGTCATTGCCAACACGTGTCTGTTACGGTCAGTAACGGCTCGGGTAGGTTTGCAGATGAGTATGCTCTTTCTAAAGAGACAAGCGGACTCCGCGCAAGAAAAACGTAAGCATGGGTGGGAATACAACGAGACTATGCGAGGCGTTATCGTAAGGAGTTTACTCCTGCTCTATCGTGGGGTAGATGATAACCCGGCGCGCACGGACGGTCAGTCCAAGAGCTGATTCGGGCAGCGATGGGGGAAAGATATACCACAGACGGCGAGCAGAGCCGACATCGAGGTTCGCAACGAAGTGACGTGCCTGCCAACGCGGGAAAATCCATTTCCCGAGCAGAAGTCGAAGGCAGGGGCACACTGAGGTTCCACTAGAACCTGCTGAGGCGGAAACCCGTAAGAACTCCGTTCTATGGAAAGGGCGTTTGAAGAGCCGAGGTTCAATTCGTCGCATTCTACGAGTTATGTAGATTTGACGAAGCACTTGACTCGGCGCAGCTCGACTGCGCGGTCTGGGGTCGATGGGGTTTTGGCCCCGAATACGCAGGCAACGGGGGGCATGGAGAATATGCTGGAGGGGGCTGGAAGGCTTCTCCGGGCGAAGGGGGATCCGCCCTCTCGGAGTCGTACGACGGAGGCGAACAGTAGAGAGCGACGCGTAGAACTACCCATAGGACAAGTATGAATACCACTGTGAACAGGGTCGTGTGAGAAGGCAGCAGCGGAACGTGTGTCAATGACGACACTGGGGAGAAGTAGACATACAAAAGACTGCGATCACAATGAGTGGTATCGCCCAACTCGGGGGTGATTGGGTCGCATTGACTGTGTACGACGTGCTCGTCGAGGTGCTCATAGAGTAGATAGTGTGTGGGGGTGTTACGACGGGTGCCATTCAGTGGTCCAAGTCATCGCAGTCTTGGCGAGGGCGTTATTTATACACGAATACCTACTCAAGCTATCTAATTAGGGAAACAAGCTCGTCCTGTGCCTGTGCATTTCAAAAGCAGTGCTGCCTGCTAACGGCCGGTACGTTCCGCGCACCCCGCCCATGTGTGAGAAGTTCTGAAAAGAAATGGGCATGCCTGCGCCATACCCCGAATGGTGTCATCGCAAGGCCGCCGAACGGACTGTGCTGTCCTCAACGCGAGGACACGACCTGGTGTGTACAATGAACACGTGAAGAAACCTGGCAGTGGGGTAAGCGAAAGGGAAAATGGGGGAGCCGAGGGCGGGATATTGAAGGAAACCGACACAACTCAGCGACGCGGTGATAGCAAAAACTTCCGGTTCGCCCCTATTCCAACCCTAGAGTATTCTAACGAATCCGGATCACTCTGAATGAAGCAGTGATGACTCGGACTACTGCGCAGCGCTCAAGTGCGTGTGGCAGAAGGCTGTTGGGAGAAGAACGAATCGCCGTTGGAATCTTATCAGATTAGACGAATTGACCGTGGATTGGCAATGGTCTCGGTTCCGACAACTTCGCAACTTCGAAAGCGACAACGCCAGGTCATCCAGCTCGCGAATTAGCTGAGCTCCATGCAAAGTGCTGGCTGTTTTAACCCACAAAACGCCTGGATACCGGTGTGTACGGCCCAAACTCCACATAAGGCGATCCTTCGCCGTTACCTGCCTATCTCTGGCCTTGTTAGTGCGATGTGGAGCACTAGCGTCGTATTGAACGTGCCCAAACCAGGTACCACAGCCCTACTCAGCAGCTGCATGCTGTGGACGATGGACCACAAACCACATATCCACAGAGTGCTGAGATGTCAACTCGGCCGCCGGGTTTCCGATCGATATCTGCCACCATGAGACCTCGAGTCCGGCGTGTGCGCATAGTTCTTCTACAGGGAATTCCTTCGTAAGGCGGACCCCCTAAAGGTTAGCACCACAGATTTCCTGTGTTTGGGCCGTCACAGGCCTAGCGAGTGCAGGCCCTGTTTGGCCCGCGGAGCCCATTCCGATCGCAAAATTACGACGATTCACCGCTAAGAAACAAGGAACGTGGGTACCAATTCACAGATACACTCGCAATCACTTATTATCGATATGCCACAACTCCGCGCGCGGTGCTGAGATTGTTGCGACCCAATAACTAGGGGGTTCGAGACAGTGCCTCACGGTCCACCACGGTATACGCTACGGTAGAGCTGTTCAGAACCCGCAAGTCGAATGACATCGAGAATGCCTCATTCCAGACCCGCTTACCACCAATGGCTGACTAAAAACCACGGCAGGGCGATATTAACTTGGGGCTTCGAAGGGGTGCGCTCAATGCAGTGCAGGTCTGGGGTTCACCCTTTTTCCACGTGTCAACTGGTGATCAGGATGGTCCACCGGTGGGAATCGGGGACGCTCGAGAAGTATGATGCATACAAAACCCGCTCATTTCTTCAGTTCTGGGATATATGTACATCCAACGACGCTCATAGGTTTGACACGGTGACTAAAGTTCGAAGCGGCAGAGCAGCCTCAGAAGCGTGGGGCGTGTACACGGGGTATATATTGGGAGATACGATACAGCGGTCCGGCCTCGATGGGCATGGCTACAATGTGGGAAGAAAAGCGGAGTCTGGGCAGAAGAAACAGTAAGTATAGGTATCTGGAATCGTGGGAATAGGAATACAACGAGACTATGCAGGGCGTTATCGTATGCAGTTTACTCATGCTCTATCGGTACATAATAACCCGACGCACACGGACGGTCAATCCAACGGTTGACTCGGGCAGCGACGAGGAGAGGTATACCGTGGAGGGGAGGGCGACCAGCGCCGACGCTGACGTTGGCAACGAAGTGGTGCGCCTGCCAGCGTGCAAACCATTGCCCAAATGGAAGTCGAGGGCAGGGTATATTGGGGATTCACTAGGACCTGTGAGGCGGCAGCCTCTGAAAACTCCACTCCATAAAGGGAGTTTGACGAGCCGGGATCCAGTTAGGAGTAGAGAACGAGTCATGTAGACTTGATGAAGCACTTGACTCGGCGCAGCTTGACTGCGAGGTCTGGGGTCGATGGAGGTCTGGCCCCGAATATGGCGGCGGCGAGCGAGATGGAAAATATGCTGGAGAAGGGGGGACGAGTAATTTAGATAGAGAGGATTCCGACATCTCAAAGGTGTGAGACGGAAGCAAACTCTGCCGAGAGGAGGAATGACCGCGTAGAATTCTCCGGAGGACGAGTATGAGTACCGCTGTGAACAGGGTGGTGTGAGAAGGTGGAACGTGCGTGAATTACAGAGACGATAGGGGAAGAAGAGTAGACATACCCAAGCCTACGACGATGATAAGAATTTTCGCCCAACCCGGGAATGATTGGGTCGCACTGACGTTGTATGACGTGCTCGCCGAGGTGCTCATCGAGTATATAGTATGTGTAGGGGGATGGGAGGGGAGGGCACCGCTCGAGAGATTTGGTGGTTCGCGTCATTTGACTCGAGAATTATTTATACACATGGACACGCCCGAGTTTATGTAAGTAAGTAACGGCAGGGTCACAATTGCTTGCTCCCAACTACGTAGCGCCTCAAAGTGGCAGTGCTGCTGGCCAACGGCTGGTGCCGTGTTCTCTCCTACGAGAGTCTCACGAAATGCAGAACGTAACCGAGAAAATTCAGGGCGATGACAGAAAAGTTCCGGTTCGCCCCTATTTCCAACTCGAAACGACATGCCAAGTGATTCAGGCTGCGCTGCGTGGAGCAGAAGCCTATGCCGAGAAGAACCAACCACAGTCAGCATCTCATATCAGATTGGACGACTCGATTGTAGAGTGGCAATGATCTCGGTTCCGACAACTTCGCAACTTTGAGAACGACGCCAGGTCATCCACCTCGTGAAGCTGAGCTCGATGCAAAGTACTGGTCGTTCTACTCAAAAACGCCTGCATACCTATGCACGGTACACCGAGTAACTGGGGACCCACTTGGTCCCTAACCTGTGCGCACAATGGTCCACTACCGTCGCCTGCGCGTTCTCTAGCCCCCGGCAGCACGGTGCGGAGCACCAGCGTCGTGTTGTACATGCCCAATCCAGTACCACAGCCGTGCTCAGCTGTATGCTGTGGCTCATGAGAGAGGACCACAAAACACATGGACAGAGTACTGAGATGTCAAAGGATAGGTTTCTGACCGATGAGTCTGCCGCCATGACCCATCCCTGTGATGCATGCGCGTGGTTCAGGCTCGTTTCTACCGCGACTTCCTTTGTAAGGCGGCCCCAGGTTAGCCCCACGAATTTCCAATATTTCGGCAGTCAGGGCTGTTAAACACGTACACGTGCTGCTTGGCCCGCGGAGCTTTTTGCGATCGCCACACCACGATTCATCGCTTAAGAAACAAAGAACGTGTGTCCACTTCGCAGAGACCCCGCGTAATCACTTACATAATTACCGATATGCCACGCTCGGCCCGTGGTGCTACCACCGTTTCAACCCAAACAAACCACCGTGGTAGACGTAAAGCTGTTCAGAAAACACCATCAAGAATGCTGCATTCCAGACGCACTCATCACTGATCAGTGATTACCAACGACGACGACAAGGCCGAGATCCCCTAGTGGACTCAAAGCGGCGCGCTCATGCAGTGGGCGCCTAGAGCTCACCTTTTTTTTCACGTGTCGGGTGCTGATCAGGAAGATCCGCTGGTGGACGTCCGAAGTCGACCAGGACACTCAAGATGTATAATGCAAACGAACTCATTCAATTGTTCATATCTGGAAAAATACAAATAGCCACACTCACTTCGGTACGGTGACTAAAGTTCGAAGCGGAAGCAACCTCGGAAGCGCCGAACGTGTCAATGAAAGACAGGGCATATATATTCGGAGATGTGATGCAGTGGTCCGGTCTTGATGGGCAACACGCTGCAGAAGGAAGTTATCATGTCTCCGCGCAGTGCATCTACTTCTTCTAAAGGTCATAGCACCACGCTGTCGTAGTTTGGTTGGCGAAAAAAAAGGGGTTCTGATAATTATTGTGATATTAACATATCCGCCCCTTCCACCGGTTGTTTATAAATCATGGAACCCAAAAGCGTAGTACTGATCTGATCCCAGAAGTCAGGCGACCATTCGCTCTTTCATTCCCGAGCGTGTTCATTTATCTGATTCGAGGTTGGCATCCTGCGTCCGACCGGGCTAACAAAGCCGTGTACACTCCGTGTCGAAAAGAGGTTATCTGTCATGATTACAACGCAGAGGAGTTGCCTCAACTGCAAGCCGGATCTTGCAATGATAGGGTGTCGGGAAAGATCAGATGTTGAAATATCAAAATGTTGCCGTGTTCGTCACGCAGCAGACGCCAAAGATGCAACCCAATTCGGACCGAGGGTCTTGAAAAGCTGAAAGCTGATCGCCAGGATTGGCAACGCGGAGCATAGGCGGTCAGTCCCAAATAGCATTGAGGCAGGGCGCAGTTTTGCTGTGAATTAGCATCTCTTCGCCTGTACTGAAGGAAGTAAACAAGGATTCATTGCTGTGAAAGTCCAACCGAGCTGTCTGAAACCGTTCATCCGGGCACACCTCCATCATGTAGTTGAGACAGCCTGGTTTTTGGGCCGCTCAACGAAATATCTAAGGTATCCAAACTTCGGTACCATCAACAATAACGCGCTTTCGGTGGCGTATCCCGGGTTCGAATAAAACGTACCGCCCGGGACGGTATGAGGCACAGCAGCCAATGTGCCATTTATCAAAGTCCGCAGTTAGCTTCTTGTATTGAAGTTAGTGCATTATGACGGTTCGTACCACTGGAACCATCTGTGCATTGGACCACAGCGTAAGACAGCGCATCTAGATATCCTTATGCAGTTTAGGGTAAAATGCACTGCTTGATCCCAGCCAACATAACAATAGAGTGCTATCAGCCCCCACTCGACCAGAATAAGTAAAACACCACATGGGTCCAGGCTCGGAGTCCGGTAATTCATGGAGGTATTTGCATCACGTCTGAGGTTGCGTTGTTCGCGTCCTGCATGCGCGCTTGTTCGCCACCATCAGTAGTAAGCAGGATGATGCATACGAGTCGTACCGGAACAACAACAATTCCGCCCTATCAATATCCGTCTCCGCCGACAGTTATCGCACGCGTGATCAAACAGGATTTCAAGCGCTAGGACTGCGGACCATTTTTTCCCAGAGCTCAAGGCGAGACAAAATCCCCTCTACGTTACCCGCCGAAAAAATGGGGTCGAGAGAGAAATTGATGGGTATGGAAGATCGTTTCCAGATAATTTCGTCAACCCGCTCCACGAAATCGAGGGCACGTGATATGTCTTGCGGACTGAGGCTACCACGAGTACGCGGCGACAACTTGGACGGGGCAGAGTTGGGGTCTCCTGAAAGTAGAAGCGAGGGCCGAACGTTCGTTATACTTGCGATGGCCTATCCAGGAATTCAGGCATGTTACCACATACAAAGAGAAAATTCGTGCCGTCAACGCTCGTTTTGCCTCCTCCTCAGAAAGTTGAGCGACCTCTGTAGCTATGCCGTCATCACCATCTTGCTTTGGACCGTAATCGGAACCTCCCGCGATGGCGATCTGAGGCCCAGTTTCCGTTCCATCACGCACGGTGGTGGCCGGTACTCGTAGATTGGATGGAGCAGTAGGATTTCTACAAGGCTTGGAATCTTGGGCTCCGCTCACTACCTTCTGCGTCATTTTGTGTTCCTTCCCCTTCCCCAACCTCTCCGCGACCAACTTTTGCAATTCGTCATACTGCCGGCGAAGAGTACGCATCTCATCACGGGCACTTCCGAGCGCGTCATTCAACTGGTCGAATGAAAATGGCGTGGTCAGAACATCGCGGAGCGGTGGCGCATCGTGTGACTGAGCTGCGCCGTCCACGTCAGGATACCCGCTTCTATCTGGTCGTGAACTTTGTACGGTAGCAGCGACGGGTTTCGCTTTCAAGGTGACTGTGTCCTCTACCTGTTGGTGTCAACAAAAGTGGTAAGAAAGCAGGATAGGCTGATCTGCCGTGCGGTAGACATACGATGTCTCGTGGATCGTCCACGTCTGTTTGTGCACCTCCACCGAGGGAATCCAGCACCTGTTGATCCGGCTGAACAACTTCAACAGGTGTCCCTCCTTGACTCTCCGTGTGGTTCTGCCCTTCAAACATATTGCATATCTTCTCAAAATCAAGTCTTCCGGATTCGTCTCTGAGCGCAGCTCCGTCCGCTGTAATTCGAGCGCGCGGAACGGTAGAAGTCGGAGGTACATCGTCTATTCCGTCAAAAGCCAAGAGATCGATGAGGGCTTCGAACGCTTCATTCGGAACGCCGTCTGCAGCCTGGCCGCCCGTAGGTAATGATGGCGTCGGTATCGAAGGAGACGTCGCAACAGTGTTTCTTGACATTTCGGTCGTTCTATGCAGCCTAGCAGAGTGTTCGGCGACATCTACAGCCGGTTTGTTGTATCAGTTCGGCTGAGCTACTGAAAGTTGTTGCTTGCTTGTTGAAGGCGAAAGCTTGCTACAGAAAAGCGAGCGTACAGACAGGTCCGCGCTACTCGTGGCACGTGACTACAGCCGTAGTGAAGAATTATTTAGTGGCCATTTTTTGCTCCTCCCTTCCAGCACCACTTGCAACTTACTGATAGACAAACCTCGAACTCGCCGTTTCAATCTGCCCTCGACAGGGAAAATTTAAGGTGACCAAAAATGGTGATGCGTAGACATCTGACAGTCGATGATCACTTGGACTCTAACCCTCAAAGCTCAGCGCGTGATGCAATGTTGTCGTCGGGTTTGTTGTGCTCTTTAACAACTGTGCAAGTCAAATACAGCCGACATCAAGAGGCACGATCCAATGAACTTCGACGAGTGTCGGATTTCACGTGCATTTGGCGACTCACATTGAGTAAAACTTCTTTTTCGCGCTGGACGAGATACTTAATGTTGCAGTTTCTCTCACAAAACTCGAAATACGTAGCTGTGGATGGGATTCACGCACGCGGACTCGAAGAGGGTAAGATTGTACCCGTACGCTTACGACAGCTATGGCCTGAACGTAATCTAACAGTGCACGTACCCGGGCAACAAACCGATTTCGAAAGACTAGGCCCGCAGGCTATCTAAACTGGGCAGTCATCGTTTTCGGCGTTGACCCCACAACGATGAGAGCGAGCCTCGTCGAGGACATCCCTAATCAACTCCAGCTCGTCGACGATGTTATGAGGGAATCCGAGTGAGCGGTCCTTGACAATTGACAGCAGTGTTTTGTTAGAGACTATGTAGACCCGTTGGTTAGGTAAGCCAGCTTCCTTGAGGTTTTTCCTGACAGTCGCTCGCGTTTCCGCGATGAATCGTCCGCGGGCACTAGGGAACAGTGACTCGCGCACAGCCGCGTCGTCACGATCCCTATCATACCCATCCTCCTGCATGATATTGAGGATGTGTGCGTCCGCTTTCGAGCGAACGATATAAGTGGGGATTTGGAATCTCCTGCAGTTCATCAAGATTGCGATATCCATCTCTGTGAAGCGATTGTCGAACAGGACAACGACGCAATCAAACACGAAGAGACCCTGTGCGTTGAAGTATAGCCAGCCGGGCTGTTGCAGAGTCCCTGCCCCTGGAATATCATACCACACGAACGGCAAATCAGGGTTTGGGTCGGGATATCGACCTATTGTAACAGTGGTTTCGACAACTCCCGTTTCCGCAGCATCTTGGTGCCGAGCATCCAGCCCACGGATGGCATTGACAAACGATGACTTGCCACTGCCAGCAACATCTGCGACAGCAAAATGGAAGCGACCTTGTTCGTATTGCACCCTTATTTTCGCTGCGGCTAGTTCATCCGATGTGGGTATGACAATCGGCTGTATACCCTCTCTAAGGCGGTCTTCTGCCTTTTCCTGCGCCTCCTTAGCAGCCCGCGCACTTTCCGCAGCCTCTCGCGCAGTCTTATCTACCGCCGCTTGTGCAACCTTCACCCTTCTGGTGATTTCGATGGTATTGTACATAGCTTCCGTGGCCTGCTCCCGAAGTCGGTTGGTTTCTCTCCGAGCTTCGTCCAAACGTCCGGCACTGGACTGAGTGCGACCGTACCAGAACACACCCACCAATTTGTGATGTGCCACACTCTGTTCGGATAGTCTTTTGCCTTCCCTTCGCCCTCTCAACTTCACGAGTGAGCTCGGTTTCATGGCATAGAGCTGTAGCTCTGTCCTGGATCGCTTGTTCTGACTTCCTCTTAGCTTGTTCTGCTGCGCGTGCTGCTTCACTCGCCTTCTTCGTGACAAGCTCTGCGATCCCCTGCACGTACTCTTCTCCACTCTTATTTTCAGCCATGGCACGTAGTCTTGGGTTGTCGCCAACGGGACGAGTGGAAAAGTATCCGAGGAGTTTCCAGATAAGCCATGCAAGTTGCAGCATACCGTAGCCAGCAACTCCGACGCAGCCAGCCCCTAATACCTTGCCCATTTTGCTGAACAATATTTGTTTTCAAGTTTTAAGGTATGAGTCCTTAGACAACGCAAGTCGGTTGAAGTGATGAGACATACCCTGCACCTAGTTGAAGGAAGTCAGAGGGGACAGCGAGATCGATGTAGAACTCTTTTATGTGCCCTTCGTTCAGTCCACGACCTCTAAACGAGGATTCCATTGATAAACCATAATCCGGCAACGGCGGAGATATTTCATTCCCGTGCCCTTCTGGACCATAACATGCCCATCAAGCGTGACAGACATGCTGATCATATAACAGACCTCCCTCCCTCAAACGAGTGTCCTCTTCTCCACTGCTCTGCAGGCCAACCCTAGACCCCAATTCGAATATCAGCGAGACTGGATTCATACTCTGGTTTCCCTGATGTTCATGTCCAATCCGAATCTCCAATGATGTCGTACGGCCGACCTGGCTGCACTTTCTTACCTGGGCTCTTCATCTCGCCGCCATTTTCACTCGGCAAGCTACTGTGCACACTGGGCTGGGCCACGAGCGTAATCCTTTCCTAACCATTGCTTTATACCTATTTTAGGTAATCTCCATATCCCCCTATTTCGCAGCTTCCAGACGTTCACATCCTCAACATCATGGGTTATGACGGTGAAAGTGATGGTGGAACTTGTCATGTTCACACTGCCTGTGAGCCCAATCAAGTGGTATCCTCGCAGGGCATTGAAATCGACATTCTGAGATTGCAAACCTACTCTATCGGAAGTGTACGCCGTGCCATTGGGTTCCCTGATGCAGCTGCCAGCACAAGTGGATAACGTGTCCGGGTCCAGAATACAGGCTGTAGTCTGCTCATGCCGTAGTCATGCGGAATTCATACATACGCTGCACACCGAAGAATCGAGGGATTGAAGTACGTATCAACCTAATTAGCTCAAATATTTTGCCTGGCTATGCGGTTGATCCGTTCCTATTTTCGTCTCGCCCTTTTCTTCATATACGTCATGCATCACACTCATCCTCAGATCCCAGAATGCAACGTCCAGTACAAGTCTCCTCTGGTGCATCGTGATGTATATGATGTAGTCCTTTCAGCGCCCGAGACTTTACACTCGTGGCGCTATAGCCTGTATCTCTGACATAAAACGCTGTACGGGCTTCCTCATACATCGCCTCGCATCGCGACTTATCCTTGCCCCCGTCTTTGCCTGTACAAGCGTCACTCATAAGGTTGAGTTTACGGAAGTCTGCCCTTGACCAGACGATTGTATGTAAGGATCCGGGACCGTTCAAGGCAACTTGTCAATGCTGCAAGTACGAAGCGGTCGGCCATAAGGATGATGATGCAAGGGAATACAGAGTTCGTTGATCGTTGAGTGGCCTCCGCACTGTTATACTACGTAACTGGCAGTGGCAATGTGCCTTCTAAGGGGTCTTGACAGAAACATTGCGGTCACACTTTTCGACATTTTGGCCGTGCCGATTTTGCTTCGATTAGAAATCAGAGACCAGCTACATGGAGCCGCAGCTGCGCCGACGACGCCGACGTAGGCATCCTGCAGTCACCCATACAGTCATCATGTGTCCCCTGGAACACGACTCCATCTTCGACTCCGATCCCCTCGAAATTGGTGTGGCAATAGCGACTTCTCGCTATAACGACGTAGTTGTCGTGCTAGTCGTACACTCACGAACGGTGAAGTTACATCTGTCGGCCCAATGATCGTTACGTTTGACCATACATGTTTTGGACCATGAGTAAAACATTTCGCTCGCGCCAAACGAGACCATTCGGAGCAGCCCTGGGAGTACATGGTAATACAACGTGATCAGAGGAGAAACATACGGAGACTCGAGACAAGTGACTTGTCACCTGCGTGAGTTATAGTACGAACACAATCTGGCAATGTAGGTATGCGGATATCGGGTTTCAAAATACCTGGTCAGCCGTCATCGTCCGCACGAGCTGCGTAACGAGGAGAACAAGCCTCATCTAAGATGTCTTTAATCAGTTCCAACTCGTCGATGATTTTAGAAGAGAATCCGAGCGAACGGTCCCTGACAATCGACAGCAATGTTCTGTTGGAAACCATGTAGACCCGCTGCTCAGGGTAGTTCTGCCTGCTGTAGGTTTCGTTTGACATTTGCCCGCGTGTCTGCAATGAATCTTTCGCGAGCGGTCCTGTATAACGACTCGCGCCTTGGCCCCTCGTCATGTGCACTGTCGTATCCGTATTCGTACATGATATTGCGAATGTGGACGTCCGCTTTCGAGCGTACGATATAAGTGGGAATCTGGAATCTCCTGCAGTTCATCAAGATTGCGATGTCCGTCTCCGTGAAGCGGTTGTCGAACAGAACGATGACACAGTCAAACACAAAGAGTCCCTGCGCGTTGAAGTACAGCCAGTCGGGCTGTTGCAGAGTCCCTGCTCCAGGAATGTCATACCACACGAACGGCAAATCAAGTTTCGGGTCGGGGTATCGACCGATTGCAACAGTGGTTTCGACGACTCCAGTTTCCGCAGCATCTTGGTGGCGATTCTCCACACCACGGATGGCATTGATGAATGATGATTTTCCACTGCCCGCGACACCTGCGACGGCGAAGTGAAAGCGACCTTGCTCATATTGCACCCTCGTTTTCGCTGCGGCTACTTCGTCCAATGTGGGTATGACAACCGGCTGTATCCCCCTCTTGAGGCGTTCCTCGGCCTCTTCCTGCGCCTCCTTTGCAGCACTCGCGTACTCTGCAGCTTCTCGTGCGGCCTTCTCTGCTGCCGCTTGAGCAGCCCTTGCCCTTTCGGCGATTTCCTTGGAAGCCTGCTGAGCACTTCTAACCTTCTCCTGAGCTCGTCGTGTTTCTCTCTGGGCTTTCTCCAAACGCTTGACTCTAGACTGCTCGCTATCTCGTGATGACCCACGTACTCGCGATGCGTTGCATTCCTGCTTGGATATTCTGCTCCCTTCTTTTTGCCTCCTCAGCTTTGCGAACGAGCTCATCTTCGTGGCGACGAGCTCTAATCTGGTCCCGCCATGCTGCTTCTGACTGTCGTTGGGCTTGTTCTGCTGACTGAGACGCTTTGCTTGCGTCCTGCGTTGCGAGCTGAGCCATCTCCAACACGTACTCCTTGCCACTCTTGGTTTCAGCTACGACTCGCAACCTCTGGTTGTCGCGAGCACGATGCGTAGAGATGAATCTGAGCCTTTTCCAGATGTGCCACGCAAGACGAAGTAGACCGTAACCGGCAATTCCGACGGCGCCAATGGCTAAGACTTGACCCATCCCATCGAACGATTACCTGTTCTTCGTCCTTAGACGACTCTGTATGGTGGAAATGAGGGAAACGTACCCTGTGCCTAGTTGGAGAAGACAGTAAGATAGTGGAATCAGTGTAGGACTCTTTAACTTAGGACCTGTCTGTGTGTTCAGGCCACGAGCGTCATGCAAGGCTTCTCTATCGATAAGCGATGACGCCGCTATCCCATTCTCGTGTTGCTGGGAAAAACTGCCATGCAGTGTGCCAGTCACAATTCATGTGGCCCCGCACAGATAACTGAGTGCATGTAACTCTTTACAATGTTAATACCCTCTGCATCGAACTTGCACGTATACAAGGATCGTGTTGGAGCAGGCTCGGGCCACTGGGCGTTGCTGTCACGTGATACGTACTCCTTTTTCTGCTCTCCTCAGCGTGTAGTTATCGAACGACTGAGCTTTCTCTTTGTCTAGCGTCTCCATCGGTCAGGCCTTCAGGTATCTTTTCAAATCTTCTATCATGCATCTGTGTCTTTTGGTGGATGAAATTTTGCGACTCATTTTCCGTTGCATCAAAGATCGCAAAACGTTGTGTGCGTTGGCAAGGACCTGCCGCGCCTTCAGCGAGCCAGCTGCGGATCTGATCTGGGAGACTCTGTCCGACATGCAACTGATTTTGCGGAATATATCTTGCGAAAGGATTTTATGTGAGGGACGACACCCAGTAAGGCCCTACTATAATTCTTTTCGTGTCGATGGGCAGAGATACACCACCCACAGCGCCTGACACAATCACAATCACTCAGACTCAGTGACGACGACTGGGGCATTTTCCGGAGAATTTCAAGCCACGTTCGCAGACTTGACTTCTACGCCTTCTCTGTAGATAACGATGTTCACCCATGGTTGAGCTTCCTGACCTCCCCGCCAAACCCAAGCTTCCTTTTCCCAAACCTTCACTCATTGTCATTTGAAGCGCCGCCCCTCAATTATAGTCGTGCGAATAATTCCGAGGATATCCATGCAGCGTTTCCGACCATCGCCCGTTTGTTCTGTCTTCTTTTGGGGCCACGCTTGTGTACGCTCCGACTTAACGTCCCTGGCGCATTCTATACCTATTTCGACCTCTCTTTCATACCAATGCTTTCCCTAAATATCCGAGTGTTGAGTATAGTAGATCCGAAATCTGAGTGGGGTGGGGGTGGATACTCAGTTCCCGACGAAGCTATATATCCGTTTTCCAGGGTAGTCTCCAATCTGGAGGTGTTTAGGTCAGACGTGATTTCCTGGGATCTGCTGACCAGTCTCGCTCACGCAAAGGCGTTGCGACGGCTCTGGATCTATCTTCCTCGTTGGCTTGGCCCTAGGACTGAGCGTCCCAGTGGCACCATTTTCCCGCAACTTCGTACTCTCGATATCCGAGCCAACTCCCTTGCGTCGTGTGCAGGGTTCTTCCGTTGGACTCCCCTCACTAATGTCACTGAGATAACTATCTACTGTTCATCATCCGGAGCAGATGATGACGATGTTTTGCAAGCAGTAGTTGACATGTCGTCTTTGATATCACCGCAATGCATGGGCCTAGAGTCCATCTTCTCTTTGTTCCGCAATCGTTTTTCCTACGGTGGAATTCCCTCCACTGGCCCGCGTCCTATGCTGGAACCTTTCCAAACTTGCCATCGGCTCAGGGTCATTGCATTGGAGACGCTGTGTCACCTTACGCTCGCAGACAGTGACCTGGAGGATTTGGTCAAGGCTTGGCCACTCCTGGAGGCATTCCACCTGATTCAACGCGGTTTAGAGCACCCTCTTATTCGCCTCACGCTACGGGGAATTACTTCCCTACTATATCATTGCCCCAAACTCACGCACTTCACGTTGATGTTCGACGCAACCCGTGTTCCTGAAGATATCGCTCGACTTAGTTTGGGGACCCTCTCCGCAGTGAGGTACATGGGAGTTGACAGGTCCTCCGTTTCGCCAAGTACCGACGTTCCCGCATACTTTTCCACCATCATGCCGCACTTGGAGATCGTAACTGTCCATGACAGACACCATTATTGGTCTGAATGGAATTGGGTGTGTAGCCAACATCAACATAGGCCTCTGGCACGAAAGAACTCGTCGCCGGATGAGTTATTCTATCTACTGGCCGCTACTGCCAACACTGAATTCCGTGGCAGAGATTGGGTGTGAAGTTTCAGTTGGTAACAACCGGGGGGGTGACGAGAGGTATTTTGTAATGACCTACATGAGAATTGTGCGAATGGAGTCGTCTTTTGTCGGGGAAACAACTGATTGAGTGGCGACGGCAGTTACTCCGAGGAGAGTTGTTACAGGTACCGGTCCCAACCATATGCGCTGATTCCCTACAAAATGAGAAGCTTGATCGCTGACGAGTAACTCTAATTGGTTTTCGTGTTATTAGTACACATATGATGCCAGTGCCCTTCAAATCTGAAATGAGATCAGAGATACACATGTGTGGCAAGAAGCTCGTCCGCACGAGAGGCATATCAGTTATACTTCCCTCAAGTATGCCATTACATATGTAATCCCTTACTGGTGTGTCTAGGCACTCCTCACTGGTACCTCGCCTCAGACGCCAACGAAAGCGGATCCAGCACCTTCATACGGCGACACATGAGAGTGGTGATTCTCGTCTTTCCCGCATTGCAAGACAGCCTCAAGAGGAAGCAGGTTCGCAACCATCACGGAGAGGAAAAATACTTTTTTGGGTTCGGGCAAGCTTTGGTCATTGTCACGGGGTCGTTGGCTCATCGTTTGTTGAGTGCAGGAGCAAACTAGATTTTAAGGGCACATTTGAAATGACAAGACCCAAGGAGGGTGGTATATGAGGTTGTTCCACAAATGGATTCCGACAATGAGATCATCGAGAGTGTACGAGTACAATCATGCATATATAATTGACCCGCAACCGTACTGAACTAAATGCAATGGATGGGGAAAGCCAAGGCCGTCAGTTATGATCCGGGAAGCGTAGGCAACCTCGGAAAGGTAACTGAAAGACCTCTTCACGAAGGTTTGGGAAGGATGTCTGTAGCTGATTCATGGAGATATCGAGGTTCAGTACTACAGTCGAACAGAGACGAATTCGGAGGGGCTACCGCCAACCATGTCAATGTCAATCCGGACTGTAGAAGCATAGTGTACATTCCGAATGATGAAGATGGAGACCTGAGAGGTGAGAACTTGAATCTTCGCAGAAAGAATGGAAAAAAGAGGAGATGTCTTTTCTCGGTAGCGAAGGCACGTACTAAGCGTACGGAGAATTTAGTCTACGCGTGAGAACGTCGCTAGGTTGTCGTTCTCTTCACCTCGAACCGTTCACTCGCATCTCAAGCCAAGGCTCAGCTGAGCCGCCCGCCTGATCCCCCTCACTCTTTGCACCCGCCCACTACCCCCTCTCCCCGGCCGGCCAAAGCACCCATCGCAATCCCGTTTGTCCGACGCCTCGAGCTCGACATGCACTCGAAGCTGACCTGTTCAGTGCCCAGCCCACCCTCAAAGCTCAGCTCGCCCACTCATGCCTGGCTTCGGTCCGGAAAGCCTATCTGTTTTCGCCACAACCCCAGCCTACTTACTCCCCGTCACTCGCCATAGTCACTTGTCGAAACATTCCTCTTACTCTCTTTCTCCTAGCTAACGAGACGAACGCGTAGGGTTGTTAGTAGTGATCGGTTCACTGGTTTTCCGGCTCATGCTAAATCCTCTAAGCAAGATCAATGTACAATTGGTGAGTCCTACTCGCAAACCCTTTAACATGCTCCAGTCGCCGGTACATTGACTTGAGTCGGCCGTCACGAGAGCGCGTCAGGGATCTCAAATCAGTGGCGCAGGTGCTTGCCAAGCTTGACGCCGGGCGGCCGACTTCCAGCGTTTAACTCATTTTCCGCTACTCGAATTCAGCGAGCGTCTTTTTCAAAGAACCTGGCATTGAACAGACTGCCTCCGTATTCGTATGGTGCGGGACGGGGGTTATTGGGGTTCCCGTATGGCAACCAGGTACTGATGGATTTAGCTCGACGGTTGTGCCACTCGGAAGATCTCGTTCCCGTGGAGGGCACTGTCATCAGCCACAACATCAATCTCAAGTACGTACAACAAAATGCAAAAGATACGCACGGGTGACTTCTGCATACCACCGAGCAAAGTGAGGCGTTTGCGAAACTAACACGAGAGCGTCCAGATCGAGAGGACCAAGAGAATAAAGCATACTGGTGACATCGGGTGTCACATACGACTCGGCCATGTAGGAAGCATGCGATCCCGAATTATGGCCGCAAAATTACCCACTTAGGCCCAAGACGATGCCTATGATCGTCTTCGTCTGCATCTCCCCAGCTTCGCCAGCGGGCTGCAGTGCCTTGGTATATGGCATTTGAACGGTGATATATGATACTTGGGAGCGGACTGTCGAGATGAGTGGTCTGTTTTCATCTCGTTTCTCGTAGAAGCGCATTTCATAGACTTGACGTCCGTCCGCAGTTCACAGCTTCCAGATTCTAATTGGTGGATCTGCTTCTCTCTGATGGGAGCACACGAGTAGCTAGATTCGTGGTCGGCCCGGCTCGTGCCCGCTCGAAGGAGTTCATTGGTCCTTGATCACCTCATTACTTTCTTCGCACTTGATCCGGAACGCCCTATTGATTTCGAAATGCATGTCCAAATGTCGCTCAGAGAGTTGGATTGACTCCTGTCCCTACCCTGGTGCCTATACGTACAGCTTCACCACCCTGACGCGTCGACCCTTCCAGCGGAATGCTAACGAGTAGCGATGTTGGGCAGCACGCACCGCATACGGGTTCTCTCTGTCCGTCAATGACGTCGATGCGGTCTTCTACCACTTGCGTGGTAAATTGCTAGTATATATCCCGCATGGTCCGATGTGCCGTGTTGGTCGGACTGGGCCCAAGTGCGTGTTGATGCACTCCTCGTAGTATACTGCGCCCATCACCATCGCAGGTGACATAGACGACTCCCTGCGAAAATGCCAAGCTTCCTGCTCCCACGGGCACACGCGTCAGCTCCACATAGGTCTGATGGCCTCGAAAATGAACGTGGAACTTCGGGATGACCTAACGGCAGTATGTCACGACTTGCTTATTCCACTGTTTTCGTAGGTATCACGATCACACGGACCCCCCAGCCCATGAATTCGGCGCCCGACGTTCTAGCTCCACACTCAGTGGTCCAGGCAAGATTTACTCCTTCCTGGGAATGCATCATGTCGCCGGCACTGATCACACTGCCGAGACGCGCAGGTACATCATGCTACACTCAAAAAGCGCGACATTCCAGGAAATAGCCTTGTCCAAGCACTTACTCCTGGAGCTAGAGGGGCAGGGGTGGCTGTTTCATGAACGCGGTCTAGAGCATGGAGCGCAGTCTCGATAAACGATACACAACGCCACATACATCCGGTCTGCTCTATTCCGTCGTTGTCGGCCTCGTGCCAAAGACGGGGTGACAATCCAGGTTTACGTGTGACCAAGTGTGCAACTGTGCGTGTGCATGCCCACGGTGGGAAAAACTGGTTGTAATTGAGCCGGGGGCGGTGATCGAGAAGTGAGACTAAAACAGTAAGTGCAACACAGGAGCACTGGATAGTCTAGTGTTACATGGCAACACAACGTGCTTGTTCCAAAGACAAAAGTGTAGTCTGCAGAAAGAAAATGCGTGTTCAGTGTGGGTATCCGTGGTCGTGGGGATGGGAATATAACGAGACTATGCAGGGCATGATCGTATGCAGTTCTATGCAAGGCGTTATCGTATGCAGATTAGCCATGCTCTATCGTAAGATACCCGGGCAGCGACGGGGAAAGGTATACCAAGGACGGCGACCAGCGCCGTCATTCAGGTTGGCAACGAAGTAATGCGCCTGCCAATGTGGAAAATCCATTGCGGAAACAGAAGTCGAGGGTAGGGCATATGGTCTTAGGCAGCAGCCTCTAAAAAAACGCCATCCCATTAAAAGGCGCTTGACAAGTCTGGATCCAATTCATCTCGTTCTATGAGTTGTATAGACTTGATGAAGCACTTGAGTCGGTGCAGCTTGACTGTACGGTCTGGGGTCGATGGAAGTTTGGCTCCGAGTATGGCGGCGGCGAGGAAGATGGAAAATACGCTGGAGGGGGCTGGACGAGTTCTCTAGACAAAGAGAATTCCGAAATATCGAAGGCGTACGACGGAAGCAAACTCTGCCGCGAGGAGGGGCGTAGAATTCTCCGGAGCCCAAGCATGAATACCACTGTGAGGAGGGTTTGTGTGGGAAGGTGTGTGAATTACGGACACGATAGGGGAAGAGTAGACATACCGAAGGCTGCGATCGCGATAAGAATTGTCGCCCAACCCGGGAGTGATTGGGTCGCATTGCCGTTGTACGATGCGCTCTCCGTCGAGGTATGGATCGAGTTCATAGTATGTACGGGCACCGCTCGAGGGATTTGGTGGACGCGCGTCATTTTGACTCGACAATTATTTATACATGTACAGAAGCAGTGCTAATATCCGGCGGCGCCAGTCCGCGTGCCCTCTCACAAGGGTCTCAATTTCTGGAATAAATACACGTGTGCATCATATCTCGATCCTCGGTGTATTCGCACAATCGCTTAGTATGTAGTTCGCGGGGACATGAACTGGTGGGTACGGTGAACATGAACACATGAAGAGACCTGGTAGTGGGGCAATCGAAGGAGAAACTGCACGAGACGAGTGTAAGACAGCGATGAGGGGATTTGAGAGCCTCGGGAGGAGGAAACTGACGCGACGTAACCGGGACAACTCAGCGACAGGGCGATCGTCGACAGAAAAGTTCCGGTTCGCCCCTATTTTCAACTCCGCGGTATCCGGATCACTGTGTACCCTGAGTGAAATGCATGTGGTTTAGGCTGCCTTGTACATGTGGCAGCCAACCCATGCGAAGAACAAATATTCACCGTTGGCGTCCGTGGAGTGGCAATGGTCTCATGTCCAACAACTTCGAGAACGACGCTGGCAGGTCAGTCTTCCATCTCGCGAAGCTGAGCTCAATGCAGCAGATCAGTGCTGGTCGTTCTACTTGAATACCTGCGCACCGTGCACCGTAACTGGGGACTCGCTTGATCCCCAATCTATACATACGGTGATCCACCGTCGTCACCTGCACGTCTCTCATGGTGGCGTGCTGTGGAGTACTACCGTCGTATTGTACTCGCCCAATCCCCCGCCAAGTACCACAGCCGTGGTCAGCTGTAATATGCTGTGGCTCATAGGACCACAAAACACACGCGAAAAGAGTGATGAGATTAATGTCAACTCGGACAGGTTTCTGATTGATGTCTGCCACCATTGGCATGCCATCGAATCTGTTCTTCTACGAGGAATTCTTTCTAAGACGGCCCCAGGTTAGCCCGACAGATATTCCTTAATTCGGCAGTCAGGTCTACCAAGTACACGTGTCGTTCGGTCCGCGGAGTCCCATCCAATCGCAAAACCACCACGGTTCACCGCTAAGAAACGAAGGACGTGGGCACCAACTCATAGAGATGCTTGCAATCACTTATTGCCAATATGCCGCACTCGGCGCCTGGTGCTACCATCATTGCAACCCAACAACCAAGGGGTTCCAGCTGCTCAGACCACCGTGGTATACTTAAAGCTGTTCACGGGTGGAACTCTCAAAAATGCTGCATTCCAGGCACGTTCGTCGCCATTAGCTGATAATTACCAACCACGACAAGGCCGAGATGTCCTAGTGGGCTCAAAGCGGCGCACTCATGCAGTGGGCGTCTCGACTTCACCATTTTTTCACGTGTCAAACTGTTGATCAGGAAGTCCACTGGTGCAAGTCCGAAGTCGACCAGGACGCTCGAGAAGTATGATGCATACTTGTTAAGTAAAACCGTTCATTTCTAAAATCTGGGAAATACATACAGCCACACTCATTTCGATACGGCGACTAAAGTTCAAAGCGGAAAGACACAGGGGATATATGTTCGGAGATACGATGCAGCGGTTCGGCCTTGATGGGCAACAATTTACAGAAAAAAAATATGATCTTTCGGTGCAGTGCATGTATTCTTCTGAAGGAGGTAGCACCGCATTTTCGTAGAGGGCCTTGGTTGGTGGAAAAAAAGTTTAGATGATTATGGAGATATTAATACGCCTGCCCCTTCCACCGGGTTGTTTTAGAAATCATGGGCCCAAAAGCGTAGTACTGACTCGATCTCAGAGACCAGGCGGCCATTCGCTCATGCATTCCCGAGCGTGTTCATATATGCAAATCGAGCTTGGGCATCCCCCCACTGGAACAAGCTGAGCACAAAGCCATGTCTATTCTGTGTCAAAAAAAAAGTTAGCTGTCATATGTTGGAGCATATAAATCTCCTCTGTATTGCTGGTCTTAGGTGTGATGTTTAGGTGCTTACATAATCACCTCAGAGTGGACTTAGCAGTACATTTCATAGAGTTCCCTCAGTAGCTCACAGTCTACTGAGGGTAATGTTGAGATATAAACTGCCCCTAGTAGTATAAGACTTAGGTGCGATGATGTGTCGCTTACATAAGCAAAAAAGCGTACATACAGTAGGGTAAATTTTCTCCCTTCCCTCCTCAGTAGCTTGGAGTTACTGGGGAACTAATTATCTGACAGGTAAGCACACATACATTTCACAGTATATTACTTACTGACATCCTGTAGTAGCCTACAGGTACAGTACTCTACTTAGTAGCTCACAGTCTACTGAGGTAGCCTACAGATATATTTCAAGATCATAGTTACAACATAGAGGAGCTTGGGTGAATTGCCTCAACTGCAACCAGATCTTGCAATGATAGAGTGTTGGGAAGTGTCAGATGTTGAAACATCAGTGTATATTGCCATATTCATCAAGAAGCACACACCAAAGATGCAACCCAATTTGGACCAAGGGTCTTAAAACTAAAGGCTAATCACCAGGGTTGCCAATGCAGAACATAGGTGGACAGTTCCCAAAAAGCATCATTGCAGCAGGATGCAATCTTGCTGTGAAATTGGCACCCCTTCACCTGTAATGGAGGAAGTAAGCAAGCATTCATTCCTGTGTGAGCCTTGTCAGGCTGTGAAGTTGTCCATCTAAACAGAACCCCATCTTGTTGTTGAGACTGCTTAGATTTGTGGCCACTCAATGAAATATCTACAAGTATCCAAACCCCGACACCATGAACAATAATGCACCTTCAGTGGCATATCCCAGGTTCAAATAAAACACACCATCTGGTATGGCATGAGGCCCAGCAAACAATGTGCCATTAATCAATGTGTAAGCTTTGTTGCCTTAAGTTCACACTCGCGAACTGTACTGTATGGTATTTGCAAGTATGAAAATATGTAAGACTAGGACTATGTAAAATCTTCCATAGCAGCATATATACCAGGCAGACAGGCATGTGATACCTCAGTATCACATGCCTGTGGATGATAACTTGTGCCCAAAAAGGCATGACCCCTAACACCCTCCCCCTGTAGAGCCAGTACAGGCTTGGAACGAGAAAAGAAAAAGAAAAAGGAAAAGGAAAGGAGAAGGAAGGGATACAACAAGATTAGGGCAAAAGCCTACACATACATATGAGGTGTTGAACCTCGCAGTACTGCCAGCCGAGGGTTGAGCCTCGTTAGACCAAGCATGAAGGGTGTTGAACCCTTGTGCGATGAGTACTTTACTGTTGGACAGACTGAATCTGCTGACTGAGGGGTTATGCCCTTGGGGGTAGTGACCAGGGCCGAAGGTATAGCGTCCCTTCTACATTGGTGCTGGCCTGTCCAGCAACTCTCCTTCCTCAGCTTCCCAAGTCCCAGCTGGGGAATCTCCACTCGTACCCTGGTCATCCCCTCTGGGGAGATGGGGTAGGTCATAAAGAGCCACTGTTACAGCAAACTCTTGGAGGATATACACCTCCCCTGCTTCAAACATGTGGGCCTCATAGGCCGCAATCCTCTCTGGGGAGATTCCCAGGGCCTGAGCCTGCTGGTTGACCCATTTGACTGACTGATTCTCACTTGGCGGGTGAGGGTCATGGATGGCTGCCCTCAGCAGGTCAATTGCAGCCTGGACATTGGGGTCTTGATCCCTTGGACACAGGGGGCCTTTTCCTCAGGCTCATTGTATGCTTGGGCATACAGTTTGTGGATATGCTCTGCAGTGTTGATGAGTCCAATGGGACCCATGATCCCTCTGTCCCATCTAGTGACAGGGCCAGTGAGGTGTCGCCTGGTTGGGACAGGAGGGGGGGGTCCCCTGATGGATGTTGGCGAGGGCAGCGCCGAGCCTCTCATCGCTGTAAGTGTAGAGGTTGTCATTGACCCTCACAAAGAGGATTGTCCTCATGCCATCCTTGCCTTGTCCGAGGCAGAGTACTCTATATGGGTTCTCACACTCTGTAAACTCAGGGAATAGAGTTCCCTGGACAGCAGTATTGATGACCATAGGAACGTCATCATATATTCCAGCAGAGGTAATTTCATCCTCCATACTGAAGTCAGGTGCAACCTGATCATCCATTGGGGGCACCTTTGCCTTCCCTTTTCCTACAGGCTCAACCTGTGATGCAGGTTTAGCCTGTATCCTCCCCCATAAAGAAGAGGGGGATGGTATGGCTGGTGGGGGATCCACCCAGGAAGGACCAGCCTCCTGACTTGGATCATAAGTGCCTCCTCCTAAGGAGGCAATATGAGCATGTTCAAAGTCACACACAGCTTGCTCAACCATGATGGGAGCAGAGATGGTGGGGGCAGGTGCATGATGCAGGTCATCAACCTTGTGAAGAGCATGACAAAGGTCATATGAGGTATCTTTGAGCTCTCGGTTGAGATGGCTGATGTGATGGTGCAACTCATCATAAGGCATACGTTTGATGAGATGTGTGGTCTCATCAGCAAGAGTGACAATAGCAGGCATGATGCCCACATCTGACAAGGCCATGCCTTGAGAGAGATGAAGCACATAGGCTGTGCAAGTTTTGCAAGTGCTGTGATGGTGCAAGAAAGGAAACTGGGGGTGACACTCCCAGTATGGGCAGGAATATTTATCCCTGTGGCATTCATGCCCATGGGATGACAAGTGAGAAGGGGAGGAGGAGGGAGAATGTGGCCTTTTGTGGCCACTACTGACCATATGCAAACTGCATCGGTCAGCAGGAGAGTGGGGCAGAGATGGTGAACCATCGGTGTACGCATCAGAATGCAAGAGAGATCTGCCCCATTGAGGCATGACAGACCTGCGAGGGTCAGGGGTGGGTGAGCAGTATGGGCTCGGGGAATGTTTGCAATGGTGATCACGATGGGACATTGTAGCTATGACTACTAGAAGGGAGTGAGTGTTAAAGAGAAAGGAAAGGAAAAGCAAGGTAACATAAAAAAGAAAAGCATGTGACCAACTAAGGCAGGTACATGTGAAAAGAAAATGTGATTGGGAAAGACTAAATACTCTACTTAATTATAGTAACCATGCTGTGCTTGAGGCCAATGATGTTATTTCCATCTTGTTATTTTTACTTATATTTGTTTTGTTTTTTGTACTTGTCTGTTTGATTCCATTTAGTAGTCTTGTACTATGTTCTAACCACTAAGTGGTTTGGCAGAATTTGTCCACTTCCCTGCTGAGCTTCGGCCACCAGTACCATCTGTGGATGTAATCCACTGTTCGTTGGGGGCCAAAGTGGCCCAGTGTCCTATGTGCTTGGTCAATTACTCTGGCAATAATATCATTGCCTTTGTACTTTGCATGTGGAAGGCATAGTACCTTCTCTCCTCCACGATTTTTCGTGTAGAGGAGGCCATTTTTCTCCTCGAATTGGGGGTGATGTGATGGTTGCATCATTACCTTATTGAGCATAGGCTCATTTTTATATCCTTTTCAGATAGCATCCAGGAACTCTGGTGTTTCGCTGAACATTATTGGGGAGGCTTTGGTGACCTCAGCAGATTCAAGTATCAACAGATCATCCTGTGTGCTTGTGTTAGGAGGGTCTTTGTTACTCTGTTCTGCGGCCAAGGCCATTTCTTTAGCCTCTTTGTATTGCTTTCTACCTTCTCTTTCAGGTGATTGCTTTTTTGAAGGATCTCTCCCTCTTGTATTGCTGATAAACTCAGCTCTTGCCATCTATCCTGTGGGAGATCATCCCCCTCTGGGTCCAGGTGTATATCTGCATCTGCCCATTCTACTTCTTCATTGGAGGCTATATTGCCTCCTTCTTGTTCATAGTATCAAGACAGGCAATCTGCTACATGGTTCTCTGTGCCTTTAGCATAGACAATGTTTGCATCAAACCGAGACATGTAGTCCAGCCAGTGGACTTGTCTGCTTGACAACTTTTGTTGGGTTTTAAGGTAACCCAAAGCCTCATGATCAGTGATGATTGTAAATTTGAATCCAAGGAGTTTATCCTCCCATTTCAGTAACACTTCGATTATTGCAAGTGTTTCTTGCTCAAATGTTTGATAATTCTGTTGAGTGTTGCTCAACTTTTTCAACATAAATCCTGCTGGTCAGCAGGTTTTCCACTCAGGCCCTTGCCCATACAATGAACCTACTCCATAGAGTGATGCATCGCACATGAGCCATATTGGCTCTTCTTTTCATGGATCAATAGGTCACAGGATTGGATACTTGCATGCAAGGTCTTTGATCATTTGGAAACATCTATCATGGATTTCCCTCCACTGGAATGGGTGTTCATTTCATTGAATACTGGTCAAGGGCATCATATATGCTGATATATCTGGCATGAATTGTGCCAGGTATTCAACTAGTCCAACAAACCGTTGGACTTTGTTGAGAGTTTTAGGAGTTCTCCAGCTCCTGATCCAAGACATCTTGTCTCTGTTGGTGTGTACACCTTTAGCATCTATGACATGCCCTAGGCAGTCGAGTTTTTCTGCATAGAGATCGCACTTCTCCCTCTCAAGGTAGAAGTCAGCTTTCTCTAGTAATTCGAACACTATTCCAAGGTGCCTTTCATGGTCCTCTATTGTATTACTATAGATGAATATGTCATTGAGATAGATGTATACAAAACATCCTATGTGGTCTCTGAAGATCACAGTCATTAGACATTGAAACATTGCAGGGGCATTGCAATCTCCCTGCTGCATAACTTGGCTCAGGAAAGTCCCATATATTGTCGAGAAGGCTGTCTTCCAGACATCTTCAGGTTCTATATGAACTTGTTCATATGTGTTCGACAAGTCAATCTTAGAGCGAAATTTTGCTTGAGCTACATCCATCTGGATCTGATCCTGGTCTGGAAATGGGGGTGACATCCTTCACCGTGTTCTTGTTTCTTTTATGACAGTCAATGACTGTTCATAGTTTTCCATTTTTCTTTGGGATGCATAGCATTGGTGTGGCTTGTGGGACACTTTTCAATACCCACCACTCTGCATCTGTATAGAGCCAGATTTTATCTGATAATTGTTGCTTGAGTGCATCAGCACATTGTGGCAGGTGGTATGCATACTGCTTGTTTTTATCTACCAGGGGAATCCTGTGATTTACCTCCTGTAGTGGGGGTAATCTTGGGATTACCCTGCTCAGTCTATGCTTATACTGTTCAAACCACTGGTTCTGTAGTTGAGGTATATCCTCATTTTGTAATGATTGTTTACTATGCTTGATTAGTGCAAGATGCTTGCTTTTTGAGCTATCTGGCTCTTTTGACTTCTCGAACTTCCTTCCCCCCTTTGAGCCCTCACAAGGCCAAAGCTGTGCAGGGCATGAGAGTCAATCTCTAGGATGGGGCTTGCCTGTCACAGTTGCCTCAGGTTCTGTGAGCAATGATACTTGTTCATTTCCTATTATGATTGTTTTGTCAGTGAAGTTGAGGATCGCCTTGTGTTGCCTTAGGAAGGGAATTCCTATGATACAGTCATAGCAATCGATGTTCGCTACATCAAAGTATATTTTGACTTCGTAGCTTCCAACCTGTATCTTCGATACTCCTCCATGAGTGATCTTCGAATGGCTGCCTATGCAGCCTAGTTGTAGTGTCAGCTGCTGTTTGAGGGGAAATACCCTCATTCTCATAACTTTGGCAAATGCCAGGCTTATGAAGTTTCTTGTACTTCCGGTGTCTAACATCATATAAGCTTTACAGCCATTAATCACAGCCTGTAGTGTTGCACATGTCCATAATTCTGCACTTGTCTTGGGATGAGATCCCACTGAATTGTTTGTATGCATAGCATACCTAAATGATTGAGCTGGAGGCTTCATAATAGGTTCGATCTTTGTAGCGATATTTATCGCTGCCATTTGTAGTCTATGATGATCCAGTCTATCATCATTAGTTATGATTAAGTTGCCATGTGGTGTTTCCACTATTGTATCATTGGGGTATATCCCAACAGAGTTATTTTCTTCGCCTGAATGCTGAAGGCACGCCTCTATGATTTGTAGGCCATACTGTACCCTCGCATCATTATGGCTTTCCTGAGGTATTGACCTCATTATGCATACCTCTGACAAGCTCTGAAGTCTGTCAGCTTCCATGGACCATATACAGTCTGCCATTATTCATATCGCACAACATGTACAGTCAATATTCAGGCCATATCCCTCCATTTGCGCTCTGTTGCAATCATCCCAGCCATGATCATACTCTCTACATGCCAGCTGTGAAGGATATTGTAATGCTACATCTAATGTAGCATCACCCTCGATTGCAGATTCGGAGACATGTTCAATTCTTCAAGCACATTCTGGACATGAGGTGTCCTCATGAATAGCACTGTAGATGGATGTCCATGTCCATCAATTTTGTGTAGGTAATCTATCTACCATATCTTCGTGTTCTATGGATGCTTCCATTTGGAAGTCCATATCATCGTCCATCACTCTGAGTGATGCACTCCATAGCGGTCCTTCTTTGTCCCACATAATATTTGGGGTGATGCTCTATTGTATTATCTCAGCTAACCCAGACCTTTCCCCATGGGGTGTCTATCACAATGGTGTCAGGGTATATCCCAACATTGCCATGAGGCATACCTTGAAGTTGAAGGTCGGATATGACGTTATCCAGTTGTTCTGTCATCTACCAGTGTCACCCCGGTAGTCTCTGCACATATTGTCATGCAAGTATTGCTTGCCTGAGGGCATTCATATGATGTCCCTCTCAGTGTCGAAGTTGCGAGGCCATTTCTTGGAGCACAGCTCATACATGCAATGTACTTTTGTTCTGTATCTGATACTGCATACAGTTTCTTGTCATTCACTCCTTGATGATACTTGTGCCTAGCATGATTATCCAGTGTTTCAATCGCCCTCATTAGGGAGTGATCTCCACTTAGTAGCCCTTCAGCTACATGGTCGACTCTGTGTCAGCATTCATCACATGATCCTTTGTGTACAGCTCCATACAAGCCTGACCATTCCCATTTCTCTTCTTGAGGTTCATCCTCGCAAAGACTGGGGTCTCTGTCCTCTGTCCACACAGTAACTATCCTCCATCTCAGAGCATACTTCTTCCACCAAAGAGGTTTCTTTGTCGTACTGTATGCACATCATAGCACAGGACACTATGTTGTCAGAGCTCGATGCTTCATCTTCCTGATGCATAGCCCCAAAGTATGTGATGGGCTCATCATCATCATTAATTTCTGAGTACATTTCGTACTCATTGACAAGGCTTTCCTTGTCATCTAATATTTCTTCCTTGTTTGTCTCTCCTTCCTGATCATCATCGATGATCTTTCCTTTGTCAGATTCCTCTGACTGACTTTTCTTGGGAATTTGTTGCCCTTCATTCTCTTGAACATCAACTGCATACAGTCATGGCTTCGCTGTCACTTTACCCTTATCCTTTCGAGGGTGAGGGCAATCTGGGGCTATATGCCCCACTTCAGAGCAGCTATAGCATGTCACGCTGTGGCATGAACTTCCAGGGTTGTTTCCCCTTCTGTTGTGGGTTTTCCCACTCCCTTTGATGGGGTCTATTATCCCGATCTTTCTGGTGGAACTGCTCACCTTTCTTTCTGATTTCAGTGCTCCTTGGCATGAAGTTCATCTTTCAATGATATAGTGTATTTCCTTTCTGGAAATACTTAAAGGTATCTTTGTTTGATGAGCTTCCCAAGCTCTTATTACCATGTGGGTGTGAACCACTTTGTCCTTGGGAGGTCTTCCTGCTAAAGCCGATGTGGCTCATTCTCATGTGCATGTTTACTGCCTTTTGCACTGTTTCCATGCACTGTACTTCCTCCAGAATTTCCTCAATCGTTGAATGTTCCACAGAGATGCTGCGAGCTTTGAAAATAGACTTATGTATAGAGTGTGGTAGTCCCTGCAGGAACTTCCTTCTGAATGAGTAATTGTCAGGGGGTTGCACCATTCAGTGCACACAATGTTTTAAGTCATTATAGTATGCGAGAGCTCCTTTGTCATACTTGAACTTAGTTCAATCATATTGTCGGCTGCATTCTGTGCTGATGCTTCATGGATGAATTGTTTGAATAATCCACAGATTAGTCCTTGAAGGTCCAGTATTGTATCTGTCAGTTTGGTGAATCGACTTCTTGATCATACCACTGGGAGGCCAGACCCTCCAGGTACAGCCCAGTGTACAGTATGTGATCTTCGTCATGATCAGGTCCAGTGACCTTGAATGGTATGGAAGTACTTTAATATCTGGCCAGCCAGTCATCAAATTTATCCATGTCATCTTGACCTCTGTACTTGCCAGGCTTTGGTGGATTCATTGCTTTCACCTCAGGTCCAACTTGTCCCATCAGTAAACTGACTTGTTCCCAGATATGCTGAGTGTATCTGTTCTGCATAAAGTCCATATATCTCATGTTCCCTGGGGTAAATCCACCTTAGATAGTTGGGTCAGTTTCCTTGGATGATGGTGTTGTCCCCCAATCCATACCCTCAAGGACTGTCTTTGTCCTCTTCTTCAGGATCATCACTGCCAGGTGGTCCTCCTCCTGGAGGGCCACTGTCAGGGGGACCACCCCCAGGGAAACCTTGACCAGGGAAATTTCCTCTGTAATTGTTTTGCTTGGGAGGACTGCCTCCATCTTCATCTCTCCCAGGAGGTCTACCTCCATATTCGTTTCAGCCGTATAGGTCATCAGCCATCTCAATCCTATTATTTTCTTCAGGGGTATTATCCCTGTTTCCTGCAGTGGCATTTTTGGATGCAATGGTATGGTCTCGTGCCATCTGATGGAGTATTGCGGCCCCCTGCTCATTCCCAAACATTTGTCAGGTCATATCTGAGTCTTGTCTTGAGAAGTATGCAGGGGCGATCCAGCATATTAGGGGCAAATCCACCCTTCAGCCAAGTGCATCCATTCTTTCGGTTGGAGGATTTTCCCTCCTCACCAGCATTCCTGGCCAGAACTGAGGGATAGTATCCTCTCTCTTGAGCATAGGTTCAACATCCAGGGTAGTTGTCCTACTTGCACTTTTGGTGGCAAGAGCCTGCCTATACCTTTCAAGTTCTTCTGCATGATGTGTTCTGGGGTTTACCCCATGGTTATTGAAGCCTTTGGGGCTGTACCTGTATTCCAGCCATTGTTGCTGAAGGCTTTTGAGAAAGTCATTCATAGCCTCAAAGGCCATGCAAGGGTTGATAGGGGCATCCCTCTTGACGTTTTCTCTCCTCGAAGGTGTTTCACCTTCATCATATATTTTGATTGGAGGGCTTTGAGTCCTCATACTAAGACAGGGTTGGAAGACATCTGTGAGTTATCTAACTTGGTTTGCTGAGGAGTAAGGGGACTCATTGAGTCTCTGATGACCTCTGTACTCTCTCTCGCAGCTCGCTTGATGCTGCTTCCCAGTGTTATTGAGGTGTTTAATCCTCCAGGCATGTGCATGTCCAGTGCTCCAGTTCTGAGCTGCCTAGTGCTCTTCCCTTTGTCAGCACTTCCAACCAGCAGCTGTGATTCTTCTGTATTTTTATTATTCTTCTGGACCTCGGGTTGTCCTTTGAGGGCTTGATGACTATTGTCGTCTGGAGGGGGATTCCCCTCATCAGGTGGCTTGTTCTGGCCTGATTTTGCTGTGCAGTGAAGAATCAGAATAATAGATGCTGAGGAGAGTGGTGGTAGTCTGAAGGGGAGAGATCTTCCAAAGGGGCTTCTATAGCCTAGTAGAGATAACTGTCTGAGGAGGAATCTAATGCTGTCTGAAGCAGTCTGAACACTGAATAAGGCCACTTGAAGCCTTCTCGAACTCGACTTGAACTTGTAACTCGGTACTTCATTGTTACTTTTGTAAGTAGTTACAGCAGAGAGTAAGTGTGTGCGGGCTTACTTAAGCCACATCATGTGTCTACTCTCGAAGCTAAGTAAGGTCTAAAGTAAATGAACAGAAATAAAAGTAAAAGAAAGTAAAAACAGTAAAGTAAAAGTAAAAGTAAAAACTATAAAATAAAAGAAATATCCTAGTGGGGAGTACTCACTCCCTACAGTGGGCATATGCACGAGTGGTAGTGTGACTCATATCACGAATACTTGATGAGAGTTCAAAAAATTGTAAGCTTTGTTGCCTTAAGTTCACACTCGCAAACTGTACTGTATGGTATTCACAAGTATGAAAATATGTAAGACTAGGACTATGTAAAATCTTCCATAGCAGCATATATACCTGGCAGACAGGCATGTGATACCTCGGTATCACATGCCTGTGGATGATAACTTGTGCCTGAAAAGGCACGACCCCTAACACAACACCTGTAGTAAGCTTCTAATATTGAAGTCGGTATGGTATGAAGGTTCATACCGCTGGAACCATCTGTGCATTGGACCACAATGTAAGACTGAGCATCTAGACATCCTTATAGAATTGAGGGTAAAATGGTGCTGCTTGGTTCCAGCCAACATGACAATCAAGTGTTATTAGTCCCCCACTCAACTAAAATGATAACACACGCCTGCTTCCAGGCTCGGAGTCTCGTAACCCACAGAGGTATTTGCATCATATTGGAGGTTGTATTGTTTGCTACCATCAGAAGTAAACAGGATGATTCATACTTGTACTGGAATGGCAGCAATTCCACCCTATCAATACCCATCTCCACTGACAGTCATTGCATGTGTGATCAAACTGGATTTCAAGTGCTAGTACTTCAGGCCATACTTTCCCAAAGCTCAATGCAAGACAAAAGCTCCTCTATGTTACCCACCGAAAAAGTGGGACAAGAGAGGAATTGATAGGTGCCAAAGATTGTTGCCAAATAATTTTGTCAACCCACTCAACGAAGTCAAGGGCATGCGATATGTCCTGGAGACTCAAGTTACTGTGAGTGCACAGCGACAACTTGAAGGGGGCAGATCCAACATCTCCAGAAAGTAAAAGCAAGGGCCAAATGTTTGTCATACTTGCAATGGCCTATCCAGGAGTTCAGGCATGTCACCACATACAAGGAGAGAACTTGTGCCATCAATGCTCGCTTTGCCTCTTCCTCAGAGAGTTGAGCAACCTCTGCAGTGATGTCATCATCACTATCTTGCTTTGAACCATAATCAGAACCTCCTGCGATGGTTATCTGTTGGAATGAGAGTCCACACTCTAGGCTAGTAAGGGATGGCCAGGTGGCCTAGTGGTGAGGCACCCCAGTGCTAGTGGGAAGACCCAGGTTCGATCCCTGGTCTGGCCAGTATTTTCAGTCCAAAATTATCTGATGTCCAGTTTCCATTCCATTCCCCATGGTGGTGCCTGGTGCTCATAGATTGGATGGAGCAGTAGCAGTTCTACAAGTTTTAGAATCTTGAGCTCCACTCACTACCTTCTGAGTCATTTTGCATTCCTTCCCTTTCCCCAACTTCTCTGCAACCAACTTTTGCAATTCATTGTACCACTGGTGAAGAGTATGCATCTCATCACAGGCACTTCCAAGTGCATCGTTCAACTGGCCAAATGAAAATGGCATGGTCAGAACATTGCAGAGCAGTGGCACATCATTCAAGTGAGCTGTGCTGTCTATGTCAGGATACCCACTTCTGTCCAGTTGTGAATCTTGAATGATGGCAGTAAAAGGATTTTCTTTCAAGGTCACTGTGCCTCTACCTGTTGGTGTGAATAAAGGTGGTAAGAAAGTGAGAAAGGCTAATCTGCTGTAGAGTAGACATACATTATCTAGCGATCATCCATCTGTTTGTACACCTCCTCCAAGGGAGTCCAGCACCTGTTGATCGATTCAATAACTCCAACTGGTGCCCCTCCTTGACTTGCTGTGTGGTCCTGCCTTTCAAACACACTGCATATCTTCTCAAAATCAAGTCTTCCAGATTCATCTCTGAGCAGAGCTCTGCCCACTGTAACTCGAGCCTGTGGAGCAGTAGAAGTTGGTGGTACATCATATATCCCATCAGAAGTAAAGAGATTAATGAGGGCTTCGAAAGCTTCATTGGGAATGCCATCTGTAGGTGGATCGCTGGTAGATAATGATGGTGTTGGTGTCGAAGGAGACGTCGCAGCAGTCATTCAGTCACTCTGTACAGCTTAGCAGAGTGTCGGTAACATCTACAACTGGCCAGCCAAGCTGCAAGGTGTTGAAAAAGGCTGTAGGCAGCCTCAGTAGTGACTCAACTACTAATATATTAGATATACCTGTAGGCAGCTACAGGGGATCAGTAAGTAGTTTACTGTAAAGAATATATGAACTTACCCTCAGTAGTGACTCAACTACTGAGGGAACAGTACCAAAAGCATAGTACTATGTGCACTCTAAGTGCTTATGTAAGCAAGTAAAAACTCGCACCAATATATGTATCACACAGGGGTGATTCAAACTCCAACACAAGGTTGATGGTTGCTTGCTGAAGACAAAAGCTTGCCACAGAAAAGCAGATGTGCCATGCATAAGTGAGGTACTCGTGCCATGTGATCACAGCCTGCTATTTACTGGCCATTTTTTACTCCTCTCATCCAGAACCACTTGCAACTTGTATAGACAAACCCAAAACTCGCCACTTCGATTGGCCCTCAACAGGGAAAAGTCAAGGTCACCAAAAATGGTGATGCATGGACACCCAGCAGTCAATGATCACTTGAGGTCACACACGGTGCAATGTTGCCTCAATCATAGTGACTCCTCTATACCTTGGCAGCTATACTGATATCTCTAGGGTGTCTTGTGCACTGTACAGACGTGTAGTCACATGTATCTGACATCAAGAGGCATGACCCAATGAACTTCAATGAGTCTGTGGGCTTTCACATGTTACTTCTTGAATGGACTAGTTCCATGACTTACAGTGGGTGAAACTTATTTTTCACACTGAACGAGGTACTTATGTTGCAGTTTCTCTGACAAAATTCAATGAAAACTTGCATGCAGACTCAAGAAGGTGAGATGTACCTGTACAAGTATCAGTTATGGCCTGAACATAATCTAACAGTGCACATACATGAGTAACAAACCAATTTCGAAGGACTAGGCCCATGAGCCATCTAAACTGGGCAGTCATCATCTTCAGCACAGACTCCACAATGATGAGAGCAAGCCTCATCAAGGACATCTTTAATCAATTCCAGCTTGTTGATGATTCTGTGAGGGAACCTGAGTGAGCGGTCCTTGACAATTGACAGCAATGTCTTGTTAGAAACCATGTAGACCCTTTGGTCAGGTAAGCCAGCTTCTTGAGGTTTTT